>OZ007555.1:28227238-29427238 GCA_963931855.1 Philhelius festivus | reverse complement strand
TTAAAATATTCTTAAATTTGTTCCGTATGAGTATGATTTCCTCTAAGAAAAAAAAGTGGCTGCCGCATTAATAATATTAGAAAATAAACGACAAAGGAAGAAAAAACAGCTAGACGATTCTGGGTAGATGATTTTTTCTTAAGTCGCGAAGAAAATTGTTTTTTTCAATGAAATAAATGAGAAATTAAAATCAATTGATCCCACCGCGCCCGTGAATTCGAATTCAAAGTTTAGGCAATTGCATTTTCGAGGAAATTTGAGACCAAGCCAATTCCCTGGCATCTCGATTTTTATAAGAGGGGCTCTTAATGTCCCATATATTGGGCTTTTCCTTAATTGCTGAAATCATTTGCAAAATTAATTCCGTGGTCCACTCTGATTTTTTATCACCTTCCATGACGAACAACTAAAATAAAGTACAGTTTGCAAGTTGCAACAACTGCAAGTTCACGGCAACGCAATACTTCAACCACGTATAGACACATTTCACTGCAGCCAACGCAACGCAACGCAACACAATATTACGTGAAGAAATCCAAAAAAAAAATAAAAAGTTGATCAACGCGTTGAACAAATAATGTGCAACACATTATCTTGAAAATGTTCAAGTTGCTCAACGTGTTGATCGAACATTTTCAAGGAGCAACACGAGCTCGTACACTACCCGTACAATTGTTGCACAATTCCTTGAGCAACGGCCAACAACTAGATCTAACCCGTTGGTTGAAGAGAATTGAAGGCACCGTACATTAGAGTTGAATGCGTTGAATTCGAAATTTGTGCGTTGATCGCCTAGTGGTCGACCGGCATTACTTAGCACCGGTGCTCAGAGTAAAAAAAATATATAAAAAATGCAATTTTTATCACATGTTAACGGATTAACGATTAACGTTAACTTGCGTTAATTCTTCCGAAATTTAACGCTTTAACGTTTAACGAAGCTAACTTTTTTAGTAGCGGATTAACGATTAACGAAGTTAACTGTTTGATTAACGGTGCCCAGCTATGAATATACATATAAATACCATGATTTATTTCATAATTCAAAATTATCACAGTAAATTTGCAAGAATATCAATCGTGTATATTATAAACTATCACGATAGAGAAAAATGAAAGCATTTTACATCAGCATGTATGTACATCAACATCAAATTCAAAATCAAGAATCAACAATACACACATGCCATATTTATATTTATATGACATATTAAAGAAAAAAAAAAACAAATAAGTCGAAGAACACCGTCTTATTTCTTACACAAGCTTGAAAAAAGGCGAGCACCTGAACTCCTGCAATATGTTATCTTCCTACTGAAATGCAATGCTAATTGCTAAAGGGAGAATAAAATACAAATAATTCCAACTCCTATTGGTATACATCGAAAATTTTATAAGACGGAATGTAGCGTCTTATTTTTTGCGGATGTTGAACAAAGAGGATCCGAAACACAATGCTTGGGGAAGAAAGGGATATAAAACAAATAAATAAGACGGTGATTGAAAAGTTTACGTCAGAGTAGTTTTGTGACTCTCTTGATTAATGTTGGTTGTGGATTGTGGAATGTGTTTGGATAAAGTATAAGATACAAACGAGAAGCAGAATGGAAAACTTAAACTTATTCGATGTTTATTTGGTAGATTGTGTTATTTGTGGATTTTCTAAAAGGGAAGACGATAGGAATCGTGTCATATGGACGCCACGCCACTGACGAGTACAGTACATTAAGGGCCGCTACTTTTTCGACTATATTTTAACTCACTTCTCTTTGATTATCAAATGCTTTTTATATTGTTTCATTTCTAGGTGACCGTTTGGGGTGATTATGGACGCATTGAAAAAAAGGTCTTTATGGGTGTGGCACAAATAATGCTCGATGACTTGAATTTATCAAACATCGTGATCGGCTGGTACAAACTCTTTGGAACAACATCACTGGTCAGTTGTCCTACAAATTTAAGTCTATCTAGACGCTCATCACTAGCATCACTTGATTCACTTAAATTATAAAATTAATAAAAAATAAAACAGAATAAAGATAGCATTTAAAGCACACGTAGAATTAAATCATCGCGCCCCTTATGGAGAACTATTAAACAAAAGAGACATTAACATTCTCAAGTAGAATATTAACAAAAATGCAAAACTACAATTTAATTTATTTGTTTTTTGTTTGTTTATATTTTCACCTGTTTTAAACATGTGTAGTAGAAATTAAAAATGTTTTAGAAAATGCACCACATCATAACAATGGCCTTCAATTGGCCAAACAAAATGTCAAACTTAAAAAAATAACAAAATATTTGTGATCTTGCTTCCGTTCGCTACAGAGTTACACACTTTAAAAGAGTTATTCTAAAGAAAGTGATCCTATTGACAACAAACAAAAAAAACTCCAAAATAATTATTTACATATACATTTCATACATAAAACATATATTTACAAGACTATCAAAAGCAAAAATATGAAAAAATCAAACTATATATAAATTAAGACTACCCGAAAGCTTAAGTACTTTCTTCAACTATCAAAAAGTATATACATTATATCTTTTTATGTTTTTAACTAAAATTATGGATAAAGCTTTTACAATAAGAAACATCCGACTTCCTTAACGCACTTTAGACAAAACAAAACAAGCAACAAATCTTTAACTATACTAATTAAACTATCATTAATATTACTCATCGACCGGCTTAACATTCAGCATTAGTTTATGGGTATGTCCTGGTCATTAATGCATGTTTTCTTAAAACTATTGTAGTTTGGCGTCAATCTTATGGTTCTCTTTTCATTTTTTTTCATTTGCCTTGCATCTCATTGTTCATATTTATTTTTACAATTATTTAGTACACAGAATTTGTTATAATGTAAATAATAAAACTTTATACTCGTATTAATGTAAAACTGCTAGATTTTATTACATTCTAAAACACAATATTACTAATCATATTCATTGCAAAGTGACGACTTTTTAAATGATTTTCTTATGTTAACCCATGAAATTTACATTTATAGGGACGATCCAAGGCCAATATAGTGTTGACTGAGGACTTAATCTTCGATTTAGAGCAATCCGAAAGCGATCAAATCTAAGTACAATTCAGCGTGTACAAATATTTAATTGTATAATAATAATAACAACAATTTTTTAGAAAAAACTTAACTTTTTGCTTATGAAATTGTTTGATTCGTTCGCTAGGCAGCGGCACGCTCAGCTTCAATACTCTACTCTCCTTCTATTCTTCGATTATTTTTATAAATTAACTACTTATGTATATTTATTTCGAAAATCAGAGCTAACGCTTTTGGATTTTTTCTGTCTGAGTTAATTTGTTTGCTTGTATTTTTCTGATGTAGATCTTATTAAGCATAATTATTAATTAATTTATCATGTTATAGGCCTTTAAGCGTTTGAATAAATGCCATAGCTTATGCTCACAACAGATAACATTCTCTTAACAAATTCTAGTCTATTTTTCAAACCAAGAGAATATTAAAGGGTTTTATGCCTTTAATTGATTCACCATTCGGCTTCCAAAGTGTCAGTGTCAGTGACCTTGTTCACGTCGTATTTTGCAAAGGTTTTCATAAGTGTTTAGAATATCAAGTAGCTAATAATATTCAATTAATGAGACATGCCGTTAAGTCATAGTAAAAGTAACGACAAAATGAATACCCGCATGCATACGTTACTTTAGGTATGGGTACCCGTTACAAAAATGTCGTTACTCGTTACTATAGTTACTTTAGGTATTCCAATATAATTCGTATGTATCACGTTCAAATATGAGTATCGTTACTGTAACGAAAGATATTGTTAATATTTATTTTTATTAATAACACAGGTCTACAAAAAAAAAAAAAAAATTTGTTTGGTGCCTTGGGTTTTGCAGCTGATTTTATTTGTACTTCTAACGCTGATTTCAAAACTGAAAACCATTTTTCCCTAGCAGCTCTAGTTTTTGAGTTACAGAAATATTCAATTTACCCTAATTTAAAAAATTCATATGCAAGAAATTTATATGAAAGAATGATCAAGATAAATCTTGGGCACCACATGTAGTTTGCAAAACATGTACTGAACATCTACGTCAGTTGACTAATGGGAAAAGGAGGAATCTGAAATTTGGTGTGCCTATGGTTTGGATAGAACCAAAAAATCACTATGACGACTGTTATTTCTGTCTAGTGAATATCAGAGGCATCAATAGTAAAAACCGAAGCAAGTGGACGTATCCTGATTTAGATTCTGCTCGACGGCCCATCTCTCATTCCGATGAAGTTCCCATACCAACATTTCATCAGCTAGCAGATCTTTCGGAGGATGAAGACAGTGAATATGAGGAAAATGCATCAAGTCCCCAAGGATTTAACCAAAGTGAGTTAAGTGATCTCATCAGGGATCTTAACCTATCAAAACAATCTTCTGAGTTACTGGCATCCCGGCTAAAAGAAAAAAATCTACTTGATGAAGGAACAACAATAACGTTCTATCGTAAAAGGCCAGCAGAGTTGCTTACGTTCTACTCTCAGGAGGAAGATCTCGTTTTCTGTCAGGATGTTAAAGGTCTCTTAACAAAAATGGGCCTTCCCGAGTATGATCCAGATCGTTGGCGTCTGTTTATTGACAGTTCCAAGCGAAGTTTGAAGTGTGTGCTTTTATACAATGGTAACGAATTGAGATCAATACCTAATGAACTCAACCCAAATGAAAGAAGAGTACAAGAATATAGCTATAGTCTTGGAAAAGATTAAGTATCACGAACATGGGTGGGTCATTTGTGTTGACTTGAAAATGGTTAACTTTCTCCTTGGACAGCAAGGTGGATACACAAAATATCCCTGCTTCTTGTGCCTTTGGGGTAGCAGAGCTAAACAAGATCACTGGGTAAAAAAAGACTGGCCTGAAGGAGAGAACATGGTTGTTGGAGGAAAAAATGTTATTAATGAGATAAAATAATCCTGCCTCCACTTCATATAAAACTTGGCTTAATGAAGCAATTTGTTAAGGCTCTGATAAGGATTCATCATGTTTTAAATTTAAATCTACAAAGATGCAAGGATTAAGCATTGAAAAAAGAAAATCTGGCATATTCGATGGACCTCAAATCAGACGGTTAATAAAGGACACCAATTTTGTTGAATCTATGAATTGAAAAGAACGAAAAGCGTGGACATCATTTGTGTCAGTTGCCGAAAACTTTCTAGGCAACAAGAAGGCTTCAAGTTATAAGGATTTAGTTCAGAACATGCTGACTGCTTTTCGTGAGCTTGGATGCAACATGAGCATCAAGGTGTATTACTTGCAAAACCATTTGGACCGGTTTCCTGAAAACTTGGGAGACTTGAGTGAAGATCAAGGTGAACGATTTCACCAGGATATAAGGCCAATGGAAGAACGATACCAGGGCATGTGGGATAAGCCTATGATGGCAGATTACTGCTGGAATCTGCTAAGAGATTGTCCGAAAAAACCACAATGCAGATCAAGCAAAAAACGAAGCTTCTTGGGTTCCAGTACATCAAATCAGCAGTGAAAAATATATTGTACATGAAATGTACTCGCTAGTATCTTGTTAATAAAATCATTATTTTTTTATATTTATATGTAAATATCACTAAATGAGCTTGGATTTTCAAAGAAAAATGTTTTACTTTCTTCTTTTCACAATTATTTTGGGTATTTCTAAGTGGTGTCAGGTTTGCAACACCCTACCCCATAACATGAAAACGGGAGCTGCTAGGCAAAAACCGATTGCAGATTCGTATTCACGAGGTCGAATTTACGAAAGAACAGTTCAAAAAGTATCGGCACCAAAATGTGTGTATACCTGTGTAATAAATACATATTTTCAAAACGGTACATAAAATAACAAAATCTAACTTCTAACGGTTCATCTTCAAAACATAAGAACAAAAGTGGCAAAATTATTTACACATCATATTAAATCGGCAAAATTATTTGCACAAGTGCAATGAACTGCTTAGACTGTCTAACTTTAGTTAATTTATCCGACTAATCAATAGTAAACGGTGCAATTAGATATTTTTTTTAGTTTGTTGTGATGTTGTCGTCGGGCAAGTTTTTCAAATGGCTGAAACGAATGAAGTTTCAACAGAAAAACGCGCGGCTATTGTTTCTGAGTTCCGATCGGGTGTTTCGGCAGCAATAATTTCAGCTAAATATCGCTGTGCCCGGAGGACATTTTATTACCTTATAGAAAAACAAAAATCTCATGGAAGCGTAAAAAATATTGCTGGTAGAGGAAGAAAAAGGGCCACAACCAAAAGGAAAGACACAAAAATTATCCGTTCCTTTAAAAGTAACCGCTGTGCAAAAGTTAGAAATGTCCAAAATAATTTGAACAAAGATAGTGAAAATGCTGTTAGTGAAAGGACGATACGACGGAGGTAAAAAGAAAATAAAATAAACGCCTACGCCGTTCAAAATAAGCCCCATATACTTATCATGAAAAAATAAAATCCTCAGACTAGAATTCACTAGGGACCATATCAATAAACCGCCGGCTTTTTGGAAAAGTGTACTTTGGACTCATGAGACTACTTGTTCGTTGGATGGTAACAATGGCCGAAAATTTTATTACTCCGATCGCAAATCAAAAACCAAACGACCCGTTACATAACTCACAAGACATTCCAAAGGAGGTAAAATAATGATATGGGGATGCATATCATATTGTGGAGTAGGACCAATTGTTAGGTACTCCAACCCTATGACAAAGTCGCATTATTTGGAAATACTGAATGATATTGCACTAGTGGCAGGGTCAATATTCATCGGGAGTAATTTTATCTTGCAACAAGATAATGCTCCTATACATAGGGCCCGGACAATAAAAACTTTTTTATCTGGGGTAAACCAAGAAATTTTAAAATGCCCCCCACAGAGCCCTGATCTAAATTTGAGAATGTTTGGCATCTTGTTAAATCAAAAATTTCTCAAGACATTGGAAGATCTTCAAATGAAACCTGGGAAGAGTTTATAACAGCTTGTAGTACTGTTCCGTCTGAACAGATTCAAAATTTGATATACTCAAGGCCAAGGCGCCTCGCTGCTGTTATTGCGGCAAAAGGAAGAAGCACAACTTACTTGGTAATGCTATTTTCATAACAAAGTTACGTTTTATTTAAAAAAAATTTACTTTTTGGCTTCCAGTGGTGTTAAATGCAGTAATTCAAACATGTGCAAATAATTTTGCCGGTTTATTATGATGTGCAAATAATTTTGCCACTTTTGTTTTTATGTTTTTAAAACGAACCGTTAAAAATTCGATTTTGTTATTTTGTGTACCGTTTTGAGAATATGTATTCATTATTAATAAAAATTATTATTAACAATATCTTTTTTATTTTAAAAGTTATAGGGCTTCAATGAAGAGATGTTGTCTAAATTTAACGTTGTGCAAATAATTTTGCCAACGACTGTATGTACTTTAGGGGAAGTTTTGCATTTGGAAAAATAATGGAACTCGAGATTTTGATCAAAGTTGACATTACGATGATTGCTTCGGAAAGGTTGGTACTGGGATGTTCTGGAATGCATCTTTTTTTCTCAGAGATTTTTATTATGTCAAGACATTTGGAAATAAAGCTTCATGTATATTTTGTAAAAGACGTAAACAAATCTCAAATGTCAATTGATTGAAAAACTTCTGAAAAATATTAAGTTTTTGGATTTTTTTTTTTGTTCAAGAAAAATGCGATTTTAGGGCTTTTGGAAAGCATCTAGAAAAAAATACTCTAAGGGCGGTATTCACCGAACGCTCATAACTTAAGAGGCTCACAAACCCATTCACCAAGCAATAATATTGAATATTTATGAGCGCTCGTAAAAGTTATGAGTGCTCCTGATCACTCATAAGTTACGAGAGCTCTTTTCGAAAACTTATTCGAAAATAATCGAAACAAAATGACTTTTTTTTCAAATTGTCACTGTCGGAATTTAATTTGTATTAAAAAAACTTCAATCATAAATTAAAAAAAAAAACATCAACAATTAAAAGTATCAACGCAATTTTATTAATCAATTTTACATGATCTTCACTGGATTTTCTTCATTGTTTGAGATGCGGAGCAATCAACAAACTTCCAACGCAGGAGAGTCTGGGCGGATGAAAAGGAGCACGTTGATGATCCATAAGCCAGCCGCTGATGACCTTTTCAATTTTGATGGATTCTGTGAGAGGCCTGAGATGAGACTGGAGGAGATGAAGACTGAAACGAATCCGATGATTTGTTTTCCACCGTTGTTTTTCATTTCAATGCGAATCCGTCCACGGAACTGCGGTTTTCCCTACTCCTTCGGCATAACTCTATGTTTTCGATAGCAATTCGTAAATTTCTGATTGGGTATCCGTTTGAATAGCAGCAATAGCCATTATTTGAGAATTTTGATTGAATTTTTGGTTGGATTATAAATAAATGAAAAGTTTGGTGTGCAGAAAAGACTTTCGTTTTTTGTTCTTTAAAGATGAGATGACAGTTCAAAATTTGATGCGTTTTGTTTTTATGACTAATATTTCACATTTGACTTCTCCGCTGTCAATCTTGCTTGAAAACTGTTTGAATTCACAGTTTGAACATGCCTGGTTAAGAGAGAGTGGCTCTCATTTTTGGACTTCGAAAAATACTTAAGAGGGGTTGGTGAATAGCACAAATAATTTCCAATTTATGAGCCACTTAAACTTAAGAGCTGTTTATGAGTCTTCGGTGAATACCGCCCTAAGTAGATCAAAATATAGTATATTACTCATCAACCAAGGCATAAACTGTCAAATTCCATTATAGGATGGCTGAGATCTCGATGGATTAAAAAACATCTACAAAATCTGAATTTTTTTAACGCAAAATCGATTTTTTTTGCTTGAGATACCTTTTAAGGAATCGAAAGGAGAGATTGGTGTCACATAAGTCATATATTCTTTCTTCTGTAAAAAAAAAAAAAAAAAAAAAAACATTTCCTATAAGTTGAAAAACCAAATTTTGTTGAACACTGCTCTGTCCAATAAGTTCTCCAAAACTAAGTATAATAAAGGACTCAAGTTCGGCAGAAGAAGACACACTCTTTAGTGATTTAACTTGTCAACAATAGTCATTACCATATTAATAGCCGTGTTTTTTTGGAAAAGTTATCCGTAGTAGAGTAGGATTTTATATGAAAAACAAATACAACATCCGCAGTAGGATCACTGCCGATACTCGAATAAACGACAAATCTCTATCCGCAGCAGAATTTCACTTCTGCTTTTATCGGCAGTGATCCTACTGCGGATGTTGTATTTGTTATTCATATAAAATCCTACTGTACTACGGCTAACTTTTCCAAAAAAAAAAAAACACGGCTAATGTAGATATAGAAACGTAGTTATAATTTCACTCTGCTCTCGAAATCATTCCGACCGTAAATAGGAAAAATAGACACGCGTACATAAGTATGTACTTGTTCCTACAGTTCAGGTTGCTTGAAAAAGTTTAAAGCCCCTTTTAGACGATCAGTTGTTCCTTCAGTTATCAGTTCAGTTGTCAGTTCAGCTAAAAAATGCATTGTATTAAGACGTCAGTCCGGTGTTCAGTTGAGCTTGTATTCTGCTTCTCTCTTAACTGAATTGTGATAAAAAGGGTAACTTTTCTTCCATAAACATGGACACACACGATAAATTTCAATGAAATCGACCAAATTATCATTCTGTTTCGACATATTGAAAAAAAACATGAACTCGAATGAGAACTGAACTGACAACTGAACTGAAAAGTATTTACACATCAGTTTAACTGATAACTGAACTGAAAACTTATGGGAATTTCATCAGTTTCAGTCTCAGTTTCAGTTTCAGTTAAACGCTTCAGTTTTTGCATTTAGACATCAGTTTAACTGAAAGCTTAACTGATAGCTCAACTGAAACTGAAACTGAAATGATCGTCTAAAAGGGGCTTAATACTTAAAAACATATGGGCATCAGGGATGGAAAATTCGGTACAATTGTACCGAATTCGATACAATTGAGTTTGTACAAGTACAAAAGTACAATTTGTCTCAATTCAGTACAATTACAAAATTTCCATATTTTATGTATTTCACAAAAAAAAAAAAACAAAAGCACATAGAAGGAAATTGAAAGTTGAATACATCATCCTGGCCTTAATGCATACATTTTCATACCAGAACAATAACTCTCTTGATTACAGTTTTCACTTCTAGATAGCGCCTTGCTTTTCTGTCTCTTCATCGATCAGCTTTCTTTCAGACATCACTTCGTTTTGTAAACACTAAAGCCTATAGTACGCAGATTGGGAAAAATTTTGTCTCCCATCCAATTTTTTTCCTGGGAAAAATTTTATCTTGGATTTTTTTCCGAGGTACGCAACTCGCGCAAAATTGATACTTTTGTGTTTTGCCGTACTTTCAAACCACTAAATTTTGCCTAAAAAAGAATGATAGAAGCATTATTTTGCGGGACAAATTTTGACAGCCACTATATTCCTAAAGTGATTTCTGTCAATACTGGTTTTATGTAAAAGCTGCTGATGCTTCTCTTGAAAGCATCAAGGGGAGATTCCAAATAGGTATGACCGACTTTTGTAAGACAACCCGTTCCATAAATACACTCAAAAAAACAATAATACGAATAATTATTGCTTGATAGATACTTGACAGTATTTTTTATTTCTCTAAATTCAAACTTTTGTGCTACATTTGGAAACATTTTGTAGAGATAAAACTTGTGTTTGCTCGATCTGCGTACTAGGCTTAAACTGTAAACTTGTGGATGTGATTTGTGATTGCCGTTTTTCGTGATTTTAATTTGTGAATTTTAGTTTTATATTTCAATTTTTTTGTATAAGCTGGTGCTGCAAAAATGGACAAGTAAAAGATTAAGTTTCGTCATCACAATACAATACAATAGTTATGTACAGTGGGGAGCAAAAATGAGTAGGTACATGTTTTAAGAAAATGAAACAAAAGGATAGAATTTTATGTTTTTTTTACAAACAATTGAAACAAATTATTTTTATTATGAAAGTTTAGTATATAATTGACATTTTAGAAAAAAAAAAACAAACATTGATTAAAAAATAACAGTTAATAAAATGTTTATTAATGGAAACCCCCATGTACTCAAATTTGCACCTTTCAGAATTTTTTGTTTGAATTGCTTTTTTTAGTATTTAGTCCACAGCTCTTTATTTTGTATGACACTTCTAACTCTCCTGCGCATACCCTCGACTAAATTTTCGATATGAGCATGTGAAATATGTTGCCACTGCTCCTTAACTTGCTCCCATAAGTCATTCAAGTTTCTTGAAGGATTTTCGTAAGATGCCAAGCGTCTTTTGAGAATTGCCCACAAGTCTCGATCTGGTTTAAGTCTGGACTAGGTGCTGGCTACTTAATGGTTGGAAATAACTCCATTCCAAGCCAGCTCTGGACAATTCGTGCAGTGTGCTTGAGATCACAGTCTCGTTAGAAAATGATCTCCTCAGTGGAATAAGCGCATTCGTCTCCAAATTCTGGAAAGTTATTATGCAGAATAGACAAATATTGTTCCTTCTTCATTATTCCTTCGATTTTAATCAGCGGACCGACATTCCACGACGTAAAGCTTCTCCACACCATCATGTTGCCACCTTCATGCTTCATGGTTTCTTTCACCTGTTCCTTTTGAAGAGTTCCATTCTACCGATGCCAAAAATACTCTTTACCGTCTAATGGAAATCGATATATTTTAGTATAGTCCGACCAAACCATCCGTTTCCGATCTTCAGCACTCCAGTTTTTGTATTTTTTGCTGAATTTAAGACGTGCTTTAACATTTTTGGTAGGCAGTTCTGTTTTTTTTATTTTTAACAGCTGCTCCTTAACCAATCTTTTGTAGGGTTCTCTTAGCTGTCCATTCACTCACGTTCTTATTAATTAATTTCGCCGCTGATTTCGGGATCTTGCAGTCTCTTATATGCATTGATCGCTCCATTAATCATCAGTCACCACCTGGTGGTGGTGGTGCAAAGCACATTTAACCTTATTTTTATCAAAAGGACACTGCGTTGGCAGATTTTCATTCTCTCAGCACTTTTCCTTGAAGATAGTCTTACATCAAGTTGAGAAACTATGCCTTTTTCCGCTTCAAGTAAAATTTTTTTCATTTTTATTTATCTTTTCTGTAAAACAGTGAATATTTATTTTTTAAGCACTAATTAAATGGCGTAGAACTTTGAAAACAGTACATTTCCCTGCGACAATACGTTATTTTTAATTAAACGCAAAATAAACAAAGTAATTTAACTAAATAAGAGACAACGGCAAAACGTGCAAATTTGAGTACATGGAGGTTTCCATTAATAAACATTTTATTAGATTAGATTTAGATTTTTTTTACATCAAATTGTACATTGGAAAACTTTTAAATATTTGAATTATTTATTTTTTTTTTTCATACCAAATTCGTTTTCGGTACAATTTACATCATTTCAGTACAATTTTATTCCTGATTTCAGTACAATTGAAAAATTTCATTTTCCATCCCTGATGGGCATATCTACAGAACTTTTTAAACTTGTGATTTTGAAACTTTATTTTTTCAAATACTTCGCACACCACTGAGACTTTGCGCACTTTTTATTGAACCTAGCAGTATGTTGAATAAACAGTCGTGCATCGATTTTATCGCGGGCCGTTGAGGTAGGGTATATATACAGTATTATAAGAGCAAGACCCGAAATTTCATTTATTTGAATAAATACTCTAATTAAGGTTGATAATTTTAAAACTACAATAATTACTTTTGTGGCCTATTGTTTTTCTAGAAATCTATAAGCATACAGTATAATCAGAAGCAGAAAAGATTGATTTTAAGCCTTGCGAAAGATGTGCTATACATTTAAGTGCAAATTTCCATTCTTGCAGAAATTCGATCTCTGATTGAAAACATTATTTCTAGTCTCGAAAATTTATTGCGCACATACTTGATTCATGGCTTGATTTCTTCGTTTTTACTTGAGGAATAAAGATAATTGAAAATTATAGTGATATTCCTTGGGCCGTCTTCAAAAAACAACGAAACATCGAAAAAATATATTTTTATTAAAAAGTTATTACACTTATAGAAAGATCTATAAGTTATCACAAAACTGGCGCACACTTACGAAACTTATGATAATATTTCTTATAGGTAAAGACAACATTTTGCTTGTAAAAGTAATGACTCAAGTTGCGGGCCGCGAGTACATCAGAGCATAATTTAAAAATAAACGAGATTATGACAATTGAGATTTTTTAAATTTAGCTTGTTTAAGAAACTATAAAAGCGCAGATAAATACTTAGATGACTCAATTTTGAAAATACATATTCTTAATAAAGTAATTCAGTGGAATAAAAAAGAAATTCAAGTATATTTTAACTTGGAGCTAAGATATTCATAGCTATATGCTCATAACACAGAGTTTAAAAGTTCTGTAGAATTTCCCATATACATATATGGCTCAAAATCACCAAAGTTGCAAATTTCAAGATTGGCATAAAACCAACAAAAAAAATGAAGCTATAATGATGACTCTTATTTTATATTGCTGCAACATTTGTATATTAATAAACTTTGACAGGGCAGCGCACAGAACCCTATACTTTTTTGTTGCTTTTTAAAGATCAGATCATTTAGACGATCATTTCAGTTTCAGTTTCAGTTGAGCTAACAGTTAAGCTTTCAGTTCAGATGTGTAAATACGTTTCAGTTCAGTTGTCAGTTCAGTCGTCATTTCAATTGCAGTTGGCGGTGAATCAACATTTTCGAGTTCCTGTTTTTTTTTCAGCATACAAAATGTTGCTGCAAAAACTAAAAGAGCTGGGTACGGAAGCGACGAAGGCAGAGGTCAGAGTAAAGATTAACAGCATTGGTTCTGCGTATAATAAAGAGTTGAAAAAAGTATTTCTTCTGACTTTCGACTGCTCACAAGTAAAGTGAAAATACACTTCCATTTTTAACTGAACTGACAACTGAACTGATAACTGAATTGACAACTGATAGTCTAATAGCGGCTTTAGTCAATATCTTACAGAAAACAATAAATTCGGGAACGTTTTTCTAAGTTTGATAAGATGAACAAAAACAAAACAATGTACATAGCTTAAGCATTGTTTAATAACATGGGAATATTATGTACATATCTATATTTTATAAGCAATTATGAAAAAAATTACACACAAGATCTTCTGCAAGCAAAATGCATGCCATCATGTCATTGTATATATATTTTTATAGTACTCTCATGGAACACGAAAAAAAGTTTTATTATTGTGCCGCAAAATCGTAAGTGTGGCTATGTTAAGCTGTACAGAGTTGATTTGGAAGGAGAAAATATAAGCAAAACAAGAGACGAGGTAGAGATATATTTATTCTGACAACAATAATGAGGGTAAGGGAGAAAGTCTTATCTGCGTTTCTTTTTGCTGTCAGAATCAATTGTAGGTAGGTATATAAAGTTGCATATGCGAGTCGCGAGATGAATACAAGCAAGAAGTATTGAGAGTGTATGAGAGTTCTGGTTTGTTTAAATTCTGATACGATTAATTACCGAGGTTGCCATTTTGTCGACTTTGTAATAAGATCTAGAGGAATTTGAACTTAATAAACTCAAATTGTTTTATTTCGTTTTTGAAAACTAAATAATTTCAAATTGGCTTTATTTCGTTATGGTAACCAAAATAATAATAAATAAAAAGAAAATAGCTTTTGCATAGTATGTAGGTAGAAAATTTTTAATACTTTTTATGTGTATAATAAACAATTTCAGAAATTCATAAATATTCACATAAAGCTATTTTGAAAAAAAAATCAAATAAGTTTTTCGAGAAAAAAATAATTTTAGAAAACTTAAATTAATTAAAAAAATAGAATAAAATTATTATTGACGGAATATTTAAAAAAAATCAGATACCTTTTTTGGAAAAAATATTTTGTATGCATTTACATATTGCTTATAAGCAATTTTTGAAAAATTAAAAAAAAAGGAATTTGGTGTCAATTTTAAGAAATTATTGATGCACCCCACATGAAAATTTTTAAAATAAAAATAAACTTTTTTTTACAAAAAATATTTTGTAAAAAATAAGATATTTGCCCTGCGAAATTTGAACAAACAAACATTTCTTTTAATGTTTGTCTACGAATTTTTATCAAATTTGGAAATTATTAATTCATTAAAATAAAAATTTTGCTTTTTTTTTATTTTGTTAATATAAATATAAAAAGTAAGAACTTATGCAAACAAAGTTTAAAAAACCTTTTCTTATTAAACTGATTTTGAATATAAGAAATTTCTTTAAAATTCTTTTAGAAAAAAAAAATTGGGATACTAATTTTAAGTATTTGAAAATAAAGATTCTAGGAAATATTTTCAAAAATTAATCGCTCAAACATTTTCAAGACATTGATTTTTCAAAAACAATTTTTTTAGATAAAGAAATATTTTTTCGTGTTCTCTATCATCGTAAAGTCAAATTTGACCAAAATTTCGAGTTAAATTTTTTCCACATGCAAAACTTGCAATTACGAATGAAATTATGTTTCGAAATAAAATATTGAGCCGTTTTTGAGATATCGAATTTTCCAAGTTTTTTTCCAAAAATTAAAAAAAAAGCTTTGAGATGCAATGTTTTTTAAACTTATTGGAAGCATCTCTATAAAAAATCCCTATTTCGATAATGAGAAAATTGTCAAATGTCAAAATTTGAAAAAATTGTATCGAAAAACGAATTTTTATCTTTAAACGCGATTTGCGGCTAAACGGAGCCTCGTAGACCCCTTAAAGTTGACATTTTCAAACGTGATTTCTGGCCAAACTATTCATCCTACAGAATTAAAAATTACATATTCGTGATCTAGGGAGTGCCACCTTTCAATCCACGTATGAAACGAAAAACGAAAACGCTTAAAAAGTATTTTAAGCGTGAAACAAAAAAATATTGTTTTTAAGTAAAATCTCCTAAAATAGTAAAATCTCCTAAAATTTCGAAAAAAACATTGCGCCGGTTTTTGAGATATCGAATTTTCCAAAAAGAATGACTTTTTTCCAAAAATTAAAAAAAAGTATTATAAATATATGTATAAGACTTCATAATATTAAAATTTTCAAAAAAGTATGAACATTTTTTGGAAAAAGGAAAATTTGTATACGCGTGAAAATATTTTTTTTTCGTAAGTTACTTGATATTTTTTCAAAAAAGGGTTTTCGAAAATCGTATTTTTCTCGAAAACTGTTCCGAGGCTGAAATTTGTTTCTTTTTATTAATTTTTGTATATAAAAGCTTATATTTTTAAGAAAACAACACAAATAATAATTTTTGTTCTTCGAAGATAGTTTTGAGGAAATATTGAGTTTTCAAAAAAAAAAAATTTAAGTTTTTTAAAAATCCAAAAAATATTTTTTTGGAAAATTTGAATACACAATAATATTCAAACTATTAGGGACCTTTAGCAAAAAAAAAATTATCAAAATCCGTCGTACCGTTTTTGAGAAAATCGAAAACAAAAAAAATTGTCCCAAGGCGGGTATCAAAAATAACAATTTTTTGTAAAATTTTTTTCAACCATTACCTAGCTCATTGTATATATACAATGCCTAGCTTTAATTAAATGAAATTTTTTGTTTTTTTTTTTTTAAATGTGTGGGACAGTTTTTGAGAAAAAAAAAATATTTATGAAATTTCGAAAAAAAAATTCCAAAGAAAAAAACATCCGGGGGGGAAAAATTAAAAGCCATATCTACCAAGTTTGAAGAAAATCGGCCGAGCCGTTTAGCTGTAGTCGAACTCAAATGTTTAATAAAGTGGTTTATTGAACATAATTGTTCTTCATAACTTAAAAACTAAAAGAGATAGAAAGAAATGGAGTATGCCATTCGAAAGAGCATGTTTGATTTATAAAAACTGCATTTCTAACTAAATTTCGCCAAAAATGCTCTTTTGAACAAGATATAACTCAGACGACAATATGCACAGAAATAATTTTCTTCTATCCCAAAAAATACGTAATCGCCAAAAAAAAGTATTGAAACCTCATCTTGAAAATATTTGCCTACAGAAAATAACAACTACCAAATCCCCACACACACCTACATCCTACTCCAATGTACCTACATAGTATGTGCCTTTCTTCTCCTATTTTATATACAGTTCCTATTGCTGTCATGTATTAAATGTCTATCTGTTAAAACTCTGCCATAGGCACCTCTGCTAATTTAGTAATTATGGTCCCGCTTGGTTCGCCTAGTCGCGTTCCTATTCATGAGAGTACTATTAAAATATATATACAATGATCATGTCCGGGAACGTTCCCGAAATGACCGTTCACGAAATTATATAGCGGTCATCTTAAATGCGACCTGACCTGATCAATAAAATATTTGAGGTTACTTTGTTATTTCGTGTCGTAAAATAAAATTTCATCAATAATTAAATGTAATAGACACGTTCACGAATTGACGAACTATTGATGTACGATCTACAAATAATGAATTGAAAGGTATATACTTACCACTTAAATATAATTTATTTGACGAAAAATACTCGTACACTGACAGCCGGCTTTGTTATTGTTTGCTTCCTCTACTGACGTTTGGCACCGAATGGCTGCGTTCACTTAAAATTATTTTTGATCAATTAGATATCGCTGCCGTCACTGAAAACTTATGTGCTATCGGACTCGGACAAACTGATTTTGCATTTTTATAATTGAAAAAAATACGGTATAAATATTAAGTAATGACAGGTGTAAAATATCTTAATTTTTTCATTAATATTTTGTACTTGTTGTTAGAGGTCTTACATTGTGACGCGTTCCCGAAATGACTTTCTCTGCATTTATATTGATTCAATTTTAAATTTAATTCTTCAATAAATTGTATTGTTTCAAGTACACACAAAACAGGCTAGTTGTAGTATCTTATTAATTTTCTTTTCTCAATAAAGTAAAGATTTAAGACATTAAATTGCTAACAAAGCCATTTAACCATATATTCAGACATCGGATTTCTTCAATAAATAAAGCTAAAAATTGAAATTAAAGTATTTGTGTAAATGTTGTGGATTTTTTGATTTTGCAGCATGATATAAATATTGAAAGTGTTGACTATGCTGGAGTTATATTTACTTCACGGGCAAATCCAACCATCATTAGTGTATAGTTGACCCATTTCTTTGACCTTAATCCCCGTTTTTAACTCTCAACTCCTTGCATTGTTTTCATCTTGAGTTTAGGATTGAACTCAGTATTCGCTATTTTATAACAGGAGAAGATATAGAATTATTTTTTTTTTTGAGTCGGTAGATTTTTTAAATGCAAAAAAATACATTCGGAAGGAAAAATTCAAAAATATCTTATGTTTTATTTTAAGTGTATGTAATTATTGAAAACCGGACATCTTAAGAGCTAATTTTATTGTTAGTTTTTTTAATTTGTATCTTTTAAAGAGGCGGTTTTAAAATCTTTAATAAAATAAAATGCACGACTGGATCGCACGAACTTGCTCTTATGTAAAAGTACTTTGGAATTTAAGATACATTTTTTAAATATAAAACATGGATTATTTCATCATCATCATCGGCTCGACAACCGGGTTCCGGTCCTGGCCTCTTTCAACAAGTCTCTCCACCTATCCCGGTCTCTAGCCGACGCCATCCAGTTGCGCACCCCAAGGCTTCGGGCGTCCTGGTGTACGCCATCTCTCCAGCGCAAGCATGGTCTACCATGCTGTCGTCTACCATAGAATGTACCACAAATAACTTTCCGAGCAGGTTCCTCTTCGCTCATGCGAGCTAGGTGCCCTGCCCACCGGAGTCTACCGAGCTTAATTTTTGTCACGATATCTGCTTCTAGGTAGATTGCGTACAATTCATGATTGTACCGTCTCCGGAATCGTCCTTCCTCACATATGGGGCCAACAATTCTCCTTAAGACTTTTCTCTCGAACGCAGCTAAGAGGTCGGAGTGCCTTTTGCTAAGCACCCAAGTCTCGGATCCATATGTGAGTACTGGCAGGACTATGGTCCTGTACAGCAGCAGTTTTGAAGTTATGGTGAGATTTCTGGATTTGAAAAGCTTTGACAGACTATAGTAGGCTCTGTTGGATTTGAGAAGCCGCCCGCGTATTTCTTCTTCTATATTGTTATCGGCTGCTACTATTGACCCAAGGTATTTAAAGGATTGCACCACTTCAAATTCGTGCTCCGCAACCTTGATTGTTTGACCAACTGTTCCTCTCGCATTCGACGCCATGGATTATTTAATGAGATAATAATGTTCAAATGCATAAAATTGCCGTCTGGTTTCCGGAAAAGTATGAATTTATGCAAATAAACCTTAAAAAATCATTTTATTATTAAATAAATTTTTTATATAAGAAATTTCTCTAAAATTTTACAAGAAAAAAATGTGGGATGCGAATTTTAAGTATTTAATAATATTGGTTTAAGGAAATAATTTCAAAAAATAATCGTTCATAGGTTTTGAAGATATTGATTAAAATTTTTTTTTTTAAACCAAAAAATATTTTTTAGAATATTTTAATATACAATATTATTTTAAACTTAAGGGGACTCCTGCTAAAAATTTTGGGTTAAAATCCTTAGAGCCGTTAATGAGAAAGTCGAAAATCAAAAAAACGGGTCTATGGCAGGTACCCCTAACAACATTTTGCCCCAAAATTTTTGTTGACCAAAATGTAGTCCATGTCCATAATATCACACCTAATTTTTTTTATCAAAATCGTTAGAGCCGTTTTCGAGATAAATAAGATTTTGCATTACGGGTGTATGGGGGGTACCCTTAGTTTTGGAGCTAAAAAAAAAATTTCAATTTCTCCTCTAGGGAATCACCGAAGACCCTTAACTACCGAGTTTGAAGAAAATACCTCCGGTAGTTTAGGCTGTAGTTCGAGGTACAGACATACAGACATACAGACGGAATTGTCGGACCCACTTTTTTCGTCTTCGCTATCATCGTAATGTCAACTTTGATCAAAATCTCGAGTTCGATTTTTTTTCCAAATGCAGAACTTGCCCTATAGTACCTATATCGCAAGTAAAAAGAGAAGATGAGAATATGTATAAAATTTACTAGTTGAATTTAGCGCCATAAATTTATGTTTATGTTTTTTAACCTTCAGCAAGTAAGACATGAATGTATGCATTCATCGATTTGGGTTTAAAAAATTAACAACAAATAGACAAAGTAACAACTACCTTGAAATATAACATACATGCAGCTTCAGAAAGCTAGATCTCAATTTACACACATTATATTTAATCAAGTATCAGTATATATATTTTTCAAAAATGCAGATGTAATTCGCGAAATACGAATGGAACGTCAACCCAAAATAACACTAACTCTGCAATAGGCCTTCTTCCACATGTGTCCCAAGCGACGAAATTTTACTTTGCTTATATTCTACGAACAAATCCCATCACTTGTGTTTACTTTTCAGAAGTATCTACCAATGCAAAATATAAAAAAGGCCGATAGGTTTGTTTTTGGAATATTTGCCTACTTTGTATGGAATGCCAGAAAAAAAATTGATTATTAATTAAAAAAAACTAAATCCTTCGGGTTATTTTACGTCTTCTCTATCACCGTATTATCAAATTTCAATTAAATCTTGAGGTCTATTTTTTAACGAAGGAATAACTTGCCATTTCGTACCTACATATCATAATTTGCACTTTTATTTTGTGCAAAAATTGAATATCGTGCCTAGAGCTAGCGCTGCTTTTGTCATATATGATGTCGCTACATAACCTAGGCTTCCCAGTAAGATGATTATGTTTGAAGGTGTTCTTGTATTTAACATAAACCCGCTGCTAGAGCAGAGCCTTTAAAAAAATGCTTGGTATAAATTGAATTGCGCTTCGATAGAAAAGGTTTAAAGCAGCAAAGTTAAATATTTTTTACTAAAGCTTAGCGCAAAAAACTTAAGCTGAAAAATCTAACAAATATTCCAAAGTCGTCATTTTGCATATTTTTTATATAAAACTGTATTTCTTAAAACAACAAACTTAAGAAATTATATTATATTAAATAATAAAATATTTTTTTTCCAGTAATCAAAAGAGAAAAAAAGGCAGGATTAAACGTAAATGCAAAACAAAGCCATGCATTTACATAATCGCGTGTTTTACTCTACGAAATAAGAAACAACTTTTCAACTACAAAGATGAACTTATTTCTTTTTTAACACAGATCAAAAAGAAGGCAAGAAAAAGTCTTAATTTTGTGTAAATATCAACAAAAGAAACGCATTTATTCGCATGGAATTATGGGATCCCAGGAGTCAATACATGCAGCCACAAATACTGTAAAAAAGAATAATACTTCTGTATTTGTTTTAAGTAGAATTAATTTTCTATTTATATTAAAAAAAAAGATTATGAAAGAAAACAAAGACCAGTAAAGTACTAGTGTTTTGGTTTTTATTTTCTTTATTTTAATCAATATATTAAACAATCTTTGTAAATAATAATTAAAAATATTTAAACAAAACCATAATTTATGTTGCGAATTAATATTGAAAAATAAAACCTGATATGCCTATCAGTTTAAGTAGGAAACTACCTGCTATTAAGGTAAACAATTACCTTTATAAAATAATTGCAGAAGAGAACAACATCCAAGTATACTTATACATTTATTTAAAATATCTTTAGGACCTTAAATAAAAAAATACATATGTAATTCTAATTCTTTTTATTACACAAACAAAGACATAATAATAATTTTCATATACATGAGTAAGACATCGAGCCTTCCGACAAAAGTTTTAATATGTACATTGAAATGATTATTTGACATTAAAAAATTAAATTAAAATTACTATATTAAAAATGTTTTGTAATACAAAACAGATAGAAATGCGACTGCCAGTCTGCAAGATTGTTTTTATACACAAAAATATAGCTATGTACTCCTAAATTGTTTTTATTTGTTTTATAATAAATTCCTTAATTTGCTTTTAATAAATATAAAATAAATATTTGTGATTAAAACGGTAAAAATTTTTGATTTCTTAGAAAAATATTATCAGCCAAAGAGTAATTTCAAAAAACAAAAATAGTTATTTTTATTAACAGAAAAAGTAGCAGCAAAGTAAAACAAAAACAATAATAAATGGGATAATTCTTTTTGTATTTGAAATTTTCAAAAGATATCAAACTTCTTCTGCCTCAAAATGCAAATAAAAATATTGCATTGGTAAATAATTTTCAAAAAAAAAACTTGTATAATTTTTATATTTAAATTTAAGAAAACAAACATTTAATACAAGAAGTAAAAACTAAACAAAATAAGTACCTAACATAGAATGAGCTGTAAAAAACGATACCTGCTTGAGACAAAAACAAAAACAAAATATTATATGCATGGAGAGATATTTCACTTTTGCTAGTAACAAAAAAAAAATATATTATTGATTCAACAATAAAAAATCCAAATTATTTCTGTTTAAATAGATTTAAAAACACTTTTGTTTCGAGCCAAGAATAGCTTTTGTTTGAAAAATATTTCGAAACCATCGAATTTAAAATAGAGTATCAAAACAATATTATTATGGTTCGTGTAATATTTTATACATAGAATATGATTTCTTTTGGATTCAGGGTTGTGGAAGTTAAATCCGTTCTTAACGGCTCTCCAAAAGCCAATACCTTGGAAGTGAATTCCACAAATTATCGAAGAAGGAAAAGCAAGGTAGTGTTATATGCTGGTGGTTTCACATAATGAAAATATATACTCAAATGAAATCAAATTTTTGGCGAACATATATTTACACATACATATGTATGTATGTATACAGTTTGTCCCTTACTTCGCGACATATGTATGGATACAGTTGAGAGTTTGTTCCTTATTAATAAACATTTAATTATTATATCGTCTTTTGGAACTGTTATATGCACATATATGGAAACAATCTTAATTTTGAGTAATAGCAATCGAATGACTTGTGGTTTTAATAGATGGACATTGCACACTGTAAACAAATGGGATATAAGCCCAACTATGTCTTAAGTTTTCTCTTTTTGGAAAACAAAAAATTACTAGCTACGAACCTTTGTTCATAAACATTCATAATCATACGAGGACATCGAACAAAAAATTTGCAACCGAAATTTTGTCCCATATAGATATCGGGAAGTTTCAAAGCTCTTTTGAGAGTTTTTACCTCAAAACTTATTATGTCCATATATATAACTTACTGGATACACAATAGAAAAAATAGAAGAACCCCCGATTAACATAAGTTTTCCAAGAAAAAAGAAAGGGCAATATGATTTAAGGCACATAAGATTTTTGCGAACCTGAATGGGTTGTGTACGAAATCCCGCATCACGAAATCCCGCCGTTTCAATACTAAATTGACAGCACAGTATGGATTTTCATTTCCATAGTAATGGTGACTCGAATCAATCAGAAGCAACGAGAACGAAGTTCCCTACTATTGTAATGGAATATTCAATACGAAGAAGACCGCTCTCATTTCGTTAATTTTTAACGAGCTCTGATTGGCTTACAGCTGAAGACAAGTAAAGTACGAAGTCTTGAAAGTATCTTGATTCAAAAAAAAAAATTAAAATTAAATTAAATTAAAAGTACATTGGGTGGCGCGCTCCGCGGGACTTAAGGATTTTAACTCCCTTTTTCGGGGAAACACCCGCTTAGCTTAGGGTATGTTAAGTCGCCTGGCGGGCGCCAATGTAAAATTTTTTTTTGATTAAAAGTACTTTGGGTGGCAAATTTTTGTCGAGAACTATTTTTGAAAAAAAAATGTATGAAAAATCAAAATTTCTTCAAAAACAAATTGTTGAAAAAAATTGTTGAAAAAAAAAATTGTTGAAAAAAAGTTTGTTAAAAAAATATTTTTGACAAAATGTCCAAAAATATTTTGGTCGAATGTCCAAAAATAATTGGCCAAAACATTGGAAATCATCTCTCTAAAGATGGAGGGGGCTTACCTCCTCGGAGTTCTAACAAGAACAGAATTTTTCCCGAACCAACAGTTCCTTAAATACTTTCCATTTGTTTAAAAATAGATCAAAATAAAATATTTAATTAATAGTACGAAAATAGTATTGAAAATCCCGCCAAATATTTCCAAAAATATCTGTCGGGATTTTTATTTTTAATTTTTTTGGCGGGATTTCGTGATTCGGGATTTGGTGCCGCGAGAATTCGTTACTCTCCCACCTGAATGCATAACTAAAATAATCCGAGTCTAACCAAAAAATGTTAAAATATTATATATTCTGTTATGGAAATACAAGTTTTTCTTAATATACTCGAAAGTGAATACCTATAATGGCGCAACATTTTAGACATTGTCCTTTTAAGAAATAAAACCAACTCTACCTGTACGTACCTAGATTTTGTCTAACTTTTTCATAATTTTAAATGCGTTATACATCTCTTTTAAATAATTTGAGATTCGCAACATTACCTAAGCGAATTTATGTTGGAAATTGACATAACTTCAAAAGAAATTTTTTTTTCATTTTGATGTTACTTACATTATTCTAGATGGAGGAGAAGTATATTTAGCTAAATGCAGTTTCGTTGTTCCATATTGAAAATTAGTGTGGGTATACATTTATGGATATAAATTTGTTTGGCCATCTTTCCAGTATTTCAAAATTGAAGGGAGGAGAAGGATTTTTAATATTATTTTTACAAATCACAAAATCATTGAAGATGAGTGCTTCAACTAAAGTATACTTTATGTCATTTAAAATTAACAAAAACTCAGCCTTAAAAGTATTTTTTAGAGCCGACAGCCATTTTAAAAATGACGTACAGCCGCTTTTAAATATATAAAATTTTGCTCCAGTGCGATTTGTTTTTGATGAACCTATTGAATCAGTGTATAAATAGTCACTTCACTAATATAATCACAATCCGTACATAGTTATTTCTAAGCCAGAATTCCAAGCTATTTATTTTAAAATAAATAAAATTTTAAAGATTCTGTAACTTTTAAATAGTAGTGATACCAACTAAAGATACCTTTCACATAGTGTATATGAACGCGGGGAAGTCTTCTGAGCAAAGTTGATAATTTTTAATAAACTTTTTTGGATTAGCAAGATTATCATGAAATAAACAGAAATTATGAATATTGATATCAATAAACAGACCTTCTTTTAATTCAAAGTAAAGTCAAAATTAATTGTGTTTTATCAATAATTTTAACTTTTCACAGGTCAACCTAAATTGAATAATATCGGTCTCAGACTTTTTAAGTGTTGCCAAATGTCTTATATACTTACTTTCTAAATTTACACAAGAAACAAAATTTTTCGAAAACAAAAACATAAGATATTTATAATTGGCTTAGTTTTAAAAAGACTTCTATTATTAAAATCAGTCTGTTATATAATACCAACAAAATAAATTTAGATGTTTTTGAAAACATTGAAAATATGAGTTTAATGTTTAACCAGAGATGTTTCCTTTCCTGACCTTGTTTAAAAAGACTTCTCATATAACTACTCGGAACAAAATATGTATCAAGTGGTAATATAAAATACAAATTAAGTAATTAAGGCAAAGGCCTTCTATTTATCCCCAGCATGTCTACTTTGTAATACAATTTATCTACTTCAATTTTATTTTAAACTCGTGAACAGTAAATTGTATGATTATTTAAGTAGTGTGATATAATTTCCGATATTATTTTCGAAATATCTTTCAAACAAAATAAATTTTGTCATCTTTCAAAACAAAAGCTTTGAAAAATTAAGAAAATTATATTTACTTCAATAATAAAATGTTTAGCAACATTAATAACAGAACACTTGATTGTAAATATCTTGAGATCAATTTAACAAAAGACGTAATATTATCAAATATAATTAAAACAAATATAGTTTAACTATAACACAGTTAAGCTTTATCTGCTGTAAATATTAAATAGAAGAAAATAGTCGAAAATACTATCTTTGAAATTGATACCAAAACTCTGTAAAAAATAAATACCAAAGAAAGTTTGTACGAAATCGGAGAAAATTTGATAAATAAACTTTGATTATTTTAAGATATCCGCATAAAATTAAACTAAAAAAAACTCACATGCCTACACAAAATTAGAATATTTATTATTAAAAATTAAAAAATATATATATATATATCAAAGTAAAAACAAATTTTTAAATGACGGAAAAGCTTTGTAAACTTAAGATTTTTATAATTTGTATAATTTCATTCCTAATTTATATAATATAATAATAATTCTATACAAAATATTGTTAAATTGTCAGCAAAAAAATTTATCAACATTTTTTCTTAAATAAACGAAAAAAAAATAATTGAAACACAAATTTTGTTTTATGAATTTAATTATAAAATTAAAGAAAATATTATAAAATAACTTTGCCAGATTAAAAATTTACTAATTCAAACAAAAAAGAAGTTCATTGTATTGCAATTTCTCTAAAAATAATAACAAAACTCAAAAAATACCAATAAAAATATTAAAATAAAAGCATTTAATGAAAATGAAAACAATATTGTATTACTAACAGAAACAAACAACTTTTTTACAGCTTTTCAAAAATAATGTTTAAATATAAAATGCAAAAACAGAAAATAACAAATTATTTGAAATTTCATATAGAAATATCAGTTTTAAGAATTGTTTATTAAAATAATGGTTTATAACTACGGTTTTTATATTTTTGCTGTTCAGATTTTTACAGCAGTGTTTTTGTTCAACTTCGAGCAGTTTATTCAGTTTATAAAAGGAAATAATAAAAAATTTATATAAATACAAATTAATAGCAAAGATAATGTGTAATAAAATCTTTTTATATGAAATTTCATTAAAAATTAAATTCACAAACCAAAATCTTTTCCCTCATAGAAAAATTACAAAATAACAACAACAAAAAATCAAGTTATTGAATGAAAATTTAAAACAAAATCAGAACACATACAAACAAGAAATTGTGTTCTTAATAAAAGTACACACACACACAAAACGTGAATTATTATATTATTATTAATATTTCATAAACATATTTAATGAAAACGAAATAAAATTTAAAAATGAAATGAAATATAAATCTTTAGACTGCTAAAGATTATTATTATTATTATTATTCTTATAATTATTATTATTATGATTATTATTAATTAAAAATAACATACAAAAATGGAACAAGAATTATTTAAATATTAAATGAAACAAAAATGTCAAAAAATCAACAAAAAAACTAACACAAAATGAAAGTAATGTTAATATTATGTATTTTAATATCTCGACATTAATCGAACGTCGAGAATCGACAATAAACTGTGAAATATATTAAAAACTTGATTTGCAATTTGTCGTTTTTTATTTTAATCAGAATATTTTATTTTGAAACAAAGATGTCTCCGAAACTCTGCCAGATCGCCCAACCTCTTTAAATTCATTAGAAGGAAAACTTAAAATCTGATGGCGGCGTAAATTAAAACTGGTCGTTCTGAAGTCAAGGAAGAATAACGGAAATGTAGGGAGTTAGGGAAAAGAGTCTGCTAGAGCTAGATGAACCAAACTGTATTCTGTTGAATAGACTAAGTTTGCTGTGCTTGGATAATATTGGACAGTAATATAAGGGTTCGAAGATGCATAAGATGATCGAGGGACATTTTATATATTTTATTATTTCAATGAGTTAAATGCTTACGTTTACATTACTAGTATATAATACTTATGTACATATATCCGAACTATTTATGTGTTTAAGAAAGTATGAAGTTTTATTGATCTAAAGAAAAAAAATTATACTTAAAGTTTTGAAACTGGGAGGAGATTATGGCATTTATTAAGAACATTGATTAACTGATTAAGACTGTAAGCGCCATAGTTTGATCTACTAAAAATAGTGGAAATAGGCAAATTCCTTCCTAACCTTGAACGATTTGTATTGAAATTTAATCGAAAAAGTAATGAAACAGAATTGCAAATTGTCTCTGTGATTTAGGATGTGTGGGAAGCAGAAGCGCAACAACCTAAAAAGCTAGGGGGGTGTCCAACCCAAAATAATCCAAATAACCCGACAAATCCGGGGCGTAGCGAGGTCAAGCTTAAGAAGACGATGCAAACTATTCCCAAAGCCATTAACCCCACAAACCCAGGGCGCAGCGAGGCCAAGCTCGCGAAGACGACACAAGCTATCCCCAAAGCCATTAACCCCACAAACCCGGGGCGCAGCGAGGCCAAGATCTCGAAGAGGATTTCAAAAAATTAATTTCAACAGCTCTCTTGATTTGCGGTGTCAACTTTTAAAACATTCTTACCCTTATATTACACAATCTTATAATCTGAAGTCGGAATAAAAAATTTATTCAAGTTAAAGACATCAAGCACTACATTTGATACTGAGATTAAATTCAGTTTTTTCTAATTTTTTTATTTTTTAAAAATCCAAAGACTTTGTTGCAAAAAATCGCTTCAAATTCGTACTTTAACAAATATTTGGAATGATTAAAGCTTAAATACACTAGAATTTTATTAAAAAACAGTATGTACAATTTTCAATCCAATCCTAGTGTATTTAGGCTTAAAATATTTCCGATTTTTAGCGGCTTGATTTTTTTTGGTGGGAAAATTTTCAAAAATATAATGAAATCTCGGTTCGTATTAATTTTAGTACAGGGTCCCCATTGAGTAAAATCTATAGTAGAAAACTTTCTATTTTTACAGAATTTAATATTATATACTTTATAAAATATATACACAATAGCTGTAATAAATATTGTCCATGTCCCTTGATAGGTAAGTTATAGTTGAAAATCGTCGAACACCTCCCTCGCCTAGCTTTTTAGTTTGACATCGTACAATCGTATCTTTTTTTATTGACGCGCTTTGAAACCGTAAATCGAGCAACGGATTCACAGCTTTGGGAGGAGCTATTTCTTTACATTGTCTTCTAGAGCTTGGCCCATTGCGCCCCGGGTTTATCGGGTTAATGGCTTTAGGAATAGTTTGCATCATCTCCTTAAGCTTGACCTCGCTACGCCCCGGGTTTGTGGGGTTAAGAATGTTTTAAAAATTGTCACTCGGGTGTCTATCGATTTCGGAGGGGGTGTCCACCGGCCTCTAGGGGGTGTCCGGACACCCTGGACACCCCCCGTTGTTGCGCCCTTGGTGGGAAGTTAACCAACTGAAGTCTTTGAGTGTTTGAAGATAATAGAACTCTTTCGTACTAAGTGATAAAAACGGAGAAAATCTTAAAAATCTTCATTGAATACTTTCATTTTTTTTTAATTTGGCATCACTTTCCGTTTTGAGAAAAATTTCAAAAAGTTTTAATGTTTTTTCGAGAAATTTAATAATTATTGTTGCCTGATGAAAAGTGTATTTTTATATCATCAGTATAAATTAATGCCATTTAATATTGTAACAAAGAAATAAAGAGGGAAGATCATTTATGAATCAAACATCAAAGGACTAAGAGGGCTTCCCTGAGGCATACCAGAATTAACTTTAAATTGACATGAACTATTATTTTTGAAATAATAATATGTCCGTAAGTGGGCTTCAGATCAATATTAAATATTGATTTTCAATAATGATCAATATACCCATTTTATATAAAATCTATAGTACTATCAGGGTGACGATCGACTGTATCGCCTCTAAGCGGATCCACGACTGACTATTGTGATAGTATGGTTAGCTGGGTTGCGAACTTAGGAATTTTCATAAAATGGAGAAATGCAATATAATAGAGTGACGAGAGAACTATTTATTGTTAAGTTACACTTTTTAAATATAAATTTAAACTAAGAAAAAAAGAACACAAATTATTTTTAACTTAATTGTTATATATGTATATTTATATACATATATTTATACATGGTTTTATAATTACTCTTAGTTTTATTAAAAAAAAAAAAACAAAAATACATCTCAGACTTCATGTTTAGCTACTTAGAAAGCATAACTAGTTTTCTTTTACTAATAATAAGACTAAAATTAATATAATTAAATATAATTTAATAAAAAAAAAAATCAAACACACAGGCAACCGAACTTTTCATTAGATTCGTGCACACATGATTGTGGGGAGTTTTTATGCTTTGTAAAATTACTCATTTGTGTATTTGTATTGTCTTGACGTTTATATTTTTTATGTAAATTTTGGTGTGGAGTGAAATAGAAAAAAAGAAGCAGATTTGGTCGTTCTTTGTAAAATTGAAATAGGTTAAAACAGAGATTTTTAAAATGAAGTAGATTCTAATAATAAGAAGACAACCCGCTTCCAATCAATGAAGAACCAGTTCCACCACCCACAGTATAGAAGAGGTAGGCCTAGCTATAAATGATTTTAAGAACAACAGGGCCATCGGATCCGATGGCGTACCTGCAGAGCTCTTCAAATACGGAAGTGATATTTTGGTAGGGTGTATGCATCGAACTATCAACCAAATATGAGTGGAAGGGAGCATGCCCGATGACTGGATCATCAGCTCCATATGCTGCATCCAGGGCCGGCCTCAGCCAAACCTACGCCCTGTGAAAGATTTGTAGAAAGCGCCATTTTTAGTATTAACACACATGTGTACACAGATACCTACACTGATACACAAGATTAAGTAATACACACATAACCTTAAAAAAGAAATAAATTTCCTAAGTTCATTGTGCAGCAATTTAAACAAGCACAGCACAGCTCGGCACTAGTAAACGGAGACCATATTTATTTCTTTTTTAAGCGAGCTGACAACAGTATGTGATGGAGATCAGAGATGTATACGGTGGTCAAAATATTGTATTGTATGCCAAAAAAAATCGAGCAATCACGTTTGTACTATGATATTTAATCGTGTGAAAATGAAGTTGGTCGGGTTCACCTACCCAAATACACAATAAATATCTTATTTCATTTAATATGTTGCGATACCTTTCAATATCAAAAGAATAAACGGCTACATTGAAAAATGTTAGTTAGTGTTGAAAAATAACTTAGCACAGTTGTTATTTTATTTTTATTTGAACAAGTTTTGTGGTTAAAATGCAAATATCAGTATTTGCTTGCGCAAGATCAATATACATTTTCTTGCTTCAGGTAATTCGCCCCTAGAATTCGCCCTATGCATTTGCACATATTGCACATATGGTTGGTCCGGCCCTGGCCTCATCTACAAAAAAAGGTGATCCTATGTCTTGCAAGAACTATCGAGCATAGCCCTGCTAAATGTTTCATATAAAATCCTATCTAAAGTGCTTTGTGAACGTCTTAAGCCGTTCTGTAATAATTTAGTCGGCAAGTATCAGTTGTGGCTTCCGGCACGGCAGATCGACCATACAACAAATATTCACAATCAGGCAAATACTGAAAAAGACCAACGAATTTCATGTTGAGACCCATCATCTATTTATCGACTTCAAAGCTGCATATGACAGTATTCATCTTCAGGAAATCTCTACGGCGATTGCCGATCCTGGGATCCCGGAAAAACTGATCCAATTATGTGGCGTGACATTGGAAACCACGCGACGCAATGTCAAACAAGGGAGCAACTCCTCTGAACTACTTTAAGCATGCACATGGTTTCGGCAAGGAAATAGCAAAAACCTTCGAGGTAGTTAAGAAGTACATCTACTTCGGATGTAATAGTAACTCCACGAACGACACCTTCCGACGAATTACCCAAGGAAACTGCGGCTACTTCGGTTTAGCGAAACAAATGGCTTCAAAACTGCTCACTAGTAAGACGAAGTCCACGCTCTACAAAACCCTTATACTACCAATCCAGCTTTAAGGCGTAGAATGCTGGACTATTAGCTGAAATTAAGACATGATACTGGCCCTTCATGGATCAGGAGCCGGTTAAAAAGAAGAAGAACTGCCATATTTCACCACCTTTAAAAATCAATAAACATATTGGAAATAACGTGTCCTATAATTTTTCTTTTGGGGAAAAATTTAGAGTTCTCCAAAAATGAGTTAACTCAAGTTCTCTAACCCCCAGTTTCACAGTGGAAGTTTAAGCCCCACTTTTGGTTTAAACTTCAGTTCAACAATAAATTTGATTTCACAATCCTTGAACAGAGTTCATTCTGTAGTTTAAGTTAAACGACACTATTCTGCCGTTTAAATCTCAGAGCGACAACCCCTTCAAACATTTGAAAATATAATATATTTTCATTTTTAATTTTTGTTTCCTGTCACAGGTCACAGCTGAAACAAAACAAACTTTCCTTGATTGTTTTTTCTTTGATTCAGATAGAAAGAGAAAACAATTTACTTAAACTACGTTTAATGAACTGAAGTTCAGATAAGACTGTGAAACCGGACGAGATGAACTTCAGATTTCAACTCGAGTTCAGGTTCAGCAGAACTTAAGCTTAAACTCTCACTGTGAAACTGGGGGTAAGTTATTTAATCCTGATCCGGGAGTTAACTTTTGAAGCGTTTTTTCAGCAACGAATTAACTTTTACTCCTAAAGGTGTTATGCATTCGTACAAAAATCAAACTCGAGATTTTGATCAGACTGGTATTACCAAAGTGGGTCTCGCAATTCTGTCTGTCTGTTCCACTATAGCCTTCAAAGTTCAGCCGATTTTCTTTTCTATTTGTCCCCCGAAATTTTATAAAATATTTTTTCCTCAAAAACTGCTCCACAGACTAAAACTAAAAATACACAAGGTTTCATTTAGTTTAGAAAAATAGTTATGCATTCCTTACAAAAATCGAATTCGAGATTTTGATCAAAGTTGACATTACGATGGTTGAGAATACGAACAAAGTGGGCCTCGCAATTCAGTCTGTCTATCTGTCTGTGTTCGACTACAGCCTAAACTGCTCGGCCGATTTTCTTTAAACTAAGTAGATATCATTTTTAATGTTTCCCCCCATATTATGTTTGTTTGTTTTTTTGTGACCAAAAATAACCAGAGCTGCCATATGATTTTTTTATATTTTATAAATATTAATATTTTTTTTCTCGAAACATGTTCGACAGATTTAAAAAAAATCGTTTAGGAAAAATGGTTATTTAATGGTATCCCCACTGAACCATTTTTTTTTTGTTTTTGATTTTGTCAAAAACGGTTTCACCGATTTGGATTACCTAGTTCTTTTGTGGATTCTTAAAAAAAGTTTCAATTTTTTTTCAAAACTCGATTTTTTTAAAACCTTCCGATAACAACACATTTAAAATATACATACACCACAACAGGGGTGGCAGAACACCCCAGCCAGGAATAAATTAAAAAAAAATACTTTCGAGGACAACATACAATTTTTATTTAAACAGAACAATTCATATACTTTATCAAAAACAGAAAAAAACTTAGTTCATAAATAAATAAACATGTATGTTTATATTTATAAAGAAATAATAAGTTAAATACAATTTAAGCATGTCTCTTTTCTGTGGTCAGGGCATACAGGACATTTGCATTTAAGACACGTAATCTTGCTTTTCCGGTCTTGTTTCCTTGGACAAATTGCACATCGCGATTGCTTCTGCTGTTTCGAAGGGGGCTCACCTTCATTGGACTCCATGGGGTGTCCTACAACCCCCTTTATACCTTCAGCTTTTCACATACATGAAACACAACATGGGGTGATATACAACCCCAAAGCATACCTTTTGCCCTCGCACTCAAAAAATATAACCTATCGCGGGGACTACTCATCAGCAATTGACACCTGAGATATTAAACGACAAATACATAGAACGGAAGAAAGGGGAATAAAGAAAAATCAAAATTACAGTTAAAATAAAAATGCCTGGGGCGGTATAGCACCCCTGTTGTGGTCGGAAGGTTAAACTTGACAAATAAAAGATTCTTAATGTATTTAACAAGATGTTAACAAGATTTTATTTATCTAATAATAACGGCACTCCCCATACAAATATTAAAAACTAGTTTTCGAAAAACATATTTTTCTCTAAACCGGCGGTGCCTAGAATTTTGAAATTTTTTTTAACTAATTCTTACAATCATAATTCATAAAAATGAATTTTAAAATAAAGATATTATTGACTGTACAATTTTTCAAATTTTGAATATCCCATTAACGGCATAGCGGCTTTTAATGAGATTTTTTCAGAGAAGCTTCGAAAAAGTTTGAAAAACATTACATTTCAAAACTTAAAAAATATGATTTTTGAATTTTTGAAAAAAAAAATTATTTTATTTTATCTCAAGAACAAGTCAATATTTTTTTTCAAACTTAATTTTTATGCGTATACAATAACAAAAACTTCAATCTTCTAGTCTTTTGCACAAGAGCAAGTTCGTGCGACCCAGTCGTGCATTTTATTTTTTTTTGATTTTCTCAAAAACGGTAAAACTGATTTTGACCATTTTTTTGTACCAAAGCTCCCAAAACGTTTGGAGAGTATTGTGTATTCAAATTTGCAGGAAAAAATTTTGAATTTAAACATTTCTTTTCAAAACTTAAATTTCGAAAACGACATGCTCAATTTTTGTGAAAAAAACACAAAGTTTTTTAATACAATATACAAGATGTGAGATACAAATTTATTTTATATAAAAATAACGATACCCACAATAGAAATGTTATAAAATGAGTTTCAAACATCGTAGTTTTCTCAAAAACATATCACTGACTATACCCAACATAGAACCATTTTTTGGAATTTCTCATTCTGCGCCTTTGTGCTTACATCATTTGCTAATAGCTTTTTATTATTGAAATTAAATTAAATTGAATAAAAGAAGCACACATTTGTTAACTCAAGATGTTGAATTATTATTGGAGTGCGTTGATAAGAAAAACTATAAATATATTTGACTGACCATACTTATCTGGAACAAAACACCAAGGCATGGGCAGAGATTGTCAAAAATAATTAGCTCAACAATTTGTCTATGTTTTTTATGTTTGGCCGTATTTTGCTTCTTAAAACAGGTAAATTTAATATTAAAAAAAACTCCGCTTAGATCAGAATCTGATTTTAAGAAAAATGAATTAGTTCTATTTGAAAATTAAATATAATGTTGGCACGAAATGAAAGTAACTCATGCAATATACATATCTATTTCACCATCTGTGAAAAACCTCCACTTTGAGTTAACACAAGGATCAACATTGATTGATTGATTGAAAAAACATGTTTTTGTGGTTATTTGGGGGTTAATCCCCAAACAGTGCGAGATCTGAAAACCTGTGCCTTAGATACTTTTCTCATCGAAGATAAACCTAGGTTTTGAGCAAAAAGTCAAAAATTGAAACAAAATTTTAGTTAAAGAGAGAGGGTACACCGGAAAGAGATTTTTTTTACATTTATGAGTTTGGTGTAAAGAAGTTATAGTATGCATTTTAACAATAAATAAGATAAACTTGAAACATGTGGAATTAAGCCTTGGCACTTTAGATGGTTTTTTTGGGCTTTCTACGGACACTGATAGCCTTTTCACATCGAATCATAATCTCGGATTTCCGTAACAAGATTAAAAAAAATACTTGTACCTACCGTTCTGTTTTTTTTGTTATTTCATTTAAAAAAAGATCTCAGCTAAAGCCCCAACGCATAAAGCACCCACTTTACTAATACACAGTTTACTTTTTCTCTCTTTTTCATACCCCATTTTAATAAGTTATGTTCCACTAAACTCTCTTCTCTATCTGTGACTAAAATGTTATACTGAAGAGAAAAACAAATACAAAATTGTATTTATGGGATTTAATCATATCTGAAATAAGCTTCGTAGATTTAGATCATATTTGAGATTTTTGTGTTCGAAATCTCAATTTTGATTTGGGGGTAAGAGGTTATAGGACCCCCTTACAGAAGTAGAATGGTTATTTAAATGACTCAAAATATGTTATAATAACAATAAGAAAAATGAAATACATTTCCTCTTCCTCCTGAATTGCATAAAATACATACATATGTATTGCAGGCAAAAGAGAGATATTCTCGATATGGGATATATGTAATTTATGTGAAGAAATGTCCATAATCAAAATAACAAGAGGTATCATTTTCTTGTTGAGCAGAATTTTCGTTTTGGGTGCTGCCCCAACATTCTACATCAAAAATGTAAAATATCCGACGAAAACATTAAATTTTAAATAACTAATAAATAGTATTGTAGGTAATATGCAATATGACAACTTAAATATCAACTGACTTCACTTTTTCGTCGACGACTTTATTTCTTAGAAAACTTTTTCAATCGATTGAGCATTCATATGCTGATGACGTTGAATATGACACTCCATTCGCCAGTGTCTAACCCTAGAACTGAATAGAGCGCCATCAGATGAATTGAATTGTATCGCATTTGATATAATTTATGTTCTTTGTTGATAAGCGAAACAACGTGTCGCAATACGGTTCCGCCTATGCTACGGACTCGGAGTCCAGCGATTTACATAGTTCTCGGTGCCGTGCGTCGTCGTCACCATCAGATCGGTCGGCAAAGTTCGCTGAGAGTATCTCTTCAATGTTTCATGAAATAAAACATTAAAACAATCTAAGTCCCAGCTGTTAAACAAATTTCCTTCCTAGCAAATCAATTAAAACACACTGGAATCTCACTGTTCGAATTTTCTGAATCAATTTCAGTCTTTGCACGAATACGGTTGGGGTCTGTTTAAGATTTTCCTTCAGTGGTTCAGTGGTGAAATTGAACAAAGTGGTCAAGGTTTTAAATTTCAGTACCTCCATAGATTTTGATTCAACATAAATTTAAAAAAGTGGAAGATTTAAAGTATGACCTAGTTTTTCGTCACATTGAAACCAAAAGTTAATATGAAGACTTATTGTACAAGTTGTGTATTCTCCGCGTTAATTCTTTTAGGATTAAATGTTCAAGGGAAAACTGAAGCTAACTGTGAGTGAAAATCTTTTTTATAAACTATAAAATTTTCGACTTATCTTTGAAGCATATACCACTTAGGTAATTGAGAACTTATACGTAATTCCAATTTTTAAAGAATAAAAAGTTCATTAAAGTTCACCGCAAATCAGAAAACCAAAAGTGGATTGGAAACAAAAACTAAGACAAATTTTGATTGTTGAAGTTGTTCCAATTTCAAAAATAAAAATGCTTACAAAAATTGAAACATGACATTACATCATGAATGTGCGATAATGAAATTTGGGACTTATACGTACATAGGTATTCAACTAATACATACATATGGAGAGCCCACAGCTGTACCGAACCAAGTCATTTTAAAAAAATCAAAAACTAACGCCAAAACTTCCGCAAAATTGACCTCTATTTAGAGCTATTTACAGCTCTAAATAGAGGTCAATTTTGCGGAAATTTTGGCGTTAGTTTTGGATTTTTTTAAAATGACTTGGTTCGGTGCAGCTGTGAGCCCTCCATATACAAATACATGTGTTTAAAATCGGGAAGTAATAGATTAGTTAAAAAAAAAAATTGAGACATCATGAAAAGACGCGGTCAAGTTCATAAACGTCAAATATTTTTGCATCTCTGCTTTTTTGCAATGCTGACGATGCTGAATCAAATGCATCAGCGAGAAAGCCAACGCATCAAGAATATTATTGATTCCGATTTGTTTGATATCTGCACATCAATTGATGTAAGTTTGTAATAATTTAGTCGTTACACAAAAGTGATGCATATTTAAAGAATTTCATTTCTGCAACGATGCCCTTGTGAATCAATAGATACTACATTTTAGATTCACTCTTAAAATTCGCGTTTCCAATTTTTTAATGCGGGGAATACAGAAATCGATTACTCCAAATATTGACAAAAGGTTTCAACGAAAATATGTGTATAAGGTACACATATCCGGGTCCTAGTCAAATAAAGGGTGGTCCAACGAAAACGTACGATGTTTATTGTAAATAAAACAAAAAGTTTTCAGAGAATTATCTTCATATTTTTTCTTTATGACAGAAGGATCTATGACAATTATGTGTGAAAGAAAATATCGGACAAATACGCGTCACGGCTTCGGTGGCATACCTATATCCGATGGTCCATATTTTCAATGACTCTGAGACATAATTGAGGATCAATGTCGTTAATGTGTTGAATTATCTCATCCTTTAGCTCTTGAATTATTCTTGGGTTACTGACGTATACTTTTCTTTTATCTAAATATCCGTAAGGAAAGAAGTCCAACGGTTTCAAATCACATTATCGTGGCGGCCAATTAACATCGCCACGACGCGACGCACAGTGCGTCGACTAGTGGACAAAAATAAAAACAAATAAAAATGCAAATACTATATATCTAAACCTGTTTTAGAACATCTTGAACTACTTAAATTTAATTTTGTTTTGTTTTTTTCTTCTTCCTGGATTAGCGGGACTTTTGTGAGCAATTTGGATACTTTGAGCTGCAATGTAATTGAAAGTTGCAATTTTGTGCGAATTAGCTTAGCTTGCGTAAGAAAAATATTTTGGCTTTATACATTTTTTTGTTTGAATATTAATAATGAATACTTTGACCACAGGTATGAGTTGTTGTTTTGAATTTTTCTTATAAATTTGAATTTTCGTGATTTTTTGAAAAACACTCTTTTTTGAAGCTTACAAATTGTATAAAGTTAAGCTTTTAAAAAAATATGAGCAAGCTGTAGCAAATTATTTTATGTCATTATGTTCTGTTGTTATTGTGCTTTACGAAAATGTTTACTTTTCTTGCTACTTCTTGCTAACCTTCAAAATATTTGACTTTCTGTAGGCCAAGGTCAAACCATAAAATATAAAAAAAAAAATAAAAAAAATTATTTCTTTTGATAAAAACACAAAAGATGAAGGTGTTTTTGAATTTATATTGAATACTTTAAAAATTTAAGGTTGTCCGGTTACAACTAAGAACGATTTTGGTCGAAAAAGTATGTATCCCTTTTTCAAAAATCTTGAACGTAGGTGGAAGGCTTCTACACGAAACGGCGATCATTTTGCGAGACTCCACGGAGTCTGGTAGGGAACTTCTTTTATTTTTCCAAATATAATTTTTCGTTATTGTTTATTTTTCAGATTTTCCTTTTGTTATTACTTTTTTTATGAATAACTATTTTTGTCAACAATAAAAATGTTCATTCTATTTTGCAAAATCTTTTATGCGGATATATTCTGTGGTTTTGTGCTTTTGGAACATGTCCTACTAACCTTTAAAATATTACAACTTTTGTACAACGTACAAATCATAAATTTTTTGAAATGTTTGGCTTCTAACCAATAATAATAAAATTGTGGGCGTGGCAGTGGGTGGATTTCGGTTGAAATTAATTATTTTATCACACACATCAATTTTGGATACAATTTTATAGAAAAAGTGGGCGTGGCAGTGGGCGTACTTCACGCTTTTCTTAATTTATAATTTCTTAACTAACCAGAATATTAATACTTGAATTCACTATCGTAAGGAAGTTTCCATTTAACAAATTTTTTTTCAGCAGTGGGCGTGGTAAGGGGCGTGAAAATTCCTGAAACTCAGTAAAATTTCTTATTTATTGCATTTGCTAACCAATTTTTGTGCACAGTTACCTTAATTTTAAAAAACAGATTTTTGTCCACTACCACCACACAATCGACGCACTGTGCGACGTGAGATAACACGGCCATTGGATTTCTCGTGCAAAAGAGCCATTGTTTCGTTGGCTGTGTGGCAAGTGGAACCATTCTGTTGGAAGCACATATCGTCCAGGTCCATATCCTCAATTTCTGGTCACAAGAATTCCGTTATCATCTCGCGATATCGAGCACCATTCACGCTAACTGCTTTGAAGAAGTACGGCCCGATGACGCCGCCGCCGCCAGCCCATAAACGGCACCAAACAGTAACTCTTTGTGGATGCATCGGCTTTTCAACAATCACCCGTGGATTCTCATTTGCACAAATGCGACAATTCTGCTTGTTAACGAATCCACTGAGGTGAAAATGTGCCTCATCGCTGAAGATGATTTTCTTTGTAAAGTCACCATTCACTTCTGTCTGTTCAACCAACCATTCGGCGTATTGACGACGCTTGGAATGCTCAGTAGGCTTCAGCTCTTAAGTCAATTGAACCTTATAAGCGTGTAAATTCAAATCATTATTCAAAATTCACATCAGTGATGCTCGTGAGATGTTCAATTTTTGGACACGACGACGATTCGAGGTTGACGGCTCTTCTGCTGCAAGGCAGAACGAACTGGGCGAGCATGCACAGGTGTTTCCACATTTCCTACAGACCCAGTTTTCTGAAATTTGCGCACAATTCTTCCGTTTGTGGACACATTTGGTCGATTATGCTGACCGAAAAAATCACGAAGTGCACGAAATGCATTTTGATTTGAACGCCCATTTTCGTAAAAGGCTTTAACAATCTTAACGCGCTGCTCAATTATCTAACTCTATGGTTGAATTTATCAAACACTGAAAGAAAGAAATGTCAAATTGAGTTGGCCAAGACATTTGACGTTAAGGTGCGACTCACAGTTAACATCGTGCATTATGGTTGGACCACCCTTTTAGACTAAGAGCCCACAGCAATTTTTGGGTGTGATTGATAACAAAAAATAATTAGCATAATTAGATAGGCCTTTTATAGTTATTTACAAATGTGGAAGCATTGCATACTCTAGTGGGCGCAATAGTGCATTATAGTGCATCAAGTATGCAGTTCATTCCAAGTCCAAATAATTGTGATGACAACTTTGCCAAAATGATTGAAAATATCGAGGTCCAAGACGTTTTACAGACAGCCTTCTGCCTGCCAGACACTATAAGAATAGGCAACTTCTTGCACTAAGAAGGCCACCTTCAAAACGTCATGGACCTCGATATTGGCAATCAGGGCACTTAGCTGTTCATTTTGAAGTTATGGCAAATTTTGTATCCCAATTTTTTAGAATTTGGAAAGAACTGCATACTTGATGCACTATATGCACTTTTGCGCCCACTAGAATATGCAAGACGTTCACATTTGTAAATAACTACTAAAGGCCGATCTAATTATGCTAATTATTTTTTTGTTATCAATCACACCCAAAAATTGCTGTGGGCTCTCGGTCTATTTATTATCAGATAATCTGTGTCAAAAAATTTTCCAATCAAACACCAATTGTTGTTTTTTCAAACTTTCAATAAAATGATTAAAGTGAATGCCTTACAATTTATGTTACGATTTTTAATTCTTTAATTTTCTGGCCATTAAAAACTGTTTTGAATGTATTTCTTATTATAAAATATTAAAACTTTCCCCAAGTCCTTAAATGTAAAAGTACTGTAACACTGCAAAACACAGTTTTCAGTTTTCAAAACTTCTAAAAGATTAGAAAAAGTTTCTTATAAACAGGAAAAGTCTTACATTTGGAAAACGTACTGGAGATTTTGATCAAATTTATCTTTACGAGGATAAAGAACACGAGAAAAGTGGGTGCCGTAGTTCAAACTTTTTGTTTGTAAATTGCTCAAGCGATTTTTCGTTAACTTATTATTTATGGGTTTTTGGTTTTTGCGCCATTTGCACAAAATATTAGTTGAATAAGTGCGATGTTAAAGTTGTTTTAGTATGAAACTAGGTTAATACGACGATTTTGCAAATTTTAATCGAATACTTTCTCTCCATTTTTATTATAGTTAAAGCCATCGAATTTTATTTTTTTAGTATCGTGCTAGCTTCATATGACTCTTTGAAATTTACAAACATCAAAATATGTCTGTTTACTTAGTTGTTTGCATGAACTATCATTACTTTAGGTGTGTTCAGTATTCGGTGATTTTAACTTTAATAAAAGAGTACAGAAAGTATGATCCTATATTTGATTAAAATTTGCAAAATAGTTGTTTTAACCTAGTTTCATACTAAAACAGTCTTAGCATCGTACTAATTCGAGTAAAATTTTGCGCCAAAATGTTTAACCATAAGAAAGAGATAATTATCTACTTATAAGTAAGCAAATATTGTTAAGTAGTATCATAAAAATACCTTTACATAAGGCTGTTAAATTAAGTAGTTAATTATCTTTTTGATTCACAAATCCTAGTGATTTAGAAATCATGCTTCAGTTGTACATATGATTTAAAACACAGAAATTCCGCTTGAGGCTGTGAAGAAATAAGGTAAATAATTGAAATATTTCAATTTCATTGTTAAAAGAGAGAGTTAAGGAGAATAATAACGGATTTTCGTTTAAAGTTGACAAACTGTAAGAAGGATATAGGGTCTATATTACTCGCAAGATTGCTTTGGGCTTTGATTAAATAGCGTTGAATGAAGAAGTTCTGTAAATTGAAGATAAGTACAAAGATAATAAAAATAGTCGATTGGAGATCGAGAATGGAGGAAAATTGAACAGAACTTGTTCATCGTAGCCTTTGTTTCATTCAGATCTGAGCTACCTCACTTCTTCTCGGATTTAGAATTAACATTTTACAAAATACATAAGTAAATAAGAGGCCAACATCTCTCAGAGACTCTAAACCCAGTGACTTGTAACAAAATGGCTTATGATGAGTTGTTTACTGAAAAATATTTACACTCAAGCAGTCCCAAGAAAAAAATTCAGGAGCCCTTAAATCGGTCAGATGAGGATTCCAATGAATATCAAAAAATGCGATATTAGCCGTGTTTTATGGAAAATCGATAGCCACTCAGTAAAGAAAATCGTAAAAAAAAACGATTATAGTCACTTTTATATTCACTGTCTTTTAATCTCAAAGTTTGACACGAATTTTAGAGTAATTTCAAATTTATTTTGACGTATGTATTTAGAATATTTCTTTCCATATTCTTGCCAGCCCCTAAGTTACAATTTTAATAAGCAAAAAAGATTTTGTAGATGTTTTTTAATCCATCGAGATCTCAGCCATCCTTCAATGGAATTTGACAGTTTATGGTTTGGTTGATGGGTAACATACTATATTTTGAACTACTTAGAGTATTTCTTTCTAAATGCTTTCCAAAACAAAAATAAAATCCAAAAAATTTCGATTTTTCGGTGAAAAAATTAAGATTTTTCAGAAGTTTTTCCAAATGTCTTGACATATTAATGAAAATCTCTGAGAAAAAAAGATGCATTCCAGAACAATTCCCAGTACCAAGCAAATGTTTTTCTGCACTCGATTTCAGCGCCATCTACATCTCAATATATCCACAATTTTTATTCATTCTATATTCACTCTGATTGCTGACCAAATTATATTCACTCTTGATGTTTTTATTGTTTTGCATGTAAAATTTTGCTAACTTGGCTATTCACTCTTTCAAAAAACACGGCTATTATTAGTCGTTCCCTGAGATGTACCTAATTTTTAAATTTCAATCATTTTCCGAAATTGATAAGCATGCACTTTATCCGAATTTTGTTCATTGATTTCGAAAAAAATACTATTCATCGGTTAATTCTGAGGTTAATCTACACCATATTGCGGATCTAAGTGAGTGCATTTGATGTTCAACTCAATATTGACACGAAACTATTTTTGAAAAGGCATAGCATATTGAATGCATTTTGGTGGATCGTTTGGTTTTATTTCGTAGCTCCTTGCCTGCTTGAACCTTGCCAATGTTTACGTGAGCACATACTTGCTTGAGCAATGGAATTTTCCTCTGCTCCAAAATAATCTGCACTGTCAAGATATTGGCGAATATACAGATCAGTAAACAAAAAAGAGGGGACGTAAATTAAAAAAAAAATATGACCCTCATCCAGCTTAGTAAAACTGTAAGAATATACAGGGTGTCCTGTAATTCGTGTGCCATAGGTACTTTGGGATGTGATTCTTGGTCATACATATTCAGCCGAACAACATTCCACCCGGAAAATTTGACATTTCACTTTTCGCCTATTGTGAGTTTCACCCGAAAAATTATTCAGCAAAACAATAAAGAAAAGACCAAAGCGATATGCTGCTAACTAAAACGCAGTAGAATTCTGAAAATTCCAAGGGCTTTACTTAAAGCAAATCGGGAGAAAGTGACTGAATTTTGGAAGAAGTGAAGAGTGAGTTTGAGTGGAAAAAAGTGGCTAAAGGAGGATTGTGCCAAACCAACATCGTGGTCTTTGCCAACTCCTTTTTGGTACCCAGCCCACCCTGTGCAAAGAAAAACTCTGCCTGTAGTACTGATGAAATCTGGAAAAAAATAAGGATTAATTCCTTTTCACACTCACGCATCTCCAAAGGATAAGAGTGATCCCTCAAATTTCTTCGAAGTGCTCACTCCTCAAACATTTGTTCTTCCTCAGACAAGATACTTAGCGCTATGCTATATTTATGATAATTATCCTTTCTTTATTATAAAATATCAATTTAATTTTATATTCTAAAACTCTTATTTAACAATTGTCAAAGCAAACATATGTTTGTTCAACCTCACAAGAAGGTCTGTTCATTTTCCGAACGCGATAAGTCCGCTGTCTAAAAATAGGTGTGCAAATTAAGTATTCGTTTCAGATAATTCAACTAAAAATTTGGAGCTTACTAGCGTAAGCCACAATTTTATCTCTATTGCAAGTAATTTCGACAAATAACTGATGCCCCAAGTCCAATTAGGTAAAGCAGTATTTTAGTTGACAGAGAATTTGGAGGTTGCATTTCATTCTCCGTTTCCATCACAGTGGAGGGAGAATTCATCGCGGGCCTCATTTTTCTGAACGTGCCTATTTTTCGAACTGTCACTCCTGATTCGAAGTGAAATTTTTATTCGGGTGATATTCATAATAGCTTTTAAAATTTCGGGGTAACAAAAATTTTTCGGGGGAAATGTTTTCCGGGCGAAATTCACAATAAGCCTGATTCTAAAAAAAATTCTTCTACAGTAAAATCTCATTTTCACTTTTTTTTATATTATACGTGCACTCAAGGTGTTATGAATGCCCTTATAATGTTAAACACAGTGCGAGCAATTAGGAAAATAGGATAGGATTAGAAAGGAGATACCGATGCACATTGGTTTTGAATGTCTGCACATTGAAATGAGTGGGAAACATTGAGCCGGGTAAAGCATTCCACATTCGTGTAGTGCGGCTAAAAAAAAAATCTCTGTCCTTCACTGAACGAAATTGGGCTCAAGGGTAAACTGATGAGCATTCCTAGAAGTACGGGTATTACGGTTGAATTGTTTCAGGGGAGGAATACAACAGGTAATATCACTAGAGCACTGTTTATGAAAATAGCGGTAAAATAATGATAGACGATTTAAACGATTTGACGATTTAAAAAAAGGCTAACTTTGGTGTACCCTGTCAAGGTCAATTTCTCTGTCAGTACTATAATGGTAGGGACCTCATTTTGGACTTTGTTTTAGTAGAAATACTAACCTTTTACGTTTAAATTGAGCTGATATGTTTTTATGGTTGCCAGACATTCAATTTTAAATGGTGTTGAATTTTTCTTGCCCGAGCAAAATTTTGATTTTGAGGTCAATTTTTTTTTTCAAGAAATGCGTAATAAACATAGAGTTTTCTTATTTTTATCTGATGAACAAAACAATAATAAAAAAACTCATTAATGAGTGCACCCAAAAACCAATACATTTTATGATACTTGGAAAAATCTAAAACAGGTAAAAAATCGAATTTTGGTTTTTTTTACCTACTTTTATTACAGCACTTGGCAATTGGAGTGGTTTTCCAAGAATTGATAGTTTTTATGGAATTTTTGAGACTGTGCGTTCATGAAAAGGGTTAAAAGTATACTTAACCTACTTGACTACCCTAATAATTACCTTACATCTTCTCAGGGAGAGTTAAATTTGGGGTGTGATGTTTAATGGATAAATTAGCTAAATAAATGGTATAAAAGAATATAAAAACAAATTCATTCATCAGAATATCAAGTCAAGTCCCGATTAGAGCTCTTTTTGAAATGCCTTCATTTACGAGAGAATAGCTTTTTGGAGTATGTGTATCTTGCCTTATTTTTATATAAATATAAATGTATTTTCTGTTTGCAATGTAAAATATTCCCAAGCCTTATTTCTTATCACATTCCTATTTGGTAAATAGATACTAATTCGTTTGTGGTACTTTCCTAGTCAACACAAGGAAAGATGTTAGATTTTAAGCGACAGATAAAAAGTTTAAGAATTTAGGTTTAAAAACTTTATTCCGGAAGTCCTTAATGATTTTGCCTGATGGCGTTTATTGATAATTCTGTTACTGAAAATACTCTGTTTCAAAGATAGATCACTCGTGTTAAAGTTGTAAATGTAACTTATATTTATATTATATTTAATCTGCATTTTTTTTCTAAGTAAATGAAGAAGATTACGAGGAATACACCAACCAAAGTCCATGCAATGCTTGGCGACCTGGAGACCCTGACCTGAACACCTTTGATTTGATACATAACTACAAATTAGATCAGTACCAGCAACAGTTTCAACATGTACAGCTTATAACTGGATCAAACGAGCTCCAAACTGCTTTTCATATTGAACAAGAATCAAACATGACCATCGAATCGTTTCAAGCATTTCCATTGGGTGTTCCGAATGAATTTTCATTTGAGTGTACGTTCCGAACCGAACAACCTCCCATCCAGCCATGGTATCTATTTCAGTTGACCAACTACGAATATGAATCTCAAATGAGTATGACTATAAATCCTGTTTACAATACTATCGACTTCGCTTTACCAAAATATGACGGAACATTGATGACGGTTTCATTTGAAGAGTCTAAGGTGATTATAAAACAATTGATAAGACTTTAGTGTAACAGAGATATTTTTTAGCTTTTTGATGGATCCTGGCACAAGGTAATGCTTGGACTAACTCAAGACAGTGTTCGTATGTGGGTGGATTGTAAGCCAACCCGAGATCGAAGTGGTAATGAGCAGGTCCAGGTAACACGTGGTCAGATTGATGCTACTGATGGATACTTCACCCTCGCTCAAGACGTCCGAACAGGAAATACGATTCCAGTAATGATCTTCGAATGTGCGTTTAGAAGAAATCATTTAAATTTGCTCGATTTCAGATTGACGTCCAGTGGATGGTTCTAAGTTGTGATGCTGATAAACCTAATAGGACAACTTGTGAAGAATTGCCGAACTATGATTTAAAATTCAGAGGTGGGGATCCCACCGAAAGTGAACGGGAAATAGATAGAGGGCCACTGCTTCCGTTATCACAGGGAAAAAGCAAAACATGTCCCGAACAATGTCCAACTGGGCCACGTGGTGCACCAGGTTTAGATGTAAGTATATTTGATATAATATACTTTTGCAAACTAATTTCCTTTTAAAGGGTCGTCCAGGACCACCGGGGCTCCCAGGACCACCTGGCCGGGTAACTAACACAAACAGATTTGGGTTGATCCCAGAAAAGGGTGAGAAAGGTTCATTTGGTGAACCTGGGTTTCCCGGTCCAATAGGGGAAATGGGCTTTAAAGGTGAACGTGGTCAAAAAGGCGAGCCTGGTGAAATATCTCACTCTGGTTTCATGCGGGAAGTAGGCAATCAGTTCTTCAACGAAAGTCGTGGGGGCAAAGGGGAAAAAGGAGAAAAAGGATCACCCGGTTTTCCTGGTTTGCCAGGTATACCAGGTTCATCAGATATATTCGAACGTATAGTTGGACCTCCAGGTCCACCAGGTAAAATAGGCGAAATGGGATTACAAGTAAGTAAAAAGTAAGAAAGGTTGCAACTATTCTTATGTGCTAAATTTTAAAGGGCCCAAAAGGTGAACCGGGTGAAACTGGCCCAATTGGACCACCTGGCCGTTCTGGTTTAGATGGATTGACAGGGCAACGAGGGTATCCAGGTGCACCTGGTGTTGATGGAAGACCTGGAATAATGGGAGTTATTGGTCTTCCGGGTGAAGAAGGAAAACCAGGACCAAAGGGTGAGCCAGGGAATTTTTCCGACCTCGGTTTAATTGACGAACTGCAACGCACTATATTCAATGCAAGTATTGGGCGTAAAGGTGAAAAAGGTAATTCGGGGCTGCCTGGTCCACCAGGTTCACCAGGTCCACCAGGAAACTCTGGCTTAGATGTTATTTATGGAGGAACATCATCATTGGAAACACGTCGAGGCTTACCTGGTTTCGATGGAAGACCTGTGAGTTCAATAAAATTATAGTTTTTAATAAATCTCATTCTTTCAATCAAAAGGGATCGAAAGGCGACCAGGGTCCACCTGGATTAACCGGTCCGCAGGGTCCAATTGGTCAAAGGGGCTTACCAGGTTTAAATGGAGAGCCCGGTTTGCCTGGATCTGAAGGACCCCCTGGAGTTCCTGGAGTAACAGGCCCAGCAGGGCAGTGTTCCTGCGATGATCGATATGGTCGCTTTTCTGCAACTAGTAGTCCTGGAATTCAAGGTTCGTCGACTAATACAAACAAAATTTTATTTCCTTACTTTATCATTTTCATTTCAGGTGAACCAGGAAGGGATGGTGTTCCAGGATTGCCAGGTGTCCAAGGAGAGCCAGGTTATCCAGGACCCTCCGGGCCACCAGGTCTTCCAGGACCAGCAGGTCCTCCTGGTTCGACTGGAGCAGTTGTATCTAATAATTTAAACATTGATCAATCTGAGATTCGGGACATATGTATTGGATACGTAAAGGGTAAAATTTCAATTAAGGTTTTTGCATATTACGTTATATTTATCTTTCGTTTAAAGAATATTTAAATGAGATACAATCCACGTTAATTGGGCCACCTGGACCACCAGGAAAAGGACGAATAGGAAGACCTGGTTCACCTGGTCCTCAGGGCTCCAGAGGTATTTAAACATGTTTTCACCTACACTAATTTTCGGAGTTTAAATTTTTTTTATTTAAGGTGATCCAGGTGTACGAGGACCATCCGGTGATAGAGGTTTTCCCGGAATTCCTGGTGTTCCAGGTACTCCAGGTTCATCTGGACCTCCTGGAGTTGATGGACAGAAGGGTGATCGAGGTGAGGATGGTTTTGGTCGTGAAGGGCCACCAGGACCTATAGGGCCACCGGGTCCATATGGAGTTGGAATTGACGGGTTGCCTGGAAGACCAGGAGACCGAGGTGAACAAGGAAGACCAGGTTTGGATTTTTTAAAATAAAATACTTCAAGCTGATTTTCTGAAATTTTTTTTATTAATTTAATTTAAGGTGAAACAGGTCCACGTGGTCCACCAGGACAACCAGGTATATGCCCCGATTGTACCTACGCTTACACTGCAGCATATCCTCTTTACTATCAACAACAACAAAGCAAAGGACCACAAAACATAAAAGGTTGAAAAATATAGTAATTCAACAATCATTCTGAATGATTACATCGTTCAGAAAAATATGTATACATGATTTTTTGAAATAAAATACAAAAAAAAATAATTTTTTGACAAATCGGGCCGTTTTTTGGTATTCGCCTTGTATGCCTTTTAAACTATTGCCCGAGTTTTTGTTCTAAATTTGATTCATCGGCACAGTTTGTCAAAAAATTTATTTATGTGTCAATTATGTAGGTACAAATGAAATATAATTTTGGAGTTAAAAATCATGTGTTTTCTTATTTATAATGACCTAAGGTATTTATCCACTAAATAAAAAACAATTTTTAGAGGCTTTAGGCGGTAAATCGCATGACTGTTTTTTTTTTTTAACTCAAAACTTCAAAAAATGATGTAGGAAACATTGATTAACCCTAAAAAGTTAACCTACGTCAAATCGACGCATTAATTATGTGTTTCTCTTCTCTTATGAGATATGAAATAAGCTTATCTTTCTAGGGTTAGGGGTTAGAAAAATTGGTTATTTTATCGTTTTAATGTTAATGGAACAACAATCTCAAAATCTATTGGTTTTCAGCAATCGACTAAAAATTAGGAGCATTGAAAATTTAAAGCTTAATTAATACTAACTCGTAGAAACGTAAAAATGTTTAATTTTTTTTTAGATAGAAAACTTATTTCACAAAAAATATTGAACTTGATTTGAAAATGAAAAAAAAAATAAAATGCACGACAGGGTCGCACGACCTTGGTCCTGTGTAATAGACTAAGAATTTCAAAAATGGATGTAATTAAAGAAAAACTGTTCATAAGCATAAAATTAATTTTTTAAATGACTAAAACAACTTCTTTAGTAGTTGGAGGTAAAAATAGGATGCCTTTGGATTTAAGCAAATATAGGTTTATGCAAGAACAAAAAGTCTTTGTAGTGGTTTCTTAAAAAAATAAGCTTTTATATAAAAAAATTTTAAAACATTTTTAAGAAAAAATTTTGGTACGCCAATTTAAAGTTTTTATTATTGTTCGAATAAGAATTAAATTTACAAACAAAATACTGAGCCGTTTTCGAGATATTGAATTTTCCAAAAAAAATATATATTTTTTTTTCAAAATTCAAAAAAAAATATTTTTCATAAAGTTTTGAAATGCAATGTTTTTTTAAACTTTTTAGAAGCTTGTCTCTAAAAGCTTTCATTAATATCCGTTATGCCGATAATGAGAAATTCAAAATTTAAAAAAATCGTTCTGTGGTAGGTACAGTCAGTAATATCTTGTTTTCAAAATATTTTTTATTAAATTATAGATCTTAAAAATTAATCGGAAGAAAAAAAATTTAAGCGAAATTCTCGGAACCGTTTTCAAAAAAAAAATACGATTTTCGAAAACCATTTTTTAACATTTGTATGGAGGGTAACGTTAGTTTTAAGTAAAATAATTTTTTTTTTCTCATATCTTGTAGATTATTTTGAGAAACTTTTATTTATCAAGTTTTAAAAAAATCAAGCGTGGGGTTTTCGAAATATTGAGTTTTCAAAAAAAAATTTGAATTTTTTTTTAAAAATCCAAGAAAAAATGTTTTGACAATTTGAATACACAATAATATTGAAACTGCTGGGAAGCCTTAGTATAAAAAAATGATCGAAATCGTTTGTACCGTTTTTGAGAAAATCAAAAACAAAAAAATGGTTCCAAGGGAATACCAAAAATTATAATTTTTTGAAATTTTTTTTATTCATTAGCTAGGTTTAACCAAATGAAATTTTATGAATTTTTTTTTTTAATCTGTGGAGCAGTTTTTGAGCAAAAAAAAGTATTTATAAAATTTCGAAAAAAATCGTATGTCAGGTACCGTTATTTTTGGTTTTAAGAAAACAAATAAAAAAACATCCGGGGGAACAAAAATAAAACCCATATCTACTAAGTTTAAAGAAAATTGGCCCAGCCGTTTAGCTGTAGTCGAACAGACAAAATTGCGAGAACCACTTTTTTAGTCTTCGCTATCATCGTAATGTCAACTTTGATCAAAATCTCGAGTTCGATTTTTCTTACGAATGCATAACTTGTCTTATAGTACCTCTATAAGTCGTAAAAATAATTGATATCTACGGCTTTAAAAAAGCATAATACTAAACGTGGTTTTGTTTTTTTTTTTTAAATAATCTTTGACTTTGTTTTGATTTTTTTTAAGAAAATTGTCATTTGCGCCTAAACGTGGAGAAATAGTACGCCTACCATAGTAAAGTTTCTATTTTAATTTTATGCATTTAAGTTGTTATCAGACCAAAAACATAAATTTTAAAAAAGAGCCAAGTTCTTCTATACAGAAACCTTTGTGCTACAAGTCAGCCGTGAAAAGTACTGAGATCTAAAAGTACGCCAAGTTCTTACTTCATGAAGGTTTAATACCGAATATTTAAAGTAGAATATTATTGAAACAGCTAAAATGTAATAGAGAAATTTTATAATTTAATGATTACTTACCTACCAGAATTTGTTGGGTTCACTAGTCAATTTCTTAAAACCTTTCCAATTGGACATACAAAAAACTTGCCAAGTAAGCCCATCAAATTTTAGTCAGTTATCTATGTCAGTTACGGTTCTTGTGATTTTTGAGGGCTTATATCTCAGAAACCGCTCATGCTGGAAAATTGAAATTTGGTGAGGCGCCTGTGCCTGACTAGCTTAGCAAATATTCGGAATTTTAAGTTTCTGACTTTATTAGCACTCAAGATAGGGAGAGGTAAAAAAATGTCCTGAGTTTGTTCCTGTAGAAAGGGTGTAGTGCCCTTGGATACCACTGAAAACCCCACAAAAATATCTAAAAAAATACTGACATACTTTTTTATTCGGTATCAATACGCCTGTTATACTTACATATATGTATATGCATATTTACGAATAATGCAGTAGCGATCTATAAAAACTAATTCACATACAAATAAATGCTTTATATCGTAGACAAAGAACTCGAATGTTTCTATAAATATTGTTTTATTGATTTCTTCATATTTAAATTAAAGACTACTTACTTTGATGTCTTTTTATCTCAAAGATAGATCTAATCAGGTAAGACTCGTGAGCTCTTTCATTAAACCTTTATGTTATGTGCCAAATACTGCAATTTCCAGCGTAGTCACTTAAGACCACTTGTCTTTATCTTAGCTATCAATAAAATTAGAGAGATCTGCATACATACATACATAGTTATAGTTGCGGCAATGTTTTAAAAGCATTAAGCATGCATAAATTAAACAAAAAATTTAAATTAATTTTACTTGAATTTTAATAAAATAACTCAAGATTCTCCTGTAGGGTGTCCCTTAATTCGTGTATAATATTTTAGGGCGTGTTTCGTGGTTTTTTTTAAGAAAAAAATCATTTTACAGTAAGGTATCTCCAATTTTTATATCATATATTGGGGATTTAAGAAAAGACTTACTTTGGTGTACCCCGACCCATGTTAACGGTAATTTCGCTGTTAGTACTTATGATAGAAACTTCATTTAGGCCTTTATTTTTACAAGCTTTTGTAATTGCGTCCAAGCAAATTTGATATGTTATCTCGATCTTGAGATATCCAGTTTCTAGCATGTTCCGTTTTCCCTGCCCATGCCAGTTTTTTGACTTTGGGCCCAGTATTCTCCAGAAAATGCGTAATAAACCTATCATTTTACTATATTTTTGAATGTACATAAAACTACTAAAAATAAAACTTAATGAAAAATTTGCGGAAAAACCTATAGATTTTATGACACTTGGGAAAACCTGGAACATCGTGCTCGATTCAAGCATCTCTGGATTCTGAAATGCCGTCTTGAATTTTGGCTAATATGCACATTTTGAATCTGCAGGTACAATGAACTTCGTCAATTTGAATAACACAACGTTTATGAAAATTATGTAATCAGCTCAAGCTTTGTGAAGAGAGTCCGGCCAACCATGTTCAGAAACATTCACAAGCTGTTGAAGCTCGTGATGAGATGCTGTTTTCTCTGCAAAACGTTTTATTGAATCAATTGACACTTCATGTAGCGAATATATTTCAGTTCGATCAGTTTAGTTTTCACAAGGTGGATTCCAGCAGTCCCTGCTAAGTATGTCATGCAATACGAATTCTTCGCCTTACGTCTTCTTTTAGTATTGGAGTACCCAAAGAAATTTCTTTTAAACGCTTAAAGTTGGTCTTCTTGTCTTCTGGCCATACTCAAGCGGCATCTTTCTTGAACAATAATCTAAAGTTGATTGTTAAATGAAAAAAGGTGTATTTAAACTTCTTCAGGCAGTCTCTGTAGTTCGACTCTATTTGTTGGTGCTTTTAAAACATGCACGCACCTTTCGGGTATCCGCTTCTTCACATCTTCTTGTGAGTAAGTGTCCGAGAAATTTTATTCATGTTGCATTAAAAATGCATGTTTTGTAGTTTTTTTTAGATGGTTAATTGTTTTACAATGAATAAAAATATCGTCAATGGAGACTCCTATGTTTTCGATTCCATCCAACAGATTGGACATATAGGTACCTACATAGCTTTGATACACCTCTGAAGCCGAAGCTACTTTAAGGGGTAGCGGCTCGTATGAAACTCGTGATTATGGATCTGCCATAGCAAAAATTTTCAATGTACGTGGTGCAGCCTTTATCTGGAAAAATACTTTTAGGCAGTCAAGTAAGGTTAAGTAATGCGGTCCTTTGATATTTGCAACAATCTTTTCTACTGTTTTGAATGGATGGTGTGGCTTAATAATGATTTTTTTTCACCGCAGAGGGATCAATACATCTTCTTTTGTTTAATTATTTTTACCAACCACCACCATCGGAGACACTGCTGGAGTGTTATCTGATGTTTTTTCTTAAAAATCCTTCCAGCTTCAAGAATAGAATGGGGATTGTGAACAAAATCTTGAACACATCCTAGGCCGGTACAAATCTTTTCATCGATTTTTAATTCTTCAACACGCTCTATAGCTTTTATAATTTTTCACACGCTGGCGCTGTTTTCCCTAGAATTGGCGCCACTGGATAAACACAGGGTTGGAAGCGCTTAACGTGATAGTTGATTGTCGTTTTTGATTATCAACTGACGGTTGCTCTGTGTAAGGTGATCACAAAAAATTGTTAGTTTTTTGGCATCACTAACAATTCTCTTATGAATGAAATGCCATTTTGGCTCTCTTATCAATTTGTTTTCTTTTGGAATTTGTTTTGCAATTTTGTCTCTGCAATACTTTAAATATTCTTATCAAAATTAATTATATCTACGAAATAATGGCTTCGAACATCCTTTAAAATATTGTTGTTTGTTCGAGGGTCTCATGCAACAAAGAAACAAATGGCTCTGCTTTGAACATCTGGAGCTGACAAAATCCTATAATGGTTCCTCAAGCACTGGGCGGACAGCCCAAAGGCAACAATGGGAACATTAAGCTAAACATTATGCTTCATTTATTATTTTTATTTGTTTCATAAAATATATTTTAATTTCAATAAGAAACATTTTTTTAATTTTAACTTTTATTTTCTTACGGAGTTGAAACCAGCAATTCTATAACAAATGAAAATGACAAAAAGTATGAAAACGACACCTAAATAGCTGTCAATTAAAATCATCGCAAAAAAGTGATAGTCGTTTTGATAATCACCTTACGTGGAACAAATGTATCGATTTTGATTGTTAATTTCACCGCCCACGTCTATTTTATTGTCATCAAAAAGTTTTCTATTTATTAGTAGCCGAACTTCTGAGAATAGTGTTAAGTTCACTATGAAAATAGACCTAATAACGAAAGAGCAAATCAATAACTCCTGGATCCTGGTCCTCCAGGGACGACTGTGTTATCTCTAGAAGTCTATGGCCTAGAATTTATGAAAAAGAAACTCGGTATATCTTATCGCTGAGTAAAAAGAATATCAGAATCCTGGGGGTCAATTCTCTACCTGTGAAACTGTGAAGTGATAAGTTTTTTCACAACTTCACATACTATCCAATTCGCAATTTATGAAAAAAAAAATTAATAAAATGTCAAAATATTTTCAAGTATTAAATTTGTTTTCACACTCAAACGATTTTGTGAAAAGCCCTGATAAAATATGAAAATTACAAAAACAAAATTATACTCAAAAATGAGTATCGTGTATCAAAAATGAGAGCATTTCTCATTTTAGTACTGTTTAGTACATGTTTTGACAAACATTTATCAGAATGAGTTCCAGAATCACATTAGGTGCGTTTTATTATTCACAAATCTATCTGGATCCGGATCTGGATTAAGTTTTAACATGTATTACAAAAACAATTTGGGATCCTGTTTTCTATCGGGATCTATTTCAAAGATCCAAAAATTAGTTTTTACACTGACGAGTAGATGGCTTTTTATGGTAAGGTAGTGTAAGCTATAGTGTAAAGAAAAAGGACAAGACATAATTTAAAATTTACAAACCCAAGGATAAAAAGATACGGGCTTATAACACTGCTGTCAGTAAGATCCGTATCGTTTTATTTTCAAGGGAAGATCCCGATCCGGATCCAGATACATTTGTGGATAATAAAACGCACCTATTATGTGAGTTCATGAGTAAAAATGAAAAATGGCTGTGAAAACTGAAGTGATAAATTTTGTATTACTTCACAGTTTCACAGATAGAGAATTGACACACTGATAGGTGTATTAACGGGTCACTGCGCCATTGGCACAATGGCCACTAGTATGGGTGCTGCACCCGATTTCTGTAGGAGCTGTCAGGATGTCGAGGAGATTGAAACCATTAAACACCTACTCTGTGACTGTCCGAACCTCCAAACAAACCGCCTCCGCTACTTTGGAAACAGGTTTGCTGGAGAACTAGACGATCTAACGCAGGTCTCAATGGCAAATATGAAAAAATTCATTGTAAGCACAGGCTGGTTCGAAAATGAACCAGTCTACATAAGACGTTAGTTAGGAACATCTCTGCTTTTATTAATAGGGGATCACAATGGACCAATAGGCCCCCGTGTACGCAACAGCCTATGGGATGTGCACGCCCCTCCTAACCTAACCTCACTGACTATTTTTTCAATGTTTTTGAGGATTCGGATTGAGTTAGCTTTCTGTACTGCCTTCCTTCCTTGCCTTCTTTTTTAGTAGAAATGCTAACCTTTAACACTACGTTTAAATTGAGCGGATATGTTTTTATGGTTGCCAGATATTCAATTTTAAATTGTGTTCAATTTTTCTTGCGCGAACAAAATTTTGACTTTGGGGTCAATTTTTTTTTTCAAAAAACGCGTAATAAACATAAAGTTTTCTTATTTTTACCTGATGAACAAAACAATAATAAAAAAACTCATTAAAGAGTGCACCCAAAAACCCAAACATTGTATGATACTTGGGAAAATCTTAAACAGGTAAAATTAAAAAAAAATGATTTTTTGCCTGAGGTGTAAAGGGTTTGAATAAAACAATAATTTGTGCAGTTTTACACTGAAAAAAAAATTGTACATAAAATCTATGAACGGCGATGTTAGAGCCAAAATCGCCGATTTTCTCCGAAAATTCATGAAAAAACGGTCGTAGATTTTATGACTGGGTGTTGTTTTTATGAATCACTATTCCTGAAAATTTTTGTATGGGAAATTTTCGTCTAAAATCACTGATCATAGATTTCATGATTTTATTCATACGAGCATGAACGGTTCATGCTCCAAAAAGTGCACTTTTTTATGAAAAATTCATAGTGTTTAGGAATACAGTCCTTAGTTTTATGGATGGTTCATATAAACCTGGATTTTTGGTTTGCATGTATCAATTTCATGAATTTAATGCCTATTCCTAGATTGTATGAATCATAAACCTGGACCCATGTTCTGTAACTTTCGAAGCGATAAAACTCGTCGAGAAACGGTGAGAATTGGGATGAAATTCATTTTATCGCATCGTCGGGTTTCTGTAACTTTGACAGTCGTTAATTCTATCGACTGGAACAAACGGAATAGGAATCCTGGAAAAATTCGATAAAATGGGTTTCTGTATCTTTGAAAGTCGATAAGTTTTTCTCTTCAAATGTCAAAATTTATCACTTCATAAAAAGCAGGCGAAGCATGAAGGAAACGAAAAATGTCGGAGGCAAAAAAGGTAATACATAAATAATAAACAATGATTTACAAACTTCATTAAAAAATATTATATTTTTAGAGAATATCAAATGGCTGAGAACAAGCATGATATGAAAAAAAAAAACATTAAATCGAAATGGAAGAGAATGGAGGTAAGTTCAATTTTCATTGCATTGTTTCGTATAATTTATTTTGTATTTTGTTTTTCAGATCATACTTACACTTATGCCACAAGCCACATGGAATGACAATAACAATGGTAAATTGATATGCGCACAAGTTGGTAATCTAATTGAAATGTACCCCGAGAAACGCTACGACTTCAAAACACTTGTTTCCGAAATTCTTATGGAATGTGTTACGAGAATATACAACAACGAAAAGCCAGACTCAGTTGATTCGGATAATTGTGATCAATATTCAACTCCGAAGAAGATCAAAAGTGAGGACACTGAAGTACAGGAAATACTTGACAATGTTGTAGCAACCAGCAGCACCACGGAAACCGAACCCAGAGCATACCAACCTAGCTCACCGCGCCCAACTTCCAGCGATCAACAACCTTTAAATCCATACATGAAGCCATTGCGTCAAGAAAATACTTCTGTTATTTTGTATCTGATCAAATGTTACAAGAATTACCAGAACGTCAGCAGCAGACCCGATCTCACAGTGGACCCCTTGTTCAAGACAACACTGGCATTTATTCATCAATCACTTATGCGGTTCAGTATTCTCGCTCTAAACGATTCCCTTCATCAGCATGTCGCATACCACTTGGACCAGTCGTATATAATGGAAATAGTATATCAGGATCGCTGTCCTGAGGAGTTTTTACATGATTTAGTAATAAGCCTATAAGTACCCAGCTGATTTTGAGTATATATTCGGACAGGTGTTGCGAGCACTGTTTATAGGCATGCAGAGAAACATTTGTACGACTTACATGCAAACCGATTAGATACAGACATTGGCCAATCTAATTGTGATCAAAGTGGGAAATGCTCAACTGATTTGTGATTTGATGGTAAGGCAGGCAAATTTTTTGCCAGAAATTTGTACAAAAATTGCCGGTCGAAAGATTGTCAAATGCAGTTATTTAGGTCTGTTCTTACCAGTCTCTATGTTTGCCGAGGAGAATATTAAATTTGCAGAAACAAATGGAAGAACTTCTATTCTGGGAGCATCTTCTGGTAAATTTTGACTCGTAAGTACTTATTTTGACTAAATTCGTTGTATGAAATTCTATCTACTTATATTTATTTCGCAGCAACTTCACTCAATGCGAACTCTTATGCACACTGTGTTCCATTCATTATTATTATCAATGTCAACAGTCGTCCGATTACATTAGCATACTCGTATATATCTTAAATACTATTGCACAACGAACGACGTGTGCAGATCGCATCCGACGAAAAACTTCTAGCTCGCGATGGTTTTGTCATCAATCTTATGGTTGTCCTGCAACAGCTATCGGTCAAAATAAAATTAGATCGTGTCGATCCATTATTCCCATTCTAATTCATTGATTTACATCGAAAACGACACAAAACTAAGATTCACCGAAGATGAGTACAAGAAATTCCTCGATCGTGATTTTAAAGATTTGGAACACAATGCCAATTTTCAAACGCAATGTTGGTTCCTAACGTAGCAAGCTCATCATTTAGGTTTTATGCCGGCCATTCAAAGATATCGACAAAAAACGCGAGCCATCAAGGAGTTGCAAAAATTAATTGTTTAATTGACGAATTGGACAAGACCAAATCCCATTGGGAAAATACTCCATATGCCAAACGTAACAAACAATTTAGAGATCGGTGGTTAAAACAATTAAAGAAACTCAATCGGTAAGTTGTCATACATATTTATACACGCCGTTATATAACTTTTACAAAACAAAAAAAAGTTATTGCTTTTTCTCCTTTTTTAGATCAAAAATCTGCAATGAAGTTTGTCTTTTGGACCCAAAACTTATAACGTCTTGCATGTACTTCTATTCGACTGTTTGTGAATTCCTTTTGTACCAAATGGAAGGGCGGAAGATCGAAAGTCCATTTATTTCAAAAGTTAATGCACCTCTGATGAAGCCCACTGATGCATTTGCCGCACTGCCCGAGTGGTATGTCGATGATATTGCCGAATTTATATTGTTTGCTCTGCAGCATGCTCTAGCTGACCAAAATGCAGTTCGTCAAGCAATCGATCATCCAATTATAACTTGGTTGCTGACTTGCATGTGTGCTCCGCATTGTATAAAGAATCCATATGTCACTGCCAAATTAGTTGAGGTCGTATTTGTGTTCTCATTGGCTCCATCAAGTTCGTCATTGAATGTTTTGGTAAATTCACTGCAGAATTCCTTAGCAAGACGATTCTATAAAAGTGTATGCTTTTTATATTCTAGATGTGGAATCATGAACTGTCACAAACAGTTTTGGTCAGTTCGTTGATGAAATTCTACACAGACATCGAAACGACTGGACAAAGTACTGAATTTTACGATAAGGTATGTTTTTGAATTTTAACTAATTGTTTTGATATATTTGATTTTTACTTGAATTTTTTTCCAGGTATCATATAAGTCATTTATTCAAATCAATGTGGGATAGTCCAATACACCGGCTGGTCATGATAAGAATCTAAATCGGGCAAACAATTTGTTAAGTTTGTCAATATGTTGATGAATGACACAACATTTTTGCTAGACGAATGTTTGGAGAATCTTAAACGCATTCATCAGACTCAGGTTGGTTGGCGCATTCACTCTTTCCAAAAACACTTTTTCTATTCAATTTTTATTTTCCAAAGGTACTGATAACGAACGAGAGCGCTTGGGCTGAGCTGGGATCAAAACAACAACAAAACTCGGCTCTCACAGTTGTCTACAGATGAACGTCAATGTCGGTCGTATCTAAACCTTGCTAGAGAAACTGTAGAAATGTTCCATTATTTAACAGTAATTTAACTAAATTGTGTTAAATATATTTTTTGTAAAACTGTTGTAACTTCTTTGCAGGATGATATTAAGGAACCTTTCATGCGGGCCGTACTTGTTGACCGGCTTAGTTCGATGCTGAACTTTAATCTACAACAGTTGTGTGGGCCAAAGTGCAATGATTTAAATTCCGAAATCCATCCAAATATTGTTGGGAGCCAAGACGCCTGCTCGGCCAAATATTCGATATATATTTACGGGCGTTTTCCTAAATGCAGTGTTGCAGCGCATCGTGAATTTTGATGTTTTTTTTTATTCACTTGCTTCAATAAAATAATGTTATTAAATACGAATTCTAAATTTTAGAGTATTTTTAAATGAATTGTAAAAGTAAATATTGGATTTCAGAGTAAAGATAAACCTTGCGAGGGCATCAAAATCCACGATGCGCTGCAACAATGCATTTAGAAAAACGCCCTATATCTTGACTGTGATAGATTCGCGCAAGCGCTTCCCGCTGATGAGCGATCATTTCAAAAGCATCTCTTTGATGATGCAGCAAATCGTATCGAACGACTTGGCATTCGATCTACAATTGAAGTGGAGAAGTTTAGGGCATTGATTACAAAAGCTCATGACACATATAGTTAATTCTGTTTTTTTTTTATGAACTTTTTTAAAATAAATTAAAAACACTGAACAAATGTATATTTTGTATGTAATTATTATTATTGCCAACTGGCAGACGGCGTATGCCATGTCATATAATGAATGGAAACCAAACCTTGTATATTTTACTATAAAATAAAATCATTTGAAAATAAATTCTTTGTTTTTTTGTTTTGTGTCAGAATCGTTAAAGAGTCCTAGTAAAGTATTCGCATCCATCGTCCTGAACAATATCCAAGTGCATGTTGACTTCATCATGCTTATCGTTGCCGTTATGAAGGTTGTTGCTATTGTTCACTTTGGACAGTTGCAGTATAGAATTTTTTTTTGATAATGATGTAAGAGCGTCGGTATCAAACTGGTTTTCTTGTCGGCCAGAAGAAGAAGGATTTTCGCTTAAATCATATTTAGTGTTGAAGGTATTATCCCTAACAAGGCTTCAGTCATCAATTATGGGAGATTCCTGTGAGAAAAGCTATATTATTACAATTGATGCACGATTTGAAAAATGTTAAACTTACGTCAAAAAGTTGAGATGGCATATCTGAGTCAAAAAAATTATCTTCGTTGTACATGTCTATGGTAGCATTTGTAATTTTTGCAGATTGTAAGTTTTGATTGGCGATATCGGATTGGCGGATCAATAGTAATATTCATATTAATACCACTGCTTCTAGGGCTGGGAAGACCCACCGGTGCAGTTGTGTTACCATCTGCTGGTAATTCAAAATTATCATTCCAGAACGTCATTGGCTGAATGTCAGTTTTTTCTGTTTTAATTTGTTGCTGACCAGTTCCATTGCCAGAGAAGCATCGTAACATTTTTGTTGCGGGACTTGAAGATGTCGAGGAAGAAGTTGTTATTGTTGATGAAACAGCACCAATTTTGTGCTTATTTGATTTTGGTTTCATTTGCAACATTTGATTGCGTGTCATTTCCTTCCCCATGGGCGTAGTGAGATGATTTTCATCATTTATAATTGTCTCAGAAGTTTAAGATGCACTGTCAGCCACTTCAGTAACATGATAAACGATTTGAGATCCATCAGGGTTGACAGCGTTTATAACAGCTCCGGATTCCTGGTGTAATATTTCCTATGTTTACCTCAGCATCTTCTAAACTTTGATTCGAGTAGTCGGATAGATGACTGTTTATGCTTCCATTGGATTCGGGATGTTCAATTTTTGGTAAAGGACTATCGTTATCATGATTACTGGAACCAACTGATGGCATATTTTTATATGGACTCATTGGAGCACTAAAAATAAAAACATACATTGCATTTTTTAACAAGATAAGATATTTAAAAATATGTAAATATTGTTACTCTAAATCAGAATCATTTTCTGTATTCGTTTCATCGAAAAGTTCTTCACCCAGTTCATGAATTACAGGTCCACATTCCGCTCCAGATTCACTTGCTTTCCTTAGGTTAGCTTGTTCCCGGGTATCGTTGATCATCAATTGTCTTGCTTCTTGATGGTTGTACAATCGTTTTTAGGAATTGAATGAGCTTGTTGATAATTTGCTGTTGCTTATCGTGTTTTTGTCGAAGTGATGCAATTTCACGCCAAAGTGCTTCATTTTCTTGTTTCATTACAGAGAATCTAGAATCCAATGAATCCTGACGTCCACGCATCGCGTTCACTTCAAAACCTTGTTTACTGGTTCTGGTTCAACAGTTGCCTTTTCATCAAATGTTTTAGTATTGGCAATTTTTCGCTTGATATGCTCCAAAAGGTATGGAGAATTACGTTTGAAACACGGATGAGAGAATTATATGTCGTCACGATCGAATTTTAGACCACCATTGTCAATAGATGTAACTTTATGAAAACCATACATATTAAGCTGCCGAATAAAACTTATTGTTATGTTTATAATTCAAAGGCAAATTGGGCGTGATTGTGAAACTTCGATAATGCTTACTGCAACAAATTAAATTATTCGTCTCAGGATCCTCGACGAGGCTCCAAAGTTTAGCCAAGAAGGCAGGAACTCAAGCTGCGGTTTCACTAAATGAGTGCATTTTATTGACACTTTTTATAAATTAAATGGAATATTTGATTTTTTTTTTTAATTTTTCTGTTCTTAAAAATACACTGAATTCAATTAAATTTTGTTGGGCTTCCATTTTAAAAACAATATAAACAAATTTCACAGAAAACACAAATTAACTTTCAAGGAAAACATATGATTAACAAGTCAACAAGTCCACCATAAGACAACATGACAGTTCGTCTTATCGCCTTCCAATGGAAATTCCAGTCAAAAAATATCCCAAATTGAACTTATCGCATTGAGTTACAGAAACCCATTTCTTTCCAGACGCGATAAGAGGGGAATGAATAGTTTCATTTTTTAACGATGTGATAAGTTATCGCCTGAGTTACAGAACATGGGTCCTGGATTTTTTAAGTTTTTATGTGGCAAGAGCATGAACCATTCATGGAAATTATGATCACTGTTCTTAGATAAAGTTCTTCGATACAATTTTTGTATATGAATCCAGATTCATAAAAAAACATTACCCGATCATGAAATTATTGCTTTTTCATGAATTTTGTATTTTACTACCTACATGATTACCATTAATGAAAACTACGATCCTAGTCTTAGAAACATTGCTTTTTTCATGAATTTCGTATTAAACTACCTACATGATTACCATTCATGAAAACTACGATCCCAGTCTTAGAAACATTTCTTTTTTCATGAACTTTGTATTTAACTACCTACATGATTACCATTCATGAAAACTACGATCCTAGTCTTAGAAAATTGCTTTTTTCATGAATTTTGTATTTAACTACCTACATGATTACCATTCATGAAAACTACGATTCTAGTCTTAGAAACATTGCTTTTTTCATGAATTTCGTATAAAACTACCTACATGATTACCATTCATGAAAACTACGATCCCAGTCTTAGAAACATTTCTTTTTTCATGAACTTTGTATTTAACTACCTACATGATTACCATTCATGAAAACTACGATCCTAGTCTTAGAAAATTGCTTTTTTCATGAATTTTGTATTTGACTACCTACATGATTACCATTCATGAAAACTACGATCCTAGTCTTAGAAAATTGCTTTTTTCATGAATTTTGTATTTAACTACCTACATGATTACCATTCATGAAAACTACGATTCTAGTCTTAAAAAATTGCTTTTTTCATGAATTTTGTATTTGACTACCTACATGATTACCATTCATGAAAACTACGATTCTAGTCTTAGAAACATTGCTTTTTTCATGAATTTCGTATTAAACTACCTACATGATTACCATTCATGAAAACTACGATCCTAGTCTTAGAAAATTGCTTTTTTTCATGAATTTTGTATTTAACTACCTACATGATTACCATTCATGAAAACTACGATTCTAGTCTTAGAAACATTGCTTTTTTCATGAATTTCGTATAAAACTACCTACATGATTACCATTCATGAAAACTACGATCCTAGTCTTAGAAAATTGCTTTTTTCATGAATTTTGTATTTAACTACCTACATGATTACCATTCATGAAAACTACGATTCTAGTCTTAGAAACATTGCTTTTTTCATGAATTTCGTATAAAACTACCTACATGATTACCATTCATGAAAACTACGATTCTAGTCTTAGAAACATTGCTTTTTTCATGAATTTCGTATTAAACTACCTATATGATTACCATTCATGAAAACTACGATCCCAGTCTTAGAAACATTTCTTTTTTCATGAACTTTGTATTTAACTACCTACATGATTACCATTCATGAAAACTACGATCCTAGTCTTAGAAAATTGCTTTTTTCATGAATTTTGTATTTAACTACCTACATGATTACCATTCATGAAAACTACGATTCTAGTCTTAGAAACATTGCTTTTTTCATGAATTTCGTATAAAACTACCTACATGATTACCATTCATGAAAACTACGATCCCAGTCTTAGAAACATTTCTTTTTTCATGAACTTTGTATTTAACTACCTACATGATTACCATTCATGAAAACTACGATTCTAGTCTTAAAAACATTGCCTTTTTCATGAACTTTGTATTTAATTACCTACATGATTACCATTCATGAAAACTACGATCCTAGTCTTAGAAAATTGCTTTTTTCATATTTAACTACCTACATGATTACCATTCATGAAAACTACGATCCCAGTCTTAGATAAAGTTTTTCTAGAAAGACCAACTTCACCTTCACCACATCACCACATAAAATTCACCCAAAGGAATGATTGCGTTCAAAAATAAAAATGTGGTGAGTTCATAAAGCAAAGCGACTACTATGTGCATGTCAAATCAACACTGTTTTGGCTCTTTTGCTTAAGCTGACGTAAGTGAGCAGAAGCAATAATAGTTGAGGCATTATAGAAACTGCCAGTGCATTATGTTTGAATCGGCCTTTAGATTAGTAGTTTAGTTAACCACTTTTTCGATAGCGCCATTTTCAACCGCTCGTCATACGAACTCGGTCTTATTTTCCAGAGTAGGTAATTCATACATAATGGCTCTCCTAAACAAAAACGGAACATTCACTGACGACGCGAAAATAATATTAACAATATGTTGTTAGACATAAGAAGGAAATATAAAATTGTTTTTGGAATTGCTCCATTTTGTTCAGTTTTGAACGGAATGATATGATTGAAATCTACCAAATGTAGATACGACGTGACTGTTTAGTCCCCTATTACACGTTGCCTCATAAGACATGTCTCATTTTTGATTTTCTTTTTAAATTTGTATCCCGTGAGGCAGTTTACGTGAGATAGTTGTTCGTTTTTGTTATGGTTTTTTTCGTTGGCCTTAATCTAATTCGAAAACAACAAAACAAAAAACGAATATGAAAAAAAGAAACGTCAAAATGAGACTACTAAAAATCAGCCCGGTAATCACCGGAAATATTTTTTTACATCTCATTTCCTCATATCTTCTTCCTTTTTTGCACTTATGTGAGCCTGGTCTCGTGAAACATCGTGTAATAGGGGGCTTACTGCTTAACGAGCAGTCACGATGTAAACAGGGTCTTGTTGTTGTTTTCGAATCATCAGCGAATGTTCCGCTTTAGTTTGGGAGATCCTTAAATCGGTCTACTTAGACACTTTCTAACTACTTTAAATTCATGGAAATATGCTGTATTGAATAAAAATAAATATATCACTTTTGTCACTTACTCTTATGTCTTAGTTAGGCAGTAAGATGTTATGTCAGATTAATATAATTGGATTTGTTTTTGGATTAAAAGTTCCGTTCTAATTGAATTCAGATGAGGTACGAGTAATTTGAAAATGGACTTAAAATAACATATTTTTTTATTAATAAGATTTTATAATTGACCAATTTAATCTTAAGTCAGGTCCACACTGTTCTCATGTGATGTGTCGATACCTTTTAAGTATATTTTATTGATCTATGATTGATCGATGAAATAAACTGAAATAATTGTTATGTTTTTTAAAACCCCGCGGGAATGGACAAAAAGAACAATCGCTGGGCCATGACAGAAGAAAAATGTAGTTTCCATACAAACTGTCCATAACATGTATAAAATAATCGCTTGTAGTCCATTTTTAACATGGTTAACTTAAGCCCCGAGAATTATCTGGGTTTTGCTAAACACCCCCAGGGATTGGTTGTTGTTGGATTTAACATGCAAAATTTTTACCGCCGCGGTAGTTTTTTTCGTCAATTTCCCTCGGGGTTTGGAAAAATAAACACCACTAATACGAGAACAGTGTGGTACAGGCCTTAGAAAATGTAAATTGAATTCATGTAAAAAATGTATTTCATACATAAATAAAAAGACTGAATACATACATTTTATGAATGCTATACATATGCATGATATGTATTCATAAAATTTATGTACTCGATCTTTCAATTCATGATTGAATTACATATTTTGCATGAATTCTATGCACTGTTTTCAAGATTCATAAAATCTAGGTATCAGTCTTACGATTAATGTATGAATTGCCTACAATGCAAAATAAGGCCATCTTCACATGCACACATTAAAAAGCTAAATTTTTAAGAAATGGAAATTAATACGAAAGATTTTATTTGGAAAATGTAACTAACGCTAAATTGTGCACATAAAGATAAAAATTACCTAGATTGTAGAAACAGTCAATCGAATTTATTATAGATTATTGTCTACTTAGACACTGTCTAACTATAGTATGAACTCGGTTAACGCAACCCTCGATTCGCGCAACTCCTCGATTTTCGCAACACGAAAATTGAAGCACATCTTTATTCTATAAGTGCTACTTTTGTAAAATGTTACAACAATTAATGCAACTTTTTGTGTTTATGCATCTGTTCATTAAAATCATCAAACCAACAAAAACGATTTGTTTGGTTTCAATAATCTTGTTTAATAACATTTTCGTTATCTCTAAAACAAAATAAGCCATTACAACTATAATTTTGTATTAAAAAAAATATAACCCAGTAAGCGCAACAACCTCGGTTATTGCAACTGCCTTAATTTCTATTAGTTGTGTAAATCGAGTTTGTACTGTATTTTCAAAATTGGTGGAAATATGCTTCAAAATAAAAATAAATATCATTATTCACGGTTAAGACAGTCTACTCTTGTGTCTTGCAGTTAAAAGACAACAATTGACCACATTTTCTAATGTTGGATAGTTGTTGTCTAAGAATAGACAACTTTTATAAATATCACTCAGTAGGTACATTGAAAATAATGTATTAGGATTTTTGTATTGCTCAATTAATTTTATATAAATATATTTTACCTTTTTGGTTTTCTCCATTTAATTTCAATAAAACGCATTTCTTCTATTTTTTAACTATACATATATTTCGAGGACCTATTTGCCTCATCATCAGTACCTATAAAAATAAAATACAAAAATTACCAAAATAATTTATTTATTATAAATAATTCTGGTAATTTATTCATTAGAAATAATTCTGGCAATTTTTGTATATAATCAAATGTCTTATGTATTTATTTTATTAAAACGCATGTACATATTTTATTTTTATAGATAATGATGATGAGGCAAATAGGTCCTCGAAATATATACATATATAGTTAAAAAAATAGAAGAAATGCGTTTTATTGAATTTAAATGAAGAAAAACAAAAAGGTAAAACATAATTGACAATAATATTCATGTATGTATTTTTACATAAATTATATTAAAACCTAGCACGTTGCTGATGCGGAAACAGAAATCCTCTACAAAAATAACACAAGAAAATCATAAACCAAAAATTTCATTATGATTTTCTTTTTGCAGTACGCTGTTTAACGAGCGAAATTGATATTAACTGGAGAAATATCAACTCTTTTTCGCATACAATTAATTGATCGGCCAATTAAATGTTAGAGCAAAATGAAATTTAAATTTGTTTGTATAATATTTTTTTTTCACAGCATCGGGTTCACATTTGGCATTAGTGAGCATGAGCAATCATCATCTAAACATGGCCTTATATTTTTGTAAAGGTTTCTGAACGTGTTTAGTTCAGCGTGGTGAGTTTAGCAACTTATGAATACTCATACATAAAACGTAAGAACCAATACATACATTTTATGCTTCCAGTCTTAAAACACAGGAATGGAATATTAAGTGCAAGAATATATTCATGCGAAACCCTTCGTGCATGTATTGATACATATTTTTCATGAACATCCCGTTAATTTTAGGACGCGATAGAGCGTTCTTTAGATTTTTTTTCTACTTTACCGTTTCGTCTGGTGTTTTTGTGTGGTCGCGATCGCATTGTATCAAAAATGTGGCGTTCAGTATTCATTTGGTGTTCGGTCTTCAAAGTGTCCGGGTCGTTGATTTTGATTTATAGCGTGAAATAGTGAATTTTAAAACTAAAACCAAAAATAATTGAAAATAATAATTGGAGCAACCTACATACATAAGTACTTGGTATTCAGGTAAGTTTGTTTTTCTTTATATTATATTATATTATATTATTTGAAATTGAAAAAGTGCAATTTTGTTGGTATTCTCGCTTACCTCCAATTACATATATGTAATTGACTCAAATTCAGATTTCGAACCGCTTGCTAAAATTCTAATTGGTAATTCCCACTTTTTAGATGATTCTAATCAGAATCTAAGGGTGTATAAATATTTTTTCTAGGATAAATACCCTAGGAGATAATCCAAAAAAAAAGAAGCATTTTCGTAGATATTCTCGATGCAATTACATATATACTTACATACATCCGACCCACAAGTAAGATTTTGATCAGTTTTCTCAAATTGAAATTGGTAAACCCCACTTTTTAGATGATTCTAATCAGAATCCAAGCGTGTATAAATATTTTTTCTAGGATACATACAGCAGGAGATAATCCAAAAAAAAAGAAGCATTTTCGTAGATATTCTCTATGCAATTACATATTATATACATACATTCCACCTACAAGTAAGATTTTGATCAGGTTGCTCAAATTGAAATTAGTAAAGGCCACTTTGTAGATGATTCTAATCAGAATCCAAGCGTGTATAAATATTTTTTCTAGGATACATACAGCAGGAGATAATCCAAAAAAAAAGAAGCATTTTCGTAGATATTCTCGATGCAATTACATATACATACATTCCACCTACAAGTAAGATTTTGATCAGGTTGCTCAAATTGAAATTAGTAAAGGCCACTTTGTAGATGATTCTAATCAGAATCCAAGCGTGTATAAATATTTTTTCTAGGATACATACAGCAGGAGATAATCCAAAAAAAAAGAAGCATTTTTGTAGATATTCTCGATGCAATTACATATTATATACATACATTCCACCTACAAGTAAGATTTTGATCAGGTTGCTCAAATTGAAATTAGTAAAGGCCACTTTGTAGATGATTCTAATCAGAATCCAAGCGTGTATAAATATTTTTTCTAGGATACATACAGCAGGAGATAATCCAAAAAACAAAGAAGCATTTTCGTTGGTATTCTCGATGCAACTCGACTCAAAAGTAAGATTTTGATCAGTTTGCTCAAATTGAAATTAGTAAAGGCCACTTTGTAGATGATTCTAATCAGAATCCAAGCGTGTATAAATATTTTTTCTAGGATACATACAGCAGGAGATAATCCAAAAAACAAAGAAGCATTTTCGTTGGTATTCTCGATGCAACTCGACTCAAAAGTAAGATTTTGATCAGTTTGCTCAAATTGAAATTGGTAAACCCCACTTTTTAGATGATTCGAATCAGAATCCAAGCGTGTATAAATATTTTTTCTAGGATACATACAGCAGGAGATAATCCAAAAAAAAAGAAGCATTTTTGTAGATATTCTCGATGCAATTACATATTATATACATACATTCCACCTACAAGTAAGATTTTGATCAGGTTGCTCAAATTGAAATTAGTAAAGGCCACTTTGTAGATGATTCTAATCAGAATCCAAGCGTGTATAAATATTTTTTCTAGGATACATACAGCAGGAGATAATCCAAAAAAAAAGAAGCATTTTTGTAGATATTCTCGATGCAATTACATATTATATACATACATTCCACCTACAAGTAAGATTTTGATCAGGTTGCTCAAATTGAAATTAGTAAAGGCCACTTTGTAGATGATTCTAATCAGAATCCAAGCGTGTATAAATATTTTTTCTAGGATACATACAGCAGGAGATAATCCAAAAAAAAAGAAGCATTTTCGTAGATATTCTCGATGCAATTACATATACATACATTCCACCTACAAGTAAGATTTTGATCAGGTTGCTCAAATTGAAATTAGTAAAGGCCACTTTGTAGATGATTCTAATCAGAATCCAAGCGTGTATAAATATTTTTTCTAGGATACATACAGCAGGAGATAATCCAAAAAACAAAGAAGCATTTTCGTTGGTATTCTCGATGCAACTCGACTCAAAAGTAAGATTTTGATCAGTTTGCTCAAATTGAAATTGGTAAACCCCACTTTTTAGATGATTCGAATCAGAATCCAAGCGTGTATAAATATTTTTTCTAGGATACATACAGCAGGAGATAATCCAAAAAAAAAGAAGCATTTTCGTAGATATTCTCTATGCAATTACATATTATATACATACATTCCACCTACAAGTAAGATTTTGATCAGGTTGCTCAAATTGAAATTAGTAAAGGCCACTTTGTAGATGATTCGAATCAGAATCCAAGCGTGTATAAATATTTTTTCTAGGATACATACAGCAGGAGATAATCCAAAAAAAAAGAAGCATTTTCGTAGATATTCTCTATGCAATTACATATTATATACATACATTCCACCTACAAGTAAGATTTTGATCAGGTTGCTCAAATTGAAATTAGTAAAGGCCACTTTGTAGATGATTCGAATCAGAATCCAAGCGTGTATAAATATTTTTTCTAGGATACATACAGCAGGAGATAATCCAAAAAAAAAAGAAGCATTTTCGTAGATATTCTCTATGCAATTACATATTATATACATACATTCCACCTACAAGTAAGATTTTGATCAGGTTGCTCAAATTGAAATTAGTAAAGGCCACTTTGTAGATGATTCTAATCAGAATCCAAGCGTGTATAAATATTTTTTCTAGGATACATACAGCAGGAGATAATCCAAAAAAAAAGAAGCATTTTTGTAGATATTCTCGATGCAATTACATATTATATACATACATTCCACCTACAAGTAAGATTTTGATCAGGTTGCTCAAATTGAAATTAGTAAAGGCCACTTTGTAGATGATTCTAATCAGAATCCAAGCGTGTATAAATATTTTTTCTAGGATACATACAGCAGGAGATAATCCAAAAAAAAAGAAGCATTTTCGTAGATATTCTCTATGCAATTACATATTATATACATACATTCCACCTACAAGTAAGATTTTGATCAGGTTGCTCAAATTGAAATTAGTAAAGGCCACTTTGTAGATGATTCTAATCAGAATCCAAGCGTGTATAAATATTTTTTCTAGGATACATACAGCAGGAGATAATCCAAAAAAAAGAAGCATTTTCGTAGATATTCTCGATGCAATTACATATACATACATTCCACCTACAAGTAAGATTTTGATCAGGTTGCTCAAATTGAAATTAGTAAAGGCCACTTTGTAGATGATTCTAATCAGAATCCAAGCGTGTATAAATATTTTTTCTAGGATACATACAGCAGGAGATAATCCAAAAAAAAAGAAGCATTTTTGTAGATATTCTCGATGCAATTACATATTATATACATACATTCCACCTACAAGTAAGATTTTGATCAGGTTGCTCAAATTGAAATTAGTAAAGGCCACTTTGTAGATGATTCTAATCAGAATCCAAGCGTGTATAAATATTTTTTCTAGGATACATACAGCAGGAGATAATCCAAAAAACAAAGAAGCATTTTCGTTGGTATTCTCGATGCAACTCGACTCAAAAGTAAGATTTTGATCAGTTTGCTCAAATTGAAATTAGTAAAGGCCACTTTGTAGATGATTCTAATCAGAATCCAAGCGTGTATAAATATTTTTTCTAGGATACATACAGCAGGAGATAATCCAAAAAACAAAGAAGCATTTTCGTTGGTATTCTCGATGCAACTCGACTCAAAAGTAAGATTTTGATCAGTTTGCTCAAATTGAAATTGGTAAACCCCACTTTTTAGATGATTCGAATCAGAATCCAAGCGTGTATAAATATTTTTTCTAGGATACATACAGCAGGAGATAATCCAAAAAAAAAGAAGCATTTTCGTAGATATTCTCTATGCAATTACATATTATATACATACATTCCACCTACAAGTAAGATTTTGATCAGGTTGCTCAAATTGAAATTAGTAAAGGCCACTTTGTAGATGATTCGAATCAGAATCCAAGCGTGTATAAATATTTTTTCTAGGATACATACAGCAGGAGATAATCCAAAAAAAAAAGAAGCATTTTCGTAGATATTCTCTATGCAATTACATATTATATACATACATTCCACCTACAAGTAAGATTTTGATCAGGTTGCTCAAATTGAAATTAGTAAAGGCCACTTTGTAGATGATTCTAATCAGAATCCAAGCGTGTATAAATATTTTTTCTAGGATACATACAGCAGGAGATAATCCAAAAAAAAAGAAGCATTTTTGTAGATATTCTCGATGCAATTACATATTATATACATACATTCCACCTACAAGTAAGATTTTGATCAGGTTGCTCAAATTGAAATTAGTAAAGGCCACTTTGTAGATGATTCTAATCAGAATCCAAGCGTGTATAAATATTTTTTCTAGGATACATACAGCAGGAGATAATCCAAAAAACAAAGAAGCATTTTCGTTGGTATTCTCGATGCAACTCGACTCAAAAGTAAGATTTTGATCAGTTTGCTCAAATTGAAATTAGTAAAGGCCACTTTGTAGATGATTCTAATCAGAATCCAAGCGTGTATAAATATTTTTTCTAGGATACATACAGCAGGAGATAATCCAAAAAACAAAGAAGCATTTTCGTTGGTATTCTCGATGCAACTCGACTCAAAAGTAAGATTTTGATCAGTTTGCTCAAATTGAAATTGGTAAACCCCACTTTTTAGATGATTCGAATCAGAATCCAAGCGTGTATAAATATTTTTTCTAGGATACATACAGCAGGAGATAATCCAAAAAAAAAGAAGCATTTTTGTAGATATTCTCGATGCAATTACATATTATATACATACATTCCACCTACAAGTAAGATTTTGATCAGGTTGCTCAAATTGAAATTAGTAAAGGCCACTTTGTAGATGATTCTAATCAGAATCCAAGCGTGTATAAATATTTTTTCTAGGATACATACAGCAGGAGATAATCCAAAAAAAAAGAAGCATTTTTGTAGATATTCTCGATGCAATTACATATTATATACATACATTCCACCTACAAGTAAGATTTTGATCAGGTTGCTCAAATTGAAATTAGTAAAGGCCACTTTGTAGATGATTCTAATCAGAATCCAAGCGTGTATAAATATTTTTTCTAGGATACATACAGCAGGAGATAATCCAAAAAAAAAGAAGCATTTTCGTAGATATTCTCGATGCAATTACATATACATACATTCCACCTACAAGTAAGATTTTGATCAGGTTGCTCAAATTGAAATTAGTAAAGGCCACTTTGTAGATGATTCTAATCAGAATCCAAGCGTGTATAAATATTTTTTCTAGGATACATACAGCAGGAGATAATCCAAAAAACAAAGAAGCATTTTCGTTGGTATTCTCGATGCAACTCGACTCAAAAGTAAGATTTTGATCAGTTTGCTCAAATTGAAATTGGTAAACCCCACTTTTTAGATGATTCGAATCAGAATCCAAGCGTGTATAAATATTTTTTCTAGGATACATACAGCAGGAGATAATCCAAAAAAAAAAGAAGCATTTTCGTAGATATTCTCTATGCAATTACATATTATATACATACATTCCACCTACAAGTAAGATTTTGATCAGGTTGCTCAAATTGAAATTAGTAAAGGCCACTTTGTAGATGATTCGAATCAGAATCCAAGCGTGTATAAATATTTTTTCTAGGATACATACAGCAGGAGATAATCCAAAAAAAAAGAAGCATTTTCGTAGATATTCTCTATGCAATTACATATTATATACATACATTCCACCTACAAGTAAGATTTTGATCAGGTTGCTCAAATTGAAATTAGTAAAGGCCACTTTGTAGATGATTCGAATCAGAATCCAAGCGTGTATAAATATTTTTTCTAGGATACATACAGCAGGAGATAATCCAAAAAAAAAAGAAGCATTTTCGTAGATATTCTCTATGCAATTACATATTATATACATACATTCCACCTACAAGTAAGATTTTGATCAGGTTGCTCAAATTGAAATTAGTAAAGGCCACTTTGTAGATGATTCTAATCAGAATCCAAGCGTGTATAAATATTTTTTCTAGGATACATACAGCAGGAGATAATCCAAAAAAAAAGAAGCATTTTTGTAGATATTCTCGATGCAATTACATATTATATACATACATTCCACCTACAAGTAAGATTTTGATCAGGTTGCTCAAATTGAAATTAGTAAAGGCCACTTTGTAGATGATTCTAATCAGAATCCAAGCGTGTATAAATATTTTTTCTAGGATACATACAGCAGGAGATAATCCAAAAAAAAAGAAGCATTTTCGTAGATATTCTCTATGCAATTACATATTATATACATACATTCCACCTACAAGTAAGATTTTGATCAGGTTGCTCAAATTGAAATTAGTAAAGGCCACTTTGTAGATGATTCTAATCAGAATCCAAGCGTGTATAAATATTTTTTCTAGGATACATACAGCAGGAGATAATCCAAAAAAAAAGAAGCATTTTCGTAGATATTCTCGATGCAATTACATATACATACATTCCACCTACAAGTAAGATTTTGATCAGGTTGCTCAAATTGAAATTAGTAAAGGCCACTTTGTAGATGATTCTAATCAGAATCCAAGCGTGTATAAATATTTTTTCTAGGATACATACAGCAGGAGATAATCCAAAAAAAAAAGAAGCATTTTTGTAGATATTCTCGATGCAATTACATATTATATACATACATTCCACCTACAAGTAAGATTTTGATCAGGTTGCTCAAATTGAAATTAGTAAAGGCCACTTTGTAGATGATTCTAATCAGAATCCAAGCGTGTATAAATATTTTTTCTAGGATACATACAGCAGGAGATAATCCAAAAAACAAAGAAGCATTTTCGTTGGTATTCTCGATGCAACTCGACTCAAAAGTAAGATTTTGATCAGTTTGCTCAAATTGAAATTAGTAAAGGCCACTTTGTAGATGATTCTAATCAGAATCCAAGCGTGTATAAATATTTTTTCTAGGATACATACAGCAGGAGATAATCCAAAAAACAAAGAAGCATTTTCGTTGGTATTCTCGATGCAACTCGACTCAAAAGTAAGATTTTGATCAGTTTGCTCAAATTGAAATTGGTAAACCCCACTTTTTAGATGATTCGAATCAGAATCCAAGCGTGTATAAATATTTTTTCTAGGATACATACAGCAGGAGATAATCCAAAAAAAAAGAAGCATTTTCGTAGATATTCTCTATGCAATTACATATTATATACATACATTCCACCTACAAGTAAGATTTTGATCAGGTTGCTCAAATTGAAATTAGTAAAGGCCACTTTGTAGATGATTCGAATCAGAATCCAAGCGTGTATAAATATTTTTTCTAGGATACATACAGCAGGAGATAATCCAAAAAAAAAAGAAGCATTTTCGTAGATATTCTCTATGCAATTACATATTATATACATACATTCCACCTACAAGTAAGATTTTGATCAGGTTGCTCAAATTGAAATTAGTAAAGGCCACTTTGTAGATGATTCGAATCAGAATCCAAGCGTGTATAAATATTTTTTCTAGGATACATACAGCAGGAGATAATCCAAAAAAAAAGAAGCATTTTCGTAGATATTCTCTATGCAATTACATATTATATACATACATTCCACCTACAAGTAAGATTTTGATCAGGTTGCTCAAATTGAAATTAGTAAAGGCCACTTTGTAGATGATTCGAATCAGAATCCAAGCGTGTATAAATATTTTTTCTAGGATACATACAGCAGGAGATAATCCAAAAAAAAAAGAAGCATTTTCGTAGATATTCTCTATGCAATTACATATTATATACATACATTCCACCTACAAGTAAGATTTTGATCAGGTTGCTCAAATTGAAATTAGTAAAGGCCACTTTGTAGATGATTCTAATCAGAATCCAAGCGTGTATAAATATTTTTTCTAGGATACATACAGCAGGAGATAATCCAAAAAAAAAGAAGCATTTTTGTAGATATTCTCGATGCAATTACATATTATATACATACATTCCACCTACAAGTAAGATTTTGATCAGGTTGCTCAAATTGAAATTAGTAAAGGCCACTTTGTAGATGATTCTAATCAGAATCCAAGCGTGTATAAATATTTTTTCTAGGATACATACAGCAGGAGATAATCCAAAAAAAAAGAAGCATTTTTGTAGATATTCTCGATGCAATTACATATTATATACATACATTCCACCTACAAGTAAGATTTTGATCAGGTTGCTCAAATTGAAATTAGTAAAGGCCACTTTGTAGATGATTCTAATCAGAATCCAAGCGTGTATAAATATTTTTTCTAGGATACATACAGCAGGAGATAATCCAAAAAACAAAGAAGCATTTTCGTTGGTATTCTCGATGCAACTCGACTCAAAAGTAAGATTTTGATCAGTTTGCTCAAATTGAAATTAGTAAAGGCCACTTTGTAGATGATTCTAATCAGAATCCAAGCGTGTATAAATATTTTTTCTAGGATACATACAGCAGGAGATAATCCAAAAAACAAAGAAGCATTTTCGTTGGTATTCTCGATGCAACTCGACTCAAAAGTAAGATTTTGATCAGTTTGCTCAAATTGAAATTGGTAAACCCCACTTTTTAGATGATTCGAATCAGAATCCAAGCGTGTATAAATATTTTTTCTAGGATACATACAGCAGGAGATAATCCAAAAAAAAAGAAGCATTTTTGTAGATATTCTCGATGCAATTACATATTATATACATACATTCCACCTACAAGTAAGATTTTGATCAGGTTGCTCAAATTGAAATTAGTAAAGGCCACTTTGTAGATGATTCTAATCAGAATCCAAGCGTGTATAAATATTTTTTCTAGGATACATACAGCAGGAGATAATCCAAAAAAAAAGAAGCATTTTTGTAGATATTCTCGATGCAATTACATATTATATACATACATTCCACCTACAAGTAAGATTTTGATCAGGTTGCTCAAATTGAAATTAGTAGAGGCCACTTTGTAGATGATTTTAATCAGAACCTAAGCGTGTATAAATATTTTTTGTAGGATATATACAGCAGGAGATAATCCAAAAAACAAAGAAGCATTTTCGTTGGTATTCTCGATGCAACTCGACTCAAAAGTAAGATTTTGATCAGTTTGCTCAAATTGAAATTAGTAAAGGCCACTTTGTAGATGATTCTAATCAGAATCCAAGCGTGTATAAATATTTTTTCTAGGATACATACAGCAGGAGATAATCCAAAAAAAAAGAAGCATTTTCGTAGATATTCTCGATGCAATTACATATTATATACATACATTCCACCTACAAGTAAGATTTTGATCAGGTTGCTCAAATTGAAATTAGTAAAGGCCACTTTGTAGATGATTCGAATCAGAATCCAAGCGTCTATAAATATTTTTTCTACGATACATACAGCAGGAGATAATCCAATTTAATTTATAGCGTGAAATAGTGAATTTTAAAACTAAAAACAAAAATAATTGGAAATAATAATTGGAACCTACATAAGTACTTGGTATTCAGGTAAGTGTGTTTTTCTTAAGATTATATAAAAAAAAACTGCAATTTTGTTGGTATTCTCGATTACCTCCAATTACATAAAATTGACTCAAATTCAGATTTTGAACCGCTTGCTCAAATGGAAATTGGTAATTCACACTTTTTAGATGATTCTAATCAGAATCTAAGCGTATGCAAATATTTTTTCTAGGATACATACAGCAGGAGATAATAAAAAAAAAATGCATTTTCGTTGGTATTCTCGATGTAATTATATACAATCGATTCGAAATTTAGATTTTTAACCGCTTGCTCAAATTGAAAAAATTTAATTTAAAAAAATTTAATTTAAAAAAATTTAATTGAAAAATTTAAAATGAAATTTCTTGGAAATCTCTACAAACCTTCTTTCTATTTACTCGTCGATTAGTTGTCTTATAGGTTTTTTGTTATAGATTATATTAATCATTAATGGTATTTATTTGAAATTTATGAAAAACTAGATATTCCAATGCATATTATAAAGAGGAGCCAAATATTCAATGTCGAGTTTTTTCGCGATACAAAATTTTGTTTAATTCAGAATTTATTGAAATAAATATTAAAAGTAGGTATCAAATATTCTATCAGAAGATTCTAATCAGAATTTAAGCGAATGCAAATCATTTTTTCTATGATATATAGAATAGAAGATACCTAATTGTTTCATCGAATATCAATAACATCTGTTTTTGAAAATTTTACAAAATTTTACAAAAATCTGATTGTCGACATAAAGTTTTCAAAAACTAGCTGACTATATGTATTCCTTTATGAAAAAAATGTAACCTCAAAATAAGAAATACTCCGAAATTCTTTTAAATTTTCCTTATTCTAACAGGTTGTCGCTTTAATTAGTTGGTATCAAGGTTGTTGCTTTAATTAGTTGGTAACAGGAAATTAAGAAATTTGTATGCATAAATATATTTTCAAGAACAGATATTGTTTGAGATTTTCCAAAATTATTAGATATCAGTTTGTTTTTCAATCAATAATAACAATAATATCTGTTTTCGAAAATTTTTTGAAATGTTCAAAAAAAGATACTTAAAAAAAATTTAATGACTATATTCCATTTCAAAAGCTTGAAAACAAATAACATAATCCAGAAGTAAAAAATGAACGAAACTCATTTAAATTTCCTTTATTTTAATAGGTTGTCGCTTTAATTAGTTGGTAACTGTGAGCTGCTATCAAGGTTGTCGCTTTAATTAGTTGGTAACTGTGAGCTACTATCAAGGTTGTTGCTTTTATTTGTTGGTAACTTTGAGCTGCTACCAGGTTGGAGGCTGCTATAAATGTGGTATTTGAAGGTACTCGTGTGTCAGAAAATCAAGAAATTTATGTGCATAAATAAATTTTCAAAAACAGATATTGTTTGAGATTTTCCAAAATTATTAGATATCAGTTTTTTTTTCAATCAATAATAACAATAATATCCGTTTTCGAAAATTTTATGAAATGTTCAAAAAAAAAAAATACTTAAAAAAAATTGTATGACAATAATCAATTTCAAAAGCTTAAAAATAATTAACATAATCTCGAAGAAAAAATGATCCAAAATTCTTTTAAATTTCCTTTATTCTAATAGGTTATCGCTTTCATTAGTTGGTAATTGTGCGCTGCTACCAAGGTTGTCGCTTTAATTAATTGGTAACTGTGAGCTGCTATCAAGGTTGTTGCTTTTATTTGTTGGTAACTTTGAGCTGCTACCAGGTTGGAGGCTGTTATATCAAACTGGTATTTGAAGGTATGTCAGAAAATTAATAAATTTCCATTCATATATATACATCTTTTATCTTATACTCGTATTTATATATTTCCTTAACTCTTTAGTCAAAATGATTTGTTTTATTTGCCACACTAAATGTACCAACATTACATTGCTAATGCATCACCTCAAAAAAAGACATGATTTAAATTGTTCTAGTAATTATCGTTGTGTGGATTGTAACCTATTGTTTAGTAGCTCCTCAACTTTTAAAAGACATATGCTACGATTACATTCCACTTTAAAATTTTCAAATTCTGAAATTCAAGCACAACAGTATAGTATTAATGAAGGAGATTCAAAAAAAGTTACTGCTTTGTTAGAAGAATCTAGTTTCATCAAGGTAAACGATATTAACATGGAAGAGAAACTAGTTCTTCCATCTTTTTTATCACCATGTCACGCCAAAAAAGACAATTTCAACGTAGAAATAAGAAATTTGCTCGAAAATGCGTTTAAATTTTCTTTATCGCTACATGCAAACGATAATTTTTCTAGAAAAGATGTAGTCAACATTCAAAAAAGTGTATCCACACTTATAGTCGCACCATTGCTCCAAATCTTTGAAAGCTTCTCTAAAATTAGACTTTCCCATGACCATGAAGTTTTAAATGAAATTTCAAGTATAATTAGTTCTTGTAAACACCCGTTTGAGGAATGTGCATCCGATTATCTCTTATTACAAAAACTTAAAAACGGTGGATTTATGAATGACGTTAACGACTTTGTTATCAATAACGAAATGAAAACGGTTTTCCATCATGGAGAGTTATCACTGGACGAAAACTTAACTAGAGGCGTCGTTCTTCCATTACGATCCCAGTTTAAACTTTTGTTTGAGACAAACAATTTTCTTGTTAGTATGTTAGAGCACATGCGAATGTTGGAAAAAAGTAATAGAATCATAAACTTTATCAATGGAGAATTATGGAAGGAAAAGGTCAAAATGTACCCAAATAAGTTATTGATTCCTTATTTCTTATATGGAGATGATTTTGAAATAAATAATCCTCTTGGATCTCATTCTTCAGTTCATTCAGTATGTAATTTTTATTATTCCTTTTCTTGTATGCCTATTAAGGAGTCTAAATTGGATAATATATTTTTAGCTGCTGTAATAAAAACAAGAGATATGAAAACGTTTGGTAATAGTAAATGCTTAGATCCTCTAGTAAATGAATTGAAATTTCTAGAAGAAGAAGGGCTTCAGATTGAAGCATCTGATGGTCAAGTATACCGCATTCATTTTATTTTAGGCTTGGTTTTAGGTGATAACTTAGGACTCAATACATTAATGGGTTTTAACAAATCGTTTTCTGGTGTATTTTGTAGATTCTGTCGATTGGAAAAGGATAAATGTAGAACAATGTGTTTTGAGGATCCCAATGAAATGCGAAGTATATGTAATTATGATGAAGATGTCATACAAAATAACAGCCAAATAACTGGCATTTCAAGTAATTGTCCATTTAATATAATTCCTTCATTTCATGCTATTGAAAACTACAGTGTTGACGTAATGCATGACTTGTTTGAGGGTATATGCCACTATGATCTTTGCCACGTTTTGTTAAATTTTATACAAATAAAAAAATACTTTTCCCTAGAAGTTTTAAACAAACGAAAACAAACTTTTGAATATGGTCCACATGAAATAGGCAATATATCAAATGAAATATCTCAAACACATCTCCAAAAGCGACATTTACGCATGTCTGCAAGAGAAATGCTTACTTTTATTCAATACCTTCCAATCATGGTAGGGGATTTAGTTCCATTAGATGATGAAGTTTGGCATTTTCTATTGAATTTAATAGAAATAATTGATTTAACGTTATGTTTTGAAATAAATGAATCTTCGATTTCTTCTTTGAAGAACAAAATAAAGACACACCACGAGCAGTATCTATTACTTTTCCAAGATAGTTTAAAGCCCAAATTTCATATTCTTACTCATTACCCAACTATTTTAAAAAAATCAGGTCCACCTAGAAATTTTTGGTGCTTTAAATATGAAGCGAAGCACAAAAATTTCAAGATTTACTCACGTGCTATTACTTCCAGAAAAAATATTTGTCTCACATTGGCCAAAAAATTTCAACTAAGTTTTGCAAACAAGATTTTAAATTCAAATAATAAAAACGAACAACCTGAAATTTTTAAGACGAATGCAATAACATCTGGGTTTTCTTCCTTAATAAGCAAGAAGATGGGGGTCCAGGAGGAAAACTTAGAATATTTCAGTAAGGCTGAAATCAACGGCTTTAAATTTCAAACTGGCTATTACGTATCCAAATTGTTTAATGATTATAAAATTTTTGCTATAGTATGTTTAGTCCAACATCTAAACAAAATTTTTCTTTTTTGCCAGGAATTGAATGAAGTATTTTACGATCCCCATTTTACTGCATATGATATAAATCCTTCTATTTTAGGTGAATATTTTATTCTTGATCCCGATGAAATCGTTGGGCCACCATTAACCATTATTAAAACAGCTAAAGGTAGAAATATGATTCGAATAAAAGATTACACTTTACAATAGATAAAATAGATTTGCTTGACCACAGACCTGGTCTGAGATTTTAATATCTACTTTACTTCAACAAAATTAATGGTAAAATATAGAGCCTAATCTTTTTCAATGTAAATACACGTTAGATAAAATGTCAGATAGAAATTTATTGAAGGTAGGTACATCGAAATAACAAACACACTCTATAAACTTAGCGATAAGTAATACTGGACAGTTTTCTAATTGATTTTGAAGTTTATAACACTTGAATATTAAACTTTATAACAAAGACGAAAATGAATTTACAAGAATATGATATCGTTTGAAATATATATATTATTATATCATTTATTTTATTATTTATTTTTGTATCGATTTTAGTGGATCAATTATCTAATTTATTTATCCATTACATACATAGTTTGATTCTGAAATTGAATGCTAATTTTAATTAAGTTAATCTTTTTACAAGTTTACTATTTTCAAAAGGTTCGGAAACACTATATGAATATTAAACTGTAAGGTTGCTTATTTGTGTTTTTACCACCAGAAAAACTTAATATAACATCAAAGACATGTATATCCCCTTCCACAGTTGTTCTCCTAAATAAAAAACCTAAAACATCATTAAAAAATAACTTATAAATAACATCGGGCATGATTTGAGCTTGAAAAATATTGATATTCTGAGTTTTTGAGCTGCAATTTTACAATGATTAATTGAACAACTAAGATGTATAAGAGAAAAGGGGATATACATTTCCATATCCTTTTCTCCAAACCTAAGGATATTTTCTGACACATACCTTAAGTTTCAGAATGGATACTAACAATTATATAACATTGGTACAACCATCAACAAGTACTCAAGTTTCGGCCGGACAAATAGTATATAGCATAGTTCCAGAAACAGAAACTATGTCAAACGAGTCCCAGTCCCAGTTCGAAATAAAAGAACTCCTGAGCAGTTGGAATCTCGGACACCTGTCACAACTGTTTATTTGTAAGAGAGAATTGTTTTCTTAATTATCATTTGAAAAATAGCAAAAATTAAAATTTCAAAACCGATTTTATGTCTGTTATATGTATTTTTTGTTTGCATGTTAAAAATATTTAGCTTGGAAAAAAAAATGTAATTTGGCCTATCACGAATTCTATCGTAATCGGAAACTTTTAGGAATCCCAAAAATAGCTATCACCAAATCCGTTCGTAATGTTAATTTGTATGAGATTTTCCACTACGATGGATTTTGTGATATTTTTTTTCGGGATTCGTAACAAGTTTCCGAATAGGTACTTAATTTACAATGATTCAATAAACTGATGGCGTGCAAAAAAAAAAAACTATTTCACCACACCATGCAAAACCGATTTTTTTGCCTGCAATAAAATTGTTTATGCAATTAGATTGAATAATGGTGTCTTATACGCGCAAGTACAGTAAAGAACATAAAACTTCGGTGGAATTTTGATTAGATAATTAATTTTTAAATTACATTTTACTGTAGACCAGGCTTAAAACGAAATTAAATAACTTTTATTGACATTCCAACAGCTGAGCGAATAACAATTGAAGTGCTTAAAATTATAAAGGAAAAACATTTTCCTCTGCTTTTCAAAAACAGTTTTGTTGGGGATCTTGCAATGTTTGAATACAAGCTAGCGGAGTGGAGAACCTCTCTAGGTATCGACGAACAGCAAATCGATATCATTACTTTGGGGGATAATTCATTTAGGCAATCATTTTCATCTTCGCCTACTTCTTCAATAACAGAAGATTACACTGCGCCTGGTATATCTCTTTCTTCAATTTTAAAAAGCTCGCCAAGGGCAAAAGATATAGAAAAATTCTATGAAGAAAACTCCAGGCTTCAGGACATCCATCGACAGGCTTTAATCACTTTAATATGTGACTATTTCATCGACAACGATCTTCATTTGCATTTATATACTAGTCACATGCTAGAGGAACAAATATTGCAAAGATTCAAAGGCGAAAAGATTGAGTTTTATCGCACCGGTAAAAGAGGTAAAATATACACCAAGTATTGTAATGCGAAAACCAGCTCTAGATTGGCTGTTAAAAGATCCATTTTGCCTACGTCTGTTGTGCCAGCTGAGAAATCAAAGAAAAAAAATGTAAGGGAATTCAGTAAGTGTTTTTTTCTACATTTCTATTAAAAACAAATTAAAACTCAGGATTGAAAGAAAAAAACATTTTTAATACTTTCTTACGATGCAGCTTTAAGTTGCTAGTGCAATATCGTACGACTCAGTCGTGCATTTTATTTTTAATTGCGAAATGTAAGTAAGCAAAAATGCATTTTTACAACCCTGTCAATTTCTTTTAACTATCTATACCCTTGCCAAACTATCATAGATTCTTGAATTTGTTTTTGTTTCATTCAATCCTATCACTTTATTCAAATAACTAGTTATTACGAGTAGTATCTACGATTGTATCTTTCTTATAATGAAAGCCTAATTTATTTTCCTAAAGTGTTCCGGAGTGAAATGACGATTTTTCAAATAAGATTTTAAAGCGTGTATAGAAACGAAATTTCAACAAAATCATTTTAAAGAAAGTAAATTTTTTTACTCTATTGCTTAAAAAACAACTTAAAAAACGATCGAAACAATTTAGGAACTGTTTTTTTCAAAGCAAATGTAGCATTTTTTGCAAATTTACCTACTAAAACCTTTGATAATAGCTTCATACATTCAACATAAAAATGCTTGTGAATATTTTTTACAATTTTTATTAAGTGTATTCAATTTATTATTAACCTTTTTCATTAGTTATTTAATCATTATTGTATGATTTGATACTAAAATTTTTAATTTCAAAAAGACACTTGACAGAAAATGCATTTTAATTTTAAAGTTAAAAGCTACCATTTAGTAAAAACGCAATATTTTATATAAAATTGCATCCAATGAAAGTTAAAAAATCCACAAAAAAGTTCGCAAATGATTGGTTTTGTTCACTCCGGAACACTCTCAAGCTTTTTAAATTTTGATCATAAAAGAGAATGATTTTTTTTTTTGAATAAATTAAAAAAAAATAACTATTAAAATTCTTGTTTCATTGTAAATTGTGTGGAAACTGTTACGCAATACCCACACAAGAATACAATTTTTGGTAAAAGATTAAAAGTTTAGGATTCTTGTCTCAACACACAAATTTATGAATCGGTAGTAGTCTCGTAAAATGGGGCTTGATAAAGGAACATAGAAACAAGATCATTTATATGACATCGTTTTTCGTTGGTAACTTTCTAAAAATCAAAATCAACAATAACATCATCCCGATTTTTGGAAATCATACCGAAATTGAAAATCATGCCTTCACTTCAACGTTAATCTTAAGACTGATTAAGCTTAACAGCTTTTATTTACAATTTTTACAATAATTTTCTTATAATTTTCTTTTCTTCACCTTTATTTCGCCATCAGCTCCGGAAATTGATGCAGAGGAATGTATAAGAAGCATCAAGTATGATAATTTATCAAATTTAGAATTAGACAGCTCGCGACCTTAGAACAATAGGGTTCTAACTGCACTCAAGTCACTTTTGAGAAAACAGAGATTGAAATTTTGTTTGTCTATAACTTTTATATTTTTGTTTGGATCTACATGATTTTTTGAAAACACAAACTTTGTACTTTGTTATGTTGAACTGAATTTAAAAATCTGCAACATAATTCATAATTTCGCAGTAATAAGTGGTTAAAAAAATGGATAGAACCTTGTTACTCAACACTAAGGCATTTGGGCATAGAACAATAAGGTTCTAATTACCTGATAGAACTTAGTGTCATGATAAGAAATTTAATCGTTCAGATAGAACCTTGTTAGCTTAAATAAAAGAATTTTTGTTAAACGAAGTTCTTATTCCTTTTTTATTTTTTATAAAAGAAAACAAATATAAATTATTAAAGAAAAGTTAATAGTAAAGCTAAAAGCACAGAATATGTAATGACAGTAATGAGTATGTGTTTAGAATACAATCAAATTATTGCTTTTCATTATTTATAAAATGGTATTTTAAATTAAGTTTTAATGTATGTATGTATGTAAAATTATGTTGAATGGAAAAAAGTTAACATTTTAGTTCTCGTCAGCTCCATCATCTTAAAAAAAAAGTTTAAAGTATTAAATTAGAATTATATTTTTATATATTTGCTATACATACCGAGCTTAAGTATAACCTTGTAATAAGCTTTATCAGACGAACTCATGTATTTAAACATAGACAAAAGATGTTTCTCTTTTTCTTTCGAGATACCGCCTCTCTCTGGAACACTTCCGATATCATCTATGGGTAAGGAAATTTGTATTTCTTTGTTTGTAGTTGTTGTTGTTGTTTTTTGTCTTCGGGTTTTTGTTAAAGCCTCCTTACGTATTGAAACACGAATCAGGTTTTCCTCATCATCGATGTAACTTAATGAAAACCCGACTTCATTTTCTACTTGGGTTATTTTTAATATTTTAAGTTTCGTAAACGGTACGTTCTTATATTCAAAACAGGTTTTTGAAACTTTTGCGAAATCTTTGAAATCAGAAGATTTCATTTGCATTATCACCAATGGGTTGCGTATGTTCACAGTTTTAAGGAGTCGGATGAGCCCCATTGGTGAAAAATACTCATTAACAGACAAATGTTTTTCGATTTGGCTGTGAGCATTATCAACCTCCTGCAATCCTGAATGACCAGGTAAGGAATATTTCATGGTTATTTTTTCGATATCAGGGCGAGTTTTTATAAAATTCTGGACGGCGAATGTCATAATAGAATTTTTATTTTGTGGAACGCAAGAATCAGACCATGTTATCAAGTTTGTGATAACATTTTCTTCAAAGACTCTCTCTAAAATTTTTGTAAAGGCCGAGGCAATGTCGTTTCCACTTCGCCCACCGGTGTATTCGGTCCAAATAGCGCAGTAAATTTTTTTTGTAGTGGATAAATGAGCTGTTAGGTTGTAAACGTTTAGTTTTGAACAATAAAACATGGGACCGATTTCAGCTCTTGGGCATGATAAAACATTTTGCAGATCAAAAGTTAAAATGGGAATTCCTGATTCTTTATCAAAAGCTTTTTGTTCTCTCATCATTTTCTTTAATTTTAAGTGGACCTCATGTTCTTTTGTAAATTTTTCATCTAGCGCATCTTCTTTTTTTGCTGCATTATATGCCTCACATTGGCCACATTTATCCGACTTGGGATGGTGAAAATCAAGGTTGAAGTTTGTATTGAAAATATTCCTGTAAAAGCTTTCTTTTACAGGATCAAGAACAGTTTCTTTATATAAGTTATACATTTTGGATATATTTAGGTTTGGATCTAAATAGAGTTTATTTGTTTTGGCTCGACAATAATGCGATTCTATTGTTGGAAAAGATCGTATATGCTCTTTTATTTCTGCAACTTTATTTTCACAAATTCGTTTTACAGACTTAACTCCTCGTTTGTCTTTTTTAGCCATACCAGATGTTAAATTTTTTTTTTCGTGCGCATTATAAATAGATTTTTGGGAAATACAAAATGTTCCAAGCCAAAAGGACTTACAGACCTGGATCTTGTTTCCAAGTACCTCCAAAAAATACCCAAAAGTGAAATTTCGTCGAGAGGGAATCGTTTTTTTTGTTTTTCGAAAAGTTTCCATTTTAGTTGTCAATTTCAAAATAAAATTAGTTTTACCATCACGATCTAACAAATAAAAGGATTCAAAAAGTTGTTGACGTTCTGATGTTGTCAATTTTTCGGCACAGTGGAACTTGCATTTAATTAAACAATTTTTTGTCGTTTTAATTTCTTTTTTTGGTACTGTTTTTCCCCTCGAACTTGTGTATTCCTCACCAGCCTGATATTTTCTTTTTAAAATGTTCTTTTTCCAATTTTTTTCATTGCTTATACGTTTACGAGTCTGATTTTTAACAAGCGCACTTACCATTTTACCAGCTTCAACTTCAATGTTTACATTTAAATGTTCGGCTTGAAGTGAAGAATTGTTTTCATCGTGCACATTTGGAGCGGATGTAAAGCTGTTCACCCTGACTAAGCCTTCTTCTACTCCTGGTCCTGAAGGAAGAATTAAAAAATCCTCAATGACCACTGGAACATTTTCTAAATTTATTATTTCTCCTTCCAAAAGAAACTGCGAATGCGAAGTCATCTAAATAAAGTTATTGAAGAGCATAGGTATATTAAATGAGTGGTATATTTAATACAGTACACGTATTGATTTCTTATTTACTTTTAAATAAGAAATTCTTACCTTTACTTAGTAAAATGAATAGATATTTTTAACACAAATTTGGAAAATCGCACAGCACAAACTTTTAAAAATGAACCGTACGAAGACTTAATCTACAATGCATTTCAGATAAAATTCAAATTTTACATAAAATTCATAGCCTACTTAGTTTTAACTACAAGAAACATTTGAATATTTTGAGGCAACAAAGTTCAATCTACATCCTGTTGTGTAGCAAAGTTCTATGTGCAATTTTTTTTTATTTTTCTAAGTACACTAGGTTCTATTTACCACTTAGAACTTTGTGAACTTAGATTTTTAATAAATTTATGTACATAGAACTTTGTTTCATGCATTTTTATTAACTAATTAGGAAACTAAAAAAAATAGATAAAAATGGATGAAACCAATCGAAAGAGCATACTTGATTTTATACGACCACATGTATAACTCATTTTTGAAAAAAATGTCAGTTAGAACCCTATTGTTCTAAGGTCGCGAGCTGTTGGCAGGCTTGTAGCCAATTCAGGCTGGATAAAATATTTAAAGAGACAACATTGCAAAATATTTTCGAGGAATGGCCGGAATATAAGAAGCCCGGGGGATATCGCTTGGTAAGCTTTATTTTTAAGAAATTAAATTCTAACTTCAAATTGAAAAAAAAACATAAAATTTAGATTGACAAGGATTTTGGGGTTCTTTTCCGAAACAAGCCAGGTGTTCTTTTAAAGTGGCCAGAGGAGGTTGACAAAATAAGAACATTTTTGTTAGACGAAGACCACCTGCGAGACAAAAATCTAAGATGTATAGTAAAAAGAATTGATGAAAATGCTATTAAAACTGGTACGTTTAATGTTTTCGGACGGTCTTATTTCATTTTAAAGAGAAATGGGCTTTAATGAAATAAGACTGCGATATTATTAAATTTTTCAAGATGCAATTATGCCACTATCCGTTAAAACTATCTTTTCTCAGCATACATAAATAATCATTATCTAAATATTTCGTCAAATATTTATTAATTCACAACTATTTATACTCGTAGACAATTGTTTGAGCTATTGTATTTACCTTTATGGCAACAAGTTCATGTTTTTAAGTTTAATTCAATTTGTCTTCTTCGATTTTTACTCGATTGTATACAGTTCACTAGAAAAAATCCGTTTAATTATAATTATTGAGGCTATTTTACGAGTAGATTCAAAATAATTGTTCACACGAAGTTGTGGCTTACGATTTAATACTTTTTTTAATTTTTTTTTGTAGATAGTGCTGCAGTTAAACTATTTTGGTGTCTCCACGGGTATTTGATACCAACACAAAAGGCCAGCCGAAAAGATAACTCTGGCAAGAGTAGCACTGTTAGATTCACCATTAAAAGCTCTCAAGAGGCTTTCATGTTTGTTGGGTCAAGCGTACAAGAGCTCGATGACCATATATCTTTTTTAAAAAGCAAATCAGAAAATATACAACCATTTATTCTTGCCGTTGGGGATAAGGACTTTGAAAATTTTTCGAGCTATTACGTTTACCTTGATGGCATAAAGTTTATGTTTTCAAGCTTCTTAAGAGCACTTGATATATGTTTCAAGTGCTTCAACTTGTTTAATTTGGAGTATCCGTTGGCGTGCTCACAATTATGGACATTTATTGAGCATTACTTTTACGAAATCAATGTTTCTAAGCTCAAATCCCCTAAAATGTTTCTACTCACAGAAGCGTTAAAAACAAGGTGAGCAATTTTGAATTATTAATTACTTTTCTTGAGAACTTCTTAAAAATAATTCTCTAAAATTATGAGAGATTTTTTAATGAAAACAAACGGAAAATTATCAATCCAAAATAGCATGGTAGAGAAGAATTAAAAAATACCACATTACTCATAACGAGACTAAATTTTTATAATTTGTATGTTTGTATTGCCATGATTGAGTTGATTTAACAAAAAATAATATTTCTTATTGTTCAATACTTTTCTATTCGGCAATTTCTTGCGATATTTATATACATTCTATAATTTTTTCTTAACATTTTTCAAAAGCTGAAGAGCACAGTTGAGAGATTACGTTTTGTTTTCTTTAAAACCAGATGTAAATCTCAGTGTCATTTCATAGTTCATAACAATCCTTAAACAAGAATTCTTTTAAACATTCTTGAGTAATGATGGACAAAATTTATACATATGTATAAATTATCTATTTTCAACACTAAATTTTCTTTATAATACATATACATATTAAGTTCTTGTTTCTAGCTGAAAGCCTGGTGGTTAGGGCTATATAATTTAAGTTAATATGTAATTTATTATATATTAATTAATAATAAAATAAAAAAAAAATATTTAGTTCTTTCCAAATAAATAAACTTCAACTAAAATGACTATTTAAGATACAAATTTGTTTCTTCTTTTTTTCTTTTCATTATAACAGTGCAAAACATTCGAATGGACATTCCGCAGATGAAGCCGCTGTATTAATTTAAGTTTTCTTAATTAAGTATATAATAATATATAATAATATAATTATATAATTAAGTTTTGTTTATTTAATTTAATCACATAAGTTAATTTGTTTATATAATTTATAATATACATATAACAAAGTTTTCATATTTCATTATAAAAATTGTATTAGGCTCATAAACTTAAGTATGGCTCAAATAGATGAAGATGTACCTAAATAGTTAAATGTTTTTTTTTAATTGAACTAAAATTATTGAAGAAAAAGTTTCAGGTTTGGCAAGAATCTTTACACATACTGAAAAAGGTCCAAGTTATAGATTCAGAAGATGCATTTGAGAAACAAAAGTAAGTATAGTTTTGGAAAAAGAATCTACTTTAGAAAATAAAATAATAATAATTTATATCTTGAGCGATTCGTTATATGTTTCGACAATTCTCATTGAAACAATATAATCGTGTATTAACAAATATGAAATTCTGCTTTAAATTTTAGGCGATCCCAACCTTTTGATACAAAACTTCTAGGAGATATGGATACATATGTACGAAGGACGCATTCATTAAGGCTACGTAAGCATTTTATGAAAAATATAATTTTTTCTTTATTTTTATAAATACTAAGCCATGAAACGTATGAATTTTTATAAATATTATTAAACTTCTTATAACTTTTATGAAATATATCAAACCCAAAATATTTTTTCTTAACTTTTGTGACATCAGTCATTAAAGCTTTGTGAGCATTCTAAGAATAATATAATTTTTTTTTTATTTTCTTAAATGTTTAGCCATGAAACGTACGTTTTATGAAAAATTCATATGCGTTTAATGACTAAATATTTATAAAAATAATGAACAGTTCATATTATTCATGAAAGCTGTACATAGCTTAAATGACTGTATTCATAAAATCTAAGGACAGAATTATAAGTTTTATGTATTGATTTCATAAATTTTATGAAATATTCATACGTTTTATGACTAGGTATTCATGAAAATAATGAACGGTTCATATTTTTCATGAAATCTGTACATAGTTTTAATGACTGCATTCATAAAATCTAAGGACAGAATTATGGGTTTTAGGTATTGAGTTCATAAATTTTATGAATTATTCATGCGTTTTATGACTAGGTTTTCATAAATATAATGAACGGTTCATATTTTTTATGAAATCTGTACATAGTTTTAATGACTGCATTCATAAAATCTAAGGACAGAATTATGGGTTTTAGGTATTGAGTTCATAAATTTTATGAATTATTCATGCGTTTTATGACTAGGTTTTCATAAATATAATGAACGGTTCATGTTTTTTATGAAATCTGTACATAGTTTTAATGATTGCATTCATAAAATCTAAGGACAGAATTATGGGTTTTAGGTATTGAGTTCATAAATTTTATGAAATATTCATGCGTTTTATGACTAGGTTTTCATAAATATAATGAACGGTTCATATTTTTTATGAAATCTGTACATAGTTTTAATGACTGCATTCATAAAATCTAAGGACAGAATTATGGGTTTTAGGTATTGAGTTCATAAATTTTATGAAATATTCATGCGTTTTATGACTAGGTTTTCATAAAAATAATGAACGGTTCATATTTTTCATGAAAGGTGTACATAGTTTTAATGATTGCATTCATAAAATCTAAGGACAGAATTATGGGTTTTATGTATTGAGTTCATAAATTTTATGAAATATTCATGCGTTTTATGACTAGGTTTTCATAAAAATAATGAACGATTCATATTTATCATGAAAACTGTACATAGCTTTAATGTCTGCATTCATAAAATCTAAGGACAGAATTATAAGTTTTATGTACTGATTTCATAATTTTTATGAAAAATTCATGCGTTTTATGACTAGGTATTCATATAAGTTATGAACGATTCATATATTTCATGAAATGCTTACATAATTTTAATGACTGACACCATATACTTTAGGTAAAATTTTCATAGGATACATGAACATATTCATAAATTCTATGTATAGTAACTGACAAAAAATTCACTTTTAATGAAATTCATTCATATAACCTAAGCATACAAACATTGGATTTATGAACATAAGATACATACATTTTAAGAACGAATCATGCGCCCGTACGACTCGTTCCTACTCCTATGAATACATTCATGCAATTATACCTAGATCACACGAACGCGATGTTTGGTTCAATTTCGATGTACAGATTCGTGCAAAATAGGAAATTATTCGTGAAAATCATGCACCTTTTTGGTTCAGTGTACGTAATTTTTATTTTATGTACACACAAATACAGCCATAATAAGTGCTGAAAGTGCCCTCCTGCATTTTGAATGCATCCTAGAGCCCGTTTTTGGATCTCATTTTGAATGTTTATCCTCGATAACTCTTGCCTTACTTTTAGTGATCCTTCGGAAATACGTTGTTCTAATTCAGTTAAGTTTGTTTTTACATTCGTCCCCATACAAAAAAATCCAGTACAGTGAGATCGGGAGATCTTGCAAGCCAGTGAATTGGTCCATTTCTGCCTATCCATCGATCATCGTATTTTTAATCCAGCCAATCCTTAACTTCACGACCATAGTGAGCCGGAGCAGTTGCTAGTTGAAGCAGTGGAACATCCTCCATTAGGTATAATAGATTATTTTGTAAAAACTCCAGATAGTAGAATTAAGTCGGGGTGGTAATTTGAAAGGCCTGATAAATTTATTTCCAATTACACCTGCCCGCATATTGACACTGAATCTGTGCTGAAATGATCTTTGCCGTCTTGAATGTGAATCGCTCGAAGCCCATGTATGGAGATTATGGAAATTCGTAATGCCATCTCTTGTGAATTGAGATTCGTCTGTTCACTTATTATAAACTGTTTGTCATCCATGCTTCTCTCTAGCAACCAGTTACAAAATTAGAGTCTCTTTTCAAATCATCGGGAAGCTGTTCTTCCACACTCCCACAGGTGTATGGTGATATGGATACAAGTTCGTGCGACCCAGTTGTGCATTTTATTTTTTTAAATACGCTTTTCAGGATTAGAGCCTTTGTAAGGTCAAAGTAACTTTACTCCGTCGCTAAAACGAGTTAATAAATAAGGCTGTAACAGAGATTAAAGTTTATTTGAACTTTAGCAAATTGATGCTAAAATTAAAAAGTGATTCATACTTTAAAACTGATTACTGTACATTTTTCTACGAATCCTAGAAAGGCTTTTCTGCAAGAAGGTTAGTTTTTTGTTAGAATTTTTTGGAGGTTTTGTAAAAAATTTGATAAAGTGTTTTCCCATGCTAGAATTCCGTATCTCATCATTGATTCCACTAATGAAAAATAAAGCTGCTTTAAGACGTTGGTATAGATACTTAAATGATGAAGAGCGTAAACTGCTTTTCGAAGCCTTTGGCGGTTTGTGTATGGAACACAGTACTGTAATTTTTTTTCTTGGCTTACTGTACTGAGTAGTTTTACTTTCATTTTTCTATTAGTTAAGTAGCATTTAAGCCAATCCGAATAGTGTCCTCGTTTCCCGATTTTTTTTAGCATTTCAAACAGCTTTTCGTACCTAAATGAAATCAATAAAGATAACAAGATTTTGGTGTTTTTTTAATGAGATTCATGTTGTCAAGATTTGCGAATTCTTTGAGCAGTTTACTTTTATTTTGTATTTGTTATATATCCGTTTTTATTCAACATTTTATTTTTACATGTAGCTTTGAAATTGGAGTCCCAGCTCTTATTGCAGTATTTTGTCCATATGACTATACTTTTCATTTAATGGTCGAAGTGGTTGCGTCGCACTTTCAGCTCTGTGAATATTACACATACATAAATCCTACTTTGCCTCTCTCCTTCTGCAGGAATTGCTTTTTTTCAAATCGAGTTTTTGATTTCAAAGTCAAAAATTTAATTTTAAATAAATTCTGATTGAAATTTTGTGCGTTTTATAAAACAATAAAAAAGAAGTCAACATGTGCGACGAAGAAGTAGCTGCATTGGTTGTCGACAATGGATCCGGTATGTGCAAAGCTGGTTTCGCTGGAGATGATGCTCCACGAGCTGTTTTCCCATCCATTGTTGGTCGTTCAAGACATCAAGGTGTCATGGTCGGTATGGGACAAAAGGATTCGTATGTTGGAGACGAAGCACAAAGCAAGAGAGGTATCCTTACCTTGAAATACCCAATCGAGCACGGTATTGTCACAAACTGGGATGATATGGAAAAGATTTGGCATCACACCTTCTACAATGAGTTGCGTGTCGCACCCGAGGAACACCCTGTCCTCTTGACTGAAGCTCCATTCAATCCCAAGACCAACCGAGAGAAGATGATTCAAATTATGTTTGAGACATTCAACACTCCCGCATTGTATGTTGCCATCCAGGCTGTACTTTCACTGTATGCCTCTGGTCGTACCACCGGTATTGTGTTAGATTCTGGTGATGGTGTTTCTCACACTGTGCCAATCTATGAAGGTTATGCTTTGCCCCATGCCATTCTTCGTTTGGATTTGGCTGGTCGTGATCTAACAGATTACCTAATGAAAATCTTGACTGAACGTGGTTACTCATTCACCACAACAGCTGAGCGTGAAATTGTCCGTGACATCAAGGAGAAGCTCTGTTATGTTGCTCTGGACTCTGAGCAAGAAATGGCAACAGCCGCATCATCTAGCTCCTTGGAAAAGAGCTACGAATTGCCCGATGGTCAAGTTATTACCATTGGTAATGAACGTTTCCGTTGCCCCGAAGCTCTATTCCAGCCTTCATTCTTGGGTATGGAAGCATGCGGTATCCATGAAACCACATATAATTCCATCATGAAGTGCGATGTCGATATCCGTAAGGACTTGTACGCCAACACAGTATTGTCCGGTGGTACCACCATGTATCCAGGTATTGCTGATCGTATGCAAAAGGAAATCACCGCATTGGCTCCATCAACAATAAAAATTAAGATCATTGCAACACCAGAGAGGAAATACTCCGTATGGATCGGTGGATCCATCTTGGCATCGCTCTCCACTTTCCAACAGATGTGGATCTCGAAACAGGAATACGACGAGTCTGGCCCATCAATTGTCCACAGGAAGTGCTTCTAAGCGTGGTAGTTCTCGCAAAACCGTATTATATATTGCTAATTTTTATTTTTTAATTATTATAAAATTATATATGAAAAAAAAAAAACAAGAAAGCGAGAGGGGGACAGAGATAAGAGCAAATAACATCATGTATATTAAACTTCTCTCCCCAAATATCAGCAGCAACAGCAGCCAACAAAGCCACAAATTAACATCAAAAGCCGCCGAAATTTATAAACAAATTGAAAAAAAGAAACGAAGAGAAATTTTGCATAAACAATTGTTAAGGAACTCTGTTGTTAGGTCAGTTTTATACATCGGTAGTACTATGGGAGTTTTAAGTTCATCAGGTACACACGAAGACTGTTCCAAGCTTAGGTTAACTATGAGTTCTGTTATTGGGTTGAGAGATTCTGCATAAAATTGAATGTCTTTTGCTCTTATTCCGTCCGCTCCACCTCACGTGTTGAGAAACTCGGGTACAGTTCCAAATTCTTAACTAAATAGAATTCATTACTAAAATATTCTTATACATTTATAAAACCAAATATATGTACTTTCAAATGATCCGCAAATTTAATTTGTTTTGACTAAAAAAATTATTTTATTCAAAAGCTTTACTTTGGTATTAAACACTACCTGGTTTGCAATGAACGTTATGTATTCTTATGTGCTTCCTCATCATACATATGAGGACCAGAAGTCGTTCGTCCTTAAACTTTGATATTAGGATTCGGTATTTCAAATTCTCTTTTGAAATAAAACTCTCCACTGAATGTTCAACCACGACAGTTTATTAATCTTATTTATTAAAAAATAATCTAGTTTTGTGCTGCCATTTTATTTTATATTTTTAATTCATTTCATTATAAACTTCTTTTAGTCGACAACTTATTCTACATTCTTTGGTGATTATGATTAATTTTTGAATTAATATTTTTCATCTTTAATTATAGTTTCATATATTTTACAACTTAGTTCAATAAAATGAGCTGCACTTTTGAAGATGTCCTAAAACGTTTGTACAATAATTAATATAATATACAATGTGTTGTTTTCCTATACAGATAAAACTTAACATTAACACATTTAACAGAATATAATAGTAAAAGTTTTATTATATGAAATAAATGCTATACAAAGTCATATTCATAGATGGAAATAAATTATTTAGATTTTTTTTTAAAATGCAAATTGACAAAACAAAAATGATGAAAAACTTAAATGGAATTTATTTTGATTTTATTGCCTGTCACAATGAGAGTTTATTTCTAATTTCAATATTCCTGGACGGGAACTGTGCAATACATTAAACGTAAATTCAAACACTTTAGTACATTATTCGAAAGTAAATATTTTCGCAGTATAAGAAAACTTAAGCTGAAGGTTTGAATTATAAAATAAAGTCTGAGATAGTGAGGTGAGAGTGAGTATAGTTTTTTGAATGAAACGTACTACCTCTTACTATGAAAATACCGCATTATAATCTCAACCAGAAGACTTCAAACTGATCCTTTTTTTTTCTCAAGAACAAGAAACATTCTTAAATCATAGATTGCCTAAGGCAAGTAACACGATATTCGGGTTTCCTGTTGTTTAAAAATAAAATACACATTACAAAACAAAAAAGGGCACTTAGGGAGATTTTATCGAACGATGCAAGGACAAGGATTTTAAAATATATATAGATACTTGAAATCAAGTTCTTTTTCAGAGAGATTTAAATTTAAGAGAAAAACTCTTTTATACATATGTCTGAAATAAATATAAAAAAAAGAATTAAATAATCCGAAAATCTTCACATACATATGTATAGGTATGTAAATATGAGAAGAAACGCTAAAACTGAATTTGTTTGAAATATTCCAATACTTCAAATTGAAAAAAATAATTACTTGTTAACTACGCCACTGCAACTGCTACTCTAGAGAATAAATACGAACAGAGATACGCAGATAACAAATGACAGAGACGACAACAATTGAGTAGTAATCGAGATCTTGTAGATTGCGGCCACGAGTTTTTGAGAAGAGTTCTATTTTTTTATACGATCTTTATATCTTATTTTAATTTTGATTATTTGTTTTCAATAAAACGAACTTTAAAATTAATTAATAAATTTTATTAATCTGTAAACTTATCTGAAGTTTACATACTTCAAATTACCACGGAACTTTAAAATGTCTTCTCTTATCTACTCTAATATTCATTCGGATTACTAAATCTGCAACAATTCGATTCAGAAGATTTGGAAATTTATCACATTTCAAGCGCAAATTCGAATAACTTGATAAGCCACTTCTTTTTGTTGTTGTGTATTATAGATACATTAAAGTCGATCTGTGAGAATCCTCGACATTTTTCAATAAAACAAATAGAAACGAATAAACTTTGTTTACTTGAAGGAGTTCAGAAATTCCTACAGCTTTAACTTCCGTTTTTTTTTTAGAACAAGAATCCTTGGGCAATTGCAATGAAGAAGTCGTCAATTTCAAGAAGAAAAAAAATATAAATTTTATATTGAAAAGAGTAAGAATATTCAAAAGTCTTGGAGATTAATATCTAGTTGAAAACCTTCTTCCTGACCGACACACTGTTACATAATTTAAATTATGTTACAGTAAGTTGATTCAGGTATCGGGTCTTGACTTAGTAATGTACAATGCAACTGCTGAGGCTGCAGCACTTCTTATCGGGTATATTCTTCAAAATGTGGTTATAACTCAAAGGTCCAGCTATTAAGAAAGTTTTATTTTATAAATAAGTTGTTTTGCTTTGGATTTTCGATTCGATTCAATCTTAAAAGCTGGAAAAAATAAGTTTTTAGATTTACTAAAGGTGTAAAGCTCATTAAGGATTCAAAAAGTGAATGAGTAAAAGAATACACTCCATACCTCCGAAACCAGCTGAACTATCGACACCAACTACGGATACTGAGTAAAATAAAAACGTATTAGTCCTAATTTTTGACTTTTTGCTTTAACAATATAATTGAATTGTTGCAGACGAGGCAACTCTACCAGAGGAATCATCGGCAGGGTCGGCGATGAAATTGAGAGTTATAATTTCCGAAATAATGAAGTAATTTCTGAATTGTAAATTGAAATTGCATGAGAAAGTGGTCACAAAAATAGTTTCTGAAGCCAGTAAAATAAACATGGTATCGAAATTGGTTCAAATTACTTTTTCAAGTTACGATAATTAGCTAGGATTAGGTTGAGACGTTTGCAATTAGAGTGCAAACTCTTTCCACTATCCAATAGTGAGGATTGTCTGTGTAATTGTGACAAATTATACAAAAGAAATTTTAAGCTCTTCAAGGAAGAGCGAACAGGCATAAGAAAACAAGCCAATACATGCAAACTCTATTGAATCGAAATAATGGAGACCAGCTCCAATTGGCTAAGTTTCACTCAATTAAACATAATCAAGTGAATTTGAAAACAAACAAAACACAGAAGAGCACATACATATTTCATAGTTTTCCCACATCTTTTGAACTTGACTGTGAATCAATTTTAGAATTGTATGTGTAATAATTTTTTTATTTATGGCGGTTTCTTTTAACATTAGATTATGTTTGCGTGTGTCTTTTGTGTTTCGGCCTTGGACTGAAAACAGTATCTTGGTTCTTATCAGCCAAAACATTCTTTTACACATTTTCTCGCCGAATTGTTCAAAAAGTTTTGACTGGCCAAAAGGATCCTCGAAAACTTTCATTGACATACTACCTTTAAGGTAGTAGGCTGGTTAATTAGAAATACGGGCGTTATGAATAGCCGAGTTTTTTTTTAAATTTTACGTATAGGATTTAAATAAGAAGTGTATTTCATAATTAGTTTTACAATAAATACAGTAATAGGATATAATTTTGCATTTCACTGTAGTTTATAAGTGCTGTCCAAGAGCCGACAGCAAATTGTTGGTTTGGAGGCATTAAGAAAATATTAGTATTAGCGTTTATAGGCATGCGTCATCATATCGAATACAAAGACATGCGTCATCATATCGAATACAAAGTCTGGCAAGTTTTTGGTATACATGAGAGGTTAAGCATAGCAATTTTCCTATTTTTGTGTCAGAGATATAACGAGTTCAATTCCTTTATTAAAAATGAAAATGATGACGATCCGTTTAACGGTACTTAAAAATGTATAATCTATCTACGCGAACCTTATCGGCTCGTTTTTGAAGACTTGTTTTTATTTTTGTAGATTTTGTTTTTAATAAGTTTTCCGAAAAAAAAAACGATATCTCGATTTCTATTATTCGGATCGTCAAGATTGAGGTGTTAAGGAGCATCATTTTAAGTAAAAACGACACAAAATAAGCGACAGAAAAAACCTGACAGGCTTTTCTCATAATTCCGATACCTATAAACGCTCATACTCATATTTTGGTTATATGTACCTCCAAACCAAAAATTTGGTGTCGGCTCTTGGGCTATAAATTTCAATCTTTTTCTACATCCAATGGCACTTTGTAATTCAGAAAATTTGCAGCAAATATTTCACTACAAATCCCGAAAAATTTCACCAATTCGTAATAAAAAGTCTAATGGGTACGTTTTTCGGTACTGATGGTAATAATCGTATTAGTTTTGTTTTGTTGTCGCAATATGTTTGAATAGATATTAATTTGCTTGTCAGTTTGTTTTTTTTTATAAAATTATTATCTTTCATTTTATGGCACTAAATAATGAACTGGTTAAGGGAAGATTTTGAATATTCATTTTCCTTTTACAAATGCTTTCTTAATTTACATTATTTTTGCATACTCATACGTAATATTAAATATTTATTTCTTAGATACAAATTTCATCTTTACTTTATATTTCAAGCAACATCATGCAAATCAGACTTTTTTATTTTTTATATTTTTAACTTCCTATAATCTATATTATGATTAAGTGCATCATGATATATAGTACATACTATAAACAATTACGTTAATTTATATTCACTTAATTGGTATCAAATACTAAAAGTGTTAGGTTGTTTGAATTTTTCTTAATATAACAAATAATAAAATGTATAAAACTAATGACTACTATATTATATACTTATATACAACAGTTGCACAATTTCACATGAGTTTTTGTTTAAACAATAACTATTTTAACTTAGTAAGACAAAACAAAACTATGGGCGTTAAATGAGAACAGATACATTTAGCTGAGTGTAATTAAATTATTATTATGATTTATGTAAAAAAATACTCCTTGGCTTATTATTTATTTATATGATTAATGATCCGTGCTTGCGGTTTCATCGATGTTACTATCCCAGTTAAATTCAGTTACGCCCTGCTTATAGTTGATATTGCCTAGATTGGCATAGCGTTTTTCAAAATCAGCATCTTTTGCTTTTAGCCGTTGAAATCTATTGAAGAGAAAAAAATGACAATAATTAACTATTTTTGTTTACCTTCAATTAAATTTATTAAAAATGTACTAATGATACTTATAGATTTTTGTATTTATTTGAAGATACAAATACAAAACAATAAATGCAAAATAAGGAGTATCCAGATTGTTGTAGAATGTAGACCAAAGGAGAATCAAGTTTTTCGTTTACGATTTGCGTTATTTAATGTATAAGAGTTTTAGTTAATGTTTTTACATTTGACGGCGTTTTAACACGAATACACGAAATTACACCAAAACGATATTCTTTAATACTCTTTGAAGTTCAGTCAAAATAGGTGAAGATACAAATCAAGAGTTACAGCTAATTTGGGGCTCTACTATGTACATATAAGGCAAGTTATGCATTCGTAAAAAAATCGAACTCGAGATTTTGATCAAAGTTGACATTACGATGATAGCGAAGACCAAAAAAGTGGGTCTCGCAATTCTGCCTGTCTCTCGGTTCGACTACAGCCTAAACGGCTCGGCCGATTTTCTTCAAACTTGGTAGATATGTGTTTTGAATTTTCCCCCCACACGTTTTTTCTTTTTTTTTTAAGACCAAAAATAACGGTATCTGCCATAAGAATTTTTTTTTTTTCGAAATTTTATAAATATTTTTTTTTCTCAAAAACTGTCCCACAGATTTTTTTAAGAAAAATTTCATTTAGTTAAAGGTAATGGTTGAACAAATTTTTCCAAAAAATGGTTATTTTTGGTACCCCCCTTGGAACCACTTTTTTTGTTTTTGATTTTCTCAAAAACGGCACCACCAATTTTGATCATTTTTTTTATGTTAAAGCTCCACAGCAGTTTCAATATTATTATGTATTCAGATTTTCTAACATTTTTTTTTGAATTTTTTAAAAAAAATTCAAATTTTTGTTTTGAAAACTCAATATTTCGACAACCCCATTTTTTTTAAACTTCATAAGTAAATTTGAATGTTTTTTAATTTAAAAAAAACTCAATATTTCGAAAACCCCATTTTTAAAAACTTCATAAATAAGAGGTTTTTAATATAAGTTATAAGAGTAAGAAAGAAAATGTATTTTACCTAAAAATAACGGTACCCTTCCATACAAATGTTAACAAATGGTTTTCGAAAATCGTTTTCTCGAAAACGGTTCCGAGAATTTTGCTAAAAATTTTTTCTTTTGATTAATTTTTAATTTGCAAAAATTTGAAATCAAGATATTACTGACTGTACCTCCCATAGAACCACATTTTCAAATTTAGAATTTCTCATTATCGGCATAACGGATTTTAATTAAATTTTTTATAGAGAAGCTTCTAAAAAGTTTAAAAACATTCCTTTTCAAAACTTAAAAAAAAAATAATTGTTGAGATTTTGAAAAAAAAATCTATTTTTTTTTTGGAGAATTCGATATTTCAGAAACGACTCAATATTTTTGTTTGTAAATTTAATTTTTATTTGAAAAATAATAAAATCTTTAAATTGGCGTACCAAAATTTTTTCTTACAAACGTTTTAAAAATGTTGTATATAAAAGCTTATTTTTTTAAGAAACCAGCACAGGCTTATAATTTTTGTTCTTGCATAAGCTAATATTTGCTTGAATCACATGGCATCCTGGTTTTAGCTCCAACTACTAAAGGAGTTGTTTTACTTTTTTAAAATATGAATTGTATGCTTTTTCTCTAATTACATTCATTTTCGAAATTCTTGGTCGTTTACAAGGAGCAAGTTCGTGCGACCCAGTCGTGCATTTTATTATTTTAAGGACGCAAGCTTGTCTTGAAAGAGTTTATTCAAATTTACCAGTAACAAAATAAGTTTTGAGAGATAATGCATCGAGTATATAGTTAAATAAGATCAATTCTTGAAGGACGCCGCCGCGCTTTAAATGGGTAAGTTTAACTATGTGTACAGGTGGGAAGATCAGTATGGTTAGCCAAGGTTATTTTTAACCGACTGCTAAAAGGAATACTTATCCACTGTGGATCTACATGAATATAGGAAATATCTTATGGGTGCTCCTGATGTAATCTAGAAGTATGTGGTATGAAAAGAAATGCTTATTATTTCCAAGAGGAACAGGATCGAGTTACTTATTAAGATACCTTCCATATATAAAGCGGCAGCGAAAGAATTTTCAAGATGAAATCAATCCTAACGTTTGGTTTTGATATATCCCTCAAGCCGAAATATTTTTTCCGGGTCATTCGAATTGGATATAATGGAAGGTTAAGGCAAAAAGTATCGGTTTCTTACATTATTTTTATCCAAGAAAAGACTTAGTCCTCCAGGTTAAGGATTGTGTGCGGGTTTAACTACCCCACTACGGTAACCGAAAACAAGTTAAGAAAAAAACATCTTAAGAAAAAAGACAATTTGACTTTCGAATTGTAAGAATTAAAGTTAATGCTAAACTTAATAAATAAAATACGATAGTATCCCGATATGTAAAAATGAAAACGGTACAGGTACAAGTATAGATATGGCTTAAATTTCTTTGGTAGTACAAGCTTACAAAGCTTACATGACCATATGGACACCATGTTGGGAACTAAGGATAATTAGATTTTGTTGGTACACAATTTTTAAACCTTAAAATTCATGAATAGACTTCACATTATAAATTCACCCTACACTAAATTAATCACCAACTGACAGAAAACTTTGTTCATTTAAGTCTATTGAGCGATGCTGATCTATCACTCTGTTTTTAATTCCAGCCCTACTTAACAGCTCCGAGCTGTGATTTTTTCGGGCGAATGAAATGTAAGCAATATTTTGCGATATTCTTGCGATGTCACGTTCTGGAGGGAAATATTCAATAATGAACTGGTAATATGAAATCGTAGAACACCTTGGACTAGTTGAATAATCATTTTGATCCCCATTAAGGCTAGGCGCGCACATTCAATTTTTAGTTTCGGAACTGCTTGGTTCGAGCAACTCAAAAGTTTGTGTTTTGACACAAACTAAACGATTGCCCGAAAAGAGTTCGCTATTTTGTTTAACATATAATTATATGCACCTGCGCGGACATTCAACCAAATAGTTCATCTGTTTTCTATAAGCAACCAAACAGTTGTGCAACTAAAAATTGAATGTGCGCGCCTAAAAGTTTAACAGTGGTATCGCACGAGTCAAGATAGTACAAATGATCAAACCTGATGTCAAGGATATAAAGATCGAACCAACTACAACCAAAGACATTTAACCCCGAAGTAACTGGAGATACTTGTTAATTGAGGTTTAGGTTCAATGTATCAAGCAAATTTACTAATTTAAAGGTGTTGCTTACAAGTAGTAGTTTTTTTTATGGTTATGATAAAGTTGAAAACTAAAATTGAAAAATGAGATGGAAAATTAGCAGCTTAAACTCACCTTTGAAACAGAAGATTTTTGGCGAATGTATACAATTCCATGTCGAGACCATTTAGCTGCTCAATATGTTTTCTTTGGTCTGGACGAAGATTACTTACAGCTGCCACCGAGATCGTCGTATTATGCTGCTCAAATGGTATTGCAAAGCGGAGATTGAACGTCTCCTCGAAAATATATTGAGACATCTAAAAAAGGAAAATGTTTAAGAAAATTTAACACTAAAACTTATTTCCTGGTTCACTTACTTTCTGGAACTCTGTGAGTCCGAAATATGCCATAGCTGCTAGATTACGCTTGGCGCTTGCTAGCATGACTCGATCTCGCTCGTGATGCGGCATTGAAGTCTTATTGTAGCAATTTACTAAAGCTAAATCAGCCAGCATGCGAGTCTGCCGGTTAGCTGCTAGATTACTGTCACAAGCGGCGAATTCGTCCAGCGTTACATGAAGCCAGTCTTTGCCTTTAACAATATTTGTTTAATGAAAATAACGCGTATAGGTATTAAATAAAATAGTTAACCTTTATAACATGGTGGTAATTCAGCAGCTGTTGCTTGTCGACCCAAACACCAGTGTCTTGACCCCTTCCACGTTGCACCGCGTCGAACATGTCGATATTCAGACATATATCGAGAAATAGGCTCTCTTAGCAGTGTTATGTAGAAATATCTCCGTTTGGCGGTCTCTCCCTCGTTTTTGTCAAGCTCCTGGTCCACACAGGACGTCAGTTCTGTCCAATCAGCATGTAGGCCACATTTCCAGCCAGTTGAATAGCGGGAAAATAACCAATTCTCATTCCGATGTGGACGGAAACAATAACAACGTTTTCTCTGACGCTGGCATTCACAAGGGCGCTGTAAAAATTAAGATAAGTAATATAAATAAAATTAATTCAGGATAATCTTAAATAGTTTTTAAATTTTAGCCTATTGGAAACAAATAAAAAAATCATACCTGTTGAAAGGTACGGAATTATAAATAATCCGCGGGATTATATTTTTTGATATTAAAAAATGGAATTTTCAAATAAAATGATGAATTAACATACAAATACACTGAAAGTACATGCCTTTATTAGAGGCACGCAGGTCTTAAAAAGCTTTACTTGTTTTTGAAAGGTTTAAATGAAATAACTATACCCATTTTAAAACTTGAACCAAAATTAAGTTGTGTATAAATTAACTGGAAAACTGGAAGATCGAAGTGCTGCTGGTAGTGCCCATGTCTGGTAAAGCTTGATATACATCATATTACATCCTCCCAGATATGACAGTCTAATAAAAAAACGGTTTAAATAATACTTTCCACTGGATAAAGTTAGAGATTGGATTCAATTTATAGGAACAGGAAAGCTGTGATCTACGCTAATTTTGCAAAATACCTTGGTATGATTTTGGATGCAAAGCTAAAATAGAAAGAGCGGACATTAAAAACAAAAGAGAAGTACTGAACTAAAAATACAGAAAAGTGTTCTGGTTACTAGAAAAGAACTCTGGTCTGTCTATTCAGAACAAAATAATGCTATACCAGCAAGTGCTGAAACCCGTTTGGATCTATGGTATCTATTTGTGGGGCTGTACAAAGGAAACAAAGGCTGACGTGGAGTAATGTTACATACGAAAAACACACTGTATCACTCTTTCAGTGACTGCGAAGTACCACCAATTCCAAAAAGAAACCACCAATAATTTACTAGATTTGGAGACTTAGAAGAATCCAGCCTTATGAGCTGATTGTATAACTGTGGCCAAATACTAAAAGTTTTAACTTCACCGAATGTTATATTAAATTAAGAAAGAAAGACCATTTCTTTATGTCAAGGTGGTCTTCCAAGTAGGCTGCCTGAAACCGCCAAAATAAAAATTTCGCCTTGAGTATATCGGAAGAGAATCTTTCAACAAAAATAAAAATAAAGAAAAAAAGATTAAAAATCCAACCGCTACGTGAAGTGCGGTTAAAACATCATAATAAAATGCACGACTAGATCGAACTTGCTCTTATGTAAAAATACTGTGGAATTAAAAATAGATTTTACAAATATCAAAAATGAATTAAATGAGATAAAAACGTTCAAATGCATGAAATTGCCGTCTGATTTCCATAAAATTATGAAATTATGCAAGCAAAGTTTTAAAATCGTTTTATTATTAAATTAATTTCTTATATAACAAATTTCTTTAAAATGTTTCAAGAAAAAAATTTGGGATCCCAAATTTAAGCATTTAATAATATATATTTTAGGAAATAATTTCAAAAAATAATAGTTCACACGTTTTGAAGATATTGATTTTTCCAAAAATTTTTTTTTTTTAAATACCCGAAAAATATTTTTTTTCAATATTTTTAAATGAAATATTATTTTAAACATGACGGGGCCGTTAGCCGTTAGTGAGAAAGTCAAAAATAAAAAGAAAATGGTTATATGACAGGCACCGTTAATCAAAGGGCACGGTACACAGTGGGGCACCTTGTATGGGAGACCGGAAAAAACTCAATTTTTAAAACTAAACTACTGAACCAATTTTCATGAAATTTGCAGGAAAGGTAGCCAATAGCAAGACAAATCTACACCAAAGACCACCCATTGCCACGCCCACTCAAAGAATGACATTAAAAAAACTGAAAACCAGTTTTTGTTTTTTTGAATATTTAACCTAGATCACGGAGAAACACCAAATTTTACCGAAAAATCAATGATTTTTTTTTAAATATATACAAACATAAATTCAATTTGAAATATTGTATATATATATATATCAAAAACAGTTAAACAAAAAAAATCTATTCAAATAAACAAAAAAGAAATTAAATTATAGCAACCAAACCCAAACTTTTCCATCAATTAGCGGGACATTATATCATATCATTCTCTGTTGGAGACAAGTGGAATTAAAGATAAGAGAGGCTTCAAATAACCGGTTTTACTCTATTCCGAAAGTTGTCAATAATGTCAAAAAAGTGGGTTAATGAAAAACATTTATTTCAATAGGTAAATGTGCAATGCAGGTTTCAAATACAAAGTCCTGATGCCAACAGCGACAGACAAAGAGAAAATAATATGTAGTTCCTTTGATCGATCTGATCTTTCTAAATGTATTTCGGTATATGCTGAATCTGAATGTGAAATCCATTTTGCCTAAACACCCCAAATGTTTGACTAAATTGCGAAAAACTTTAAAATTGTGGGTTTTTTTAAATGTTTTTTGCAATTTAATCAACAATTTTGAGTTGTTTCGCAAAACGGACTCCACGTTCAGATTCAACATACCAAAATACATTTAGAAAGATTTGTCTGGCGAAAAGAGCTGCTAATTTTTTTTTTGTTGCCCTATTTTTTGTTTGCATTTTTGGATGACTTTTTCAGGTTGGAATTGCTTTAAAAACCAAATACGGACGTGTTCGGGTGAGATTTTTTTTGAAAACTATTGCTGAGATTCAACACTATCTAACGAAACCTATCCGCCAACAGAGAAATTGAATGTTTTCTTGTCAAAAAAATCTTATTAAATTGTTTTTCGCTAAACTAATGTACCATATTGTTTGTCTTTTTATTTTAAGCCTATTTACAAAAAAAAAAAAAAATGGTTTCAAACCTTGAAATTTTAGGGTAAATGGATCATTTTAAAACTACGCATATTTTTATCAGTTTTCACTATTTTTCAACTTTGAGCGAAAATCTCCAGGCCCACAAAATTTTTTTTGAAAAACAGTTTTCATTTCCTGATTCTTCAACTAATTTACTGTTAGAAACACGTGCAATAACAAAATAAATCCTACTTCCGAAATATGAGTTTTTTCCGCCGTTTCCCCACTGTGCGGTAGTGCCCAGCGAAGTTCTGGCATTACACCGTTTTTAGGGAACAATCTCAGGCGACTTTCGACCCTTCCCTATCTTTAGCACCAATGAAGTCAGAAACTTAAATATTTGCACTTGCATCGAAGAAACCGAAAAGCTCTCAGTACTCGGTATAAGCTTCGACGATCTTCGTTCGTTGGAATGATCACATTTAAGAGACCGCCAAAAATGCTGCTAAATGCTTAGGATTTCTATATCGATTTAAGAAATTTTTCACCCCTTCTGATCGGGCTAGAATTTGTGAGGTGTTTATACGTCCAAAGCTCGAGTAGGTAGGTATAACTCACACCTTTGGGCAGGTGCAGCACAAACTTCTCTCCATTTATTGGATAGAATTCAGAACAGAGCGTTAAAACTGATAGGAAACAGAGAAATATAGAGATTCGTTTTTTAGTCGCACACGATTTTGGAATAACTTACCCCGCACAGTTGTCCCTTGCCGTTTCAATTTGCAAACATTCAAAACCAATGTTCATCGTCACCTCCTTTCTCTCCCTCCCTAATTTCCCCATCACCCGTGCTGTGTTGAACATTATAAGGGTCTCTTCAAATACCCTTAAGAGCGAGTTAATTATAAGAAAAAATCACAAAAACCGTAACTCACGGACTCACTGACTGACTGACAGATCATCAAAATTATGGAGCACTTCCCGACATCGTAGAATCTTGTAATTTTGCACAACGGTAGGTCTTGTCATGCACACAGAGGAATAAATAAAAAATTTGAGGTTTTCCATTTAGGGGTGTGGTATCTGCCCACTTTCTCGCGAATTGGTGTTGGTTGAATGGAGCACTTCCGACGGCTGTAAAACGATGAAATTTGGTAAAGCGGTAGAGCTTAAATTACATACAAGGAAAAAAATATAAAATTTGAGGTTTTCCATTCATAGATGAGTGGAAGTGATTAATAAAATCTTTCCTTTGGCTATTTTTAGTCACTGTATTTTTGGCAATGAAACAACGAAGTTACATTTGCTTTCCCGACGTTTCGACAGGGGTTGCTGTCTTCTTCAGGGGAACTTTATTGAGACAAAAAATACAAAAGTTACAATTCAATGTTTAATAATAATTAAAACAATAAAAAATACACTCACTATTTGTAAATTATTAAGTTTTTAAATTAATATGATTATTAATTAAATCATTGAAAGAAAATATAGCACTTCAAATGAAGTTGAGTCTAAAAAAAAGAAAAAACAACAAAGAAATGAAATGGGTTCACTGGTCAAGTTTTTAAAACCTTTCGAATTGGGCATAAAAAAACTTGCCAAGTAAGCCTATCAAATTTTAGTCAGTAATCATTAAATAATAAAATTTCTCTATTACATCGTAGCTGTTTCAAAATTATTCTACTTTAAAATATTCGTTATTAAACCTTCATAAATAAAGAACTTGGCGTACTTTTAGATCTCAGTACTTTTCACGGCTGACTTGTTACACAAAGGTTTTTGTATAGAAGAATTTGGCTCTTTTTTAACATTTATGTTTTTGTTCTGATATCTTTTTTCAATTTTCGTATAAAGCACGATAAAAACTGGCTATGAATAAATTGAAGGTGATTTGTTTAATCGTATGAAGAATCATACAATTTAAAGGCATACATACATGTATGTATATTTTCATATTTTAAAACTTACAATCAATAAAGGTAAACATGTACTTTCTTTTTCATATATTCAATCATTTGAAAACTAATGTATTTCATGTCGCCCCTTATTAAGTCGTACACCAATTTGTGCTAGAACGACGAAAGACAAGAATATAGCTTCTGATTTTCGCCAGCGTGCTTCTTCGCCAGTAATTACGACTGAGAATGGTACTTTTACTTTAGATGTAGTAGTAACATGTCATATGGCATTGAGGAATAAATTCAAGCTTGCTTTCTGAATTCCTAATGAAACATTGTCTTCTTGGAGTCAACCCATAGTTATGTATGTACTCGAACGTACATATGAATGCATAATATGCAAATAAAGTATTACAACCAGTATAAATCTGCTTATTGGAGAAACCGAAGATATACTACTGCGGATACTTGAAAACAGATTGAGTTTTAATTAGAGTGACCAGCAACAAGCAAAATTTAAGATTGCATTGAGCCATGTTAAAGAGCGCGATTTAACCAGAAAGCTCACAAAAAATATGGAACTTTTAATAATTTTAGATTTGAATATAATAAAACTTCTTATATTTTTTTTAAATAAAAAGAAACAAGCGAACATTAATATATACATACAATTTTTAATTATCTATGTATATTCGATGTGTGATATTTTTTTTAAATTTAAAATCAAGTCACGGAATAGGGTGAAAAACGTCGGTCCGATAAAATTTTCAATTTGGAAAAAAAAATAAAGCTTTCTAAACTTTTATTAGAAAATTTAAAACAGAGTTTTCTTAACCTGGGAATCTTCAAAGCTGGCAAACAATATTTGAATGAATGAAAAAAATGTCTGGAGTCAAAATTTAAAAGAATTTATAGATATTAAAATAGGATCCTTAAATTGTTTTTAATCATCAAATCCTTCTCGAAGACAGCTTAAATCAAGCTACAACCAACGAATAAAACATTTCCAACATAAAAATTATGTACACAGACTCATCATTTAGTGCAATGTTAGTACTCGTTTTTAGTTAGTTAACAATAAAAGGGTTTTCGAATAGGAATCGGCAGATTTGGACAATTCATGGCAGCCGTATTGATGCTTATGTTGTTAATTTTCGTATTTTCTTATTTTCGTTTTTTTTTTTTTTTTTTTTCAGACACTTAATAAAGCGAGAATACACAACTTTGTTCACTGAATAGTATGTGAAAGCGAACACTGATTTTAGCAAAAAAAACTGATATTTAGTGAAGAGGTTTATTTGTGGAAGAACGGTTTCATCACAAAGAAAAATTGTAGAATTTGGGACAATATCGTGGCAGTGGCAAATAATCCGTAGAAAATCAATGTTCAGTGTCGTTGTGCATCGGCGGCTATCCGTATAGATACTTATTGGAGAACAATGATGGCATTGTCATCAACGGAGAGTGCTACCGACTGATAAGCAATTTATTTTGGCCCAAATTTGACGATACGAATATCACCATCAGAAGTTTCACGATGAGTGTTCGTTAGTACAAACGTTGCGAGCGTTGCGACCATTTTACAGTAGACTTGGTGGCCCTTCACAGTCGACTCTTCAACGTTTGGTGGCCAAATTTGAGACGACCGGTTCGGGAATCAGTCAAAAGAACGCAAGATCGGCCGAAAACATCGCCACGACGGGGTGTAATTTTGGATGAATGGCTGTGTTACCAAGCGAAATTGCTTTATATGGGACGACACCAACCCACACGATGTTGACCAGGTGACAATACATCCTCAAAAAGTAACCGTTTGGTATGGTGTCTTCAGTGGTCCAAAAACGACGTTTTTGAGGCGGTCACCGTCAATATGGCGAGCTTTTCAGAAGTATGACAACCAATTTTGTATGGCACGTAATGAACAACATGGATCTAGACGATATGTTGTTCCAGCATGACGGCGCATCTTGCTATGCAGCGGACGCCACCATTGATATTCTGCATGAACGATTTGTGGTTAAGGTTATCTCTCGCAGAGGTGACGTGAATTGGCCACCAAGGTCACACGGTTTAACTCCGCTAGACTTTTCTTGAAGTCGCAAGCAATCGATCAATGCCTTTAAGATGAACATAAAACAGACCAACGCTAAAATTCTGCCAGATCTATGCCAGAGTAATTGAAAACTGGACCACTCGGATTGGTGTCACCGCAAGAACCCGAGGAGGGTATTTGATTTATGTCATTTTTCACACACAATTGCATACATGGGACGAATTTTCTTAATACCTTTCCCACTGCTTGTTTTATTGCAATTTCAAAATCTACTCGCCCTTATTGAGAAACCCTTTATTAGGAAAACGCTACGTGCAACACAGCAGGTATTCGAAAAGGGTAGAGAAAGTATGATGCTGTATTCGATCAAAATTTGAAAAATCGTTGTTTAAACCTAGTTTCATACTAAAATAGCCTTAACATCATACTAATTCAACTAAAATTTTGCGTTAATAAATCTATCGAGCGAAGTTCTAATATCAATTGATTGGTTGGCTTAAGAGAGTTAAGCTGTAATGGAGCATTTTTCAGTTACAAAACGTAACTGATCATGTGGTCTCGGTAGCGTGATGCGTAGGGCATTGGCTTCTGGCGACGCTAGGTCTGGGCAGCGTTACCTTAGGATGTTTTGGAAAAGTAGCAAAAAAAGTAGCACTCGAGAAAAAAAGGTGGCACTTAAAATTAAAAACAAAACAACACCATATATGTATGTATGAAAATTGACTTAAGGGAACAAATTTCATACTCATCTCAACGAATTTATAGGAGTTGAAGAAAACACATAAATTAAACAATCATTTTAAGGTTTATTGCAACGTAAGCTAAAAACTAAAAATTTAACAGTTCATTTTGTATTGATTATTATTCAACATAAATAAATAAATAAAAGTATGAATAAATAATAATTTATTTAAAAGAATTCGTATCACATTTTACTTTCCTGTGATTGTTTCCCTATATTTTTTTATGAGGAGCTCATCTGGACTCCACTCAGCTAAATCACAGTTGCTTACTAAATTTGAAGAAGGCAACATATTTTCGCAAGTTTCAGTGTTTAGTCTGTTGGTGAGTTTATTTTTCATCAAAGTTAGCTTGGAAAAAACCCTCTTAGCGCAGGCACTGCCATGAGGCAAGGTTAAAATTTTTGCAACAAGTTCATATAAGTCGGAAAATAGGTATTTATTCAAACTATTTTTAATGTTACCCACTTTTTCAATGTGTGGATTATGTTGAATTTTAAAACTTTGATGGTATAAGTATCGTACGCATGACAGATATGAAAAGGTATGGAAAAATGGCATGGTGAATTGCTAACGTTAGTTTTACTTGTGGGGAATAAAAAGTGGCACAGACTGAAAAGTGGTGGCTCGGTGGCACAGCCTGAAAAAAAGTGGCAATTTGACACTAAAGTGGCACAGCGGTAACGCTGGGTCTGGGTTCAAATCTCAGTCAAGGCAAAAAGTTTTTCGATTAAACTTGATAGTATAAAGGCTGAGCACCACTAATAAAGGAGTCTGATGATCGGCTTGGCAACCGTGAAATAGCTATAACTCAAGCCAAATAAGAACCCACTTGGTGGTAGTTCATTCAAGTTGTTGTTGTAATATTCAAAAATTCATACAAAACGTTTGTTCAAGCAGAAAAACGGACGAAACAAATTGAACGAATTATTATTTTTTTTATAAAATTTTCTAATACAACACGTACGCAACACCCCCGTTATACCCTTCATTCAAACTCTAGACTAGAAGTTAAGGATTTCAAAATCAATACGCTGTACACGAAATGTTTTACTACTTACTTTTTCTCTATTATCTAACACAATGCGATAGGCATCAAATATAGGACCAATGACAAGTTTGTCAATCCACCAACACAACTAGCGATCTGATATGGTGATAATCTAGATTTCAAAGAATATATGAGTTTTAAAAAGGGTTTTTAACTAATTTTATTATTCATACTCTGAATTCTCAAGATCGATAATGACAACACTTTGACAAACGAGGTTTAAAGAACTATCCACTTTGGAGCCAATAAGCTCCAGGAAAGTATTCAAGGAAGAACTAAACATTTTTTCATAAATCACCCAGTCTCAATCTCATAAATGAAAAGGGAAAACATTTTTTGAAGTACAATGAAAAAACATAAAATGCTCACACTGGCATTTTGAGTTCCGACGGAGGCACACAATAATTTGCCCCACAACGTAAATAAACAATCAGACACAGAATCGTCGTTCTAATTATGTAAACATGACCAATCGCCTTGTACACCACGCGTCTACAATAATTCTCCATGATTTAGTTGAAATTTATGGCTAAAGCATATGCTTGCTGCGAAAGGGACAACATGATGTCACTACAACAGAGAACAGCAGCATTATAATAGCATACCTATACCTAACTTAAACAAGACCCTGAAGAAATAAATCCTTTTCAGGGCAACTCCACTATATACTTTTTACTTATGCCGCGCCATACAACTTCAATACTCACCTTCAAATCCAAATCACGTACAAGATGTCTACCGAAGGAAGTGCCACCCGTTTTCTGTATGTGGAGAAACACCATGACATCATGTCCATCCATATCGAATTGGAAGTCATCGTTAAGAACATCCTCGTAGCTAAGTCCTGCATTTGCTATAATATTCTGTTGCATTGATTTGCTAACGGAGGTAACGGCAGCCGCCGCTACCGCCGCAACTCCTCGATGATATTGGGAGACTGCATCATTGAATGGCAGGATATCCGGTTGTAGCATCATTCCACGTTTTGTTAGGGCACACACCTGTTGAAGATACAAAAAAATATATGTTATTATTTATTATTGAAAATTCAACTGATTCTGGGAATTCAAAATTAAATTAACTTTGTTGCATTTCAATAAAAAACTCACTACATATCTTTCAATATAAAATTGAATTGTATTTTTTAAGTTCTTCGTGAACAGTCCGGTTCACTAGATAATACCAGGGAACTCAACGAATTATGAGATAATTAATTAACTACATATCCATCGAACCTAGGAATGATGAAAGGGAAGTGCTAGCACGGTTTATGAGAGCAAAAGGGATTGATATTTCAATACCCATATCCCATTACAACTTAAGTTACATTTTTATCCGCTCTTTTCAATCAAGGTTAGAAATGACTTTCACAAACTAAATGTAAATTTGGGTTCATATTGTAAAATCCACGTTTGTATTAGGGAACACCCATGAACCTTAATATGAATGAAAGCATGCAACAACAATATGCAAAAAGTACATTGTCATCTAGGCCACGTAAGAGAACTACAAAAAAAACAATAGAAACACCGCTAATTGAACAATCGCCTAGCAATATTTTACCACCTAATGCTCGGTGTTCGATTGTCCGTGAGCCAGCCAGCGAAACCGTTGAACAGCAGAAAGGTTCCGCCGAAATGAATGAAGATGATTTTGCACAACGTCACCACGGTGCAATAACCTTGGATTTGATCTACGAAGAAATTAGAAATTTAAAAAAAATCAACACTGATTTTATTGGCATAATTAAAAGGCTCGAAGATGAAAACAAACTGTTGAAATCAAAAATATCGACTCTTGAGAGTAGACTTAACTGGCGAGATCAAAAGCTCTTGTAAAATTCTATTGAGATCATTGGAGTGCCAGGCATAAACAACAACAATGCCAATGATTACTTACAGACAATTTTAAATGATGCGATGGAAATCACTTTCGAGGATACAGAAATTGATAGGTGCTTTGTAAAACGAGTTCAAAGGAAAAAAAAAATCTTCTAACTCCGATTCTACCAACAACGAGCGTTCCAGTAAAGATTCATTTGACGACATTTTGTGTGTAAATTTTTCATCACCCACTTTGAAAAAAAAGTCATGAAGCAAAAAAGGACTGCATCAGGTTGATATCCTTGCGTATTTATTTAATTTCAGTATATTTAGTGGCGTGTTCCCTGATAATTTAAAATCTGCAGACGTATTACCTCTTTTTAAAAAAGAAAACCGAAAAGATAAAAATAATTATAGGCCTATTTCTTTACTTGCATCGATTTCAAAGGTATTTGAAAAATCAATTAAAAAACGAATGTGCACACATCTAACAAGAATAAACTTTTTTAGCCCATTACAATTCGGATTTAGAGAAGGGTGTTCGACTGAGGATGCTCTTCTAAGTTTTTGCTCCTTTATTGACAAATCTTTGGATCAAAGTAAGTTCTGTGCTGGTCTATTTGTTGATATTTCAAAAGCTTTTGACACGGTTTCTCATGACATTCTCTTGAGTAAGCTTTATGATGCAGGGTTTCGTGGCTTCATTCACAACTGGTTTGCATCATATCTAAAGGACAGAAAACAAAGAGTTAAAGTAAGAAATTATTTAAGTAACCTCATGTTTCTAAGGTCTGGTGTACCCCAAGGGTCTGTGTTAGGTCCCATTCTTTTTCTTGTCTTCATTAATTCGTTGTTTTCTCTCCCTCTCGCAGGCAATATGACGGCCTTCGCAGATGATGTTGGCATCGCTTATGGGTCAACGAGTCCTCTGAATCTTATAACCGAACTAAACCATGACGTTTATCTACTAAGATTATGGTTTGCTACTCACAAGTTAACTGTAAGCAACAAAACCAAATTATTGTTTTTCTGTCTGGGATCGGCCCAGATACCATATTCTGATGTTTATTTTCATTCTTGTGATTGCCAAAAATTTAACATAATTAACTGTAACTGCACCTCAGAGTCTGGTGCAACATATAATGAAAATATAATATGCAATTCGAAATGTTTTAGAATTGAAGTTGTTAAAAGCTTTAAATACCTTGGTATAACTCTTGACCAAAATATTAGTTGGACACAACATGTTTCGGAATTGAAAACTTACCTAAGAAATTCAACTCGTTGTTTTTATCGATTAAGAAAAATTTGTTCTAACCAAACACTTACAACAGTGTATCATGGAATTTTCCACTCTAAATTACAGTACGGAATAAGTTGTTGGGGGAGTGCATACTCCACCAACTTGAAACCACTTTCCATCCTGCAAAAGTGTGCTATTAGAAGAATCAGTAACGCGCATCGCCTTGCTCACTCGATGGTATTATTTAGATCTATGAAAATACTACCAGTTAAACATTTATTTTATTTTAGAGTGTCAAAAATTTTTTTTATGAGAGGTGGTTATTTTCAAAGCCCAATATTTGATAATCGTAATCTACGCAGCTCCACTCGTCATGTTGTTGACGTTCCAGTTTTTCGTACTACTCACTACAGAAACTCATACCCAGTTGTATCTTGTAAGCTTTTTAATCGTCTGCCTTTTGAGATAAGGATATTAAGATCCCAAAACATGTTTGAAAAAAAAGTAAAATTATGGCTTCTTGATTTTGACCACGATGAGATTGAAGTTTTGCTCACTTACATTGCATAAAAAATTAAAAAAAAAATCTATAATTTAAAATTGTCTAGGTATATCTACTTCACTTTTCTATCATGTTAATTTTGAAGATAAAAAAAAAATTAAATACAGTCACCCCACATTGACTTTGTTTTCCATTTATTGTAATTTTTGTTTGAAGTGGCATTTAACACTATTATCGCTTTTTTTATTAGCAGAATATAAAATGTCTCTAACTGTTCTCTATCCATTGTAATTATTGTATTTTTGTTAGTAAAATTATTTAATTTTTGTAAAATTTTGTAAAAGAGAATAATGATTAATAAATAAATAAATAAATAAATAAATAAATAGGACTCAACTTCGATTTTTATTCTGACTATACGATTGTCGCAGTCGATAACACTAGTTTACAAAATTTAACTTTTTGTCTGTTGCCGCGAAGTGTGTGGTTGATAATGTTCACTTATGACTTGTTTTTTGTCAAATCTACTGTCAAAATTTGGAAGGTATGCCAAATGAGCCAAAATGCTTTTCCCAAAATGAGTTAGATGACCTTGTAAGAGATTTAAATCTTTCTAAACAAGCATCAGAATTGTTAGCATCAAGACTGAAAGAAAAAAATTTGCTTTCCTCAGATAATAAAATAAGTTTTTATCGTGAAAGAGAGAATGACAGGGTTATTTATCCGAAGAAAACAGTATTGCCTTTTGTTGAGATATTAAAAACTTGTTGATAAAAATGGGCTTGAAACAATACGAACGAAACGACTAGTGTTTATTCATTGACAGCTCAAAATGTATCTTAGGATGTATTCTATTACGAGGGCGGGTCAATAAGTTCGTGACTTTTGGAATAAAACACAGATTTTTTGATAAAAAAATAATTTTATTTTTCAACGTAGTCTCCCTTGAGCTCTATACACTTTGTCCAACGCTTCTCCAATTTTTTTATCCCTTCCAAAAAAAGAGGCTGGGTGCGACCCACACTGATAACTTCCCATTTGTGGTCTTGAAAACTTTATACGAGTATTTAGATAAAAACATATTGTGACGTTTTCTTCAACTTTACCATAGCTATTAATGGAATTTGAATATGTGGGACTTGGGTACAACTGAACGACCTTATTCATATACGTATGTACAGTACATACATTCTTCTAAAAACTAAGTTGATAATAAAATTATAAAATTATGTATTATATTATAGAAATTCCTTTATTATTTCGGTTCCAAACATTTTAATTGAAAAAAAATTAAAAACGAAATATTCAAATATAAAACATATGTTTTGGTTGTTGATGGAAGAGTACTTACAAAATATATCCGCTCTAAAACTAGATATATGTCAAATATAAACCATTTGTTAGAAATTGTATTATGTATAAAATTAAATAATGGCAAAGTCAATATCATTGCTCGTTCTTAAGATATTCTAGTCGAAAAACAAATATTACCAGTTTTTAGTAGATTTTTTTTTATATTTTTGTTAAAACTGTCAATTCGATACTTGTCAAAATTTAACCATATGTTAATAATTGTTTTATGTCGATACCTTCCCGTAAGAATGTACTTAGCGACACTTTTTGACGAGGAAATATACTATATGTTAAGGGCCACGTTTTGGCCTGGGTTTCGCCAACCTATTATGCATGAAAAGGAAACTAGAGTACAAATAAAAAAATTTATCAACTGCCATGTTTTCTCATTAATATAATGTTGCCCCCTGAAATTTGTATTATCCGCCAAAAAAAATTATGCTAAGAGACATTAATAAAGATCTCATTGTCGTGAGCAACAAAAAATTTTGTTAGATGTCACTTAGTTTAACCAAAATTGTATCTTAGCACACTATGATTCAACTAGAACTTTCTTCGTTTTTTTCGTTTCCTGAACAATTTTAGAAATGTCGCTTAGTACATTCTCACGGGAAGGTATCGATGTATAAAACAACATACTTTAGAAGGCACTATCGGTGTTCATTCCCAAGAAATTCGACTTGAAATACAATTTTAACTAGTTTTCACTAGAATTTTTAATAGTTTTTTTATTTAAAAAAAAAAAAAACTATTAATTCAATATTTGTCAACATTTTACTAATTGTACAAAATTATACTATGTATAAAATAAACTAAATTAGAAGTCAATATCACTACTAGTTCTCGAGAAATTTGAGTCGAAAAACAATTTTTAGCAATTTTCAATAGAATTTTATATAGTTTTTTATTTTTTTGTAAAAAAAACTGTAAACTGATTTTTTTTGAAATTTTCACCAGTTGTCAAACACATTATTTTTCGTAAAATAAAATTATTTTGAGTTTCAAATTGTTTTCTGTTCTTAGAATATCTGGGTTATGAAATTTTTTTTTCCAGTTTTTTTTTTATTTAAAAAAATAACGGTATGTTCATTTTTTTCCAAATTCATACCAAATTTGTATGACATTATAATGAGTACATTAAATTTTATTTGAAGTCAATAGCATTATTTTTTCGTGAGATATTTGAAACTAACCAAAATTTTTACTTTTTTTTTAAACCGTTATAGTGAAAAAACTACTCACTGAATTTTAATAAACGCCCTTTCAGCCTCTTTCGAAGTTATTATCTATTAAACAAAATTTATTTGAAGTCGATATCTTTACTCGTTCTTGAGATATCGACGGCGAAAAATGGTAGCAGAACGTACGGACCGGACGTACGAACGTACGCACGTACGAACGTACGTACACACACACACACACACATCTCTCTAAAAATGATTGATATAGCCTCTAGGGACCTTGAAACGTCGAGAAATGTCAAAAATTCCAATTTGACAAATCGGACCGATTACAATAACTCCCTATGGGAAGTTAAAAATGTCGCCATAACTTTATTGGCTGACAAACCCACCTTGGCCTTCTTTTGCGCCGATTCACCCTTAGAAACCCACTGTTTTGAATGATGTTTGGTCTATGGTGTGTTGTAATGGATCCATGTTTCGTCCACGGTTACAAAACGGGGCAAAAACTCCTCCATATTGCGATTAAACAACGCCAAACCTTTCTGTGAAGTTGTTACACGATTGCGTTTGTGGTCGACTGTGAGCAAAAGCGGCACCCATCTTGCGGAAAGCTTTCTCATGCCCAATTACCATTGAAATTGATGGTGCAGAGTCCCCATAGTATTTATCAAGCTTAGCCTTGATCTCGGTAATGGTTTTTTTTCGCAAGAAATAATGCTTAATAAGCACACGAAATTCACTCTTTTCCATTTTCTCCTCAAATTAGTGAGTAGTCTGATAAAAATAGCTGTCAAACACAAACTAACTGACGCAGCAAGTTTAAATTTTGACAGGAGTCAACTGACTGATGCCTGTTGACAGGAGCAGTGTTGCTGTTTCAGTAAAGAGGTCAGAAATTCAAAAAGTCACGGACTTATTGACCCGCCCTCGTATATAATGAAAATAAATACGCACACAGTACAAAGTTAAAGGAAGAATATTGTAACATTTCGCTAGTCTTGAACAAAATAAAATACAATGACCATAAGTTGCAAATTTGTGTCGATTAAAAAATGGTGAACAGTCTTCTCGGTCAACAAAGTGGTTACACTAAGTTTTCCTGTTTTATGTCTTTGGGACAGTAGAGCTAAACAAGGGCATTGGGTAAGAAGAAACTGGCCCTTGAGAGAAAATATGGATCCTGGAAACAAAATATAGTCCAGAATTCATTAGTAGCTCGTGACAAAACTATCCTTCCACCATTACATATAAAACTGAGCATCATGAAACATTTTATTGAATCGGTAGATAAAGACGGGAATTGCTTTTCTTGCATTTGCCAAAAATTTTCTCAGCTCACTATGGAAAAGATTAAACTCGGTATTTTTGATGGTCCCCAAATCAGACAACCTACGAAAGATACTCAATTTAGAAATTCTATGACTGAGTTAGAACTAAAGGCTTGGACAGGTTTCGTCTTTAAGACGCAGAACTTTCTCGGAAATAAAAAATCTGAAAATTATATTGAACTTGTAGAAGACCTTCTGCTACAATATGAGCATAAAACTCCACTTCCTCCATAGTCATCTGGACAGGTTTCAGGAAAATTTAGGAGATATGAGCGAAGAGCAAGAGAGCGTATGCATCAGGACTTACTCGTCATGGAAGAGCGCTACCAGGGTTTCTGGGATACTAATATGATGTCTGAGTATTGTTGGTTTCTGATACGTCATTTTTCAAAGTCTACATATCAGAGAAGAGCTTTAAAACGAAGTTTTTTAGAACTCAATGATTAATTATTTTTTTTAGTAAAGTTTTTCCTAGTAAATAGATGTTTTGTTCTGTTTTATACCTATACATAGCTGAAACTCAGAAACTAGAGCTGTTAAAAATCTTCTAACTATATTTTTGAAAATAGCATATCATATTTATTCAGCAACAGCTAAAATTTCTTCGGCAACAGATGTACTGTAAACTAGTGTAATGAATCAATATGTTTTATGCTTCAAAAATCCGATTTAAATTAGTGCGACTCAAAATAGTTATTTCAACATGATATGATTTATTTATTTCAAGAATTTAGACACAGTATAAAATATGATTACACGCAAATGTCACTTAAAAATCGCAGCGATTAGAAGATTAAACATGCTCTATTTCGTATGTTAGTTTCCTAACGAAATTTAAGGTTAGGAACGCATGTGTTTTCGATCTCAAACTATCATATTGTGCTGCGAACTTCTGCGTTCCTACCCGAACTTATGATTTTCAGAACTTAGGCTGGACGCTAACAAGCGATTCTCCGTCGTTATGAGTTAAGAAACAGTGGTCAAAAAAGTTAAGAGCATACTGGTAGTTTCTTCGTCGAACTATTTTATTCATAGAACTTTTAACGCGAATGGGCTGCTTCATGCTGTAGACGATTTGTTTTATCGTATATGATGTGAATCGATAACATTTTTAACCATTTTTCTTATTTTTGTGGCTTAAGAAAATATTGCGATTGAAAACCAGAAGTGCATGCTTATATCTAGTTGGCAAGGAATACATTGCAGATTTTCAGTCATGGCGAGTAAAACAAATCGCATGAAATCACATTTAATCTCATTTGATTTTTTTAGAAATGAATAATTTTGCAACATAAATCACAATTATATAAACGTGTTAGTAGATTAAATTTTAAAAATATAAAATTTAAATTTTTGATAAAAGTATACCTATAGAAATGATATACATATGTGCATGTCAGTATTTCAAATGCTGCGATTGAAACTTTGTGTTCTATTTTTTTTTGCGACTAAGTATCGGGCGATCGAAATATTATTTAGGTTTTTTTTTTAACTTGAGACAGTAGCATTTTGAGCGTTCTTCACCTGATGTTCAAACATTTATTTATATTATAAATTATTCGCTTCGAGATATTTGAATTTGTATGAAAATACAAATTTCCATAAAAAAGCACTAATACGCCCGAGTGTACAATTTATTATATAAAACCATCTTCTTTGTAATATTTTTTCTATAATTAAAATTATTGAAATATTCTCCCTTGTATGTTCAACGATTTCCATTAATAAAGCTTTTTCAATTGTGTTTTTTTTTTCAAGTAATATTTGTGAGCATTAGACCATTAAGAGTTGATATTAATTGCTTTCCCTCAAAGTCATTTATATATAAAGGGTTTTTCAACAGGGACGCTACGAAAGTAGAGCGACAGGGACAGCAAACGACGTCATATTTCTTGCCGTTCTTTTGACATTTCTCTTCAGTAAGGTTTGCCATTTTTCATGATGGAAAGATATACGACCCAACAACGAGTCGAAATTATTAAAATTTACTACCGAAATTCGTTAAGAGCGCTACGTCTAATTTACGAGTATGGTCGTCATAATCGTCCTAGCAGATCAACAATTGAGCGTCTAGTGGAAAAATTTGAATCCACAGGCACAGTACAAAATGTTCCCGTGCCAGTGAGACAAAGAAGTGCCCGTAGAGTCAAGAATATTGCTGCCGCTGAGGCTTCAGTTGCAGAAAGCCCAAATGTGTCCTTCACACGTCGTTCTCAAGCGTTGGGCATCTCTGTGACGTCGTTGTGGCGAATTTTGCGAAAAGATCTTGGCCTACATCCTTACAAGACTAAATTGACGCAAGAACTGAAGCCGCTTGACCACCAGAAGCGTGGTATGTTCGTGAATTGGGCTGAGCAACAACTTGAAAATGAATCGGATTTTCATCGAAAAATCATCTTCAGCGATGAGGCTCTTTTCTGGCTGAATGGCTTCGTCATTAAACAAAATATGCGGTATTGGTCAGGCAGCAATCCACAAGTACTCCATGAGTCATCATTGCATCCCGAAAAAATTACGGTTTGGTGTGGTTTATGGGCCGGCGGCGTCATTGGGCCGTACTTCTTCCGTGATGATAGAGACCGGCACGTTACTGTGAATGGGGATCGCTACCGTTCAATGATAACCGAATATTTTTGGCCCCAATTGGATGATATGGACTTGGAGGACATGTGGTTCCAATAGGACGGCGCCACAAGCCACACAGCGAATGTCACAATCATTTTATCGGAAACCAAGTTTGGAGAACATGTTATCTCACGAAATGGTCCAGTCGCTTGGCCGCCTCGGTCGTGCGATTTGACGCCGTTAGACTATTTCCTGTGGGGCTAGGTCAAGTCTATGGTCTATGCCAACAAGCCAGCGACGATTGATGAACTTCGTACGAATATCGAACGTGAAATTCCATCAGCATCGGCCGATTTATGCTTGAAAACCGTCGAAAACTGGGTTCAGCGTCTGGACTTCTGCAAGCGTGCCCGTGGTGGCCATGCAAAAGAAATCGAGTTCCATACATAATGGCATCGAACGTACTTTCACAGGAATAAAGAATTTCATTGATATCCAAAACCGTTTTTGTTTTATTTAAAAAAACTTTTGTAGCGCTCTTATTGAAAAACATATTTTGAAGAGACTGAATAAATATTTTGGTCTACAGTTGTTAATATAAAATCAGTTATTATAAATTTGGTAAGGATATGAGTATATAAAAATAAAGCATTGGAAACTTAGTCATTTCTGACAAAAAAAATTAAATGCACGACTGGATCGCACGAGCTTGCTCTTATGCAAAAGACTAAAAATGTTAAAAAATTAATTGCGCAAAATTTTACTTGGATTAGTTGTTTAAGTATGAAACCAAAATACAGCAACGACTTTGTAAATTTTAAATTTTATTAAAGTTAAAATCATTTTATTTTATTAGTATCGTGATAACTTCATATGAACCTTTGACATTTACAAACGTCAAAAAAAGCTCTTTTCAAAATTAATTTTTTAGGTTAATAAGCAATTCATTTAATAGTTGGAACTAAAAACAGGATACCGTGTGATTTCTCAAGCAAATATTAGTTTATGAAAGAAGAAAAATCATAAGTCATTGTAGTGGTTTCTTAAAAAAATAAGCTTTTACATAAAATATTTTAAAAAGATTTTAAAGAAAAAAAATTAGAATGTCAACTTAAAGTTCTTAATACTTTTATAATAAAAATTAAATTTCCAAAAAAAAACATTGAAAACATTTGGAGATGCCAGTTTAAGGTATTTAAAAATATAGATTTTAGGATATAATTTCAAAAAATAATCGTTTACACGTTTTGAAGACACACAAAAAAACTGGAATATTTTTTTTTTTCGAAAACCCAAAAAAATATTTTTTTTCCAATATTCTTATACACAATATTATTTTGCTATCAAAAAATTTTCTGGTCAAAATCGTTAGAGCCGTTAATGAGAAGGCCCAAAATAAAAAAAAACTTTTTTAACATTTTTTTCCCAAATTTTTGTTGACTAAAATGTAGTCCATGACCATAGTAGCACAACTAATTTTCCTTATCAAAATCGTTAGTCGTTTTCGAGATAAATAAAATTTTGTATAACGTCTGTATGGGCAGGTGGCATATACCGTTAGTTTTGGAGCTTAGAAAAATTTAATGTCTGCTCTAGGAAATCACCGAAGACCCTTAAGTACCGAGTTTAAGGATAATAATAGTATATGAAGGTTTTACATAATACAAATTCTATATACCTACTACCGGAACGAAACGTTAATTTTTGTGGACTAAATTCCAAAAAAGCTATTTTGAATTAATAATTCTTCTACTTGGCTGATTTATTTCAGTGGTAGGTATATAGAGTTTGTATTATAAGAACCTTCATATAACACAGTTCTTATTTGGAATGTTTCATCATCATATTGCTATATGAATTGGAATAGAGAAACGCCATGGTAGAATTATTTAAAAATCAATTTCATAGAGCTCGATATCTTGTGTTTTCTTTTAAATGCAGGTAAAGGGAGTAATATGCAGGGTTGGGTCAAACCGTTTTTTCTATTTTTGATAATGTATTAAGTGGTTTGGCATATAAGCTACACATATCTATCTATGATTGATTTTTACGTACTTCAAGGGTACTAAAGGCCTAGATTTAAGTGATCACAGTTGACATAACGATGGTCATGGTGGAGAAAGTGGGTCCCAAAATTCTGTGCTTGTATCTTTGCCAATGTTTATTATGATATTGATCCACAACTTTTACTATTGGATTGAATAAAAACATTAAGGAAAATCACCAATGATACAATTATGTGCACATTGTAGACTCGTTATATCGAAGCACGGATTTTCCGCCTTTAAAAAACGGCTATTTTTATAATATATTAATACAATTAAAATTATGTTTAAATTTTTGTATGAAATATAATTATCATGTCGAATAAGTTTCCTATATCTATGACGCTCTAAATAGGGTTTTGTTCTTCTTACAATTTTACAAATCTTAGAGGAGTCATTGGAATTATAACGCCATTTTTCAACTGTCCACATACAAGGAAAATCACCAATGATACAATTATGTGCACATTGTAGACTCGTTATATCGAAGCACGGATTTTCCGCCTTTAAAAAACGGCTATTTTTATAATACATTAATACAATTAAAATTATGTTTAAATTTTTGTATGAAATATAATTATCATGTCGAATAAGTTTCCTATACCTTCTTCTTCCTTTGTTTCGGCGCTGTTATGATCTCGATGTCGAGGGGATCATAACTCTCCCACGTATCTGCTTCACACTAGTGATCCGCCTGTGGGGCTCGCCGGGTTGACCTCAGAAATCGGCGGCAAGCCTCCCGGTTTTGTATTGTTCCATTTCTGAGGCCAACTGAATGCTGGTGTTTTTGCATTTGTTTGTACCAGGAGTGTTTAGGCCTACCTTTCTTTTTATTCCGAATTGGAACGTTGTATGATATTGCCTTTTTGACGGGGTTCTCAGGATCTCTCCTTTGAACATGGCAATACCAACTGAGTCGGTCGTGTTCAATTTTTTGGGAAATGGTATTCTTAACATGAAGGCTTCCTCGGATCTTCGTACTTCTAATTCGATCAAGCTTTGTAACTCCTGCTGTCATACGAAGCATCTTCATCTCAGCTGCCGTTAGCTTACTCTCATACTTTTTGTACATTGTCCAACATTGTGAACCGTATGTGAGTGCTGGACGCACAACTGAAGTGTAGAGCTTTCCTTTCAGCTTAGGGGGCATTTTTCGGTCACAGAAGATAGCAGAATTTTCCCGCCACTTCATCCACCCTACGCTTACGCGATGATTGATATCGTCATCACAAGTAGCTTCGTTATTTATCATAGACCCCAGATATTTAAACTTTTCACACTTGGGAAGCACTACTCCATTCAAATAAATGTCTGGAATAGGCCTGTGTGGATCAGAAAATGGGCAGCATAGGTATTCTGTCTTTTTCGCGCTTATGCGGTACCCACTTCCTTCTAGAACATCCACCCATACGTCAAGTGCTCGTTGTAGGGATATCGGGTCTTCACTTATGATGGCTCCATCGTCAGCAAAGAATAACTGATGTACTTTTGGATCCGTCACTTTGCCTTCAAGCAGGTAATCAAGAACTGTAATAAAGAGCAGGGGACTCAAGACACTTCCCTGGTGTACACCTACTGCGATTTCGAATTCTTCGGTGACTCCAGCTACGCATCTTACTTTAGTAACTGCTCCATCATACATGTCCATAATTATCCGCACATAGGTTTCTGGAACTCCTCGTTGCCTGAGGGCCACCCATATTAGATCTCGTGGTTGCCGATCGAATGCTTTTTCAAAATCAACCAATACGACATGCAAATCCTCCAAAGAATCCCGATGTTTTTCCATAATTATTCTTATACTCTGGATTGCATCCGTGGTTGACTTACCCCCGACAAACCCGCACTGGTCATCAGATAGCCTAATTATTTTTCGCAGTCGGCTACCCAAGACTCGCTCAACGATCTTCATGGTGTGTGACATCAGCTTAATCGAACGGTAATTATCACAGCTTCGAGTATCACCCTTTCCTTTATAAATTGGAAGAAGGTAACTTTCCCTCCATTGATTAGGCATGCGATCACCTAGTATAAGTTTGGAGACAAGAATCATGAGCCATCTAAACCCGATGTCTCCCATCTTTTTCCAAAACTCTGAGGGTATTTCGTCTGGGCCAACAGCTTTTCCCTTTTTGGAGTATTTTACCGCCTCACTAACTTCTTCGACTGTGACGTCGGATACTTCGCTTAAGTTAGGTGAAGCTATTGGAAAGTACAGCCTTGGAAATTGTTCGTTTAGAAGTCCGTCACAATACTGTCGCCACCTGTGAAGAATTTCGTTGTCTTCCACAAGAAGTTGGCCTTGAGCATTGTTAATGAACTTTGGCGAACAAATCTCCTGGGCATTTCTTCTTCTTTGAGCGGCTATTTTGAAGATAGTTGCGCCCTTATTCGTGTTTTGCCGTAGCTCTTGAATAGCACCAGCTGTCGGGGTAGAAATTTCATCCAGCTCCCGATACAGGTTTTCTGTATTCTTTGCTTGAATTTGGGCGCACTTCTTCTTCGCTTCTTTCTTGCAGTTCCTATATTCCACTTCGAGGCGTGACTTTTGCTCTGTATCATAAGTTTCCTATACCTATGACGCTCTAAATAGGGTTTTGTTCTTCTTACAATTTTACAAATCTTAGAGGAGTCATTGGAAATATAACGCCATTTTTCAACTGTCATTGCATTGACTTTTGATAATTAGAAGGAAAAAGGTTATTTAATCTGAATCGATTTACAATCGAAGAACTCTTTGATTGAGAGCTGACAATGAATTAACATAATGAACAGATTGTTTACTCAAAATTATTATTATTATAATTATTTCACTTTTTTTATGTGGCTACAAGCAAAACTGTCACATCACTACGAAAACCCTGAAGCAATGAAATTCTCCATCTGCCATGACAGACAGTTTGGTGCGGTTTTTATTCAGGAGGTGTCATTGGCTTTAATTGTTGTTTTTTTTTATTGATGCCAATGACCTTTTGCTAGAGTGTGTAACCAAACAGTGTAGGTTACATTTGGTTACACGGATTCCTATACAAAAATGTTTTAAGGTTTAAAATCGCTCCAAGGCATTTGTATACAACTTTTTCACTCTTTTTAAGAATTTCAACTTTTTTGTATTACCTTATTGAATATATATCAGTTTGAAAGCCTACATATTTCATAGGCTTTCAAACTAATATGCGTATCGTGTTCTATTCGCATTTGTCAAATGAGATAACTACTCGTATTTCAGATTATTTTAAATTAAATAACACTCATTTAAAGGTGAAAAAATGCAAATTTTAAAAGCATGAGCCGACAAATCCATCCAAGGACTTACACAAAATTTAAATTGATGTCATTTTCACATACTATCAACACAAAATTTGAACAAGTTCGTTGCTCCTCAACGACAACGTTATCGTTCTTGGTTTCATTTTATCAGAACGTAGAACAGAAATAACTGAAATCTATTATGAACATTATCCTACATACAATTTCCAGCAAAAAATATACAAAACTAATGTCTTCCAACGCCAACAAATCGTGGGGAATAAACAGTTGACAAGAAAAAAAATTAAAAACGTGACTTTTTTCGGAAGGTTATAGAGATTACCGCATTCAACTGAAGAGGCAAAATTTGTTTGTTTTAATAAAATGAGGTTATATAGGAATTCAATCTATAAAATTGACTTTCCATGTCAACGCATAAATAAATAGGTAACTATAAAATATTAAGTATTGAATTTAAATCAATTTGAATGTAAACTATATTAGGATCAGTCCCTTGCATAAATGACATAAATACTTTAAGACCCCCCTGTCACATTATCACTGACCTATTTTCCTGGAATGCCACGTCAAAATATCACTTGAACACACTATAATTTATTTAACAATTGGATTTTGTTTAAATTAAACTTAAATAAAGCAATTTAATATTCAGTTCAAGTTTAACCTGCGCTGCACCGGTTGATATAACTCGGCGAGTTCAGTATCACAAGTCCGATAAGGATTGGCAACCCTGGTCCCAAACTATCAAAAAGGTGCAAAATTAAGCTCTCGAATTTGAACAAAATAACAAAAGACATTTTAAACTTTTCGGATTAGCCGCCTTATAAATATTAAAAAAAATAAACTGCGAAAACCTTAAAGTTATAAAATTACAAAAGTTAAAAGAAAGTATAGTGAAAGTGATTAATTTCAAAAAGTGCAAGAAGTCTCCTTTCATCTAAAAAACACAAAAAACTCAACAGAGTATGTCATAGAGAATAAGAAAAACTAAGACAAAAATTACTCTTGTAAACAAAGAAATTATATCAAGTAACTAGCTGTCGACGCCAACTCAATATAATATTATAAATACATATATATGCTTAAGCGAAAGGTAGGTGAAACTTCACGCGAACCACAAAATCCGAACAAAAAAACCATTGTACAATGGGTATGGGCGATATGTCAGTGGAGGATATCGAAAAATTGTTTGACCGAAAAACAGCCAACCTCGCTACTAAGGGTGATCTTGTAGATCTTCAAAACCATATCGCAGAACAAAAGGCCCAAATAGATGTGCTGCAAAACCAATTGATGGCCACCCAAGCCCAACTACAAGAAACCCAAGAAGCTCTTTATAAAACACAGCTTAGATGTTGCACGTGGGAAAGAGGTGGAATTTCTGGCTAAAAAGGCATGTGAAAAAAACAATATTATTGTGCATGTACCTACACCTTCAAATGCCGACCCAATTGTACGTGCCAAAGAAATATGCGCAGATTTGCTGGAAACCAATGCAAAAAAAAATGAACTATTCAAAGATGCAAGAAGGCTGGGACATGCAAACGAGAGAGGGGTAAATATATTGAAACAACACTGAAGATGTCAAAACAATAATGGCCAAAGTTCCCACTCTACGAAACCCTGGAATTTCAATTCCTAAAGATCTACCTAGGACAGTTCGCGATCGTCGGAAGAGAATATTTAATTTTAAGAAGAATCTACTCGTACTAGCGAAAAATCAAAACTTAAAAATTATACTTAAAGGCGAATATATACAAGTCGAAGACAAAACATTCTTTTATGATGACAATGGACAACTTATTTGGAAAGATGGAGATGGTGATGGAGAAGAAATTATCAATCAGCTGGTGTTGACAGTGACAAATGAAACACAAAATAGAAGAATCTCTTCAAAGATAGCAGCGACACCTACATTATCAGCTAGAAATGATCTAGTATCCGGGATACAAACCCAACCTCTAACTCATTCCTAATAGTATTGCCGTCTGCCCTAATATTAAAGTAGCTTAATCAAATAATAATTTAAATTTTAGTATTTTATCATTATAATGTAACTGGATTATAAAATAAAAATATTTTTTTTGATTTTTTTGAAATATGTTTAAAAACATGAAATATTTTGTTTATATGAAACTTTCCTAGTCGAAAATTACGAAAATTTTGAAAATAGATTTAATGAATTCGAATTGTTATGGAGTGCAGCAGTCCGAACACATACAGTAGGATGAGCAAGTGGGGGAACGGTTTTTGGGATAAATAAAGAATTTTCGTCAAAAACAAATTGCTGCTTTATAAGTAGAGAAAATAGAGATTAAGTTAAAATAGATAAGGTTTTTAATTACAAAACAATTTTTGAATCCAAGAAAACTATGTATTTCAATGGAATGGCGAGCGAAATAGCTGAGGTTTTCAATAGCAAAGATTTTTGGACCATTTCCAGAAAACTCAATGGAAACGCGTACAGAGTTGGCACCCGAATCGATGTTGACACTCTCAAAACCCATTTCCGAACAATGCTGAATCCTGAGGGACCACAAGTTACATATATGTATGCAGTACCACAAGTGTTGGACGAAATCTTGGACCCACCATTCAACATCGAAGAGCTATTTGAAGTGTTGCGAAAAGCAAAACAAAATAAAGCACCAGGCGAAGATCGAATTTCATATGAGTACTTCCAAAATGCTTCAGTCAATTTTCTTGAATAAGTACTTCAATCCTTAAATTATATATATACATATAAAGAAGCAAAGGTTCTAGAAGAGTTTCAGAAATCAATAATCTTCCCAATATTTAAGAAAGGTGATCCTAATAATGCAGCAAACTATAGAGAAATCTCTTTAATGAACACTATAGCGAAATTTTTTACTGGCCTATTGAACGCACGTCTAACAAAATGTGCCAAAGAAAATAGAAAATTAAGCCAATTTCAGGCAGGGTTTAGAGAAGGCTATTCTACTGTAGATCAGATTTTTAATCTAACAAGTATAGCACAAACCTATCTTAATAGAGGAAAAAAATTATATGCTTTTTTCATCGATTTTCGTGCGGCATTTGATACGATCAACAGAAACTGTCTTTTCTACAAACTTTCCCAAATTGGTGTATCGACAAAATTTTTAAATATCTTGACCAATCTCTACAGTGCCAACAAATCGGCAATATGGAATGGGAACGAGCTGTCAGAATGGTTTGGAATTGAAATAGGTGTACGACAGGGGTGCTTGCTAAGTCCGCTATTTTCTCTCTGTTTCTGGATGATATCTCAGAGTGCCTGCCAGCAGGAGTCATGGTTGAAGGTATCAAAATCACCACATTGCTTTTTGCGGACGACCTGGTAATCTTAGCAGAATCACATATTTCTCTGCAGCTTATGATAAACAAATAAGAAAATTACTGCAAGTGTAACTCTTTACAAATCAACACAGGGAAGTCTAAAGTCCTTGTATTCAGAAAAGGAAGAGGTCGATTAGCTGGATATGAAAAGTGGAAATATGGAGGAGAGGATCTGGAAGTTGTTAAATCGTACAAATACCTGGGAGTGACGATAAATCTTGACCTTTCCTTTTGTGGTGTTTCAGATAAAACAAAAGTCTTTTTCTTTTATAATTTTATTTGACATAGATTTCATTTATTTATTGATGATAGTGAAGATAATAATCACTTAGAAGAGGCAAACTGTTGGACCATTCGTGTGACAAATAGGCTGATCGAAAACTGACTGACTTACAAAGTAAAAGCTACAACGTTAGTAGCGCATTATATAATCTGACTGCATAGGTATATAATACCAGAACTTCACTATGCAACTTTACTTACTTACAATGTCCCCCCCAGTTTGCCTTTTCTACAGCATCTTAATGCTAATTTAGATATGGAATAAATTTAATTCAATTATAAATAATTCAGTTATAATTTTTTTTTTTTTTTTAATATTAAATTAATAATGTAAGTTAAAGTCTTATAATTCAATAAAATTGCTTTAATTCATATTTGTACATTGAAAATAGCATCAATAATATTATTTAATACTGAGCATTTAACTAAGGCTTATTGAAATTACTTCGAAGTGGATACCTGCTGCTGTTTACATTTGAATTTTTGTAACTACGAAGCGGATACCTACTCGTACTGGAATTTATAATTTTAGGACTGATATTATTTGGTGATATCGGTTTTACATTAGTTTTTTTATCGGTTGTTACATCATTGTTTGAATGGATTTCTAAATCAGATTGTGTTTCAGGTTTTGTATCTTTAAAAACATGAATTTTAGAACTTATATCTGTTACAGTAGTAGGAATATAATTATCGGATATATTTTTAGTTTTACAACGAATAATTTGATTAACATGCCTTTTCCAAACTTTTCCATTAACTAGAATATTATAACATCTTTTTCCGAGTATTTTAATTACTTTTCCTTTTGTCCAAAAACTTTTTCCAGCTTTTGAATAATCTTTTGCTAATACAGACTCTCCAACTGTAAATAATTTGTTTTGTTTTCCCTTATAATATTTTTTTTGTTTATTTTGCATGCTTTCTACTTTTTCTTTAACATTAGAGTTATTTATTTTTAATTTTGAAAACGTTAATGGATTTATAATATCTAACCTAGTTCTAACATTTCGATTAAACATTAAATGAGCTGGAGATTTGCCCGTCGTGCAATGAATTGTGTTCCGATAATCAAGGAGAAAATTATTTAATACTCTATTTAAATCTATGTTTGTGGAATTTGTATTGATCGCTCTTTTTAAAGCAAGTTTAATTGTTTTCACACCATTTTCTGCTTGACCATTTGTAGCAGGATGGCCAACGGGAGTATTTAGATGCTTGACGCCATTGTGTCTTAAAAAATCTTCAAATTGCTTAGATAGAAAAGAAGTGCCATTATCTGTGACTACTTCAAAGGGTAAACCAAACCTTGCAAAAATGTCACGAAGTACTTTGATGGTATGAGTACTAGTGATATCGTTTCCCATGTCCACACATTCTAACCACTTCGTATGTGCATCAACTACAACAAAAAACATGCGTTTAAAAATTGGTCCCAAAAAGTCTAAATGTAACCGTGACCACGGTTTTTCTGGCCATTTCCAATTCACTAAAGCGTTATGTGCAGGATTCTGCTTAAAAGCTAAACAATTTTCACAAGACATTGTTATGTTTTCAAGGTCTTTGTCTAAACCAGGCCACCATAAGTACGATCTTGCCATGCTCTTCATTTTAAAAATTCCCATATGAGTCATATGGAGCTCGTCTAACATCTGTTTCTGAAGTACTGCTGGAATTACTATTCGGTATCCCCAAAATATACAGTCGGACTCTATGCTAAGCTCATTTTTCCTCGACGCAAACGGACGCAAACTAGTATCATGTATTACTTTTGGCCAGCCATTCATGATATATTCTTTTACTTTTTTCAATAATTCGTCAGAACTTGTATGCTCTTTAATGCAGTCAAAAGTCATAGGAATCATACCTATTTGATTTATGTAGTTTACATAAACTCCGTCGATTTCATTACTCATTGGACTATCTAACGGATAACGCGAGAAAAAGTCTGCGACATTGCTCTTGGTGTTTACATATTCAACGTCAAATTGATATGCTGATAGGAATAATGCATAGCGTTGTAACCTATTTGCTGTGATCATAGGAATACCTTTTTTAGGCCCGAAAATTGAAATCAATGGTTTGTTATCAGAGATAAGAGTGAACTGCCTACCGAAAACGTATTGGTGGAACCGTTTTACACCAAACATTATGGCTAAAGCTTCGCGTTCGATCTGTGAATACTTTTGTTCACAGTCTGATAATTTCCTTGAGGCATAACTTATGGGTTTTTCGATGCCATCGCTGTAAACATGTGCTAATACTGCTCCCAAACCTACCGGGCTAGCATCTACTGTTAATTTGATTCGCTCATTAGGATCGTAATGGGCCAGCATAGTTTTTGAAACAAGCATTTCTTTTATTTTGTCAAATGCGTTTCGTTCCTTGCTCCCCCATATGAATCTGACGTTTTTCTTGAGTAGTTCGTACAATGGTGAACAGACTGTGGCCACGTTGGCTAAAAACTTCCTATAGTAGTTGAACATGCCTAAAAATGATTGCAAACCCTGAATGTCCTTTGGTTCTGGAGTATTCAAAATAGCTTCCACTTTTTTAGGACATGTATGCAAACCATTGCGATCAATGACATGACCTAAATAGTTAATGGATTCAACAAAAAATGCACATTTTTCTTTGCTAACCTTCAGGCCTGCTTCTTTGATTTTCATTAGAACTACTTCAAGTCGTTTTAAATGCTCTAATCTTGTAGGTGCTGTCACCAACACATCATCCATAAATGCTACTACGCCTTCAATTCCTCTAAGAAGGGATTCAATTGTCCGTTGAAAAATAGCAGGTGCCGATGCCACACCATAGACTAACCTGGTATACCTAAACAATCCTTTTGTGGTGGATATTGTTGTCATATCTCTTGAGCTTTCGTCGAGAACCAATTGTTGATACGCCATTGAAAGGTCTATTTTTGAAAACTCTTTTCCCCCATGCAGCTCAGAAAACAGTTCTTCAATCTTTGGCAGCGGATACTGCTCTACCTGAAGCTGTGGATTGAGAGTAACTTTGTAATCTCCACAGATCCTGACTTCTCCCGACTTCTTAAGTATGGGCACAATAGGCGTACCCCATTCGCTGAAATTTGTGGGCTCAAGAACTCCTAGACCAACAAGTTTAGAAATTTCCTGCTCAACTTTATTCTTAATTGCCAATGGAATTTGGCGAGGCTTAAAAAATTTCGGACATGCATTTTCTTTAAGTTTAAGACTTACTTGATTCTTGTTAAAAGAACCTAATCTACCGTCAAATACCTCATTGTACTTAGACAACACATGCAATAATTCAGAATCTTTGCTACCCGTTTTTAAAAAATTGATTTCTTCTATTCCTATTTTAAACACATGCATCCAATTTCGCCCCAGCAAGGGTGGACCACCATTATCTATGACATAAACATCTAAATATTCAATTATATTATTGTATAAGATCGAAAACTTACAAACTCCGCGTGGCTTGATACAACTATTGTTGTAATTTTTTAAAATTAAATTCGTGGATTTTAGTTCATACTGAGAAAATGTTTTTTTATATAAATCAAAAGAAATTGCCGAAATTGCAGCACCGCTGTCAACCTCCATTTCTATCGGAACACCATTCAACAACACACGGACGGTTATTGGCTTAAGGCCTTCACTATATTTACAATAATATAAGGATAATTCATCACTATCATCTGAATAACTACAATTTTCAATATAATTATGTCGACTAGAAACTGTTTTTAAATTTTCCGGACACATTTTCTTCAGATGACCACGCTTATGACATTTGCTACATGTATAATTCTTGAAACGGCACTCTTGTTCCACATGATTCTTATAACCGCAAATTTTGCAACCTGTCGATGATGATGATGACGTCGTCATAGCACCGCTCTTTTTATACACCTTGTTATGTACAGATGACGATGATTGATTATTTGTGTTGGTATTGGTAGCTGATAAGCGGAATATATTCGGATTACTCCCGTTACCAGCTGGACGTGGTTCAGTTTTGACTACAACTGCATTTTCGGTTTGGTATTGGTTTTTAACACATTCGATTGACTGAGAAATTTCAATCGCCCGATCCATTGTCAATGTTTTAACGTCTTCCAAGAACAATTTGTCTTTTTCAGGTCCCCTCTCCAAGCCCATGATGAATTTGTCACGTAGAGCCATATTTAGATGATTTTCAAAATTACAATTGGCAGCCAATGATCGCACTCTAGCAGCCCATTGCTGAAGAGTCTCGTCGGTTTTCTTTGCAGCCCCGTAAAATTTATGCCTTTCTGCAAACCCAGATATGGATGTTTTGAAATGCTTGTTAAATATATCTGTTAAGGAAACATAAGTCAGCGTTTCAGGTACATTTGGGTGCGCTAGGTCTTTAAGTAGTTTGTAGGTGTCTTCATGTAGAGAATTTATCAAAATTGCTCTCTTTTTTGTGTCATCCACTATATCATTAGCAATATAGAATTGCTCAAGTCTCGCAGTGTACACTATCCAATCGTTGCACGTGTAGTAGGGTGTGTCAAAGTGCTCAACTATGGTATTTTCAAATGTAATAGCTTTTAAAAGTTGTATTGCTTATCAAAATTAAATCCTGCGTTTACAATTTTCATTTTAATTAATATCTTTGGCTCGCTCAAAAATAAGATGAAATCCAAAATAATTTGATTTTTCGAGATTTTTGAAATAAGTGTTGTTTTAAATTGTGCCGTGTGGATACAAAAAAATTATATAAAATATTTTTAGGCTTCCAAGTCAAAGATAATTGCAAGGAAACACTTTTAAGCTTATATTTGCTTAAATTGAACACTTGATAAAGATGTTATGAAATAATAAAAGAAGGAAGAAAAATCATTTTTTTATGTAAAATCGTTTTATTTTTTTTACAAAAAAAAATTCTTAAAAATCAACGGAACCACCTACAATATCGTGGTATATCTTTTTGTAAAGACAAAAATTCTTTCTGTATTTTGTTTAGTTTTTTTTTTTAGTATACGTTAAAAAAAAAAAAAAATTTACTGTAAATAAAATTTTTTTTTTCAACTTCAACCGATTTGAGCGAGCCAAAGACGAACATAATCTTATTTTTTTTTTACATGTTCTTAAACCTCAGACCCTAATACAACTTTTGGTCACTATTACATTTAAAAATAAGAGTACTTTTTTGCGGCCATACAAAAGTGACACACCCTAACGTGTAGTCAAATGAAGGCACTGTTCCTATCATTTTTATATTATGCACTTAATGATTGCTTTGCACTTACGAAGGCTCACTAACTCCTCGTCGCCACTGTGGTGTTTCAGATAAAACAAAAGTCTTTTTCTTTTATAATTTTATTTGACATAGATTTCATTTATTTATTGATGATAGTGAAGATAATAATCACTTAGAAGAGGCAAACTGTTGGACCATTCGTGTGACAAATAGGCTGATCGAAAACTGACTGACTTACAAAGTAAAAGCTACAACGTTAGTAGCGCATTATATAATCTGACTGCATAGGTATATAATACCAGAACTTCACTATGCAACTTTACTTACTTACACCTTTAAACAACATTTTGAAATGAAACTTGCTTATTCAAAAAAAGCCATGAATACAATTTGGAAAAACCTAAGATCTAACTCAAGGGTTGGATTACCATCTAAAATAAAAGTTTTCGAAGCTGTTATGCACTCCATAATGTGCTATGGTGGAAAATACTACGAAGATGTAGAAAAACTGTTGCGTTTCTTCTTGTAAAAACTCTTGAGACTACCAAAAACCACTCCTAATTACTTGTTACTAATTGAAAGTGGAATACCTCTTCTTTATGTGTTCACACTACAACTTAGCATGAACTACGGGACCAAAGTCCTAAACGAGGAAGACGATTCACGACTTACGAAGGTTCTCGTCAAGAAGGCACTTAGAACGAAAACAATGTTCTACAAGGACTGGGAAAATACCGCAGCTAAATACAACATCCTGCTAGACCTAACAGAAAATAATATACCGGAGTGGAAAGAAAGAACCCAAAAATTCGTTCTTGATGTGCAACAGGCAATAAAAATGGAAAACATAACACAAGCTGAACATTCAACAACACGCTTCTTGTATCGGCAACTCGAACACCAACAGATTAACTATCTGAATCTTGGCCTTGGTACTGCACAAATTTCGATGGTAATCCGAGTGAGAGGAGAACTAGTTAAGCTGAATTACATGCCACATCGCGAAGATAGGCCAGCAATCTGCTGCCTATGCAGCACTAGGGAAAACGAAGACGTGATGCACTTTCTTGGTTCCTGTCCGATCTTGAAAGAAATAAGGCGATACCATTTTGGAGTCAATCTGATGAGTAGGCTTCGGATTCTCATGCACTTAAAATCTGAAAATATGCGCTTAAAATATGCGCTTAAAAATGAAAAATATGCATTTAAAATATGCACTTAAAACCGATTCAACTTAATTTCTATTCAATATAAAAACACATTTTCTTCATCTTTAAAAATAAGTTAATTTTTTTATTTTTTTTTTAAATAAAATAATATGTTAAAACGAAGTCTTATATTCATTTTTCTATAAGAGCGGATTCCAAACATATGATTTTGCGGGATTTTGAAAAAGGTGGAGTAGATTTTATTTTGTGGTATAAGATTTATATTTTGGGATAAGTTCAGTTGACCTACTGCAATTGCAGGAAAGTGGCACCGCTGCGAGAAACGTCAATTCGTGGCTTCAAGAAACAACGGCTCAACGAAGTACCTACCTATATTCGTATATGAGCATGAGTGCATCAGTCAACATTTTTCAGATTATATGTAGTGGTTTATGTGTAGTCGCAACCGAAAACAGTTGGCTGTTGTACATGAAACGTGGTAAGATTTATGCGTGAAACAGATTAAACCAGCAACAGAACCAGCGCTGTCAACAGCAAACAGCACGCTGGCCAGCAAATACTTTTCAAACACATTAAACCAGCATCGTGTTTTGACATTTATACGTCTTATTGTTGTTGCATTTTTTGTTATTGTAACCAGCAACAGCAAATTTTGGATTTTGACCAAACGACGCTGTTGACGTTGCTGGTGCTGGTCTATTTTGTGTTGAACGATTAAAATACATTTGTTCTAAAACAATGGCTTCCGCGGTTGCTGGTGCTGGTTCAATCTGTTTCGCACTTTAAGCTTTACCACATTATACCCACATACTTTCGTTTTTGATAGATGATCGTTTAAATTTTGATCTTATTTATATACATAGTTTCAAATACACAGACTTAATTTTTTTTTTCATTTCAACAATCTAATCAAGTTCATATATATGCACCTTTGTTTATAAATATAATGCTTTATATTGTGGTGTTTGAATATGGTTCAAGATTGTGAAATGAATAAAAAAAATAGATAAAAGTCTTAAAGTTCGTTTGCACTGACATAAAATTTACATTTTTTTTACTGCCTAGTTTAGTTTTTGAACAATATAGGTAGGTACTTTAAAAATATAAATTTATTATTAAAAATATGCAAAATTATGCAAAATATGCATTTATAGTAAAATATGCACAAAAAAATGCAAAATATGCATTTATAGTAAAATATGCAAAAATATGCACTAACGGTTAAATGCCATTTTAAAGGAAATTTCTTGATTCGTACACATAATTAGTTGCCTTGCTTCCAAGGTGTTCCTAAAAAAATATGCATTTGCATGGAAATCCGAACCCTACTGATGAGTATTGAAGATGTAAAACTTATCCTCAACGACAGTGAAAATTGGGGGAAACTTGCTTCTTATTGCTACACAGCACTCGATTATAGAACAAGAATTATAAATGAAAATTTCTAAAATAAATAATGCACTTTTTCTTAGTTAAATATTGTAAAAATACTTTTAAAATCAAATTTTGTATACAAAAAAAAAAATGTTAAATTTGTTGTCATTTCTAGGCAGACGGCTTAGCCATGCTTAAATGTACTTATTAATAAACAACTGTAAATTTTATAAATGAATTAATAAAGTACCAAATAATAAAAAAAATAAAAATAAAAAGTCCGTTAAGAATAAAAAGCAAGAGTTATAGGTCATATGCTACTTTTATTGTATTTTCCAGATGTTAACAATAAAATCTAATGAAAGCATATTTCTCTTATTAGTTCTTATATTTACCATTCAAAATACCTTTGACAAGGTAGAAAGCGGCTAATGGAACTTATAATTTTAAAGCTTCTCCTTTTTTGTATTATTCTCTTTATCCAAAAAATGTGAATCGTTTGCGAATTGAATTCCAATGGAAGCATGCCGCCAGCACCTAGAACTATAAGATTTTCTTTCATCTGCATAAGAGCACATGACAGATCAGCCAAATCCAAAAGAGGATTCAGTACCCATATTTGCCCATTGGAATCAACAACATTTAGTTTTGGACGTAACTTTATAGATTGATACAATGTACCATGCAAGAAATGTTTAACCTTACTCTCAAAGATTGATCCGTTGTCGATAGCAGTGCGTCTTCACACCTTTGATTATGCCCCATTGATTAACGCTAATGGCAGCCGCTGTGACATAACAAAATGTTTTTGAAGGGTACTGCCTCATGCGAGGAAGTTATAAATCTGTATCAAATGTATGTCTGGTCATGAGTAGGGCTTCTCATCTTAGCCATTCGGACTAGGCAGAACATTGTAGGACCTTTCCATTCCTATCGACAACGCACATACAGGAATGCTTGAGAGTTCTAAGTCACAAGGTTCAGGTTCCCTTCAAGCAGTTGTGCAGTGGATATTGATTTTCTTCTTTCCTTTGCTTCATTGTTTTGTACCTTTTAATTTTGCTTAAACATTTTTCTTTTAATTTAATTTTGCAACAGTTCATAGAAAAATAGAAAAAGAAATAAAATAATAAGGCTTAAGCAACGTTCTTTGTTTATTGTTAAAACAATATTTGGGTATATGTACACAATGAAATTAGAAATTGAAAACAATTTCTTCAATTTTTCAGACCTCGGAATGTTTTTCTCGGCTATGCAAAATAGGCGACAATCAATATGGAGCGATTTGAAGCCTAATGAATTTAATTTTGTATTGAAATGTTAGGATCTAAATGGTTTGGTCTAGTTTCTTTAAACTTGATAAACGCAAGGCCTTCGAAATTGCGAAAAAAGACAAATATTTTAAATGATGAACTTAGATTGGTACTTGTTTCTTAAAAAAAATTACACGAATTCTATGATAATTATCAAGAAAGCCAAAAACTTTAAATGAAAGGCCCCATTTGAAAATCTATGCACCTACATGCTGAAAATATATGCAGTTTGCCTCACAACAGTGTAACAGTAGAAATGTTATTTTAGATCCTGAATATAAGGCGTGTTTTTTTTAGCAAGTGTATAAGGAATTGTAGAAAAAAACGACATCGGGACTAAACGCTTTACATGCAAATACAACAACTACTTAAGTCTATACAGAGTTAGCTAAGACCAGATAATTTTCGAGACTTAACCTAAAACCCGATAAAAACGGCGATGCCAAAATAATATTATCTATATGTAATCGATAATTTGTTCAGAGAAGTCAAAAGTGACGTTTTTGGATGCTGGATGATGCTTCGTCAATACGGCTGACAAATGCCATAGCGTACACAGTGCTTCCAGCTATTTTGAAAAAAAGCTCCTAAATCCCGATGTCGTTTTTTTCTACAATTCTAAATGTACTTGCGAAAAAAACACGGCTATAATTAAAGAAGTTTTTTAGAAATAATTTAAATATCTCGATTGTGGATGCAATAATGGAATCGATTTCATAATCGAGGAATGTCGAAGAGGTTTTTGACCCACCCGGTGCATCGATGACATACGTACATACAGTGGTGACAAAAGTAAAGTAACTGGATTTTGAATATAGAAAAACGGGATACCACTTCTCTGGAAATTATTTTATAAAAAGTCAAATGTACATAAGTCAAATGGTAAACAAGGCGCACTCAGGTCAGGACAATTTAAATTGCACACATTGTTTCCGTTGCAAATTTAATACATTTTCAACACATATTCTTAACTTTTAAAAGCTAAGGGAAGAAGTTATGAGTTTTGATAAAGTTTTTAGTTAAATTGCTTCAATTTCAATTGCTGAAATGTAGTATGAGAAGTGGAAAACAATCGGCAGAGACTTTTAAGCTACGCGTTCTTGAATTTATAAAGGAAGCTCACACGAAATCTGAAATAGAGCGGAAATTACAATTTTCAAGGAAGACTAAGAATGTTATAAATGCTCTCACCATTGCCAAGATCTTGGTGATACTGTGTCTGTATGTACGATTAAAAACCGCATGCGTAGAAAAAAGTTGTTCGGACGATTTGACAGAAAAGAAAAACAGACCGAACAAATATGTGCGACTTGGAATCCACTAGAAATATGACCCGAACATACTGAATGAAGCCTATTAAGCATTGTGGGGTAGCATTCTTGTTTGGGAATGTGTTTCTTGGCATGGTATGGGGCTATTTCATCAGATACAGAGTAATATGGACCATTTATAATACAAGTAAAACCTACGGGATACAATTCTACCATACAATTCTAGGAGGAAGTGCCCTTGAAGAGTAAATTTCAACGGGATAACGACTATAAGCATGTGGCTATCCACCAAAAAATCGCTGTTAAGAAATGAGCCAACCCAGTCTCTAGATCGTTATTCAATTGAGAACTTGTGGAATGTCGTGGAGGAAGCGATAAATTGATCTAATACTTCAAATTGCGACAAACTTTGAGAGGAAGTTCTGCAAGCCTGGTATTATAATGGTATTTTAAAAATGGCTGGTAAAAACATAATTTTAATTTTAGTCTTTCGGAAGGAACCAATTTTGAAAACATTGGACAAAAATTGGTAAAAAAATAGAAAATTAAAAAACCGAAGACGAAGGAAATTTTTTTGTATAAGTGAACCTGCAGAATGATGTTTAGGCATATTCAAAAAAATTAGAATTTCCTCAAAACCATCAAATACCTCAGCCATTAGCTCTGGAGGAAGTTCAACATTGTGTCGAGATCCACAAACTTCATCGAACTGATGGAAGTAATCCCATGAAGAAGCCTTTCTACCGTTTAGTTTATTTCTTTTTTTTAAATCCTATGATAGGAAGCTTTTAAATTTGGGAACTTTCTTAAAAATCCTCTCTATCATAAGGAAACGTGGGCAAAATAGTTTTAATTTCTTGGAAAACCTTTCCCATAGAACGTTTTTCTTCCTGCGCCCAGCTAATAATTCAGATTCCATTCGAAAACGGATGGAAACCAATAGTTTGATATCAGCATCGGACCAGATTTTGGCCTCGTATTCGATCCTGTGGATGGATAGTTATCAATTTCTTATCAAAGATAAAAAACAATGGCGCAAAATTTTAATTGAATTAGTACGATGCTAAAGCTGTTTTAGTATGATACTAGGTTAAAACAACAAATTTTAATTGAATATAGCATCATACTTTCTCTACCCTTTTATTAAAGTTAAAATCATCGAATACCTACTTTATTTTTTTAGTATCGTGCTATCTTCAGATGACTCTTTGACATTTGCAAACATCAAAAAAGGTTCGTGTACTTACTTTTTTACACGAAATGTCATTGTTTTAGGTGTGTTCAGAAGCAATTTATTAAGAAAATTCTTTTAGTATGATACTAGTTAGAGAATGTTTAAAATTAAGAATGAGTTAGTAAACTACTATAAAGTTAGCAAATTGTTAAGTATTATCATACTAATACCTTTATAAGAGGCTGTTTAAAATTTTGCGCCAATATTTTTACGATTCTAAATTAATTAAAAAAAAAAAAAAATTATTTGTTCCTCTGCCATTTTCCTGCAAATTCAGCATCATAAAAAAAACACATGCCAAATTGACCGCATTTTGACTGTAAGTTTACTTTTATCATTGTATATAAACTTAAAGTTTATATACAATAAACTTAAAGTTTATATACAATGGTATAACTACCGGCAGAACTGGTTTGACAAGGAATGCTTTTCTGTGAGAAAGTTACGAATTGACTTTATGTTGCGAGTTGAGCTTTACCACGGGGGTGTTACTTTGATATTGGAGAAGGGCGGCGGCATGCTTGCTCTTCGCTCGGCCTAGCTCGAAGGATGGGGGTGGTTCTTGCCCCTCTCCAAGTATCTCTCACTCAGCAAACAAAATTTTCATGCCTTGTTAAAGGAAAAGGGAAGGGAAGGGGAAAGGATATAGTATATGACAGGAATAATAAAAAAGGATTTACACAAATCTAGTGACCTATGCCACTATATGTGAGAAAGGATGAGGTTTGAGTCGATATCCCTTGGAACAGAAGATTGAGTATCTTAATTCTAACTACATCTAAAACCCTATTCACTAAATGTATATATATATATATGTATATATATGTATATATGTATATATGTATATATATATTTTAGATATAAAGAAATTCTTTAATTAGAATGTCTTTTGTTCCTAAACCTAAACTAATCTAATCTAAATCTAACCAAAAACAATCTTCTTTCCAAAAAAGATTCGAACTCAACCCCACTGTCTCCCCCATACAGTGGTTCGTCCGATCGTCAAAAGCATTGACAGATGTTAGTGTCAAAGGTCAGCCATCCCACCCTTGTATCCAAGATACAACCGTTGCTATCTCCTTGGCCGAAATCTCTGGAGATAGCCCCTAACGTAACCTCCAGTCATAATCCTATTTTAGTCAAATGTACGTATCGTTACATGTTCCTAGTCATCTTAAGTCATAGTAGTTTTGGTCTGTTGTAGCGTCCCTGGTCCCAAAAGTTCGTGCTCGTTGTGTCAAGTTATGGTAAATGTTCGTATCGTCGCGTGCTCGTTCTAAATAGTGAGTAATTCGCTTTGTCAAGTCATCTTAAATGTTCGTATCGTCGCGTATCCGTCCCAAAAGTTCCTTAATCGTCCTATAAAGTCATATAGTCCTTTTTCTTCTCTTCCAGAAAGCCGGCTTAGCCTGGCCTCTACACACTGTCGCAAGTAAAATTTAGCACCTCATTATTGGAATGAAAAAACGTAATTTCAAGATTCAGAATACAAAATTTTAATTATGTTAAAATTAGCCATAGGCCGTAAATGTAAAAAGTATATAAAAAAAATAAAAATTATGAAAAATAAAAAGAAAATTCAATTAAAAAGGATTTACATCAATAAGAAAAATGAAATGTGAAACAAATCGACCAAAAATGGTATTTAATTTTCCACTAGGTTTGCCTTATTTCCCGTTATTCAATTCTTACATATATGTATATCTACATATAGGTATATATATTGTATATGTAAAAATTTAGGTTGTTAAAAGGTTACTCACTTTTCATCCCACGAAGTTCTGCCGGCAGCACGTTCCTGATGATGAGTTTAGTAGAGAGGCTTCCAATTTAAAGCCTTCAACCTCGAAACACTCGTTAGAAACTTCTATATATAACTATATAATACATATATATAAGTTAACACTCGCGTAGTTATCATTCTATACGAATAGGTTTTGTTTCACTTTAAAATTTTTGTTTTTGATGTCCTTTTTGTACAGTTCAATTAATTAAGTTTAGTAAAAATTAAAAATCAAAAAAAAATTTCAAGAAAGTAATAAAAAAAATTATCAAAAAAAAATTTCACAAATAAAAAAAAAACTTTCAGCTTAGTTCCAAAACTGGCAAGGAACACCCCGTTCTTCGTCGTGCTACTAAGCAGGCTTTGAACTGGATCTCCACTGGATCTGTCTCAGTGATTTGTCCAGAGATTTATCCGTGCACTGAAGGGCAATTCCAATTACAGGCAGAGGCCAAGGTTAGTCTCTAATGTGCGAATATCACTGCTATATGTATGTATATATATATATATGTATTTACGTACATATGTATACGGAAAAGACTTTTCCAACCCTTAGCCTAAAGAAATTTCGTATATTTAATCTAGCTATCCTTTCATTATATCTTCAATATTAATTACCTCTGCTTCAATAGTTATTCAGTTAGATATTTGCTAACGAATGCGGTTACCCTATCCTCCTTTGGACCATGTATTGTAAATGTCTATACAATAATCTAGTATTATTAAATTTTAGTTATAGTCGAAATGCACTGACTTTGCAAATTTTCACCTATGTTTAAATTATTGTGTTAATTGGCAATAATTTTTTTTTTACACCGTCTTTAAGGATTTGTATAGCACAAACAAATTCAACTTCGTCGAAAAAAAAAATCTGATTTCTCTGTTCCGGGCGTACTAATTTCAAACCGTACTGTTACGTTAGATCTTGAAATTTGCATCAGCACTTTCACTTTCCGTATGACAAAAAAAATTCGCTATTACATAACCCAAGTTCATTGACCTATTAGCCTAATTCTCATCTTCTCTTTAACCTTTCTTTCTTCGTTCTGTCAACTGGAAAGAATAAACTTTTCCCTGTCTCTAATCTAGTACATAAACTAGTCATAGCTGTCGCCCTTGAATTTACCTATTACTTTCGGGATATCGTAAGCTTATGTCCACTACTTAGTATTATTTGCTATTAAAAATAATGTAAATAGGATCAAAATACACTTACTTAAACTAACTATATTATTAATAAAACTATCCTAATCAGTCTAACTCTCATTTAACCTACTTATACTAATAATATTGCACAAAAACTTATCACAGATTTTCCATAACGTACTATTTCGTACTATTTTAGTGTCCTACCTAGTTGCTTCCCCTATTAGTCAAACGATCGCGCTGCCTAATTTCGTTAATTTTGTTGTTGTCGTTCAATTTTGGCTTGTGTTTGACATTTCATCAAATCTTACAAGTTGCGAAAACAAATTTAGTGTCTAAAAATTTTTATAATTGATAATAAGAGAGTAATACTAACAAAAAAACCTAAATAAAATAAAGCGAATAACCTGAGATGGAGACTGGACTAGGACAATAAACTTTTCGTTACTCTTAAATATAGAAAGTAACAAACAAAACATCTGAAACACCAAAGGGTAAGTTTATTTACATTCCTACTTTTCTAGTTTGCTAAAACTTCTCTTCTCTTTTCTTTTTTTTTTTTCTTTAGCTACCCATTCCAAAGATACCTCCTAAACGCGATACAACTAATCATCAGGATAAGTCATTATTTGTCGCTGGGAATGTTTCTGGGCCTTTTCATTTTGAGACGGCATATGTATGAACATCGCCACCCACCAGAACCACTCTCAAGCGACACAAATCCTAATCTTAATATGTTCTGATTTTCTCTTTTTCTTCTTTATTTTAGATTCTCCTAACGGCAAAACAACCTGGACCTAAACCTCAACTATAACCGATAAGTTCCACCAAACATGAACACAGGAAAAATGGTTTTTTCCAAACATCTCTTACTTCGATGGGCTGTTCTCTTAGGTTTTTCTATCCTGTATATGACCTTGGTTGTCACTGGCAATCGTAAGTCTAAACCTTTTGTATCATATATGTATACAGCCTGTGAAACCTATTTAGGAGTGCGAGTACACATCGATGTACCCATCCGTATTTATCTTACGTTTAGGTGATCTTTCTATACATCTGAATTGATACATTGTATGTTAAGGCTCTGCTTTTGGTACGAGTATTATCACTATCCTTCTGATATAGGTATATAAAACCTGTGTAGGTAAAGCTAATTCCTTCATTAAAAGATTATGGAAAACATGAGATCTACGGTTTTCATATTCACCGTGAGTGAATGCGTTTGAGACATGACGACCTACGTAACAAGCTCGACGACAGTGTTTGAGTGGTCGTGAGGACACTGGCCTCGTAAAAATAGGAAGGTCGTCGCCTTATTATTATTTGAAAGTTCGGTATCTATGTTCTTATTTTTAACGCAAATTAGTTATTGTTTAACGCCGTTCGATGACGTGTGGTACGTCCCACGCCCTGAGTAGACTTGTGTTTACTTAGCCCGGGTTCGGTGTTTAAATTTTGAAGGAAATGAATTGTATTCTCTTGTCTCTGTATAGTGTTGTCTTTGTAATTTCCTATTATACGGTGCAGTCTTTTTCTCGTAGTATAAGGGTTTTGCTTTAATACTTATGTTATTGGTGGATAGTGACTAACTAAGCAAGAAAAAAAATTACCTAAGAAATAACTCAATATTACTAATTTAAACTATTACATGCAAAAAAAAACTAAACTATTACATTGGAAATAAATAAATAACTATAATAAATAAATCTATATATATATATCAACTATAACATGCAGAAAAAATAAATATCACAGTGAAAATAAATAAATAACTATTATAAATAAATCTCTATGTAAATAAACTAAGACATGCAACAAAAAAATTAAACTATCACCATTTTATATCCTAAAGAAAAAAAAATTATAAACTAAAGATTAATACTAGAATAAATAAATCTCTATCAAAAAAATAATATATCCTCTATCTAATATCACAGAAATAATTAAATATATATCTAATATCACAGAAATAATTAAATATATACCTATCTATATATTATATCCTAAGGAAATAAATAAACACATAAATAAATAAATAAAAAAATAAATAAAAGATAAATAATATAATAAATAAACCTCTATACAAGCACATACAAATATATCACAGATTATTATCACTAGCAGTAGCAACAGCAGCGTGAGTGCGTCAAAATAAGATACATCGTTACGTATGTATGTCCTTAGCGTGAAAGATTCCGACTTTCACGCCTCTTAAGTTTCCAATTTCATATAGAGAGTTTCCAATTGGCTTAAGCACAATTGATTTTATAAATTTCGGCCCTAATTTGGCATTGTAGTGATCAGGTAAACTACTCTGCTTAAAATTTCTCCTAAAGACTATTTGTCCTGGCTTGTAAGTTATATCTCTACTTCGGGTATTATATATTTTAGTACCTTTGTTATGAGCTAACTTCAGGTTTTCGAAGACTTCGCTCCTTATTAATGCTAATTTGTCAGTTTTATTAATTATTTCGATACTTGTGTCTTTAAGGACATCAAGTTTCCGAAGAAGTTCATATGTATCCCCATGTTGTATCATTTGAGTGCCAAAGATAGCGTAATATGGTTCATACGTGGTCGCGTCATGTACTACGCTTCTCAGTGAAAAGGCAGTATTACTAACGTGTGTGTCCCAGTTTCGTTGATCACTATCTATATAGGATCGAATCTTGACTAATACAGATCTGTTCACTCTCTCTGAAGCGTTTGCCTGAGGAGAGTAGAAAGCTGTGCGAACGTGTTTAACGCCGTATTTCTTAAGGAAGCTGGAAAACAGTTCTGAAACGAATTGTTTTCCGTTGTCAGAGTGTATAAATTCGGGTACACCAAACATATGAAAAACTCCTTCTTCAAGGTATTTTACTGCCTCAGCTGCTGTTGCTCGCCTAATAGGTTTTAAAAACACATACTTACTAAAATGGTCTAATACTATGAAGATATGTGTATTTCCAGTCTTTGTTCTCGGGTACGGTCCTAAAAAGTCTATGTATAAACGTTGAAATGGTCGGTCAGTAATCGTTTGTTGTCCCATGGGTGGTCGTAACGTTAAGTTTGTCGGTTTATTGCACTTGCAAATATCACAGTTTTGTATATAGTTTCGAACATCAACGGTCATGTTCGGCCAAAAGTATCTTTGTCTAAGTTTGGACAACGTTTTATGGATTCCTCCGTGTCCAGCAGTGAAGGAATCATGTGCTCTTTTCAAAAGACCCCCACTCAACTCCCTCGGTACCCAGATTTTCCAGGCCCTGTCCTGTTGTATAGGATCTCCTGTTCGTCTGTCTGTCCGTTTGTATACGTATCCGTCAGAAATGCATAAGTCTGGTAGTTTGTCCTGGTTCTCGTTTATGGTCTTCTTCAATTCCACATACTCTTCTGATGCAAAGTATGGAGAATTGAAGTCAACTTCTGGTGTTTCGGCAATGATCTCCTCCATATGGACTCTCGAGAGAGTATCCGGGACTACATTCAGGATACCCTTCCTATGCTCTATGGTGAAATCAAAGCCCTGGAGTTTGAAACTCCACCGAGCTAGTCGACCACTCAAGTCCTTCTGTGTCATCAGCCACTTGAGACTCGCGTGATCGGTTATGATAGTGAAGGGTAATCCTTCAATATAGGCTCGGAACTTCTTCACCGACAAAACGGCCGCATAGCACTCAAGTTCCGTAACACTGTAATTTCGCTGAGCGGAATTAAGCTTCTGGGACATGAATGCTATTGGTCGTTCGTTTTTCTCTTCATCCATCTGGAACAGAACACTACCCACGCCTGAAGTTGAGGCGTCGCATTGTATGTAGAAGTGTCTAGTGAAGTCAGGGTTCGTTAGTACTGGTGCCGTTATTAATGTCATTTTCAAATTTTCAAAAGCCTCTAAAGCCTCGGTCGTCATTGAGAATTCCTTACCCTTTTTAAGGCAGTCTGTCATTGGGGCTGATATAGACGCAAAATTTGGGATAAAGCGCCTATACCAACCCGTCATCCCTAGAAACCGACGGAGTTGTTTGGGAGTCCTTGGAACAGGGAAATCCTTCACTGCCGAAACCTTTTCTGGATCCGTTCTCAGACATCCATCACCGACGAAATAGCCCAAGTACTTGATCTCTTTGTAACAGAATTTGCTTTTCTCCACATTTATTGTCAACCCCGCCTCACGCAAACTTCTCGCTACCTCTTTGAGAACATCCATATGAGCTTCAAAGTCTGGAGAACAAATCAAAAGGTCATCGAGATAGACAAAGACATTCTCTCTCAAACGAGCGGGAATAACTTTGTCCATCAGCTTACACATTCTCTGGGCGGCGTTGCACAATCCAAACGGCATAACCGTGAACTGATACAACGGTCGTCCAGGGACTGTGAAAGCTGTCTTCTCTCTTGACTTGATCTCCAGAGGAATCTGCCAAAAGGCGTCCTTCAAATCGATACTCGATATGTAGTGCGTGTTGCGGAGTCGACTCAAGATTCCTTCAATATGCGGCAGAGGATATGCAAATTTCTTTGTGGCCGCGTTTACTTTCCTCGAGTCTAAGCAAAGTCTGTTTTTGCCTGGCTTACGCACCAACACAACTGGAGAGCTATAAGCACTATTGCTCTCCTCGATAACACCAAGTTCAAGCATTCGATCGAGCTCCGCGTACATTAGCTTCTGTACGACAGGTGAAATTGGATAATGTCGTTGTTTGATGGGAATTGTGTCGTCTTCCATCTCAATGACATGTTCTTCGACGTGAGTCTTACCCAATCCCATCCGTGCGAACGAAGGGAATGCAAGCTTTACCCGCTCGAGCTCTTCAGTTTGTGTTGGGGTAAGCTGGCGCATAGGATCAGACTCCTGCTCTCTCGCCGGTTCTGGAATGTCTAAAGCGCAAATCACATTCGGAGCTACCTTAAACGTCTTCCAAAAATCTACCCCAAGATAGAGTTGCTGTTGTAAGCTTGGAACAACAAACAGTTCCATCTCTTGTGTTTTGTTACCCCAAGAAATATCGGTCTTAAAACGTCCTTTAATTTGTTGGTTTTTACCGTCTGCTGTTTTTATATCTATAGTCATATTCGTCATTTCTATGTTTTGGTTTTCGATAAAATCCATTGCACCTTTTCCTAAACAACTAAGTGAAGCACCACTATCTAAGAGACCTAACATCTCTACACCGTTTACTACTACCTTAGCATATGGTCTGTTATCGTCACAGACCGATAGAACAGTAGCTTCAATTTTCATTTTTCTACTCCTATATATTGCACTCTTATCCCTAAGTCTAGCTATTTTTTTATAATTTCTACTACTTATAACTAATTTATCACAGGTCACTTCTTCATTAAAAATACGTCTACGAGCTTCTTCATAGTCTTTTATTCTTTGGTGGAGACTCTTATGGATTCTAACTTGAGGTTGTATCACATATGCATTTGGTTCTCTTTTTAAAATTTTTATTTTTCCAGGTTCTGGATCTGGTTCTCCGGGAGAGGAACTCTTGCCGGCGGTGGTACTCCCGATGCACTGCCGACCTTCAGGTTTCCCTGGCAGGTTGCGCAGTGAAATGAAATATTTCCCTGACCACAACTGAAGCAAGTCAACGCGTGGAATGTCGATGGACAAGCAGCGTTCGTAATGTCTTTTGTCAGTTCTGTCCTTTTGTCTCGTTCGTTATTTTTGTATGTAGTATTTCGTTTGTCTTGTTTTATGTTTGTCTGTGGTCTGTCAGTTCGGTTGTAATGGACTGCTGCAACATGTCCATCGTCCTCGTCTTCTGAACTCTCTAATAAGCATCTATTTCTCTCTTCTAACTCACTGACCTGTTTCTTAAATCTAAATTCTCTAGTAGCTAGATGCTTCTCTGCGCGCCTACATTCTTCTCTCAAGTCTCGAATACTTTTGATTGAACATCCAAATATCAAACTGGCGACTCTATCTTTTATATTTGTCCTAACTATCGAAACAAGATCCTTCTCATTTGGTCTGTTTCTCATTTGTAGTACCAAACCCCTAACGTCTTCATAAAACTCATCAAATGATTCGCTCGCTTGTTGTTTTCGATCCATTATGGATCTCAGGATCTCGTGATCTCTTTTGCTATTCCTATATTGTCTCAATAGTTCTGTCTTTAGGTCAAAATAATTTAGCATGTCGTCTCCTTGATTCTCCTCAAGGTATTGCCAGTACCATTTTTCCGCTGGCCCGGTTAACAAATGGTGAAAATTTGCAAACACTTGCTCATTAGTAGCACCATTAGTTTTTTGAAGCGTTTCAATGCGAAAGATGAAACTTTCAACGCTCATCGTTTTCGGTGTTCCATCGAACTTCACCCCCCATTTGTGGATTTCCACTCTTCTACCTTGCTCTTGATAGAAAGAAGCTCTTTCTGTATTTATTTGGCCTAAATTAGGAGGTGACGACGTCCTATTTTTGGTGTTAGCATAAGAGGATTGTCCCTTTTCCTTATCTATACTATTATGCAACATTAACGTTGATTTTTCGACTATTCTAAGCCTTTCGTGTAACGTCACTACATTGTTAGTGGTCACTTGGACCATTGCTCGCATAGTCTTCATACTTGACATCTGTTCTTCAAGCAATGACATTGTTTTTAACTGCGCCTCTTGAATCGACCTAGATACCGCAGCCTCAATAACTCTATCAATATTTTTGTATGACGTCTGTTCTAGTTCGTCCTCTTGTCTTTCAAGGTCCGTTAGTGTAAGTTGTAAGCAGTCCTTTTCGAAGTCGCGTGTTTGTCTTTGTATCGTTTCCCTACTCTCTTCCTCAGATTCCAAGTGAATCAACTCAGGTTGAGTGTTTCTTTGTTTAGGACTCAGGTCAGTTGCTCCCTCATCTTGATTTTCGCCTAACTCTACGTTTTCGATTTGAAAGCTTAAATCTTCATCTAAAGAATCATTCCTTTCCCTGCCTGTAAATGGGTTTTCTGTGGAAGAAAGGTTCGTTTCTGTACTAAACACTACAGGGTTAGATGGTGCATTTCTTGCACTCGACCTAAGTAGATGGGGATCCCTTCCTGCTCCTCGCCCACGCTTAGACTGGGTGCCCTTTGGAACTGCCCCTAAGTTTTTCTCATTCATAATTATTGTTTTCGAAAATATATTTTCGTAATAAATTTAAACTCAAGAATTCAAAAATAAAAGAAATAAAAAAAAATTTTAAAAAAAGGCAATAAAAATAAAAAGGGAATTCAGAAATGTATAATAAACAAAAAAACTATTAAAAAGGTGTAAAAAAAAGCAAAAAATAAAAAAAGGAATTCAAAAGTTGAGTTATTAAATTTCACTAATAACTCAGTAATAACTCAGTTAGTAAAAAAAAAAAATTAAAAAAAAATTTAAGATTTCAAAAAAAAAAACTCAAAAAGGTTAAAATTTTGGATAGTATTTTTGTTTTGTTCTTTGTTTTGTGGATTTGCTTTGTGTGTAGAGGTTCAGCCAAGTTTTCCAGAACATTCGTAGAAGAGTAAAAAAAATTCGTTTAGGTCAGTTGTTAGTTCTGTAAGTTAGTATAAGTCCATGTCAGATAAGAATTTTGACTGGTGCCTTTGCGATCTGACGAGTGCTTCTGTTTATCTCTTCTTTCCCTACCACATCGTAAAGTCTGGTATATTAAACCTGACAATAGGCTAGCCAAGAATCCGAGATAAACTTCCACACGAATAGGATTTCAAAGTCTTCCACTTACACCTCACTATTTGTCTGGCTGCACCTGACTAAATGGATAGCCATAAGTGGTCGACCTTTCCTCCTATTCCGCTCCTTGTTAAACGATAAACTTCCAACTACCTCACAAAGTCCCCTGGTTTTCGTCCTGTAGAACTGGACAGCCGTTTTCCGTCTATTGCCTACAAAGAGCATAAACGGTACCTAGACTTGTGTAACTAGGGATAGGAATATAAATTTAATGAAAAAAATTGAGAGGAGATCATTATAAGTCCAAGGGGATGAACTTGACAGAGTAAAATCATCTCCTTGAAGTTACAATGCATCTCAAAGCCGTTCGAATTCGTTGGGCGCCATTGTTGCGAGTTGAGCTTTACCACGGGGGTGTTACTTTGATATTGGAGAAGGGCGGCGGCATGCTTGCTCTTCGCTCGGCCTAGCTCGAAGGATGGGGGTGGTTCTTGCCCCTCTCCAAGTATCTCTCACTCAGCAAACAAAATTTTCATGCCTTGTTAAAGGAAAAGGGAAGGGAAGGGGAAAGGATATAGTATATGACAGGAATAATAAAAAAGGATTTACACAAATCTAGTGACCTATGCCACTATATGTGAGAAAGGATGAGGTTTGAGTCGATATCCCTTGGAACAGAAGATTGAGTATCTTAATTCTAACTACATCTAAAACCCTATTCACTAAATGTATATATATATATATGTATATATATGTATATATGTATATATGTATATATGTATATATATATTTTAGATATAAAGAAATTCTTTAATTAGAATGTCTTTTGTTCCTAAACCTAAACTAATCTAATCTAAATCTAACCAAAAACAATCTTCTTTCCAAAAAAGATTCGAACTCAACCCCACTGTCTCCCCCATACAGTGGTTCGTCCGATCGTCAAAAGCATTGACAGATGTTAGTGTCAAAGGTCAGCCATCCCACCCTTGTATCCAAGATACAACCGTTGCTATCTCCTTGGCCGAAATCTCTGGAGATAGCCCCTAACGTAACCTCCAGTCATAATCCTATTTTAGTCAAATGTACGTATCGTTACATGTTCCTAGTCATCTTAAGTCATAGTAGTTTTGGTCTGTTGTAGCGTCCCTGGTCCCAAAAGTTCGTGCTCGTTGTGTCAAGTTATGGTAAATGTTCGTATCGTCGCGTGCTCGTTCTAAATAGTGAGTAATTCGCTTTGTCAAGTCATCTTAAATGTTCGTATCGTCGCGTATCCGTCCCAAAAGTTCCTTAATCGTCCTATAAAGTCATATAGTCCTTTTTCTTCTCTTCCAGAAAGCCGGCTTAGCCTGGCCTCTACACACTGTCGCAAGTAAAATTTAGCACCTCATTATTGGAATGAAAAAACGTAATTTCAAGATTCAGAATACAAAATTTTAATTATGTTAAAATTAGCCATAGGCCGTAAATGTAAAAAGTATATAAAAAAAATAAAAATTATGAAAAATAAAAAGAAAATTCAATTAAAAAGGATTTACATCAATAAGAAAAATGAAATGTGAAACAAATCGACCAAAAATGGTATTTAATTTTCCACTAGGTTTGCCTTATTTCCCGTTATTCAATTCTTACATATATGTATATCTACATATAGGTATATATATTGTATATGTAAAAATTTAGGTTGTTAAAAGGTTACTCACTTTTCATCCCACGAAGTTCTGCCGGCAGCACGTTCCTGATGATGAGTTTAGTAGAGAGGCTTCCAATTTAAAGCCTTCAACCTCGAAACACTCGTTAGAAACTTCTATATATAACTATATAATACATATATATAAGTTAACACTCGCGTAGTTATCATTCTATACGAATAGGTTTTGTTTCACTTTAAAATTTTTGTTTTTGATGTCCTTTTTGTACAGTTCAATTAATTAAGTTTAGTAAAAATTAAAAATCAAAAAAAAATTTCAAGAAAGTAATAAAAAAAATTATCAAAAAAAAATTTCACAAATAAAAAAAAAACTTTCAGCTTAGTTCCAAAACTGGCAAGGAACACCCCGTTCTTCGTCGTGCTACTAAGCAGGCTTTGAACTGGATCTCCACTGGATCTGTCTCAGTGATTTGTCCAGAGATTTATCCGTGCACTGAAGGGCAATTCCAATTACAGGCAGAGGCCAAGGTTAGTCTCTAATGTGCGAATATCACTGCTATATGTATGTATATATATATATATGTATTTACGTACATATGTATACGGAAAAGACTTTTCCAACCCTTAGCCTAAAGAAATTTCGTATATTTAATCTAGCTATCCTTTCATTATATCTTCAATATTAATTACCTCTGCTTCAATAGTTATTCAGTTAGATATTTGCTAACGAATGCGGTTACCCTATCCTCCTTTGGACCATGTATTGTAAATGTCTATACAATAATCTAGTATTATTAAATTTTAGTTATAGTCGAAATGCACTGACTTTGCAAATTTTCACCTATGTTTAAATTATTGTGTTAATTGGCAATAATTTTTTTTTTACACCGTCTTTAAGGATTTGTATAGCACAAACAAATTCAACTTCGTCGAAAAAAAAAATCTGATTTCTCTGTTCCGGGCGTACTAATTTCAAACCGTACTGTTACGTTAGATCTTGAAATTTGCATCAGCACTTTCACTTTCCGTATGACAAAAAAAATTCGCTATTACATAACCCAAGTTCATTGACCTATTAGCCTAATTCTCATCTTCTCTTTAACCTTTCTTTCTTCGTTCTGTCAACTGGAAAGAATAAACTTTTCCCTGTCTCTAATCTAGTACATAAACTAGTCATAGCTGTCGCCCTTGAATTTACCTATTACTTTCGGGATATCGTAAGCTTATGTCCACTACTTAGTATTATTTGCTATTAAAAATAATGTAAATAGGATCAAAATACACTTACTTAAACTAACTATATTATTAATAAAACTATCCTAATCAGTCTAACTCTCATTTAACCTACTTATACTAATAATATTGCACAAAAACTTATCACAGATTTTCCATAACGTACTATTTCGTACTATTTTAGTGTCCTACCTAGTTGCTTCCCCTATTAGTCAAACGATCGCGCTGCCTAATTTCGTTAATTTTGTTGTTGTCGTTCAATTTTGGCTTGTGTTTGACATTTCATCAAATCTTACAAGTTGCGAAAACAAATTTAGTGTCTAAAAATTTTTATAATTGATAATAAGAGAGTAATACTAACAAAAAAACCTAAATAAAATAAAGCGAATAACCTGAGATGGAGACTGGACTAGGACAATAAACTTTTCGTTACTCTTAAATATAGAAAGTAACAAACAAAACATCTGAAACACCAAAGGGTAAGTTTATTTACATTCCTACTTTTCTAGTTTGCTAAAACTTCTCTTCTCTTTTCTTTTTTTTTTTTCTTTAGCTACCCATTCCAAAGATACCTCCTAAACGCGATACAACTAATCATCAGGATAAGTCATTATTTGTCGCTGGGAATGTTTCTGGGCCTTTTCATTTTGAGACGGCATATGTATGAACATCGCCACCCAAGAACCACTCTCAAGCGACACAAATCCTAATCTTAATATGTTCTGATTTTCTCTTTTTCTTCTTTATTTTAGATTCTCCTAACGGCAAAACAACCTGGACCTAAACCTCAACTATAACCGATAAGTTCCACCAAACATGAACACAGGAAAAATGGTTTTTTCCAAACATCTCTTACTTCGATGGGCTGTTCTCTTAGTAGATACAACAAGGTTTTTCTATCCTGTATATGACCTTGGTTGTCACTGGCAATCGTAAGTCTAAACCTTTTGTATCATATATGTATACAGCCTGTGAAACCTATTTAGGAGTGCGAGTACACATCGATGTACCCATCCGTATTTATCTTACGTTTAGGTGATCTTTCTATACATCTGAATTGATACATTGTATGTTAAGGCTCTGCTTTTGGTACGAGTATTATCACTATCCTTCTGATATAGGTATATAAAACCTGTGTAGGTAAAGCTAATTCCTTCATTAAAAGATTATGGAAAACATGAGATCTACGGTTTTCATATTCACCGTGAGTGAATGCGTTTGAGACATGACGACCTACGTAACATTTATCCGAAAATTAAAGAGTTTAATCGATCAAAACGAAACTTTAAGAAGAAGTGAAGATAGAAAATTATTTCTGTTTAAGTGGAGTGATTGAATTTAATTCAATTAAAAGCAGTGACCTCAATTAGATGCTGCCGTACCTGGGCGAAACGCACCTTGGAGTTGAGGTCACTTGAGCTTTAAGAAGAAGTTATACTACCAAAAATAAAAACTGCAATTGACTATGTTATGATATTAAAACATAACGAACACACCTTTTTTATCATTCGCTATATACAGTGACGAGCAAAAGTGGTCAAATGATTTCGCTTTTTTGAAAAATTGATTCCAGTAAGGATTTTTTTATAGAATTAAAATCTTTTTTTATTTTGTTTATTTAACTCACATTTATTATGTATAGTAAAACTTTCAAAAAATAATATATTATACAAAAAAAAAATAATAATAATTTTCTGGTTTTGCCCAATTATGCACGTTTTAAGAGATTTAAGGTCGTCTGTTCATTGAGAGATGTTCCTCTCTATTGTGCTTTTTTTGTTTTAATGTTATTTTAAAAGTAACAGTTAAGATAATTTTATTTTTTGATAGCTTGTTGTGGGTCAAGCGTTCATTTTAAAACGTGTAAAACTGATTATTGTCAAAATGAAAAAAAAATTGTAAAAATACCGTCGACTGCGGTATTTTTTTTACTAAAAATTGGCGAATCATTGCGTGAAGTGTCAAAAGTTTTGAAAATTTCAAAAACTTCTGTGCTTAATATTAAAAAAAAAACAAAAACATCGATATCCGCCCAATGAAAAAGGGCGGAAACGACTACTTTCTGATCTGGAAGCTTGAAGAATGGAAAGAGAGTTCAAAAACACCTAAGCAGGCAGCCCAAAACCTAGACAAGCCAATTAGTGAATGGACTGCACGCCGCGCACTTAAAAGTATTGGGTTAAACGCCGAAGAAGATTATGCTTTCTCCAAAAATTATCAAAGCTACGTTAGCTTTTTCTAAAAAGCACAAGCACTGGACCATTGACCAATGGAAAAATGTCATTTGGTTGGACGAGACGAAGGTCAATAGAATAGGAACGGATGGTAGTTCTTTTTATTGGTCACGTCCTGGAGAACTACTTTAACAACATCAAGTTCAAAAGACCGTCAAACATGGAGGAGGTTCGGTGATGGCTTGGGGCTGTTTCTCGTGGAACTCTGTTGGTCCTTTGGTAAAAATCGATGGCATCATGAACAAAGAAAAATATTTGGATATTTTGAAGACAAATTTTTCACCTTTAACTGCATCAACAATGATGCACTAGAGCATGCAAGACGCTCACATTTGTAAATAACTACTTAAGGACTATCTAATTATACTAATTATATTTTGTTATCAATCACACCCAAAAATTGCTGTGGGCTCTTAGTCTATTAGTTCAACCTTTTGTTAGCCTGAATCGAGGGGTTTGACTAGTTGAATTTTAAAACGTCAAAATTGCTGCAATTAAGATTTAATAGTTGGTCAACTATTGCAGCTACGACTCCAGCTAATTGTGTTCGTTATATTGAATTTGTTTTATACGATATTTTAGTTTAGTAGCTTTAAAGCTCTCTTACGCAAGAGATAGTAACGGGTGATTTTTTTGAGGTTAGGATTTTCATGCATTAGTATTTGACAGATCACGCGGGATTTTAGACATGGTGCCAAAGAGAAAGATGCTCAGTATGCTTTGACATTTCATCATGAATAGACTTACTAACGAGCAACGTCGAATTTTCAGTGAATGGGCCCTAGAAAAGTTGGCAGAAAATCCGCTTTTTTATCGACAAATTTTGTTCAGCGATGAGGCTCATTTCTGGTTGAATGGCTACGTAAATAAGCAAAATTGCCGCATTTGGAGTGAAGAGCAACCAGAAGCCGTTCAAGAACTGCCCATGCATCCCGAAAAATGCACTGTTTGGTGTGGTTTGTACGCTGGTGGAATCATTGGACCGTATTTTTTCAAAGATGCTGTTGGACGCAACGTTACGGTGAATGGCGATCGCTATCGTTCAATGCTAACAAACTTTTTGTTGCCAAAAATGGAAGAACTGAACTTGGTTGACATGTGGTTTCAACAAGATGGCGCTACATGCCACACAGCTCGCGATTCTATGGCCATTTTGAGGGAAAACTTCGGAGAACAATTCATCTCAAGGAATGGACCGGTAAGTTGGCCACCAAGATCATGCGATTTGACGCCTTTAGACTATTTTTTGTGGGGCTACGTCAAGTCTAAAGTCTACACAAATAAGCCAGCAACTATTCCAGCTTTGGAAGACAACATTTCCGAAGAAATTCGGGCTATTCCGGCCGAAATGCTCGAAAAAGTTACCCAAAATTGGACTTTCCGAATGGACCACCTAAGACGCAGCCGCGGTCAACATTTAAATGAAATTATCTTCAAAAAGTAAATGTCATGGACCAATCTAACGTTTCAAATAAAGAATCGATGAGATTTTGCAAATTTTATGCGTTTTTTTTTTTAAAGTTCTCAAGCTCTTACAAAATCACCCGTTATGAGTTTCTGGTTAAAAATAAATTTACTAAAAGGTTCAAATTTTAACTGTGGGAGAAACCTATCAGCAGGCAAAGTATGTTCCAATTGGGAAATTGCAACTGCAGCTGAATCTGTATAGTTATAAAAATAGGAAAATACCATAAATACGAATTTTATAAAAAAAAAAACATTCTTTTCAATTTTTTTTTCACACAATATTCTATATGGAAATAAAAAAAAAAACTGAAGGAAAATGCTTTCATGATTGATTGATTTGACCAATTTGGATATTATTATTAGTTGGTGGATGAGATATTCCTCTTCCTTCGACTTTTTTGGTCACTGGAATTGGCAATGAAACAAACGTTGGGAACAAATCGATGTAACTTTGTTTCATTGTCAATTCCAGTGACCAAAAAAGCCGAAGGAAGAGGAATATCTCATCCACCAACTAATAGGAAAATGTTTTTGCATACAGAAACCATTAGAATGATGTTAAGGTTTATTCCAAAGAATAAGAACTTCCTCAAAACGATCAAGGAATTCACGTATTTTATTTTCCAAAACCATTTTCAGATGACCAGATTCACATGTGAAGTACATTGTATATTACAAATTATAACAAAAAACTTCCAATAGTTGGTTTCAAATGATCTATATCTATATCTAAATATGAGACTAGCAGTAAACCTTACTATTTGCCACTTTTCTGCAAGTTCAGCAACATATTTGAAATAAATGCCAACACGACCGCACATTGACTGTAGCTTTACTTTCATGAACATAATTTTGGTAGGACTGCGGAAGTTTTAGAATTACAAGCTCAGCCATGTTTTTCGAATAAGACAACAAAAACGTTAATACCAACACATTGTGGTTTTTTCAAAATTTTAAGATCTGCCCGTCTTTATTGCACAAACCAACTATTTCTTGTCACCATAACAAGAAATATTGGTCATGAATATTTATTTCATCATTACACGACTGTCTTAATTCTCCGAACCTAATTGGATTACATAAAATTATACATTAACAAAAGCATTTGTTTATTTTCCCAACAAAATGTATATTAATACGAATACTTCATGCAAATTACATTTCTACAGTTAACCTTCTTGTACTTTTAAATTTTCAATTCAATTTGGTAGTTCCACTTCAAAGTTCTTTTTATAAGCGACTTCAATACCAACTCTGTTTTTTATTGTTCCTTTTCAGAAAGTAAAGTAAATTTCGTTTTCGAAAACCACCCCTTAAACCTTGACGGGAAATTGTATTTTCTGTTACACCACAGAATCCTTAGAGCGAGAGTTGTGGCATTCAAGATTAAGTACTCATTCTTGAAGAATGACAAAAAAAATCCTTATTTTAAGGATAAGCAAATAAACATGAATCCTCGTTAAGTTTCTCTGCAGCCGACAAGACTTGATTGTCTTTTTAAATTCTCTCTTCCCTACCTCAGTTTTTTTTCGATTATCCATAAAATGGTCTTCATTTTGCTTCGATTTCTTGCTTTTGTATTAAAACCCAGTTTTCGTCTTATGAGACTTTTGGATAAACAAGAATGTATTTTCGGAATGCTATGTGTACGCTTAAGTATTTACTGCATCCGTGTGGAATAAACGAATAACAAATGCGGGATGATTTCATCAGGACATTTCGGGGACATATTAAAAAGATGATTCGGATAGGTGTCATTAGAGCAGCGTCCCATTTTAGGCCTTTTTTTCAAATCAAACACAAACATAAAAGCAAACACCACACTCCTTTCTTTTAACAAACTATTACTGACACAAGTGGTGCCTATCGCGTTTGTATTTGACAGTACCTTGCAGCGCGATGACTGTTAGGAATTCAGTAACCTGCTCTGTCACCCTGTCACAATCAATAAACGAACGGATAGGTATGCATAATTTTGATACAAAATGTAATTAAAATTTTGTACATTTAATCCTTTTTCAATAAGCGTTCCAATTTTGAACAACTTTAAGAACAAAAATTAATCTGTTGCACACATTCTCTAATAGATTTAACATGGTTTCAGCCCTTCTGACACACAATCAAAAAACGATTAAAGCCTTGAACATTATATGCGATTTTTTCATTCATGTGAAAAAGACGCATCATATCATTCGGTATACAGCTGGTTTAATGCGTTACATTACTTTGAAGTTAGATACTATTTTACTGCCTCTGCCCGAGCAGCTTTCCTAAGAATATTATGATAGTTGTGTATTATATCGGAAGCTGGGCAGCTCTGATAATTAATTCACTAAAGTAGCAACCTTGATAATGTACCTGTGGGGCGAATGTAACCGTAAAATAACAATGAAACCTTAAGAACCTTGAAAGAAAGTTTTCTCGAGAGTTTATTTTCAAGGCACCCTGCCAAAATATCATACAGATAAACTTATCTTATCTTTTACTACATTCACCTGGTGTTCAATTGTGAAGAAATTTAAGGCTGTTTTTATGGATAAGGACAATGCTGAAAGTGTATTTAAGGTTAGTGGAAGAAAATCTGAACCGGAATGGGAAGCCTTATAACTGTTTGTTAACTTTTCCAATTAATTAAAAGAAAATAACGAACTTGCATTGTAAAAACATCTTTTTTGCTTGTGAAGATATAGATACACCTTGGTAGCTTGGTACCGGTTGTTTAGTCTTTATAATGTGAAATTATTGCTCTATTGAGGGGGCGTTGCTTGAGAGAGAGGGATCCTTTGTTTGTTCATGAGATGGTTAATTTGTTGAACCTGCAAGGCAGCAACCAACTTAGAGAAGAGAGTAATGAGGGTTGTAATCGGGTTATTGATGGCATTCTGAACGGAATTAAAGTACGGAATATTGTGGATGGAGTTTTTTCTCTTCTTTCCAGATAAAGCCTGTTGCAAACGATAGAGAAATTATGTGTTTAATGTTGGCTTATAGAGATTAAACGAGGAGAACTTGCCAGCTCTGGATGTGTGCGAATGATTTTTATCTGCTGAAGGAACTTTCTGTGGTAAAGCTGACATAAGTCTTAACTGATGATGCAAGCAAGGAACATGATTTTTGAAGTTTATTGGTAGGTACATATTTGACTAGGAGGTATTGTTTGTTTGAAGAACAAAATAATCAAAGAGTTAAAGTTGATTGATGAATTAATTTTATGATTCTGAGAACAGAGCGAGAACACACAAGAATTTCCACACTGCATCCGTTACTAAAAATTCCAGTCTGACGTCTCCTCAGCACTCAACAGCTATCGTGCCACCGTAGGATGCTTTCTGGATGTCGAGAAAGCATTCGACAGCGTATGGATAGAAGCCCTTATCCATAAGCTTGGATTACCTTCGCCACTAATAAAAATATTATTTTCTTTTCTCTCTTTCAGAAAATTCTTCGTTCAAGTGGACAGCTGCAAGTCTTCAATCAAATCAATCAAAGCCGGAGTCGCCCAAGGATCGAAGCTGGGTCCCTTCCTATACAGCCTGATGACGTCTGCTCAACCCGTGCCAACTGGTTGCGAGAACCTGCTTTTTGCTGACGACTCACCGACCTACGCCTCATCAATAGCGCCAACAATTGCTGCTCGGAAGTGGAAGCCCAAGTCTCCAGACTCTACGAGTGGGGTTACCGAATCAACACTGCCAAATCTGAGCTTGTGTGTTTCAGGAGACTCTCCACCAATGGCAGCCGCTGTCGTTCTGCAGCCACTTTCAGGAATCTGACCCTGAAGCTCTCCGACGGGTCGACGATAGCAACCAAAAGAAATGTTATATATCTCGGAGTCCACTTCAAAGAGCTGTCCAAATTCAACCCCCACTCAAGGCAGGTACTAAGGAAGGCCATCTTCGCTTTTCATCGCTTGCACCCATTGCTAGCCAGAAGAACTGGACTAAGCCAGCCAGTGAAACTACTTATAAAAACATCTAATCAGTTGTAATTTTCCTGCATGGTACACCATTTCGAAGACAGCAATGCAGAAGCTCCAACTCTTCGAAAGGAAAATTCAGAGGATAAGCACCGGACTAACCTTCGATCGACAGTGACAGAAGCACTACAGCAATGAAATAAGCTACGAAGAAGCCGAGATCAAGCCACTGGACCAGTTTCTGGTGCAATTGGCAAAGAAGCTTATTCATAACACCGCCAACCACCATAACCCAATGATGAGGAGGATGACCACCCAGGAACGACATCCAGAGCCTGATGCCCTGATCTGATGCCCTGGGCAATCAAAAACATTCTAGAACGTCAAAGGATGAGTACCAGCATCTTCCCGAGTACGCTCAAAGCCTGTATGCTCACAGACAACGTCTAAGAAAACGTCTCCAGAGGATCCATCAAAGTGAACTGAATAAAAAAAAAACATAAACTATCAGATAGTTTGGAGTGAGCTACAGCAAGTCACCATCATGTTCCGGAACTCCATTCAACACCAATTAAGCCAGGACCTGATGCTTTCAAAAACATCAATAGGATCATTGGAAAACATCCACAAATACCTGAATTCATCATCAGCAATGATACTGAAGCTACTTCGGCCCAAGACAAGGTCGAAGCGTTCGCCGACTACTTCGAAGGAAACTACACATAGAACACATCTACTTTCTTATAGGAAGTTGAGGCAACAATTCAACAAACACTGCAGCCAAATCCGGATAAAATCAATTTTAATAACATCAATCTAGAAAATGATCCCACCGATAATACACATTTATGCAATCTAGAGGAGGTAGAAATCATCGACATTTCTGAACCAAAAAAGTCTGCTAGACCAGATGGTGTCTCCTACTACATCCTGAAAATGCTGCCACATGCAGTAAAGATTTTCCTCACAATCGTTTTAAAAAACTGCATCAATAACTGTTACTTCCCCCAGAAGTCGAAAACAGCGAAGATTATGCCAATTTCGAAGAAAGTTGCTTCCAATCTAGTTTCCAACTACAGGCCGTTATCACTTCTCAACAACATCAGAAAATTACTGGAAGAAGTAATCCGCCGAAGACTGAAGAAATACTGCAGTCAAAATTCCATCATCCCTGACATGCAATTCGGCTTTTGAGAAAAACACTCAACCTTGCATCCATTGCTAAAATTCCAACACGATATCACAATAGCCCTCAACAGCCGAGTCACCGTCGGATGCTTTCTGGATGTCGAATTGTCGAGAAAGCATTCGATAGCGTTTGGATAGACGGCCTTATCCACAAACTTCATCTTATGCAAGTATACCTCCATCATTAATAAAAATTCTCTTTTCTTTCCTATCTTTCAGGAAATTTTTCGTCCAACTAGATAACTATAAGTCAAACATGAAGACTATCAGAGCTGGAGTCACCCAAGGTTCCACAACTTGATGACTTCAGACCAACTTTCTCCACATCAATGTCACCACTAATCGCTGTCCGAAAAGTAGAAACTCATATCAACAGACTCTTTCGATTCTAGCAGAAATTGGGCATCCGAATAAACACTTCCAAATCGGAACTTGTCTGCTTCAGGAGACCTTCAACTGGTAGAAGCACTGCAACAATTTGCAGAAATCTGGTCCTGAGACTCCCCGACGGGAGTGCACTTGAACTAGTTGCTAAGGTTTAACCTGCAGTCAAGAAATGTTCTGGAAAAGGTCAGCTGAGCCTTCAGCCGTTTGCACCCATTGCTGAAAAGAAGATCAGGTCTTAGCCAACCGACAAAGATATTAATCTACAAGCAGCTCCTGCGACGAGTGATCAGCTATTCCTTCTCGAAGACAGCTATGAAAGACCTTCAACTATTCGAAAGGAAGATACTGAGGATCTGCACTGAACTCTACTTCGACCTTCATCGCGGTCTTCTTCTATTGATCCGTCCCTTGGGATTGGATTGGAAGACTTTTGCAGGACGGAGCGTCTGGTTCTAATTCTAATCGATTAAAATGACCTAGCCATTTCAGTCGTTGGACTTTACCTCTTACGCACACGTTTTTTTTTTCTTTTTTTTTAAGACCAAAAATAACGGTACCTGCCATACGATTTTTTTTCGAAATTTTATAAATATTTTTTTTTTCCAAAACCTGTTCAACAGATTTAAAAAAAAAAAGATTTAATTTAGTTAAAACTAGGTAATGGTTAAGAAAAAAATTTCCGAAAAATGGTTATTGAGGGTATCCCCATTTTTTTGTTTTTCATTTTCTCAAAAACGGTACCACGGATTTTGATAGTTTTTTTTTTTAAATGATTTTCAAAAATCGTATTTTTCTCGAAAACGGCGCGCGCCTAGAATTTTGATATATTTTTTTCTTTCAATTAATTCTTACGATCTTTAATTTAATAAAAAAAATATTTCATGAATTAAGATATTACAGTTTTACCTGCCATAGAACCATTTTTTTAAATTTTGAATTACTCATTATCGACATAACGGATTTTAATGAAATTTCTTATACAGAAGCTTCTAAAAAATTAAAAAAAAAACATTGTATATCAAAACTTAAAAAAAAAATATTTTTTTGAATTTTGAAAAAAAAAAAAAAAAAAAAATCATTTTTTTTGTTTTGGAAAATTCCATATCTCAAAAACGGCTCAACATTTTTTTTGGAAATTTAATTTTCATTCGTACAATAATAAAAACATAATGGTGGCGCCTCAATTTTTTTTTTAAGAACGTTTTAAAAATTATATCTACTCATAATTTTTGTTCTTGCATAAATTCATATTTGCATAGCATTCTGTTTTTGTTAGATGCATTCAAAAATTTTTACTCTTCGTTGTACTCGGGCTTTGTGGACCTCTCAAATCAAAACTTTGAAAACGAAGTTTCTTTTGTTTTAAATGAGTTTAAATCAACACACCTTGATCAAAATTTAACGAATTTTTCTATTTCAAATAAGGCAACAAGCCCTAATTTATCCATATTCACATCAGCCGAAAAAGTAAGTGCTCTCAGAGTCGTTCTAAATAATAAAAAATCCGCTGGTAAAGATCAGATTTCAAATTTTATTTTAAAAAAATGCCCTTGTTCCTTGGACATAGTCTTGTCCTTGATATTTAACAATTGTATTAACAATGGTTACTTTCCTCTTGCTTGGAAGGAAGCAATAATAATACCAATAGCAAAAACGAAAGCTGCAAGAGACATCTCAAAATTTCGTCCAATTTCTTTGCTTTCCAATATTGGAAAACTTTTTGAAAGAGTTCTGGGAGACCATTTGAACAGCTTTACTGAAGAAGCAAATATTGTTCCAAATAACCAATTTGGCTTTAAAAAAGGAAGCTCAACTGAGCACGCATTACTCACTATCCAAGACAAGGTAGTTGAAAATTTAAGAAATAAAAAATGTATAGTTAGCTTAGATATTGACCTCGAAAAGGCTTTTGATTCGATATGGCATGACGCACTTATATTTAAACTTTTGAATTTAAGATATCCTGACTGGCTTGTTAGAATGATATATAGCTTTCTTACTAGCCGTACCACTTCAATAGCGATAGGTTCTGTAAAATCAGAACCTTTTTTTGTGCTTTCTGGCGTTCCACAAGGATCAATCCTTGGACCTTCCTTATTTAATATATACCTTCAAGACTTCCCGCTGTCAGATCCAATCACAGATGAACCTGGATCAATTCACTATGCTGATGATACCACTATATTAGCCAGCGATCCCCGACCTAGTGTTGCGCTGAATAAAATCAAAGTAAAACTTCCACATGTTGAAAATTATTTCAAAAAGTGGAGACTAAAAATCAACACTAATAAATGTGGTTTAACGTGCTTTAGAAATTCCAGTGGCAAAGGACACTACCTTGCCGTCAAAGAGAGTAAAACATTATCTTTGAAAATAAATGAAAACCCAATAGCATTGCGAAATGAAATAAAGTATCTAGGTATACATTTTCACAACAGATTTTTGTTTAATAAACATGCAAGAATAGTTTTAAACAGAGCCAAAATGGTTTCAGTGATGTTAAAACCATTACTTAACTCCAAGCAAGTATCGGGTAATACAAAAACCCTCATGTATAAAACATTGATTAGACCAATTCTTACGTATGGTTTTCCTATTTGGTTTACAATATCACCTTCTGTAGCCAAGGAAATGGAAACCTTTGAAAGAAAATTCTTGAGATTCTGCTGTGGAAAATTTAGAAAACCCGACAAGAAATATTTTTCTAATAAAGTCATATATGAAGCAACAAAAATAACACCTCTGATGGTCTATCAAATCGAACTGCTATTAAAGAAAACTGAGCGAATCCGTACACACCCAAACCCACTCGTAAGATCTTTAGTTGATTCTCATTCTGTTCTAAGTTTAAATGATAACTATTACCTATCACCTTTTAATTTATTAAATGAGCAATCTTTTCCTCTGTTGAGATCAGATAAAAGTAGCACACTCTCCGTACCATTTTATGAAAAAGCATCTACACTTAATTTTAGGGGATGATATTGATTAAAAACTAACAAATAAATATTATATTCACATAAACCTTTGTTTACAATGCATCAAGCTTGGAATATTCTTTGGATAATATAAGTTTTTATATTTATCTTTAAGAATATTTTAAACTTGTGCTCCTTGTGTATGTATGTTTAAGATATTTTCATGCTTTATATATTGATAGGGTTATCCTTTTGGTTTTTATTTAGTTTTAAGTTCTAGTCATAAGTTAAGATGCTTTAAAAGCAAAGCTGAGATTGTACGCCGGGAGCAAGTGTACACAATAAAAAAAATATAATAATTGACTTAATTTCTCAATGAATTCAAACATTTAAATGTTACAAACATTTTATTTAAAATAAGTTGATGCAGTCAGACATATCTTTAAGTCGGCCAAAAGTTAAACTTAAGTTTTTGATTTAAGAAGAAAAAAAATGTATTGATTTATAAATGCCTCAATAAAGTTACTTACTTACTTACTTACTCTGTTTTTGTCACTTACTACTAAAAAAATTAAAAACAATTAATTTTATCCTTATTAACAGTTTTCTCTAATAACATTCGTTTTAAAAATTCCTGGTCTATGACATAGGAACAAGTTCGTGCGACCCAGTCGTTCATTTTATTTTTAATATTAGCAGTATAATAATTTTTTATGAGTGGGCGTTTTATCCCCCGTAGTACTGATTGTTGTTCTTTTCGTAAAAGGGTTCGTCGTCGTTATGGATGATTTCTTCAAATTGATCGTGGGTGATGGCTCGGGCGTATATATAGCTTTAGCTTAGCTCTAGTTCATGCTCGGGGAGTTGTTCCACTTCTGAGTTGGGATGATCTTCTAGGTTCCTGATGATTTTTCCGGAGAGCTGCAGCAAATACTCCTGTCCGGTGGTATTAACTTTGTTTCTTCGTACAGCTTCTGAGCTGAGCATTTTTCTTTCAAAATGGATCATCTTCGTTATTGCTTCTCGCTTCCGCCTCAATGCTTACAAAGGCCGTGTGCCTTTAGTGTTGACGCCGGAGTTTTGGACTATTCTAGTAGTCTTTTTGAGAATATAATTGCCTACAAAGTTTTAATATCAAGTCGATTTTTGTTTTTGTCCATATTAAAAAATGTAGAAAAACAGTGATTTAGTAAGAGTGGTAGTATAATACCGTGCTCAAGGAACGGATAAGTTCTTAGGACATAAGCATATATTTGCCTAAACCGTTCACTACACAAAGTCCACAAGCATTTATCTCATAAAGCATTTATCTCATAAAGACAAATTAAGAAGATAGAATTTTTGAGAAAATAATTTTTAAAAACGCTAGAATACCGTGATCTTTTGAAGAAGCTGTTTTAAATACATATTAATCAACAAATCCAACTTGAGGCAAGCCCATGCCTCAGATTACTTGCGACTACAATCAAAATGTGATAACATAACTACCATTTTTAAAAACGTAGACCTCTCTGAAAGTGGGACTCATGGTAAGTGTACTTTTTCAAAGCGTGATGGCATTAAAGAAAGGAAACAACACTTTAGAACTACGCACGCCGGAATGTACCGTTTAGTTTCAAGCTTAGCGTCATAATTCGAACTGATCCGGATTGTTAAAGAAATAAGCGGTCATCAATTGGAAAAATGTAAAGTAAAATTCTTTTGCAGCCTTAAAAGAAATTAAAAATTTTGTAGCCTAGATACTGTCAGGCAGTGGAAAAATCATATATTTGTACACCGCAAAGTTTTTACATGTGATTTGAGTTGGCTTTTGCGTGAGACCTAACCTTAAAAAATTTTTATTTTTAATAACAATATAAATATTTATATATGTATAACTCATAACTGCTGTCATTTTTATAAGCATTTGTTGGAGTTATTTAAGCTAGCTAAATAAATATGTTGAAATCTAAAAATGTTTTATAGTCTCAAGCTTAAATCATAAAGTATCTTTGCTAGTTTAAATCAAAATAGTAGATATATACATATGTAACTAACAGCTCTTTTAATTCTAAAACAACATCAAGTTCCCATTGGACTTACGTACACGGTAAAATGAATGTTGTAAAAATCAACAGAAAACTTAACATCTGCCCAACAATTCTCAAATGCAAATGCTGCACTATTTTTCATTGATGTAATCCTTTTAGCCTTAAAATGTCTCCATTAAGCGTCCTCGCAGGAAAAAATTATATACAAAAATAAAACTCCTGGCAGACTGTAACCAGATTACCCGAAAGTTTTCAACCAACTGCTGCCCATTATTTCTTTACGTGGTGAAGGATTTTTTGTATTTTATTTTTATATTTTAAAACATTTTCTCTATTTCATGTCTCCGCTTTAGCTTCATGTCAAGTGGCCCAGCTTCTTAACCTTGTTTATATTTTATTTTAGAACAAACCACCACCGACGGTGTACTGTCCTTAACGTGTTTCATGGAGAGGGATGTTATAAGCTTCTTTCCTTTTGTTTTTTTAAATCTCACGTTTTATGAATATATGTAAGTAAAATAGTTGACAGCGTTAAAAACATAATTGGGTTTTTATAGTGAACCATGACACCAATTGTTGGTCTAGTTTTGATTTGTTTAAGCCAACTAAAATACTTTAAATATTAAGGCTCCGTAATATTTTCCATTCTTTCCGGCGAATATTTTGACCAAGCCACGAGTGCAGAAAAAAGGAATTTTGCTTTGTATAACATCCCTGACAAACACTTAAGCAGGTCATTAGGAGAGAAAAGAGAAACATACAAATTGCAACAAAACCTATACAGCAGAATACACGTATACAATATACAAATGTATGTTACTCGTCTTCTCCGTCACTAAACTTGAAATAGTGTACACGATACACATTTACTTTAGCCCGGATGCAGAAACAAAGAAAAATTATTCGCACCACTTTTCTTCCAGCCTAATGAAATCAGGAGGACCACTCTAATGTTGAGCTATAGAAGAAGAAAATGAAAGATTCACCACTTGGTCGATAGGGTGAAAGCAGCTGCTTGTCGGCTTATAGCAAAGTTGCCACATGCTCAAAGTTTAAGGTGCCTCACAATATGACTTAACAATATAAGTGGTTTGAACATAATGGTCCTGATGCAGGTCCCTACTGCGTTAGAGGTTTTCACAATTTATGGAACACAACCATTTCAAGGGAAAGCTGCTGTTTTATAAGAATGAATAGTTCATGGTGTGCAAAAACGTTATTTTGTTCGTCATGGAATTCTAGTTAACCTACACAAGGACTGCACACTCATCGATGCAATAAGGGAAGATTTGTATTTCCCCTATTTGACATATGTTTGCTTATGTTCGGGCATTCACCCGTAAGATGATTGTCTGCTGAAATAAAAAAACGGCATAACAACTTCCAGGAGAATGCGATTCTCTATGACTGCGGGAGCATTTGTGGATTAACGTGGATGTTATTTGTCATTAACAATTGGAGCACTCTGCGGGACAAAAGCTCAAGTACATATTTTTTTCGTGCAATATTTGTATATAATTTATATTCCTTTTCTACGAGTATAATGCATAATACATACGTATGTTTATTTGACATACATATGTTTTGGGAAAAAACTGGTGGCCTTATTTATTAGGGAAACAAAAAATAATAAATATATAGTAAGCAAACATCAATTTGAAGAAGGATAAATCTGAAAGCCGAAAAGGACAGTATAAATAATAATAGATATACGTATATAGAAGCGCAATCATTTATGTTGTAATTTGTTTTTAAAGGATTCATTTGCCAAAGTTCATACAAATTTTATGTTTTTATGGACTTTTCGACTGCAAATAAATTATTTGACTATACATACTCTTATACGATCATCATTTAATAAGGCTCTCAACGTCAAGTTCCATTTTCATTTATAAGAACTTTAAGAACTTAATGTATATCGGTGAACACTATTTCACCAAAAAATAGTGTTCTGAATCCGGCAACAGTATATTCAAAACAGGAGTTAAAAAGCCTTTATTTCAAACCTCATAGACCCAACTTACAAGGTTAAAGGAGAAAGTTCATTATCTTTAAATAGTGTACATCGAATATGAAATGGCCAGTTGTCAATTTATACAAAATTTCTAACCATTCTATGAAGGTATCGAAACAGCTTTTAATCAGCCATTCAATATTCATATCAAGTACTAGGTTGTTTTTGTATGCTTCATGAATTTCTACCAGTTACGGCTTTAACATCGCCTTTTTTTGTTCAAAATCACCAATGTGCAGAATTGGCTTTGCTAGCAATTTAATGTCTTAAATCTTGACTTTATTGAGAAAAGAAAATTAATAAAATATTACAACTAACCTGTTTTGTGTGTACATGAAACAAAACAATTTATTAAAGAAATAAATTTTAAATTAAATCAATATAAATGCAGAGAAAGTCAGGGAACGCGTCCTAATGTGCAATCTTCAACAACAAGTCAAGAATATTAATGAAAAATTTAAAATATTTGACAAAATTTAAAACTTCAGACTTTTCGATCATCAATTTTATTCACATTTAGTTACACTAATAACTTTTGGATCTTGGGATATCTTTCAGAAGTTTATTTCATAAAATTTTAATTTTTAATACTAACGAAATGTCATATTCGGCAGCCGATAAAATCGCCATATCTGTATCCTATACTCTGTCCAACAAAAATATGCAGTGTGGGCAAGAAAGGACGTTTGCATCGCATTCTGGCTACAGTGAATTGCAAAAATCTGTCCTTCATTAAAGCTCTCACAGGGTTGTCTTAGTGTTGATTTTAAATGGACCCTTTTTTTAAAGCTCTAAAATCAAAAGCACCTCAACAGAAACACAAGGAAAAAACTGAACAAGTTACCAAATGAACAAGGGTACTCGTAACTCTGAATGCACATCAATATTTAATGGGGGTTGAAATTGAATAGCACCAACAGCCATAGGCCACAGCAATTCAGTGCACACTCGGATGTGCGGTCAATAGGACGTCGGGTCTGCGTCAGATCAATTTACGGGCGCACAAACACTTTTTTTATGGAGGAGTTCTTTTAATTTAGTATGGTGCAAAAATATAGCACGCTACTGATTTTGAAAAAGCTCTCCCATAAGACGTGTACTGCATATTTTTGGATGAAGTATAGACATTCTTGCGTTTATCATCTAGCGAGCCTGCTCATCACGGGTCGTGTCTTTGTGTTGAGAAAAGGTACGCGGCATGTTTGTTTTCAGCTCGGCCGATTTTCTTTAAACTTGGTTGATATAATTTTTTAACATTTTCCCCCCCACAGGTTTTTTTCTTTTTTTTTAGATAAAAATAACGGTATCTGCCATATGATTTTTTTTCGAAATTTTATAAATATTTTTTTTTCTCAAAAACTGTTCGACAGATTTAAAAAATAAAAATACAAAAAAAATATTTAGTTAAAATTAAGTAATAGTTGAAAAAAATGGTTATTGAGGGTACCCTCCATGGAGCAATTTTGTTTGTTTTTGATTTTTTCAAAAACGGTAGCACCGATTTTGATCATTTTTTTGCAAAAGCCCCCCAAAAATTTGAATAGTATTGTATATCTATTAATATTTTCAAAGCTCAATATTTCGAAAACCCAACGCTACATTGTTTTTAAACTTGATAAATAAAAGTTTGTCAATATAATCTACAAGATGTGATAAAAAAAAAAATGGTTTTCAAAAATAGTATTTTCCTCCAAAACGGCACCTAGATAGAATTTTGATAAAAATTTTTTTCGTTCGATTAATTCTTACGGTCTATAAATTTAATCAGCCTTATTGTGAGTTTCACCCGAACAACATTCCACCCGTAAAAATTGACATTTCACTTTTCGCCTATTGTGAGTTTCACCCGAAAAATTATTCATGTTCGAAAAATTCCCATTATTGTGAACAATCATTTCGGGCGGAATGATATGCCATTGACAGCCATAATTTTCACTTATTTTTATTAGGCGAACGAGAGCACAATAAGGCGAAAAATGTAAGTTGTTTGTTTATTTTTTTAAGATAAGAAAATTTAAAATTCATGTTTTTTGCTAAATTGCAGGAGAAAAATAATAAAAAAGACCAAAGCGATATGCTGCTTAATAAAATGCAAGAGAATCCTGAAATTGCAAAGGACTTCTCTTAAAGCAAATCGGAAGAAAGTGGCCGAATTTTGGAAGAAGTGAAGAGTGAGTTTGAGTGAAAAAAAGTAAGAATAAAGTTAAAAGAGGGTTGTGTCAAACCAACATCGTGGTCTTTGCCAACTTCTTTTTGGTACCCACCCTCTGCAAAGAAACCCTCTGCCTGTAGTACCTACTGATGAAATCTGGAAAAAAACAACAATTAATTCCTTTTCACACATACGCATCTCCAAGGGATTTGAGTGATCCCTCAAATTCCTTCGAAGTGCTCGCTCCTCAAACATTTGTTCTTCCTCAGACAGGATATGTAGCGCTATGCTATGCTATATTTATGATAATTATCCTTTCTTTATTATAAAATAACAATTTGATTTTATATCCTGAAATTCTTATTTAACAATAATTGTCAAAACAAACATATGTTTGTTCAAACTCACAAGAGGGTCTGTTCATTTTCCGAACGCTATAAGTTCGCTGTTTAAAAATAGGTGTGCAAATTATTCGTTTCAGATAATCCAATTAAAAATTGGGAGCCAAAATGAGTGGCACTGCTAGCGTAGCCACAATTTTAGCTCTATTGCAAGTAATTTCGACAAATAACTGATGCCCAAATTCAATTATATTACTATTTTAGTTAACAGATAATTTGAGGTTGCATTTCATTTTCCGTTTCAGTCACAGTGGAGTAAGAATTTATTGCAGGCCTCATTTTTCTGAACGTGTCTATTTTTCGAACTGTCACTGCTGATTCGAAGTGAAATTTTTATTTTGGCTTTTAAAATTTCGGGGGAACAAAAGTTTTTCGGGGGAAATGTTTTCCGGGCGAAACTCACAATAAGGCTGAATAAGAAAAAAAATTGAAATTAAGATTTTACCATAGAACCATTTTTTTCAAATTTTTAATTTCTCATTATTTGCTTAACGGTTTTTAATTAAATTTTTAATAGAGAAGCTCCTAAAAAGTTTGAAAAACATTGCATTTTAAAACTTAAAAAAAATATTTTTTTTTAATTTAAAAAAAAAATAATTGTTTTTTGGAAAATTCGATATCTCAAAAACGGTTCAATATTTTTTTGGAATTTTAATTTTTATTCGTACAAAAATAAAAACTTTAAGTTGGCGTACCAATAATTTTTTAAAAAAAAATTTTGTATATCTCGTTTTTATCTCTTACTACTAAACGTGTTTAAAAATGGATTTTTATTCTTATGAACAGTTTTCTCTAATAACATTCGTTTTCAAAATGCCTAGTCTATTATATAGGAGCAAGTTCGTGCGACCCAATCGTGCATTTTATTTTTTTAGCTAGTGCCGCTAAAGAACAAATATATCGAATGTGTAACTCTTACACAGGCTCAATATTTCGCTCCCATTACGATATTCAGACATTCAACCAGTGTGCAACGGTATTTCCTTTTAAATCCTCTTCAAATTTCATAAACGCTCGCACTGTTTCCAAACATTTTAAGGGTTGGCAAAATCCTTTTAATGCCCGGAAAATGTATACAAAATAAATATGCTTTCATTATGTATACCTATCAATTACTTTTGCGACTAACACGCTTAGTTTTCAAAATATTTACGATATAATAATAAAACATTAGGACTCCTCCCCCCCCGCCCTTAGCTTTCTATTATTTTATACCTTCAGCACGTCCCTACCACAATACAAATACAAGATTTATTTACCATTTTTTGTATTTATTTTTACTTCATAGACTTGAATATACATACCTAGGAGTCAGATTTTCATAGAGACTGTATGCAACACTACACTTGGGAAAACAAAACGCTTGCAGCTCTCCCAAGTAAATTATAATTGTTAAATACCACAATTAATGCGAACCTGCCGTGAAAGCAAAATATTCGAATATTTTTTCTTCAAAAAGAAAGTTTTATTGACTTTTCATTATCAAGATAAATGAAGCGTTTTTTTTTCAATGATTATTTGTTTTACGTATTTACCAAAAGCTGTTTATAACGTTAACAAGTTTAACCTTTTTTTTATCAAAATGCATGTAGAAAACTTCAAGTAAATATTTTCAAAATATTACTTTTTTGATTTTAAAATTAAGTTTTAATTCATAAAAACATTATGGAAATTATTCAAGCAACTGGTCCTATTAACTCTCCCTCAGGAGAAAAGTCAAAATACCGAAACTCTATTCAGAATGAAAAGTTCTCACACTACTTTAAACTAATTGAATAGGAATGGCATCTCACCATTTTACAGTATTTAACATTCCTAATTCTCATTTAATTTAATGCAGTCCAAAGGATTTCAAGCTAATTCGTCCTATTTCAAGCAGAGGAGTCCATTCCTATTTGCCCCAGTCTCTACCGGTGTTGTGTGAATTATAAATTCGTCCATTTTTACCTTGAGTTTCATTCGTTCTCAATGTGTACATTTATTTAATTAATTGTTCTACTGTTTGAAGAGAAGATCAGGGAGTCTATATACGGGCAGAGAAGTTACTGATGTTAATAATACACAATAATATTACATGAGTAAAATAGTATGGTGACCATGCTCGTATTTTCAAAAAAATGTTATTTGTTTGATTAATCCAACATAAAATTAATTAAATTCACATTGTGCTTGTTTAGTAGCGGACACACTATCTGGAAAAAAAAATTAAGCTTGTTTCATAGGGAAATACAAAACAACCACATTAAAAGCCATAATAAGAACAATTTTAACGTAGACATATGCTTGTTCTGGTGGCCAGCTTTATAGGTATAAGGAAAAATCGAGAAAAGCTTGCATGTATTTACCCAACCAGTGTTATTAGAAGTACACCAACGGCAGCCCCAAAACCTTTCCTTTCACTAGCCCCGCTCCAGATATTTACAAACAAGAGTGCTTTAGGAACTTAACAGTGTAATAATTGGAAGCGAGTGCCCTACGTACAACTATAATGAATTTCGCAAACATACAAATTCAGACAGACTACTCAATGGCTATAACAGATATTCCAACAAGGGAATTCTGGAATGAAAACCGGATCAATAAAATGACAATCATGTTTTGGTCTTTCAGGACGGTTTCAAGACATACGAGGAGCTAGTGTGAGACATACACTTCGATAACTCAACCATTAACAGATTAATAAAATATCTGAATTTTTTCAGCATATTCCAAGTGGAAACGTTGCAGCTTACGAGGCCGCAAGACATCTTGCCGCCGATGAATTAGTTAACAGAAATATCGATATCTTCATGTACAGCCAAGCGACAGTTAAAGCTATTTCCTCGATCACTTTTAAGTCAAAACCAATAGAACGTTGCTGAGGTTTCTCAGTGCAACGAACATAGTTATCCTCAGATGGGTCCCGAGATATCGTGATAGGTGTTTCCCGCTCAAAATCTTGACAGAAATCAGTATCATACTTCCGCGGAACGAAATGAGTAGCTTTACGCTGGAACAGTGTTGGGAAATATTGAAGAGTTATTTCCAAAGTGAGTGCTGCGTAGGCCAAGCAATGCGTTTTTTTAAAAGAAGTTTTGGCCGTAATGAAGCACCCACCGCGCCTTCTGTGCGCAATTTTGTGCAAAAAGTTCGTGAGACTGGTATGCTAGTGGACAGCACTCATGGTCCCCGTCGTTGTACGGTGCGCACAGACGAGAATGTAAAGATCTGAGATTATTCGCTTATAAGGTCCGATTGACTCAGCAATTGAAGGCGCACGACCAGCCGAGACAGTTGTGTTCCATAATTAATGGGAATGTTTGCTCTTACTTATGAAGCCAAAATACCCTTTATACGGGAACAAAATGGCAGATGAACTGGCCAAAAATAGGTCGTCTCTTGATCCGAGTCGAAGAGAAAAGATAAATTCACTAGAATTTCCGTGCGGCTGCCGACGTCAGATAGACAACAATCGACACTTGTCGGGTTTTAAGGAACATCGCCAGATATTTCAAGAAAAAAAAAAAAGAAAAAAAGAAAAAAAAAAAAAAACAGAATATTTACTCATGATAAGCAAATCTAAACTATCCATTCTAATTGGAAGCACAGTTAGAATGTTAAACAACATGAGTAAAATAGGCACTAGCTCGTCGGGCTTATAAAGCGAGTGTCAAGATGAAGAGGCGGATGGCGCCTCACCTCACTTCCGTTGTTAATGCCCCAGCCTATAATCCGAACTAGAAAAGCAGACCTCGTGAGTATTTTTTCGTAGAACTAGGTGAAGTCTTCGTCTTCCAACTAAAGAACATGCTTTAATTCATTCAGAATTCAGGACGGGTCAGGGAGGCATCAAATACCTAAATTCCCTTCAACTTTTACCTCCTCTTCCCCACACACGCTTAATCTTCATGACACGGCTTGCAACCTTACCACATTAAAATTTACCTTGATAAACAACAAGACAACACTTTATGATCAGCTTTATATCGACACTCTCTTGGTTTCGGAATTGGTTACCCAAGGAAAAGAAAAGGCGCCAGCCAGCAATCCCATAGGTAGATAATTGACCGTGGTCTTTCGCAGAACTTAGCGAGTGCAGCAAACGCAGAAGAACACAAAGCTTATATGACAGTAATGTAACAGAAGAGTTGGCATATTTATGTCACTTAAATAAAGTTACGTGAGACCGGTAAATCACAAGCTTCAAAAGTACTGAAAAAAATTTGGAAAAAAGGTCCAAAAAAGTATTGTCTATTTGTGAGTATGTAAATGTATTGCGTATGAGAAGTATGACAAAGTGAGAACTAGTGGTAAAAAACTTTTTCCTTGCTACACCATTCTTTAAAAAGCAGTACTACCCAATTCCAGTTATATACTGTTAAACAGAAACTCTGGCTGAAGTTAACTTGCAGGTCTTAACCGTATAGCTAAACGTTTATTGATGTATTTAGATGAAGTGCAAGAAACTTTAAGTGGAAACGAGCGAAATTCTTTAGAACTTGTATCAAACCACAATCCAAGCGAAAGCTTAAAAACAGCTCTGATTCAGAGACAAACATTTTCTAATGATCACTTGTACACTTGCCCTTGTTTGCAATTCAACAAAAAAAAATATTATCGTCCAATAAAAATAATTTTCATTGAGGAATCGCTTGATATTACGCTAAACGAAATAGCATACATTGAATCCAAGACAAGTGGATCAAATGAAACCGTTATAGAAGACCACAAAATATTGACAGTAAGGCATGCGCTATTTTTTGCAATGGCCGATAGCAAATTTTGCAATGCACCAAGAAACAAGAAATGCTATATTTGTGAAGCTATTTCGACAGATTTTAATGATATTTCCTAATCAAAAGAAGTTGATAAAGATGCAATAAAATTGGGATTTTCAACTGTGCATACCAGAATACGTATTTTTGAAAGCATTTTGCTCATCTCAATTACAAGATTTCGTTAAAAAAATGGCATACAGAAAAAATTACTTTAAAAGAAAAAAAATTGAAATGCAAGAAAATTTCAAAACAAGCACATGTTAAATTTTGGGAGAAATCTTTCTAAAACGGCCTGCAACATGGATGTTATTTATGGGTTAGACACAATTATTAGGGTCTTTTTCCAAGCCATAGATTAGATTTGGCGACCTGCGGCGTGCCTAATCGGGAAACTGTTGAGTGTCTTTAACCTGGCAAAGTCCAGCAGCGCAACTTTTAGTCACGTTGAAGTGCTTCCTTTACCTTCTCCTGGTGGTCCCCGGGCATTGATTTGTGTATCCACATTAGCTAAAATTGGAAAGCGCGAAAATCTCTTCTAACTCGTTAGGATAGGTTACGGAGGCTAGCACTCTGCGTAACTGAAAACCATCTTGCTACCGAAACGGAAACAACGCCTCGGATAACTAATGATAATATGTTGGCGACTTTTGGCTATCGAATAAGGACAACGATTGGTTTCTGGAATGTGAGGACACTCCTGGATGATGGCAGTGAAGGTCCCCACAACGCCAGATTCCTCCAACTAGAGAAAGAATTCATGCGGTACAGGCTGGACATCTTAGGCTTTAGCGAAATACGTTGGATGGGCTCGGAAAAGTTCAAGTCACCATCGCGTAACACTGTACTGCTCTACTCCGGAAAAGCTCCAGGAAGCACACGTGAAGCTGGGGTTGGGCTGCTGCTGTTAACAAAAACAACTGTCAGTAGTCTGATTTCATGGGAGCCTCTTGGAGAAGGAATAATAAAGGCACGATTCCGGACAAGAGTACGTCCCGTCACCGTTATAGTGTTGCGCCTCAACGGAGCTCGCGTCCGATGAGGAGAAAGAATGCTTCTACAGTCGGCTAGGAGCCGCTTACAACAACAAACCGCACTTGGTATTAAAATGGTTACAGAAGATTTTAATGCTAAAGTTGACAGTAACAACGATGGACTCAAACATGTGATGGGAAACCATGGAGTTGAGAATTGCAATGATAACGGTGAGCGGTTTATTGACTTCTGCAATACTGATGAACTCGTCATTGGCGGCACCATGTTTGAGCAGATGACGTGGCACAAAATAAGTTGGGTTTCGACGGACAGGCAAGCATCTTCGCATCAAACTGATCACTTCGTGATGGGCCGGCTCTTTAGAAGCAGTCATCTGGTTGTTCGAAATAGAAGAGGGGCCGATATGGGACGGACTTGCTCGAGACCACCACCTTATGGTAATTACTGTAAGACTTTGTACAGCTGCAACTCGGAGATCCAACGGCATAACTCGCTTACCCAGGTTCAACGTCGACAGGCTAAAGGATCTCTCAACACGCCAACAATTGAGAGACCACCTTTCACACGGAATGATGACAATCAGCAGCACGGAACCTGAATACATTGAAAACCACTGGAATGCTGTGAAAAATGTTCTTATATCAGGTGGTGAAAGAATAGTCGGCCGAGTGAGGGGAAACAATAACGCTTGGATGAAGAAACCTGAATACGGATAGGCGAACGGCAAAAACTCAAGGCCTGTATTGCAGCTGCAACTGGAGTAGAAAAAATAGAGCTAGAATCCCTCTACCGCATGAGAAAGAGAGAGGTTCACCGCAGTGTAAGACGTGACAAGCGTAATCACATCAACGCTTTGGCCCAACAAGCAGAAGATGCTGCTCACAGATGCGACAAACAACACCTCGTAAAAGGCTCAGACTGCTCGCTACTTAGTTCTGATGAGGATCAGCTAAGAAGGTGGAAGAACCATTTTGCGTCGGTATTAAACCGAATTACCGACAGCAATGCACAACTGATACCTGCCTAGCCGACAGGAACAACAAATTCCCGAATCCGCACTACACCCCCCAGTAGAGATGAGATCCGCAACGCAAAAACAAAGCACTGAAAACCAACAAAGCAGTAGGACTTGATTGCATTCTTGCAGAGCTTCTACAAGCGGCGCCAACGACATCGAGCGAACTCTTGAATCCACTCATAAAGAAAGCATGGGTCTCTGAAGGATTTCCGAATGTAAGGAAAAAGGGAATGATAGTCAAGCTCCCTAAAAAAGGAGACTTAACAAAGTGCGAAAACTGGAGAGGGAATTGCGTCCTGCCTGCCGTTGACAAAATATTAGCGAAAATAGTACCGGAACGCATCAGGGAACATCTAGAAGCCACACTCGATGCCGAACGAGCAGGTTTCCGCACTGGATCCTCATGCATTGATCATATCAATACTTTAAGGATCATGATTGAGCAGTGCGTCGAATATCGATCACCACTCCACCTGCTACTCATTGCCTTTGAGAAGGCTTTCGATAGCGTCAATAGAGAATTTATTTGGCATGCTTTACGCAGGAGGGGTATCCCGGATAAATTAATAGCTATTATTAAGGCAACTTATGATGGATCCAAATGTCACGTTGTGCACGAAGGGAGGCAGTCAGAAGATATTGAAGTCCAAAGTGGAGTCAGACAGGGCTGCATTTTGTCACCAATATTGTTTCTGTTGGTGATAAGCGATGTCCTGCGAGCGGCCTTGATGGGAAACAGAGGAATTCGATGGACTTCACCTGAAACATCTTGACTATGCGGACGACGTATGCTTGCTCTCTCATAGGATAATGGATCTCCACCAAATGACAACAGGGGTGGAGAGAGAAGCAGAAATCGTGGGGCTGAAAATCAACTCCAGTAAAACTAAGATGATCAGCCTAGTCATCTTCTCTCAAAAATATTTCTCAACAACCGGTAGAGAAAGTACAGAGCGTCCAATACCTTGGAAGTATCATCTCTACCGAGGGTGGCACCGAACAAGACATCAGCAGTCGAATCGGGAAGGCAAAGGCTGCTTTCGGTATGCTTAGAAATATATGGAGGAATAACTCTCTAAGCTTAAGAACCAAGCTACGGCTGTTTCGATCCAACGTCGAATCCGTGTTACTTTACAGTTGCAACACTTCGATATGGAAGTAACAGTAGGTGTCACTAAGAAGCTGCAAACTTTTATCAATAGAAACATCCCTAGGATTTTCTGGCCCAATCGTATATCATAGGGGTGGCCGTGGCGCGATGGATGTGTGCTCGCCTGTGAACCTCATGATCACAGGTTCGATCCCTGCCGTGGTCTATGTCGTTTTAATTCCATTAAAAACCTTCTAAAATTGTCATCAATGGGTTGTGCTGGTTTACTCATTACATGTTGTTCAGGCATAACACTAACAACATGTGATTGAGTTAAACTAGTATGCCCAACAAGGATGAACACGAATAAAATAATGTGAATTATAAGCGACATAAAAATAAGACACGGCATTCTCCGCTTTAGTTCAGCCGCCATCCCTGGAGATAAAATATCTGAGACAACAACCTTCAGTCTCAGAACATCGCGTCACACATCTTTCCTATCCTTCTTTCTCTTCCTTAACTTCACGCCCGCGCTGTGTTCAAACATTTAAAGGGTAATCATAATCCCTTGAGCGCGGGTAGATTATAAAAAAAAAAAAAAAAAAAAAAAAAATCAAACGAAGAGCTCCTCAGGAAAAGTAAGTATAGATTACTGTTAAGTTCGGATCATCTTACAACAAGTTTGAGACCCCTGCCCAGTAAGAAATACAAACGATTATTTTCAAAAAAAAGTTCTTAAAATGCTGATTTCCGGGCTTCCTGTTCCTACTTCATCATCTTCCCAAAATATTGATGAGACTACAATTATTGCCAATGAAGAAAAAGGTGAAGAAACATACGACGAGTGTATTATGATGATGAAGAATCTGGGGCAAAATACACTGAATAATTTTAAGTGATCCACCCATGTCTCATTATAAACAAATTTACCACATTAATAAGAAATTACCTTAAGACACTCTGTATACCTTTATTTAAAATAAATAAAGCATTAATAACTTTTAAGATGGGTTTCAAAGCAAATGTAACATCATTAGAATAAACAAATAATTTTGATCATTTTTTGATGCAAATTCTCCTTAGTTCGAAGATGTGCAACCCAGATTTCCGATGAATCTGGGACATAAATCACCCAAAACGTGAACGACGACACGGGTTGTTTTATCTATTAAATCGTCTCTATTTTACCAAAAATTCGCTCTACGAACTCTGAGTCCAGAAAGCCAAAACACATCGACTACTTTGGCTCGGCCGAATCGAACGTTTGGAAAACATTGTTCAAGCCAAGAAAGTCCCAGAGAAGCAAAACAACATTTGAAATAAAAGACGAATGGTCACCAAAACCTCATCAACGTCCATACTACAGCAATACACCCAATTTATGACGAAACCAAGTGAATTGTTCTCTGTTGTGAAGTAGATTCTCTGCTCCACAAAATTGAAAACAGCAAAATTGAAGGGATAGACAAAAAAAAAAAACATTTAAAAAATTATAAAAAAAAAAATTAAGGACGAAATGATTTCCGTTGTATTTTACATCTAACTGCACACCCATAGTTACAACTTGAAGCGGAAAATTGTTATTTTACAGTGGAAATACGTTGAACAACCTTTTTCCGTTCTTTTTGTTCATCATATACTTCATCACGAAAAACGAAGGACGAAGGACGGTTACTACTACCAATAAAGACAGTCCATTTGGGAAGTAGAGCCTTGGGACTCGACTTTTACAACGAAACGAAGATTTTCTTAATATAGGTATATATCATTTTAATGGTTTTAATGAGGCTATTACAGGTAGCATAGCAAAAATATTAAGAGCAAAGTATGGGGAAAGGATTAAATTTACAACGGGCAAAAGGACGACCAACTTTTCGCTCATGCTCAGGTTCACAATTCTAAAAAATTAAATGAAAATGGAAAACAAACAATCATTGAAGATTGCTGTATAATTGGGAGAATTCACTTTGAGCTGCCATCCAAAGATAAAATATGACAAAATCAGGAGGGTTTCAATAGTATAATCACGTGTACTTAGCGGGCTTTGTTAATTTGTGTACATATTTATTTATACATTTACCCGTAATTCTAAACAAGCACATATATTCTCAACAAAAAACCATCGTAAATGGAGTTACTAAAATTTTCAAAAATAAACTAAAATAAAGGAAAAATTATTTGAAGTCATATTTTATTCAATACTAGCTGCCCCGGCAGACGTTGTTCTGCCCTATTTTTTCTAAGACAACACAACATTGATTTTTTATGCTAATATTGTCCATTCGCAGTAATAAAACATATTTCAGAGTGATCACTTTATTTATATTATTATTATTATTATTATTATTATTATTTATTAAAATTACATAAATGTACATATTAATAATAAATCAGCTGGAGCGCCTTAGGCTTTCTGCTGAGCACTTTATTTATAGATTTATGTCTCCATACTAAACAATGAATTCTTACGCGAATTATAAGCTTTCTATTTTGTACATTGCAAGACTTTAGTAGTAGTAGTAATAATGTGGTATTTTCATTGTAATGCCTTATCCTACACGATATTTTTTGTTTGATTACTTATTTTATTTATTTATTTTATTACGACGCGAGAGCAGGCAACATAAAACTGTCCATGAGAGAAGCATGTGTTTTCCAGATTAACGCCGCAAACACTCAACGACTGACCCTGTGATTTATTTATGGTCATAGCGAAAGCAAGCCGCACTGAAAATTGCAGTCGTTTAAATTCAGTCAGTTGGTACCATTGGGATGCGGGGTATCAACACATCATCTACCTTATATTTTCACTTTAGAATGGTTGCATTGATCACATTGTTCAGTAATTTTTTCACTGCTAGCCGTGGCCGTTACAAAATCGCGGTTGGTTGATATTTAGTTACATTATGACCACCGATCCTACTTTAAATTGAAGATTATGGGGAGGAAATCCGACAAATCCAGTGAGTTCAAAAATTCTGGTGGATAATTGAGGACATCATCTTGGTTAGTTGCGCAATCAACTGATTTGTATGTCCTTAATTCACCGGCAATTTCATTTTGGATTTTGAAATTTATTTCATTTACATCCGTGTTTTTGGCAGCAAATATATCTTGTTCACTCAACCAACAATGATCTCTACAATTTAGAGCGACGTTTGGGAACACCTTTTCTATAAGCTCAGGTTTTGATTCTGTAAACTGACAAAAATTTACAGGAAATAATGCAGCCTTTCATAACATCTACATGAATTTAACTATTACCAATGTCAATTCGTTGTTTTGAAAATATTTCTCCAGATCGATCATTTTGCAATTCAACACACATATTCTTGTTCAAATTTAGTATCTTAATTTTTTTTTTTCACAAAATGGAGGACTTCAAACATGCATTCAGTTCATCCGCTGGTGCAGACCGGTGAATAACTGGTAATGTTTGACGAAAATCTCCTGCTAACAAAATCATCGCTCTACCGAATTGGTTTTGATTGCTTCGCAGATCTTTGAGAGTTCTGTCTAATGCCTCCAAAGACTTTATGTGCCATCGAGCATTCATCCCATGCATTACTGCAAGACCTTTGCAATTGTAGAGTTCTTCGAAATGTTGCAAGTCGGAGTTTCATTGCTTTAAATATTCAATGGTAATTTTAGCGCTGAATGGGCTGTTCGAACGCCTTCCAACAATGTAGCTGCAATACCAGAGGAAGCAAGGGCGAGTGCAATTCCATTCTGTAAGAGAATTGTTGCTAAAATCAATAAAATCCATCATTTACAACTTTCATAAGTGTATCAAAGACATACTTTTGTTGTAGGTTCAACAGCGGAATATATTTTCGAACCGATTCCCTTAAAGAATCAAGATCGAACAGTTTTTCACGTTGCAATTCTTGATTAAAACCGTCGCCGTCGTTCATTGGGCGATTAGGCGCGGCCATGCCTAATTGAGATAATACTTTTTTCGACATCATTAAGCACATGTCTTCAATTGATATCAACGCCTCGTTGTAAATGTTGATTTCCTGTTCTGATATCGTCACACATATCATCTTTGTATTTGATTAATAAGTCAATTGTGTTTTTCGGAAAGCATATTGACATAATTATAGAAAACATTGTTCGTATTTGTTGAGCTTTTGAAGAAATTACAGCATCATTTAAAGTTTGATCCAAATGAGCATCATTTTCTAACAGTTGCAAACGCTGACAGGCTTCTCTGTAAGAGCCACATAATTCACCATTAACAGTTCTTAAATGTTGGAATGATATTGGGCCGCGAACATTGACTAAATAATCGTTGGCGGACGTACGTACTACTAAAAGTGTTTTTTTTATTATTTTCCTTGTAATTTTTACGTTTTTTCTCTTCATAAGAACCTTCCTTGTACCTTAACAAAAAAGTTCTCGAGTTTTACGCTTAGCAACACATTTTGCGATTCATTTATATTTATATAGATAGAAGATATACATAAATTCTATTTAAAGTGTATGGGGTTTTTTTTTACAAAAACTACTCCGATGCATGCCTTCAAATTAAATCAGGGAAGTACAAGAATCGGAAGTACTCGTATGTTATGGAAAGGTAGCAGATTCTCAGCGCTTGAACTTAAAAATATTGTGTGTAGATCGCACTTTTCTCGAAGGACCAAACCAAAGTTTGATTTAAGAGTAATAAACGGCGATGAAACCGTAGTAGATCTGTGTTTGGGATTAGCAATCCTATTAGAAGAACTTGTATAATTTAGAAACACAATTTTTTCCCAAAATATAGTCTGGAATCGACTTAAAACTTATTTTATGGAAAGTTGTAAGAAATTTTAGCTTTAAAAGGGCTGAAAAGTATATCTCCAATAAAAATCAAATGCACACTAGATCGCACGAACTTGCTCTTATGTAAAAGTACTTTGGAATTTAAGATACATTTTATAAATATAAAACATGGATTTAATGAGATAAAAATGTTCAAATGTATGGAATTGCCGTCTGATTAATCCTTGTAATTTTTTATATAACAAATTTCCTTAAAATTTTTCGAGAACAAAATTTGGGATGCCAAATTTTAAGTATTTAGTATAGATTTTAGAAATAGTTTCAAAAAATTATCGTTCACACATTTTAAAGATATAGGTTTTTCAAAAAACAACGTGGAATTTTCTTTTTTTTTTCAAAAATCACAAAAAAAATTTTTCGAATATTTGTATATACAATATTATTTTAAACTTAAGGAGGCTCCAGCTAAAAATTTTTGGTTAAAATCGTTAGAGCCGTTAATGAGAAAGTCGAAAATCAAAAAAACGGGTCTATGACAGGTACCCCTAATAACATTTCCCCCCAAATTTTTGCTTAAAAAAAACTTCAATTTCTCCTACCTACAGTACCTCCAGTAGTTAAAGGCTGTAGTTCGAGGTACAGACATACGGACATACAGACAGACAGACGAAATTGTCGGACCCACTTTTTTCGCTGTCATCGTAATGTCAACTTTGATCAAAATCTCGAGTTCGATTTTTTTTTTCAAATGCAGATCTTGCCCTATAGTACCTATATCGCAAGTAAATAAAATGCACGACTGGGTCGCACGAACTTGCTCCTATATAATAGACTAGGAATTTTAAAAACGAATGTTATTAAAGAAAACTGTTCATAAGGATAAAATGAATTTTTTAAATTCTTTTACTAGTAAGAGATAAAAACAGAATGCTATGCAAATATGAATTTATGCAAGAACAAAAATTATAAGTCGTTGTAGTGTTTTCTTAAGAAAATAAGGTTTTAAATAAGGTTGGCACGCCAACTTAAATTTCTTATTATTATACGACTAAAGATTACATTTAAAAATAAAGTATTGAGCGGTTTTTTGAGATATTGAATTTTCCACAAAAAATTGTTATTTTTTCAAAAATTCAAAAAATAAAAGTCTTGAAATGCCATGTTTTTTTAACTTTTTAGAAGCTTCTCTATAAGAAATTTCATTAAAATCCGTTATGCCGATAATGAGAAATTCAAAATTCGAAAAAATGCTTCTATGATAGTAGGGTGCAGTCAGTAAAAACTTGATTTCAATTTTTTTTAGATCGTTTAAATTAATCGAAAGAAACAAAAATTTATCAAAGTTCTCGGAGCCGTTTTGGAGAAAAATACGTTTTTCGACAACCATTTTTTAACATTTTTATGGTGGGTGTGGGTATTGTTATTTTTAGGTAAAATAACCATTTTTTGTAAAAAACTGATAATCGATAAACGAAAATCGGCCGAGCGGTTTGGGCTGTAGTCGAACAGACAGGCAGACAGAATTGCGAGACCCACTTTTTTGGTCTTCGCTTTCATCGTAATGTCAACTTTGATCGAAATCTCGAGTTCGAATTTTTTACGAAAGCATAAGTTGCCTTTTAGTACGTATAAGTCGCAAGTAAAAAATCCCGTCGGATGGAAGCTACCTGATCGGGATGCTAAAATGAACCACTTATCAACGGAAAATTATTAAGAAATCAATAAAACACGTTTTAACTTCAAATTGTCATACATGTATGTACATACATATATCGACAAATTATCCAGCTTATCACTTTTCGATCGCAAGATGTTGCTTTGCTCACTCGATACTCATTAATTTCAAGTTTTTTTTTCCAGGGAACTAATTAATTATAAATTTCCATATAGCCCAAGTATAAAAGAAAACGGAATGGAATGGAAAACTGAACACAAATGCATGTAATAAACTTTTTCTTTGTTGATAAGCTGTTGTAGAAAAGTTATTTTTGTGGTACCTTTATATTTTTCATTATACATATACCTCATCTTTCATTTCATGCTTTTATACAAATTCGAAGTCCATTTATATTTCGAATCCTTACATTTTTCTAACAATACTTATGCAGCATATACAACTAGGTACCAATTGCAATTTCTTCGGTTTTCCTCTCGCTGACAAACGGGAAAGGATTACCTTGATGTATAGGTAGTTATCGACATTGAATTGTCCTCATTTTTTCTTTCCGTTTGAATATACATAGGTGCACATTTGAACCAAACATTTTGAACTTCACTTTAATTTGTTCGCTCAAACGATGAAGATGAAAGCATTTACAAAAAAAGGTATTTCGGAGTTGATTGTTGAAAGGATACTCGTTCTCTGGATTGATTTGAACTGTGTAGCTCTAAATTAATTGAAAAATATTTTTATATCGATCAATTTGATACCGCTATAGTTTCAGTCTCATAAGAAACTGGCTTAATCGCAATAAACGCAGCTTTTGGCTGGGAAGGAACACATACCATAGCAGCTGCATGTGAAGCTTATTCAACGCGCCATTATCATCAGTGACTTTACCATGCAAGGCTCACCAACAATCATTTCCTTTCCTGGCGGATGTGCAGTGTACATCTGGCCCACATTCAGATATTCACCACCTCTTTGCCATTTTTATTCACATCCTTTCGATGCAAGCATTCATTGATGCACCATACAAGGGACACATTCATATCCGTTTCCATTTTGAAAGCCATCAATTGTGGAATTATATTATGTACAAGTTTCGATTGTACTTTGAGTTTGATGCGAGAGGAACGGAGGAGCAAGGTGGATAGAGGTGGTAACGATGGTGATATTTTTGAACGACACGATGGATGATGCTTTTTTTTTTTTAATTTCTTGATGCTTTGCATAGCACAAATAGACAATTGTTGCGACGATGATGCTGGCTGTCACCACCGACAAGGACGAGCGTATAAACTCGTACATTGGACATTATACATACACATAATGCAATAGAATAAGAGGAAAACGTAAAAAAAACTTAGTGAGAAGCATGCATTCGTCCTTGGGCTCACAAAGAATTTGAAAAAAGGTTTTGCATTGAGGATTTAGGGACGAATAAATCAAAAAACAAATTAATGTTGAAGCTAAATGTAGACTTGAAAGAATAAAACTGAAAACGTACTAATTAAAGTAATGCATTCCGGGGGTTTCTGTTAAATTGAAGTAGTTTTGAATATTACAAATTTGTATAAAACCGAAACCACTGAATGACTTCAAGCGATTTTCCATATTTCAAAGTCTCATTTAAAAAATTCCGCAATATCAACATCTCGAAACTTGTAATGCAAAGTAAAAAAAAATTTACAAGATATTCCAAATCTATATAACACATTCTCTCGAACACCGCTACAATTGCATGGATTTTAAATAAAAAGAAAATTTGGTGGTGCAACAGCTCGAAGAGAACCTGGACCCAGTGACTTACAACTCACCATTCCTGTGTACGTGTTACCAGGAATGGAGGGGACCTACAATTTTCTACCGATTCCGAACGGCTTTATGAGCAGCACTTTTCGTGACCAGAGCTACTCTTGTCAATTCCTCGCAAGAGGCAGTACACCCCTGAAAAAAACGTTTGCAGTGGCTGAGAATCGAACCCAAAACTTTCTGCATGACAGTCCAACGCACTAACCATTATACCAAAAGAGGTACTAATAAATAAAGGGTTTTACAATTGGCGGGCGTAAATTTTGGTAGACTGTGACATCTGTTAAATATGTTGTATATTATTTAGTACCTGATGTCAAATCACCACGACAAGTTACACGATTGAACAGCATGTTCAAATGATAAAACTTAATTATCAAAATGGGTGTTCGTTAGTGCAAACGCTGTGCGCGTTACGCTGATTTTACGGTAGACGTGGTGGCCCTTTACAGTCGACTTTTCAACGTTTGGATGGCTAAATTTGAGACAGCCGGTTCAGCAATCAATCAGCCAACATTCGTAAGTCAAAGGAACGCAAAATCGCCCGCGAGAGCATCGCCGCGATCCGTAAAAGTGCACATCAGAGCCCGAGGCTCATACTCGTAGTTCATGGCCAAAAACAATGCCGTTTGTTAGCTGACTGGTCTTCGTGCTACACTCACCACATCAGTTTGCATTTGAACCTAGACGGACATAATGTACGTCTTATAATTGAGCTTTCTCTTTAAGTACGATCACGCGAATTTTTTTCGAAAACCAATTTTTTCTCAAAAACCAATGTAGTTACTCATGACTTCTTTTGTAGCTTAATATTTTATTGGCGATGAATTTATTTGTGTTCCATGATTTAATTTCAATTCTTTTTTTTTGATGATTCATAAATAACATAGTAAAAGAAAAATTAGAATATGGTACAGTGTAGTAGCCCTTGGCGTGATAATTATGGATTCCATTTTCACGCGGGCCTTGTAAAAACAAAATATTTTCAGGGGTACTCCTCCAAGAGTATCTCCTGTCACATCATTTTTCGCGAAAAACAATCTTCTTCTTCTTCTTCTTCCTTTGTTTCGGCGCTGTTATGATCTCGATGTCGAGGGGATCATAACTCTCCCACGTATCTGCTTCACACTAGTGATCCGCCTGTGGGGTTCGCCGGGTTGACCTCAGAAATCGGCGGCAAGCCTCCCGGTTTTGTATTGTTCCATTTCTGAGGCCAACTGAATGCTGGTGTTTTTGCATTTGTTTGTACCAGGAGTGTTTAGGCCTACCTTTCTTTTTATTCCGAATTGGAACGTTGTATGATATTGCCTTTTTGACGGGGTTCTCAGGATCTCTCCTTTGAACATGGCAATACCAACTGAGTCGGTCGTGTTCAATTTTTTGGGAAATGGTATTCTTAACATGAAGGCTTCCTCGGATCTTCGTACTTCTAATTCGATCAAGCTTTGTAACTCCTGCTGTCATACGAAGCATCTTCATCTCAGCTGCCGTTAGCTTACTCTCATACTTTTTGTACATTGTCCAACATTGTGAACCGTATGTGAGTGCTGGACGCACAACTGAAGTGTAGAGCTTTCCTTTCAGCTTAGGGGGCATTTTTCGGTCACAGAAGATAGCAGAATTTTCCCGCCACTTCATCCACCCTACGCTTACGCGATGATTGATATCGTCATCACAAGTAGCTTCGTTATTTATCATAGACCCCAGATATTTAAACTTTTCACACTTGGGAAGCACTACTCCATTCAAATAAATGTCTGGAATAGGCCTGTGTGGATCAGAAAATGGGCAGCATAGGTATTCTGTCTTTTTCGCGCTTATGCGGTACCCACTTCCTTCTAGAACATCCACCCATACGTCAAGTGCTCGTTGTAGGGATATCGGGTCTTCACTTATGATGGCTCCATCGTCAGCAAAGAATAACTGATGCACTTTTGGATCCGTCACTTTGCCTTCAAGCAGGTAATCAAGAACTGTAATAAAGAGCAGGGGACTCAAGACACTTCCCTGATGTACACCTACTGTGATTTCGAATTCTTCGGTGACTCCAGCTGCGCATCTTACTTTAGTAACTGCTCCATCATACATGTCCATAATTATCCGCACATAGGTTTCTGGAACTCCTCGTTGCCTGAGGGCCACCCATATTAGATCTCGTGGTTGCCGATCGAATGCTTTTTCAAAATCAACCAATACGACATGCAAATCCTCCAAAGAATCCCGATGTTTTTCCATAATTATTCTTATACTCTGGATTGCATCCGTGGTTGACTTACCCCCGACAAACCCGCACTGGTCATCAGATAGCCTAATTATTTTTCGCAGTCGGCTACCCAAGACTCGCTCAACGATCTTCATGGTGTGTGACATCAGCTTAATCGAACGGTAATTATCACAGCTTCGAGTATCACCCTTTGCTTTATAAATTGGAAGAAGGTAACTTTCCCTCCATTGATTAGGCATGCGATCACCTCGTATAAGTTTGGAGACAAGAATCATGAGCCATCTAAACCCGATGTCTCCCATCTTTTTCCAAAACTCTGAGGGTATTTCGTCTGGGCCAACAGCTTTTCCCTTTTTGGAGTATTTTACCGCCTCACTAACTTCTTCGACTGTGACGTCGGATACTTCGCTTAAGTTAGGTGAAGCTATTGGAAAGTACAGCCTTGGAAATTGTTCGTTTAGAAGTCCGTCACAATACTGTCGCCACCTGTGAAGAATTTCGTTGTCTTCCACAAGAAGTTGGCCTTGAGCATTGTTAATGAACTTTGGCGAACAAATCTCCTGGGCATTTCTTCTTCTTTGAGCGGCTATTTTGAAGATAGCGAAAAACAATCATGCTTTGAAAATTAAATTTTGGTCTGCAATTTAAAATATTTGATGCTTTTTCATATTTTTCATATAATGTAATATTATTACAATATTTAACGAGTGATAAAAACAATGAATAAAAGCAAATAGCAATGTCATTTATTTTTTCAATTGTTATTTCTTTACAATTTCCATAATTGTAATTGGTCAAATTTGTCAATATAATGAAATATCATTTCGTTCTTTTAAGGCCGTTTTTTGACAAAATCAAAAATGTTATTCGTAAAAAACTCGATACACAATATTCAATACTTGTTAACGATCAAATTATAATTTACCATTTTTCCATATAAAATCGATTTTAGTGAGATATCAAAGCATACCTGAAATAAAAGAAAGGACATATTATTTAACTTGATTTTTCATAAAGATAAACATTTTTTTGTGAGAAGGTTAAAGTCAAAAACACTAACTAAATTAGATAAATATTTTACCATATTGGGAGTCATTATGCCCTTGGCCTTGGGAGTCACTATGAATTTTACCTACTTTGTTTTTGATGTTTGGCTTAGTAAAGTTTATTTGGAAAGGACTTTCTTATCACGAGTTCGGTAGTAATGAAATTTAAAGAAGCAATAATAAAGTTGAAGTAAAAACATGTCAAGGATTTTTCAATAAGGGCGGTTCAATGAATGCTACATAGATTCGGCTGAATTTGAGCGATGACCTTGGATTATTTTGACTTTGAGAGCATTGGTTAATTGAGTTTATTGGCGTAGACCTACGACTTCAGAAAACCCACTAGAAACATTCTAATGGGGCTAAATCGTAAGGACTTGGTCCCTATCCTTAAATCATTCATTCAAAAAGTTCATTGTGGAGTTCGATGTTTGGCATGTAGGGTAGGTCCGATGGAACCACAAGTGATCCACTTCTGTATCATTCAACTCGAGACAAATAATATTTGTTATTATTAACCTGTTCCGCTCTCCGTTAAAAGCGACGGACGGCTTAATCGTCGTTTTGAAGAACTACGTTCCCAAAATCTCCACAGTAACTACTTTTCAACATTGCTATTGATCCAAAAATGCAACTCGGCCAAAGTTGAAATCCTCTCCCAAGCGCTCCGAATCCCAGTCAGCGAAGAAACGATATTGGGCCTTACCAACAATCAAATTAAGAGACGACTTTTATATTTGAGCGAAATGAAGCATTATTTAATGGACTCTATATAACTGACCATATATGCTGCATTTTATTTTTTAGGTTCCGTACAATAAATGGTTCATAATTTAGAGTTCACATAAATATTAAGTTCATAACATGTATGGTTAACTTTATAGAGCTCTTTAAATAATGGTCCATTTCGCTCAAATATTAAAGTCGTCTCTTAATTTGATTGTTGGTAGGGCCCATTGTCTATGGTGTCATTAACATTGAGCTCCTGGGTTACTTAAATCTTGTTCAGGTGCCGGCCCAATTCCCGACGCAAAATTCGCCATGTTGAAGTCTTGCAAGAGGTCGAGTTCTTGTGCATGGCTGACTCGTTCTCCTGGTTCACTTTCAGGAACAGCGGTGATGTTGTCGTCTGTTCTGTCATTCTCTTGATGTGCGGATGTTGGCTGACAGCTAACCGAACTAGGGGGTCCTAAAAGCAAACATTACTATTTGATGCTTTTTTTATCTAATGCTGAGGTAGAGTCAGGAATGTCAATCCGAAGAAAGCACAAAACTTTAGAAAGTTCAGAACTTCAGTAAGAACAAATTATTTGGTATACCTATAAATTTAACATATTCCTAAATAACTAACACGTATTTCAAATTCACAAGTTCCTCATATTCCTAAATACTCGTAACTAACACGGTATTTCAAATAAGGGGCAGACGGCGGGAATTAATCCCATAATATCTAAATCACAGATGGTTTTATTCAAATTTGAAGACAACAAACGCTTAATGGAAAAACCTTTATGTACCTATATATAGTAAATTGGATATTGTTCGTTCAATGCAAATCTTATGACTGTATCAGTTCTAATATTGATAAGGTTTTTTTACAGGTAATTTATATTAGAATATCCTTATTCTATCTTTCTCTTGGGTAAATGTTTTTTGGAATTAATTTTTTAAGGATTTTTTTTATTAATGGAAAGTACACCTTTTTTTTTTGAATTTTCTAGAAAACTGTTGCAACGATTTTGATTTTATGAAAAGGTCTAACAATTCGAATAGAGGGAAAATAGGGTTTATAACAGTTTTTAAAAAATTGACATAGGCGATATTGTTCCAATTTTAGAGGTCGGTATTTCTGAGTACGTCTAATTCGAATTTTTTTAAATAATTTGTCTGATTCATTACTTAGTAATTCTTTTTTTTTCAAATCTCAAATAAATACTTTTCAATTTATTGGATGAAATAGCTTCGAACAAGTTTTTCTAACTGCCTATAGGCACCATAAAATTCCAACCTATACTTACATTATGTTTGTTTTTAATTTTCTACACACAATTCATGTTTTTAAACTCCCAAAAGTGTTCAACGAAATAAAATTAAAAAAAGATAAACAAGAAATAAAAAGTATCTAGAAAAATAAAAATGTAATACAAAATCCGCTCAATGAAAGGGTCACTATTCTTTATCATACGAGTATCATCTAACTAAAAAATTCGAAGGGAGGAAAATCACCCTAGCTGCTCTGGCTTAACAAACAAAATTGAATAGTAAAATACAATGATGGTCTTAGAAAACAAGTCCTTCCTCTACTTCCTTCCAAATGAAAAAAAACACCAGTGCAATATAAATCTCACAAGAAACTATGAATAAAAACATAACAAACAAGCGGGCTTAAATAGAACAGTTCATATGGACTACTTGGTTAGGATTGCCAACTTGTATTAAATAGGTGTGTCAACATTTAACGTGATTTCTATCTTATGTTGTATATACACTATTTTTACTTGCGACTTATAGGTTGGCACTATAAGGCCAGTTATGCATTTGTTAAAAAAAATCGAACTCGGGATTTTGATCAAAGTTGACATTACGATGATAGCGAAGACCAAAAAATTGGGTGTCGAAATTCTGTCCGTCTGTCTGTCTGTTAGACCACAGCCTTAACCGATTTTCGTTAAACTTGGTAGGTATCGTTTCTTAATTTCCCCCCACACGTTTTTTTTTCTTTTTTTTGAAGACCAAAAATATCGGTACCTGCCATTTTTCCAAATTAATCTATTAATGGTACCCAACTTGGAACGATTTTATTTTCTCAAAAACGGTACAACCGAAGCTCTCCAAAAATTTGAATATTATTGTGAATTAAAATTTTCTAAGAACAATTTTTTTTTTTCGATTTAAAAAAAAATCAATTTTTTTTTTTTTTTTCAAAACTCAATTTTTAAACTTGATGAATTTAAGTTTCTCGATATAAGCTACAAGATGTGCGAATCAAAATTTATTTTACCTAAAAATAACGGTACCCTCCATGCAAATGTTGAAAAACGGGTTCCGAAAATCGTATTTTTCTCGAAAACGGCGCCGAGAATTTTTATAATTTTTTTTCTTTCTAATAATTTATACGATCAATAATTTAATAAAAACATTTTGAAATTGAGATATTACTGACTATACCTACCCCACCCCGTTGAGTTTCACCTTGTCGTGGTGGGGTGGCTTACGTCTTTCTCTGGCTTGCTAGAGTTAGACAACTAAGAGAACTCGAAGAACTTATATAAAATAAGTCACGTGACATACATAACAATAAGCGATCGAGACATCTCTTTCGTTCGATGTATGCAAAAGCAATCTAAAGTAGTGATATAAAATGATGTAAAAATGAGATTGCTAGATAAGAAATTTGAAATTTTGAACGCAGTAAGGACATCGGTTGTAGTTCAAGCCTTTCCGAAAAAATTTTGGTACCCAATCTCAGAAAACTGAGCAACGGGTCCCTGGTGCTGATTTATACAAATCTTGAACTATGTGATGTGGGGGTCACGGCCAATGACGAAAGGTAGTTGAGCGAATTTACCGTCTCTCTTGCTTATTAGTCTTGGTATAGCAATCACAATTGACGGTCCTTCCTGGTACCTGAAATTAAAAATTGCAGGGAGCGTCTCTATCCATTTTGGTGTAGGACAACAAGACTAATCGTATTCGGTGCAGGTTGTGGTTGGCTTCGGTCAGCTGTGATCTGCACCTTCATTTGCTTAATTTATTAAGCGCATGTAATATTATTGCTGATATTTTAAAAATAACTCCATAATATTTTAAAGTAACAAGTAAGAACAACAAGATAAAGATATCTTCCGTAGAGTGATATCTATAAGAGAACACCCTAATTGGGTACCTCGGGGATAGTGATTACTAATCCCCCGCTAATTATAGGCCCCATGGAGTCACTGTCACTGGGAAGGCCCTCTGTAAAGAGAGCTCGAGGTGGCTGTTGGTTATACCAATCAATTTACGCGATTGACTATTGTGGCTTGCTGCAATAGTTAGATAAAAACAATTAGATCCGTACCAAAGGGTAATGAACTGCCTACACAGTACAAAATTTGGAACAGCCTGGAGATACCTGATTCGCACTCCCTTGACAAGACCAACGATGATGCATTTGGTGGAATGCGGAGAACAGTTTGTCTTGGGGAGCTAGTCTTGCACGAGGCTGGAAGGGAGTGGCTACCTTTCATCCAGATAAAAAGCAACTGGGATCCAGTCCTGGGCCGTCAGTGCTTGAGGTTAAGCAGTGGGGTAAAGCCATAATAGGCAGGTATCCACTTAAAGCTTAATTTCAGATCTGACTATACCTATACCATAGAATAACGAATTTACCAAAGAGATAACGATTTTTAATGAAATTTTTTATAGAGAAGCTTTTTAAAAGTTTGAAAAATATTGCTCTTCAAAACTTAAGAAAAAAATATTTTTGAATTTTGAAAAAAAAAAATTATTTTTTTTTTTGGAAAATTCGATATCTCAAAAAAGGCTCAGGGTTTTTGGAAATTTATTTTTTATTCGTACAATTTTGGCGTACCAAAATTTGTTCTTGGCCAAAACACGTCGACACTGGCTCGGTCACATCGAGCGAATGGACAACAACGCTCCAGCCAAGAAAATCTTCGAATCCCAGCCCACAGGTTCGAGACGACAAGGAAGACCGAACCTTCACTACAGGGACCAGACGGTTACAGACGTAAGAGCACTTGGTAACTACGACTGAAGGGAGCTCGCGAGGGATCGCAAACGATGAAAGACCGTATCCGTATTATCTCAGGCAGAGACCCTCCATGGATCGGGAGCCGGATAAGTAAGTAAGTAAGTAAAATATCTTCTTAAAAATGTTTTAAATTTTTTTTACATAAGAGCTTATTTTTTTGAGAAACCACTGCAACGATTTATAATTTTTGTTCTTGCATAAACTATAAGAAAAGTCAACATTGCTATAAGAATGCTTTTTCCTTTCATCAATAGAAAATTATTACTATCAAACGAAAATAAAATACTTATTCATAAAGTTGTTTTTCAGGCAATTCTGTTGTATGGCTGTCCCGTTTGGAATAATGTGGCTAAATGTCAAATGCAAAAGTTGCAAGTTTCTCAAAATAGAATCCTTAAAATGATGCTAGATCTTCCTTGGCATCACTCGACTTCTGATCTCCACGCGAGAGCGAATGTTGAATTGATTTCGGAAAGAATTCAAAAATTAAATATTTCATTTTCAAATCGCCTTGATTTTGCTGAGAATATTCTCGTAAGCCAACTAGCTAATCGATCTTAATATGAGCAATATGATAAATTTGTGATTATTTATTTATTAAATTCTGTATTCATGTTTTGTATCTATTTATTTATTAATTTATTTATTTCTTTGTTTATTTATTTATTTATTGTTATTATTGTTTCATTATTTAATGAATTTATTTATTTATATTTTATTTATTTATTTATTTATTTATTTATTTATTATTTAATTAATGTACTTATTTATTTCTTCTGTTTTGTTAATTTATTCATTTATCTACTATTAATGTATTTATTTCTTTACTAGCTTTTACCCGCGGCTTCGCCCGCATTTAAGTCATTGAATAAGTATCAGACATCATCATAATAGAAATTAATCAATATGATACGTATATTTTATTGCTTAGATGGGATTATCAGTTTTAAAAAATTACTACATACAATGAAGTCTAAAAAACTTAAAATATGCTTTATTGAATTGCAACAACAATGTTAAAATATATGTCACTGTAACAAAAATAAATAATTTCGAAGTCTAACAATTTAGAAAGATGCAGCGTATTAATCTAGGATATTTGTATAGACTATATTATAAGTTTTTCCGTCTGGTGCAAATATGTGTAAATTCCGGGAATTAGACACTCGCGAACAGGCTACATTATAGTTGGCCATGAGAAAAGCATGGCTTTTCTAAATGCACTCCCGTTACTTGTAATGTCTGCCCTTGTGTTTTGTTTATAGTAACAGCAAAGCTAAGCTTAAAGGGAAACTGAACCCTTTTGAATTGGAATGGAAGGTCAGTGGGAATAATTGGAATCAGAGGTATGATAACACTTTTTCCCTTACCGACACCTGTTAAAACAGTAGCACCTAGTATATTCTGCCCCAATTTCGTTATCCGAAGCCTTGTTCCATTACATAGCAGAGGGGCATTTAGATTTCTCATAAGCATTACTGGTACTTTTAGTTTCAATTGAAGTTTATGTGACGGTACACCCGACAGTTCAAGTGAATTTAAAAACTCCACAGGATATGACGTACTTAGTTCCGTATCCATAATTGTATCAATTGATAAATATTCCTTCATTTCTCCTTGTACCTCTTTTAAAATGTCGGTGTTGATCCTATAAACTACTTCATTTTTTGGTGATAATATTGCTCTTGCACACAACCACTCATCACAACTCAAATTTTGTTTGCAATTCCGGAAAAACATGAGCAATGAGATCCACATCATTTCCCACTAAATTACAAAATTCTCTGCCATTAAATTCAGACCAATTGTTACGCATGAAATTTCGACGGCGCGTGGTCTGCATTTCTGCATTATAAGTTCTTCACGCTTGTGATTGTTCTGGAGTTTCTATCGCTCTTCTAATTGCCTGCAGCGCAGCTTGTCTTTCTGAACGAACTCGTGCCTGAAGAGGCGTTTCAGCTGCTCTCAAAACCCTTTGCCGTTGTGCTTGCTGTTGTCTTCTCAGCTCTGTGTAAACAAAAAATTCTTGATTTCGTGCAACTTTTGCTGCACGGGCCCGCGACGAATTTTTGGATAGACCAGATTTCCGCTTCCGAGGCATTTTTAAAGAAGAACAGAGAACGAATTGAAATCTCAAAAATGACACCTAACCTATTCAAATAGTTTTATACTTCATATAATAATGACAGAAGAAAAAAACAATAAATATAGAAAAATTTTAAACAGTTGAAACTATAGTCAATCGGAATGGATATTGTCATGACCGTCGTTAATTTTTTTAAAATAAAAAGTAGCATATGTTACTTCTAATACCACCAAGAATATGTGTACAAGGTTTCATGATGATCGGTTTAGTAGTTGTTGCGTGAAAGCGTAACAAACAAACTTACATTCACATTTATAATATTAGTAGGGATTTATTCATGTTTTTGTACGTTAATTTAAATTTGTACTGTTAATTTATTTAAGCTTATTATATTATATATTTTGTTTTGTATGTATCGATGTAAAGTTAGTTTATTTAAAACTGTTTAATTCATTGAATGTATGTAATTTATTTAATATTTAACGCATGTTTTATGCATTTCTTCTAGTCATTAGTATTAAGTTATCTTTAGTAATATACATATATGTATATCTTACATTTTTTTTTTCTAATGGAGGTTTTATCGTGTTTCCTTCAAATATAATGTTGAAATTCAAAATTACTTATAGAACCCTTAAAAAATAATGTTTTAGTTGAATGATATGAATATGGTATCGAATCTCTATAATGTAAAATGTGCGGTAACAAACCATTGTAAAAGTTAAAACGAAATAAAAAAAAAAAAAATCTAAACTAATATTTGGCTGAAACACATGGCATCCTGGTTCTAGCACCAACTACTAAAGGAATTGTTTTAGTCATTTAAAAAATGTTTTTCTCTAATAACTCAATATCTCAAGTGACCTTAACTGAATTAAATTCAATCACTCCACTCAAACCCAAATAATTTTCAAATTTCATAAATCATCTTTCTCTAATAACATTCATTTTTAAAATTCTTAGTATTTTGCATAGGAGCAAGTTCCGGCGACCCAGTCGTGTATTTTATTTTATGCACTTAACAAATACTTATACATTTTTTTGTAACAATATTAAATATTAGGAATTTTGCTTGAAAAAAAGCCTGAAACGCAGCATTATCTGAATTGATTTTAAAACCACCTGAATGAAGTTTCCGAGAAAGTTTGAAAAAAAAAAACTGAACTATGACTCTGCTCTCCTATCGAAAATCACATCAAAAGGCTCTGTACCTAATTAAAAATCAAATCCGTTTAGACTCTAAGATCTAAGTCAATAGACGGATGGTATGCATGGAACTATTTATCTTGGAATTCAAAAATTGTGCACAAAAATATTTTTTTGCTTAGGAAATTTTAGAGCTAAGTAATTATTTGAGATATTTTTCATAATACTTTTCTTTAGCCTTAACATCGGTGCTTTTCTATTTGATTGAAACGTCCGAGTTCAAATATTTGAAAAATTCCGTGCTGGAAATTGTGCCTCTGTGCTCTATGCAGTTAAACGTATACCTACACGTATACATAGTTGAGCTCTTTGCCTTTATTTTTTCCTGCTGCACAAATTCTTGCAATAAAATCTACTACAATGATACTCGTTTATATGCCACCCATTTAATCCTTCGATTCAATGGATATGGAAAGGCTCTTTTTTTATTAGGTCAACAGTTTTTAAAGAAATGTCGTTTTATTGTTGAAAGGCTTCGCGTTAGACGATCTGTGTCATTTGAAATGAATTTCACAGAGCTGCTGCCGCTAACTATTTATACAAAAAAACGAAATTATTCAGGAAATTCTATTGAATAGCACACATATTCACACGAAAGAATACATAGAAAAGAGGACTGTGGAAAACAGTATTAGGGCAAGGTCGGAATTAGTACAAACAATAACTTCATGAGGCTTGTATTTCTTCTATTTTAAAAAGGTAACTTTATAATTTATATTATCCGATGTGTTAACGATTTTCACGCAACGATTCTCAATTTTTACGAGGATATTTTGCATTAAACTTTTCACCGATATATTATTCGTATCTTGGTATTTTGTTGTGAAAAAAGTGTACCCAAAATTTATTTCGTCTTCGGTTATTATTTTTGATTTTTGGTATTATCAAATGTTTAGAGTTATTTTTGAGAAAATTTAAGAAATTCTTTCGTCCCATATATTGATTTGATAAATAAATGTGCATTTAATTTCAGTTAATAGTAATCTGATCATATACTGATCCGAAGTGTATAATCTGAAAAAGAAAGTACGAGGGCGGTCCGATAAGTACTTAGCCTCACCGCCCGATGGTCCCTTAGAAATTTCAGCCGAATCGGACTCGTAGTTTTGTTTTGACCACGTGTGGAAGCCAGCTTGTCCGCGAATTTTAGAAAAATGGAAAAAGAAAGAAAAGAGATTTTTGTTTTTGGAAGGGAAATCGCGCAGCGAAATCAAAGAGCGCTTGAATGCTATGTACAGTGACTCTTCTCCTTCGATGGCGACAGTCAAAAATTGGTATAACAAGTTTCAATGATGCCCCGAAAATGGCTTCCATTGAGGATAACGTGTCAAAAATCCACGATCTCGTATTGGCAGACCGCCGATTGAAGGTGCGCGAAATAGCTGAAACAGTAGGCATCTCAAAAGACCGCGTGGGTCATATCCTCCATGAAATTTTGGACATGAGCAATCTGTCGGCTCGATGGGTGCCGCTTTTGCTCACCAAGGCAAGACAAGACCACTTCAAGACAAGAGACCACTTCAGAACAGTGTTTGAAGCTGTCGAATTGCATTACGAACTGCTGCCTAATCCAACATATTCTCCAGATTTGGCCCCGTGTGAATATTTTTTGTTTGCAAACTTCAAAAAATCACTCGCCGGGCAGAAATTTGAGTCGAATGAGGAGGCCGCGCCACCACGGAGGCCAACTTTGGAGACCTCGAGAAAACCTATTTTTCGAATGGGTTAAAGAAGTTGAATCAAGTCGCTGGATCAAGTGTATCGAACTAAAAGGAGACTATGTTGAGAAACAAATCGCCAGAAGGCTAAGCACTTATCGGACCGCCTTCGTATAGTCAAACGTTACAAGCATCCTTCGTTATGTATCGATTGTAACACAGTGAAACCATGTTTGTTACAATATAAGTAAATATAAGGAGAAAACCAAGAATTGGATTCTTAAAATACCCATGTATTACTTTTTCCTTAAATAATTTAACGCTCGTTAAGTAATCAGTTTACTAAATGAAGGGTATGAATGTATGTAACTATACATATGTAATATTTTAACATTTTTCGTATTCCTTTAGAAATAAAATGTATGGCACGTACTTGTTCTTATAAGAAAATCACGTTGGAGTTTAAAAACTTCTGAACATAAAAACATGGATGATGTTAGACCAAAATATTCAAAGCGTCAAATTCACTTTTTAAATTGCTAAAACAGCTCCTTATAATATGAAATAAAAAGTTTTTTTCTAAATTTTGAAAATTAAAAACAAAAAAAATAAAATGCACAACTGGGTCGCACGAACTTGCTCCTATGTAATAGACTAGGAATTTTAAAAACGAATGTTATTAGAGAAAACTGTCTATAAGAATAAAATTAATTTTTTAAATTCTTTTAGTAGTAAAAGACAAAAGCAGAATGCTATGCAAATATGAATTTATGCAAGACAAAAATTATGAGTCAATTTAGTGGTTTCTTAAAAAAAAGCTTATTTATATAGATACTAAATTTTTAAAAGATTTTTAAGAAAAAATTTTGGTACGCCAATTTAAAGTTTTTATTATTGTTCGAATAAAAATTAAATTTACAAAAAAAATATAGAGCCGTTTCTGAGATATCGAATTTTCAAAAAAAGAAAATATAAAATATTTTTTTTTTTTTTTCAAAAATTCAATAAATATTTATTTTAAAGTTTTGAAACGCAATGTGTTTAAGACTTTGTAAAAGCTTCTCTATAAAAAATTTCATTAAGATCCTTTATGTGGATAATGAGAAATTCAAAATTCGGAAAAATGGTTCTATGGTAGGTACAAACTGTAATATCTTAATTTCAATTTTTTTTTATTAAATTAAAGACCATACAAATTATTTTAAAGAAAATAAAATGCACGACTGGATCGCACGAACTTGCTCTTATGTAAAAGTACTTTGGAATTTAAGATACATTTTATAAATATAAAACATGGATTTAATGAGATAATAATGTTCAAATGCATATAATTGCCATCTGATTTCTAGAAAAGTATGAATTTATGCAAACAAACTTTAAAAAACCGTTTTATTATTAAATACATTTTTTATATAAGAAATTTCTCTAAAATTTTTCAAGAAAAAAATGTGGGATGCGAATTTAAAGTATTTAATAATATTGGTTTTAGGAAATAATTTCAAAAAATAATCGTTCATAGGTTTTGAAGAAATTGATTTAAATTTTTTTTTTTAAACCCAATAAATATTTTTTCGAATATTTTTATATACAATATTATTTTTAACTTAAGGGGACTCCTGCTAAAAATTTTGGGTTAAAATCCTTAGAGCCGTTAATGAGAAAGTCGAAAATCAAAAAAACGGGCCTATGGCAGGTACCCCTAATAACATTTTGCCCCAAAATTTTTGTTGACCAAAATGTAGTCCATGTCCATATTATCACACTTAATTTTTTTTATCAAAATCGTTAGAGCCGTTTTCGAGATAAATAAGATTTTGCATTACAGGTGTATGGGGGGTACCCTTAGTTTTGGAGCTAAAAAAAAAAATTCAATTTTTCCTCTAGGGAATCACCGAAGACCCTTAACTACCGAGATTGAAAGAAATAGGTCCGAGGGTTTAGGCTGTAGTGAGAGGTACAGACATACAGACACACTGAAACATGTTTTTTGTGTACTAAATTTTCCTTAAAATTTTTATAAAAAAAATTGATATGCAAATTGTTAGTATTTAATAAAACACATTTTAAAACGTAATTTAAAAATTTAATCGTGTATCGGTTTTCAAGATATTGAATTTTCAAAAAAAAAATTGTATTATTTTTTTAAAAATCCAAAAACTTTTTTTTCGAAAAAATTTTTAGTTTATATTTTTCAAATGCAAAGCAGCTCCTGCATAAAAATTTTGGTTAAAATCGTTAGAGCCATTGGTGAGAAATTCGAAAATCAAAAAAACCGTTCTATGACAGGTACCCCTAATAACATTTCCCCCCAAATTTTTTTTTCACCAAAATATAGTCCATGTCCATAATATCACATTTAATTTTTTTTATCAAAATCGTTAGAGCCGTTTTCGAGATAAATAAGATTTTACATTACGGGTGTATGGGGGGTACCCTTAGTTTTGGAGCTAAAAAAAAAATTTCAATTTCTCCTCTAGAGAATCACCGAAGACCCTTAACTACCGAGATTGAAAGAAATAGGTCCAGTGGTTTAGGCTGTAGTGAGAGGTACAGGCATACAGACATACAGACAGACAGACGGAATTGTCGGACCCACTTTTTTCGTCTTCGCTATCATCGTAATGTCAACTTTGATCAAAATCTCGAGTTCGATTTTTTTTCCAAATGCAGAACTTGCCCCATATAGTACCTATATCGCAAGTAAAAATAGGTGCCGTTTTCGAGCAAAATACGATTTTTGAAAACAATTTTTTTTTTAATTTTTTACTTTTGTATGGTGGTCTAAGCGTCTGAATTTCGGTTTTAATAAAAAACACACATTCTCGTTTGTTGATGAACACTCAGAACTTTTTATATATACGTCCGACCACGACAAAATCTTCTTAACTACTGACTTCTACCTCCTACCTTCTACCTACCGGCAGCTCCATTTTTATTTCTTAAATCTGTCGTACAGTTTTTGAAAAAAAAAAAAAAAATATTTATAAAATTTCAAAAAAAATTCGTATGGCAGGTCCCGTATTTTGGGTCTTAAAAAAAACGGAAAAAACATATAGGGCGAAAAAAATACTATCTACCAAATTTAAAGAAAATTGGCTGAGCCGTTTAGGCTGTACTTAGTCGAAAAGACAGACAGATATACAGAATTGCGAGACCCACTTTTTCGCCTTCGCTATCATCGTAATGTCAACTCTGTAGTACCTATAAGTCGCAAGTAAAAACGTCATAAACATACTGACACAAATGCGATAACCTTTCACCCACACATTGAACAAGCTACGTAAAACGCGTATCCATTGAATATTGTATAATTTATACGATTAAAAAAAGAATTCCGACGAACTCCTCTAATTATTTCACAAAATATAAAATCGAGCTAAAAGGAATATGTACCTGGAAAGCATGTCATTCCATCATCAGCATCACAAAAAAGTTGAAAAGGGCAAAGTGTGCGCTCTGTTGTGACTTGTTGTAGGTGGTATTAAACAAAACGAGAGAATAATATCGATTCTCTATTCCCTTAGTGTAGGTTCATAGAATGTGGGTCTTTTCTATATAAAACTTCTTGTTTGCATCGAACTTTCGGTCACCTATTACTTCTTTCACAAGTTGCACATTACTTACATAATAACTATTAATATTTAGTACATTTGCAGCTAATGCCGATCTGTAACGATTCAAATTGTTGCATACAGCACAAAAACGTAGCTTTTTATGCTAAAAGTAGCTTAGACCTTTCGGCAATAAATTACATTAAAGAGCGTGAAACAAGACAAATCTCGAGGCTAAACGGATACAAAGCAATTTTGATCGATCGTCTTATCAAACAAACAACTTACAGAATAAACAGAAAGACACATTGTTTTTATAATATTTTGAAGTCTTGCCCATTTGTGGCACGATAACTTATTGTTACAATAAGATCGGCTAAATTTGAAACGATATTCCGGGAACGGTATAGATATTGTGTACACAAACCGATTCAAACTTTCAAATTTATTGGGATCACCAAAAGACATATGATTGGAAAAAAATTAATTTCGAAGTTCAAGTTTTTTTTGAAAAAGACTGGGTAATTCAACAGCCCGCCCGCCCACAGTTGCTTTCTAACTGCGTCTCCTACGTACGGAAATCTTGGAATGGAATATTATTTGACCTAAAGAGTACCCTGAGTTATATGAGATATTGACCTACACAGTTTTGTTCCACCAAAGCTTTTGAGATATGTACACCATTTAATTAGATGAACCACTTGGCAATTTGAATGCACTTCGAATAAAAATTCGAAGGAACTTTTCCCCAGCTTCAACGGAAAAATATTCTTATACTTGGGCTCCGCTGAGCTGAAAAATAATAGGCCCTGCTGTTGTGAAATTGTTTTCTTTAAGGCTAGAAGCAATTAGGACTCATTGGTACTTATACTAGGCTTTTTCTCAAATGTTTTCAATCCTCGAATATCTGCCATCACCGCTCCCAAATATCATCATTTTCGACTTCGAAAGGTTGACCAATAAATTAGTTTTAGTAGAGTTTAAGTCTCTTTATCATCAGCTGCACACTGTCTATTGTTTTCGACCATGTCGTCCGCGATGTTGTCTGGGATGTTGTTTTTCGCATAAAACGATTATCGATTATGTAGATAATGGATAGCGTACCCTCGTCCGCTTCGCTGGTCGTTAAATAAAATCATCAATAATCTCTTCAAAATGCTCTTTAAATCTTTATTTATCGTAACGCTTTTTGGTATACAACATTTTGTGTCTTTCCATTCCCAGCCCGCTTCGCTAGTCCTTTCCTTTATTTGTTAGCTTAATTAGAAAACATTTTTTTTTCTTTCAAATCAATTTATTGTAAGACTTTGTGATAAACAATATTTTTGGTTCTTCCTTTATGTGCGAACAGAAACAGGCCACATGCTTGCAAATGTTTGAATTCGACTGGCATGTCTACTGGTTTCATCGTGATACCTTGTATATTTTCGCTGCTATTGGATGTTGGTGGCGCCGAGATCCAGAACCACCAAAGAACAAATTTACTTTCATCTGTCCACAATATGTTACACCATTTCTCCACTGGCCAGTTTATATGATCTTTGGCAAACTGGAAGCCCTTTTGAGTATGTTTCTTCGTCAATAGCTGTACTTTCCGGGGGCTTCGTGCGTGTAGACCTTTTTCTAGAAGTTTTCTGCGAATAGTCACTGCACTTACATCTGAATGTATATGTATGCCCTTTTGGATCTCAAACGATGAAGCAGGAGGCTTTGCTATATCGGACGGTTTTCTCTTTCTACCGCGGGTTTCGCTTATTTCGCTATACCGTATGGCTTTCGCTATAATTGGAGCTGTACAGTCTATTAAGCTTTGGATTTATAAAAATAAGTTTTGCGTTTTTTCTCAATTTTCGTATGAGTTCTCTTTTTTCAGATGTGCAATTTTTTTATAATTCACACGCGCTCAAGGGTATGTTAAGGGACCCTTATAATGTTAAACATAGCACGAGCGATGGAGAAATTAGGGGGGAGAGAAAGGAGGTATCGATGAACATTGATTTTAAATGTTTGCAAATTAAAATGGCAAGGAAAAACCGCCCGGGTAAGTTATTCCATAATCGTGTTGTGCGACTAAAAAACGAATACCTGTATTCGACGGTACGACCAAAATTGGGCTGTGGGGGAACTGATGAGAGTTCCTAGAGAAGCGGGTATCACGGGTGAACTGATAAAGGGGAGGAATGCAACTGGCTACTTCGAGTGAGCATTGCTTGTGAAAGAAGCGATAAAACAAGGAAAAACTTGAATCATTCCGACTTTGTTCAAGAGATGGGAATGAATCCATGAAAGCTCTGTTTCATATCAGTTTTAACGCTCTGTCCTGAATTATATCCAATAAGTGGAGAGAAGTTTGTGCTGCCTCTACAAAAATATGTAAGTTATTGTTATACTTGAGTCTTGCACGTATAAACGCCTTACAAACTGTAGCCAGATCAGAAAGGGGTGAAAAATTTCGAACATTGATATTAAAATCCTAAGCATTTAGCAGCACTTTTGGTGGTCTCGAGAAAATGTTCATTCCAACGAAGATCGTCGTTACCAAGTACTGAGAGCTTTTCGGTTTCTTCGATGCAAGTGCCATTCAAAGACAGTGGTATAAGGAGTACATTTTGCTTTAACGACAATAGACAGCATAGAGTTTTCAAAGCATTCAACTCCACGCGATTTTTTAAACCTCATTTAACAATGCTGTGACGATCGGAGTTTAATGAGCTTATCATACGATACCGTTCCAATTCCACTATAAAAGGAGATGGACGTGAAATTGAGAACGAGTATGAGAAACTGAGGGTAGAGTCAAAGATGTAATGTTGTCGAACATAGTACTATTATTTTGAACACAACTGTACATGTATTCTTTGTATTTGTAATGTACTAAACTATAAATTCATAACAAGGTAAGTGCATAGTATTGCTACTCTAGGAAACTGAATTTCTGTTTCTCGTATAACTTCCTCTACTTGTCGAACATGTTTTAAAAAATACCTCTTAAAGCACCTGCAATTTAAATTCACTTTTGAAACAAAAAATATTTCTTTTCGATTTCTATTTCCACAAAACTCTGCACCAGAAAAGATGTTCCAAGTAGAATCCTTTAAAATCTAAGTCCTTGATGAGTCATTTCGAGCATTACATTATAGAGAAACGAAGAAGAAAAAATCTATTCTGACCTCATTTCGAATGACTAAACCACAAATCGAGTTTTCATATGAAAATCATCTTATTCCCTTGTATATTATAATATACATACATACATACGTGTGTAGATGTGCCTATATCGATATAGCACTTTGTTCTACTCCTTTTTTCAAACGAAAGCTATAAATAATAAGGTTCTACTGGCTTTTAGTGAAATAAAAAAGGAAAATCATTCAGGATAAATTATTGTCAAAGCCTTGCTCATATATTCCACCTGGCATAACCTGGCAATTCGGTATCCCATGAGAGTCTTTTGTAAGAATACCTATACCTACATATGTATATCATAAAACAGCACTATAATATAAAAATGTATCCCTTATTTCTATCTAATTGTCGGCACTGCTTCTTTCAGATAATGACTGAGAAAAGTTAAACGGAACGGCATGAGCTTCGTTTTCTTGGCTCTCAAAGTCAGTTCAATTTCCATTATTCTCGCATAACTGAGGCTTAAGTCCATGATGTTGTTTGCCCGGTGGATGTGGCATTGGCTATTTAGATATCCTAAATGAATTTGTGAGTGAACATGAAGGAACTGTTTTTTTTTTTTTTGTTGTCGAAGGGAGTTTTGAGATCAGCCCGACTATAGGTGGAAATTAGCTTCTGTGACAAATTTGAAAAGATATTATATTCCCTTTTTGCTTAACTTGTGATCTAAGTACAATATAGATACAATAGATCAAGTTTTGGATAGAATTAGACTCGAGATTTCAATCATTCCTGACAATACAATGAATGACATCAAATATGTTTTTGGTTTTTTGTACATACATATTATTTTCACGCACTAAAGGGATTATGGCTACCCTTAAAATGTTTGAGCACAGTGCGAGCGTTTTAGGAAAGTAGGAGACGATTTAAAAGGAGGTACCGATGCACATTGATTTTGAATGTCTGAATATTATAATAGGAGGGAAGTATAGAGTCGGGCAAAGCATTCCATATTCGTGTAGTCCGGCTACAGAAGGAATCCCTGAATTAAACTGTACGTCCGAAATTGAGCTCAAGGGTAAAATGATAGGCAAACTGGGTTAACTGATTCAAATGTTTCTGTTATACTTTTATAACTTATCATTTTTTAAAGCTCTTTTTTGGATTCTATGCAAGAGACTCAAGTGAGTTATTGGATCATTTGCCCAAATATGGGAATTGTACTCGAGCGTTGGACGAATATAATTCTTATAGATTACAGATAGATCGAATATGAGGTCATTCCACACAAGGTGGTCTGTGATGCACATACCTAGAATTGAGAGCTGTTCGGTTTCCTCAATGCAAGTGCCACTAATAGATATTGGCATGAGGGGTGGGTTACGGTTTAACGACAGAAGGCAGCATTGCTTTTTTTGAACATTAAATTCTACGTGGCTTATGGTTCCTCATTTCACAATATCGAGATCCGAATTTAATGAGCTTATCATACGCTGCCGTTCTAGATCACCATCCGAAGAAAAAGGACATGTATCTGTAAACGAATATGAGAAGCTGAGGGTACTGTCATCAGCGGTTGAGTGGTTCGAAAGATAGTTTAATCTATCGAAGAAGAGATTCATCAATACCAAATGCACGCATTTTCGATTAGAGAGCTTAATGCCAAACTCTATCAAATGCTTTTGAAATATCAAGTGCAATAACCTTACTTTCTCCAAAACTATGGCTATGTAAAGGTTTGTGCCAGTGTTTGGTGAGATATACCATCAGATTACTAGTGGATCTATTGCTACGAAAGCCATACTGCCGGTCATTGAGAAGCTTTCGTTATTCAAGATATATATCTTTCATTCTAACGCTTTTTTGCAGCAACCTTTCCCCAGTTATTGGGTAAAATTACCACACACCAAATGGTCCTTAGTTCTAAGAGAAAATGGGTCTATTTTGTGTTGCCTGTGGCGTAGATAAATATCTATAGTGCTGGACAGATTTTTGGCCGTTAATACATACAAATTTAAAACAAATAAGTCCACTATTTTAGGCCAGTCTGATTTTATATTTTTAATCGTTAGGGGGTTCATAAAGGGTCATTAAAAAAAATGTTTCCACCTAATAGAACTTTTGTGTTGGTAACTTTCTTAAATTTAAGAGAATTGAAGAAATCAAAAATAACTTTAACATACGTTATTTAAGGTGACTCAAAAGTAATGTCATAGTTTGAATGTGCCTTAATTATTGCAAATGGCTCCAAATGTCATTGATTGAAACCTTTTGTTGTAGAGATATAGAGAATAAGTTGACAACAAGCAATGGAACGATACACAACTTACGAACGTAGAATTATTATTACTGCTTATGTGACCAATTTTCGGCAGCCTGTTGTTTTAACGCAGCGTGAATTTTGTCGTTGATTTCTTCGTCGTCGTGCATCATGTGCGCGAAGAATTATGCGTTTGACTGAGTTCCTTGTTCAAACTGGGTCTTAAGCAGTGGCCGTCCTCGTATTGTTCGCTCGATCGATAACATCGCTGCTGTTACAGAGAAACCGCATGAAATGCAAGAGAAGACATTGCTTACTGGTAAAGTAAATGTCTGGTGCGTCATTTGCAGTAAAATAATGATTTGCTCTTGATGGAAGCATTAGCTACGGTTAACTGGTGAGCGTTAAACGATTGTGTTTTTTTTTTGCAAGCTGCTTCACTGGGTCTCGAGCAGTTTTGGTTCCAGCAGGATGGAACAACCATTCAAACAAATCAGGGAACGATGCAGATTTTGAGATACCAATTTCTGGCCGGATTGATTTCCCGGTTTGAAGATTTCAACAGGCCGGCCAAATCGACAGATCTAGCTAAAAAAAAAACTCTTAAGTCTTGAAAGCTAACATTGAAGAAGAAATCGCCAATTTAGGGCCAGTTTATTGTTTAGAAACTAAATTATTCAGTTTCGAGTTTGGTTTGACAAAAAAAAAACAGAAAATATATTGTCCAACGAAGGAGCTACAAGGGTCATTTAATATACAAAAAATATTAATCTTTCTTTACCACAAAACTTTTGGTATGCTCTCAGGTTTAGCAAACAAAATAACATTTTAAGAGAAGTCTCTGAAAATTGCATTGAGTGTTCAATGATTGATATATAAATTGGTTTTGACATCAGTTTTTGTTTTATTTTAAGTTTTTGTTTCATATTTTCAGATATAAGTATTGCTTCCAGTTAGACCCCAAAAATGTCCTCTGAACTCTAAGATCAGATAAAAGGAATAAATTATAGTATCTACTAGTTTTGACTGGAATGTATATACGCTTAATTCTTTTACGCTTAATGTCTGCCCGGAAAACGCTTGAAGATTGAAATATCGGTAATGAAAGCTTGTTTCAATCTCCAGTTTTTTTCGTGGCATATCAAATGATGGTTTCCTCTATCAAAGGGCAAATTCTGGCACTACACCCTTTTTACAGGAACAAACTCAGGCGACTTTTGACCTCTCCCTATCTTCAGTACCAATGAAGTCAGAAACTTAAAATTCCGAATATTTGTTAAGCTAGTCAGGCACAGGCGCCTCACCAAATTTCAATTTTCTAGCATAAGCGGTTCCTGAGATATAAGGCCTCAAAAATCACAAAAACCGTAACCGACTGACAGATCTACGTGGTATCAGCCCACTTTCTCCGAATTGGTGTTGGTTGAATGGAGCACTTTTGACTGCTGTAAAACGATGAAATTTGGTACAACGGTAGCGCTCAAATTGCATACAAAGAAAAAAAATATAAAATTTGAGGTTTTCCATTCAGGGGCGTGGTATCCACCCACTTCCTCAGAACTGATGTATATTACATGGCACACTTCCGATTGCAGTAGAACAATTAGAGGTTTTACATTCTGGGGGCGCGGTATCCTCCAACTTTCTGAGAAAATGTTTAATTTATATAGAGCAGTTCCGATTGCCGTAGAATGAGGAAATTTGGTAGAGTGGTAAAGCTTTATGTACATTCAAAGCGAAAAATAGAAAATCTAAGATTTTTCATTCGAAGTGTCTTTTTATTGTCATTTTGAAGCTATACATGCATTTTGAAAATTCATGACTTTTCTTAGAACTAGAGTGCTCAATTTGGTACTTTAAATATCCGGTATTAAACCTTCATATGAAGTAAGAACTTGGCGTACTTTTAGATCTCAGTACTTTTCACGGCTGACTTGTTACACAAAGGTTTTTGTATAGAAGAACTTGGCTTTTTTTTTGACATTTATGTTTTTGGTCTGATAGAATTTAACAATATTTAAAGAGCGCAGAAAAATGATTACCTCCTTTGGTGCATGTTCTTATCATCGCTGCAATTTTATGCGTATATAAATGCAAGCACTTGTGTTTTATGTAACGTTTTCTTAATATTAGCACGTTATGTTATATGTGCCAATCAAGAGTACCATACGTGATGATGGTGTACCCACATCTTGGAATCTTTTGTGTTTGTTAGAAATTCGCTTGCTATCGTATATCATACCGACACACTTAATATCCTTTTTCGTTTCTAATACTTCACCCTCCAAAATAATATATCGCAGAAGGTTTCCTCAACCTTAACATAGTAGCTGTTATAACGATTTTTTCAAAGAACCCCAAGCAGAGTATGCCTTGGGATGTAGGCTAGCAATTTTAATATATCATGCACCACAGAACTCTACATCAAGGATGATATTACAGCTCCTTGAGGACACCCTTTTGCAGTGATGATTTTCTGTACATCCTGATTGCGTATCTCCTTCATATGCCTAAATTTTCACAAGCCCATCTGTTTATGTGTACCCAAACTTCCCTTGAAGTTCTCCATTTATGGCTTCTTAGAAAGGTTCGAGGGCTCTATATTTATGGAATTGCAAAGGGGCATTTTCTTTGAATATAAGGTGTTTTTCAAGCCAATAATCCAATTAAATATTAAATTGTCGGGTTTTCCAATAAAAAATTAACATTTTTTTAAAATATGTTTGAGATATCTCGAAAATTTTACTATTGATTTTAGGTAAGAGATTAAATCATTTATGGAATTCATATGCCCACCAATTTCGATGACTTGATTTTAAAACTTCACTACCAAACTAATATATCTCATTGTATATCGGGTCTAAGCTTCTCTTACGATGTCGGTTTGTCGGTATAAACCAATGATTTAATGTGGTTTAAAAAAATCTATATGTTTTAAATAACACGATTTAGGCGGTTAATTAAAAGGACCATTTCTGAATTTAACACGTCTATCACTCTCCTCTTTGTTCTCTCTTCAACGGCTTTAAGTCAACCCTTTGCTCTACCTTGACTTAACGGCCAAACACTCTCGCTTTCTTCCAGTGCAAGAGATCTAGGTATAATTCTTGGCCCTCATTTAAATTGGTAACTAAACTTTTGGTAAAAAGTGCGGTCTCCAATCTAAGATGATCTTCCGGAAGTACACAGCCTTGGTACGGACGATCTTCACGTACGTTCGATTATGTGGTGGCCCGCGATTACCAAAGCATATAACATCTTAGACTTAAGAAGGAACAAAGAATTCTAATACCTTGCTCAACTGATGCCCTAAGCTTTTTTTTACACATTTTAGCATTTGATTCATACATTAAGTATCTTGTAACGCATTAAGACTAAATATATCGACTTCTTGGTTTCCCTAATATTTGGGATAGCAATATTTTGGCCATAGCAATATTGGTGAGTTGATGCCTATAGAGATGTTTTCGAATTACACTGACTTCTCTACCCCTAAATTTTACATCAATAACTATTTAAAGACTATGATACCATCCCGAGAGGAATGGGATGATGACGTCCGTCGTGACGAAAGACTTCAAAGATGGAATGTAATGTGGGTTGAGAAATATTTTCTGAGACTCTGAATATATCTGGTTCTTTTCGGCTTCCCGACTTCGCTATTGTTTTTCAAACTGAACAACTGGCTTTCAGTGAAGTATGGAATACGGATAGTATCACTGATAGTCAGGCGGATGCAAAGACATTTACTATAATACATCACCCTCCAAATAGGCCCATCGATGCCGGAATGAACTTCCAAGTCTGAATATTAACTTCAGTATCACTCGCATCTGCGTTCCGGGTCATAGTGGCTTTGATGGGAATGAACGGGCAGATGAGCTTGCCAGACAAGTAATCGGCCCTTGATAAGTCGGTTGCGGAAAGAGTCAATATTTCACTCGGAGTTATGAAGGTTAGTTTTCTCTTAATTTTTTGTATCAAGTCAAACTGCAGGTGGAGGAGTTAAATTAACTGCATTATATCGAGAAAGATTTGTCCCACCCTTCATAAGACCCGAACACTTAATCTCATTTGCGGTAAGAGGCAAGACAAAGCCAGAAACGTTGCTACCTGTAGCTGACACTGGCCCAACACTGGAAACAGTCATTCATTACCTCTGCAAATACTATGCTCTAGCTAATATTTTAGTACCATTATTAGGAAGAGCATCTTTTGACGAAATTAACGAACTTTCGGAAATGAAGATCAAATACTTGATCTCTTTTCTCAACGCGACGAAATGGCCTTAGGCTGAACTTCGTTTACTTCAGTGCCGCTCCCTCTGTTTGATTCCTTCTACAGCAAGCTAACGAACTAAGAACTTATGGTACAAAGGGGCTTGATCGGATTAGTTACTGCTTCAAACCCAAATAAACAAGCTGCCTAGTTAGGCGAAGTGTAGATGGTTTCTTATGCATAAGGTGCTCTGGTTGAGTGAATGATAAGAATTCTGGATGAGTGTGGAAAACAAACGTCATACGATAACAATAAGGTATATCAACACCTACTATACATTCTTACTTTTTCAACCTATCAATTCCATTCTCAGGTTCATTCAGGGCTATTGGGTCATAGGGCTAGTGTGCCAGTGGTCGACATTTCAACCTACACGTTTATCAACTAGAGTTTTGAATAAATCAATTGTTACACCCCACGTAAATAGCCAAAGAAATAAGGTTCCAATATGCCTCTGTAGCGACCTCTTTTGACTGCAACTTGGCGCTAATTTTGATCTAGTGTTTTTAATGAAACCACCGATATGAAAACCACGCCCTATAGTTATTTTGCGTGGGTGAAGTGGTTTTCCATGAAGCACATGAGGGTTTTCACCTCACAAACAATTCTGTTTATTGACGAAGTCGTTTAAAAAGCCCTTTTTAAAAATCAACATTGAATTAAGTATTCATGTCCCATGAATTGCATGAAGTTTCAGCTTCAATTTCTTATTAAAGATAAAATACATTTCAGTACCTTCCCCATATCGAATATGCAAATCATTTAAATTCAAAATGTCTACAAATACCGTTCCCTGCAGCTTTAGGTCAAGCTTTACGTTCTAATAGACTTACGGATATCGAAGTTTAATAAAATCTAAATAACATAATTTTTTATTGATGCCTAACTAGCTCCAGTTATGACTATCCATTTATTTTCATTTCAGCTAAATCGCTATATAAACCCCATACAATCATGATGCTGTCATTTCGTTTTATAGTTTCATAGTTTCACAGAAATAGCCCAAACCGAATATCCCGACAGAAATTCATATTTAATTGGAGCGAAATATTTTTTCCATTGAAAATCCTTTAAGCCTAAAATCTTCTTTTTTCCCTACACAGATCACTCCATTGAAACATAAAAAAACTACCTAGAAAACAGTTAAGTGGAGTCATTCAACCCTTCCTACTACATTGCTATTCATATTCTTCAGCTCTGGCATAACAACCACTCTCAAACCCTGTGGGTGGTAATAGGAGACAGTTTGGTGATGGTGTTTGCTTGGCCATTATCCAATCGGATAAATTAGGGATAATCTTGTTTTATGAACTTAAAGGATTCGCCGGACGAAATCCACAGATAGCTGCTGTTGAACGCATCCCGTCCAGGAAATTTGGGCGCGTTGAATGGCGAAAAAAACATCACGTATCATCCAATTCTACTCGAATGAGCTTTTGGAGTTTATTCACGTCCATTGACCAGTTTCGAGGTCGGGCGATGTGCAGAGCACTCCCTGGCTAGTGCACTACGGGAAACCGAAATGAGTTCGTTCGAATTGGGCTTTATTTTCCACTTGTGTGGGTTAAATAAACGATGCGAGGATAGAACCACATATTCGGACATGCTATCGAACACCATACATATCGTATTATTAATTCCGCAATGCACTTTATGTGGTCATAAGTATTCGTGGACTTCGTCTTCTCTTTGTTGAGTTGCCCTGATCATCGCACAGTGGGGCATGTTTAAATGAAAAATATTGACTTTTTTAATATACACAGGAAGCGAAAACGTTTGCGAAAAGCTTAAAATTGTCTTGTTAATCAAAATATAGCTTTAACAAAAAAAATTATTTTCTTATCGACGAATTCGAGCTTGTAGCATGAAAAAAATGGCGTCACATGATTACTTATAGATACTTATTATTTAAATGTGAGTTATACTCGAGTCTTGGACGTATAAACGCCTTATAAACAAACTGTAGCCAGATCAGAAGGGGTGAAAAATTTCTTACATCGGTATAGAAATCCTTAGCATTAAGAAACATTTTTGGCGGTCTCGAGAAGATGGTCATTCCAACGAAGATCGTCGTTGACACACATACCGAGTACTAAGAGCTTCTTCGATACAAGTGTCATTCAAGGAAAGTGGTATAAGGCGTACATTTTGGTTTAACAACAATAGACATATCGTTCCAATTCCACTTTAGAAGGAGATGGACGTGAAATTGAGAACGAATATGAGAAACTGTGGGTAGAGTCATCAGCAAAACAGTGGAGTGGGCAAGAAGTTTCAGACAAGAAATCATTTATTGAATTAAGGAAGAAAGTCGGAGACAAGAACGGACTCTTGGCGAACACCAGAATCTATTTTGTAAAGATCAGACTTGAAACCGTTCAATACAACATGTAGTACCTAAACTATTTAAATGGTAATTTCTAAAGCAAGTAATACTTTTGTTGAAACCAAACGCAAGCATTTTCGATAAGAGATCCTGCTGCCAAACTCTATCTAATGCCTTAGAAATATCAAGCGCAATAATCTTACATTCGCCAAAACAATGTAAAGTTCTGTTCCACTCCTCGGTAAGATATGTCATTAGATCACCAGTAGAACGATTGCTGCGAAAGTCATATTGCCCGTCATTAAGAAGCTTTCGATCTTCGAGATATTTCTTGAGCTGATGATTTACGAGTATCAGCGATTCCATGACCTAGAGAAGAGGGGGAGGAAGGCTCGCCTTTTTTAGGAACAGGTTGGGCAAATGCTGTTTTCCATCTTCTAGGGATTACAAAATATTAGGAGCGCCGCAAATGATTACGCGATAGTTTTTCCAGCGATGCAGAACCTTTCTTCAGAAGAATGGGGGATATCTGATCAGAACAAGCGGATTTGTTAATACCAAGATCTCGAAGACCTCTTGCAACTGTACGAGTGCGGAAATATACCTGTCCCATTTAATTATTTACGTTCTCAAGTAAGGGAGGGACAATGTTGCTATCAGGCAACGTTGAGCTAGCAGCAAAATAAGCCGCAAGTACATTTGCTTATCTAAAGAGCTGTAGAGTATAGTTTAACTTAGAGTGCCCGCATGGGGCCAGTAAGTTAGTTGTAAGTTATTGGTAAGTAGGCTAGTTTTACGAATTTTTGTCTAGCATTAAGATAGTTATAAGATTGAAGTAAATAAAAATGAATTATAAAAAAAAAGAGCTGTAGAGTAGTGTTGGAACCAAAGATTGAGTTGAATTTTTAGCGTTTTTGATAAATGACTAAATATTTTCACTGCCTTCGGGACATTTCATGGCTTTTTGCATTAATTTCTGGCAATGTTTGAATTTGGTTCTTTTTATAACAGCGTTGCAAAGGCTTCTCAATTGTTTATGCGTTTTCCGTGTTCCTCAGTTGGGTTGGCTTTGAAAGAGCGGAAACTTACTTCTTTCAATCTGATAGCTTTCTTACAGTTTGTATCATATCAAGACTTTTCCTTAGGTTTTATACTCTTAATTCTCTTAGTAATAAAATCACTTCTGTGATCATATCAGTAATGGCATCAACGTCACTATCGAGGAAACATAGTGACAAGTTAAAAATTCGAACAATTTTTGTTTTATTTATAAGATTTTGTTGCTTTTTATTAGTTACTTACAAGTACCACAAACTTGATCAAAGGACACGGTAGTGCCCAGCCAAGTTCTGCACTATACCCTTTTTACAGGAACAAACTCAGGCGATTGTTGACCCCTTCTTCAGTACCAATGAAGTCAGAAACTTAAAATTCCGAAAATTTGCTAAGCTAGTCAGGCACAGACGCCTCGCCAAATTTCAATTTTCTAGCATAAGTGGTTCCTGAGATATAAGGCCTCAAAAACCACAAAAATCGTAACTGACTGACTGACTGACTGACAGATCATCAAAATTCTGGAGCACTTCCCGACATCGTAGAATCTTATTATTTTGCACAACGGTAGGTCTTGTCATGCAAGCAGAGGAAAAAATTTGAAGTTATTCATTCAGGGGGCGTGGTATCCGCCCACTTTCTCCGAATTGGTGTTGGTTGAATGGAGCACTTCCGACTACTGTTAAACTATAACATTTGGTAAAGCGGTAGGGCTTAATTTGCATACAAAGAAAAAAATATAAAATTTGAGGTTTTCCATTCAGGGGGCGTGGTATCCGCCCACTTTCTGAGAAAATGTTTAATTTATATGGAGCAGTTCCGATTGCCGTAGAATGAGGAAATTTGGTAGAGTGGTAAAGCTTTATGTACATTCAAAGCTAAAAATAGAAAATCTAAGATTTTTCATTCGAAGTGTCTTTTTATTGTCATTTTGAAACTATACATGCGTTTTGAAAATTCATGACTTTTCTTAGAACTAGAGTGCTCAATTTGGTACTTTAAATATTAAATTTAAATATTAAATATTAAAGTATTAAACCTTCATATGAAGTAAGAACTTGGCGTACTTTTAGATCTCAGTACTTTTCGCGGCTGACTTGTTACACAAAGGTTTTTGTATAGAAGAACTTGGCTCTTTTTTTAACATTTATGTTTTTAGTCTGATTCAGATTTTAATTCAATACATATCTGGAAACAGGCATAGCTCTGCTATTTTTGGACGTTTTTGAAATACATTTCACACATTTTATGGGGATGGAGCAACAAAGGATTTCAAGACTGGTGCTCTAGCAAATGATACATTCTAGAGGGCCCTGGTTAAATATTGGAACAAATTGGCCATCGAAGCCGGAACAACTTTATCAATATCCCCGAATGAAAATCTTGATGTGCTTAAATTTGAATTTAATAATTTTCTAAGGAAAGCCGGAAATATGATTTATGATACTCGTAAGTTCATGAAAGAATACGAATCATCCGCAATACAGAGCCTACTGTAGTAAAATGATTTTTTACTTGCGACTTATAGGTAGGTACCATTTTTTTTTTAATTTTGAAAAAAAATTTCAATTTTTTTTTTTTTTTTTTTGAAAACTCAATATTTCGAAAACCCCTGCTCGACTTTTTTATGACTTGATAAATAAAAGTTTCTTAATATAATCTACAAGATATGAGAAAAAAGAAATTATTTTTCCTAAAAATAACGGTACCCTCCATACAAATGTTAAAAAATGGTTTTCGAAAATCGTATTTTTCTCGAAAACGGTTCCGAGAATTTTGCTAAAATTTTTTTTCTTTCGAATTTCTTACGATCAATAATTTAATAAAAAAATTAAAAAAAGAAATTACTGACTGTACCTACCTATCATAGAACGATTTTTTTCGAATTTTGAATTTTTCATTATCGGCATAACGTATTTTAATGAAATTTTCTTAAAAAGTTAAAAAAAAAATTGCATTTCAAAACTTAAAAAAAATATTTTTTCCAATTTTTGGAAAACAAAGTAATTTTTTTTGGAAAATTCGATATCTCAAAAACGGCTCAGTATTTTTCTTGGAAATTTAATTCTCATTCGTACAAGAATGAAAACTTAAAGTTGGGGTATCAAACTTTTTTCTTAAGAATGTTTTAAGAATTTTGTATATAAAAGCTTATTTTTTTAAAGAACCACTACAACTACTTATAATTTTTGTTCTTGCATAAATTCATATTTGCATAGCATTCTGTTTTTATCTCTTACTACTAAAAGAATTTAAAAAAATCATTTTATCCTTATGAACAGTTTTCTTTAATAACATTCGTTTTTAAAATTCCTAGTCTATTACATAGAAGCAAGTTCGTGCAACCCAGTCGTGCATTTTATTTCTTAAACAACAACTCGTACTTCTAAGTTCGCGTTTTTTTTTTTTTTTTTGGTGGTTGAAAATCTTCAAAAGACACTTGGTAATATTCGGTACCAAGTAGTGTGGGACTCTTGAGACACGAAAACCAAATTTTCATTCTTAATTTAATATCACATTGGGGGAAGTTTAAAGTTTAAACTTGTTATACTTTTTTATAGCTTTTTAGACCATCAGCTCATGAGGCTTGGTTCTTCTAAGACTCCGAATATTGTCTCTTAAATTTATGAAGATTTCCATCTCGGAGTTGGTATGACTTTGCAGTCCCTGATTGTGTGAAGCACTTCTGTGGTCTTTTTTATTTGAAGGTCACGATATAGATGGCTATTTCTAATGTGAAAAGGGGCATTTATTATCCCCCAGAATAATTATTATTTTTGGATGGGTTCAAAATTTTTTTCTTTGTACAGCGCCATAGTTGTATACCATACGTCTAAAAGGGCTTCAGCACTTGCTTGTTTAGAATTATTTTTTTCTGGATAGATCGACCAGAATTTTGACCTAGGAACCAGTACATTTCTGTACTTCAAGTCAAAAGTAGCTCTGAAAAAATCAGCACGATATTATATTTAGAGTACGAGGCGAAGTTATTGTCTTATATTTTATTCCACGTCAACCTGAATTACCATTATTATGTGATATAAGAATTTAAAAGTGGGTGAAGGTGTGTTCCACTATCTGCCTAAAACTACAGAAAGGCCGGAGCCATAAGTTATTTTTAATAACAGTTTTCAGTAAAACAAAATGTGATCAAAAGGTAGACCCTACTTACAATAGTACACAGTCTTTTTTATAAAAATCATTAAACCATTATATTTCTCCGACAGGGTTCAAGAAAATAGACAAAAAGACAAACCCTTTGTTTCGTCTTCTCTATCAAAGAAATGTAGGGTTTGATTAAAATCTTAAATTTCGACTATTACGAATCCAAAATTAGCAAAAAGAGAGCGCAAAACTGATTTTTCTCACTAAAAAAAATAATTTTTTTTAAATAAATCGTCTTGGAATAAATACCTTTATTCTAGCTTTTCTGCTAGAAGATCTTTCAGAAGAGGTACGCCGCAAGTCGGTGCCTTTTCTCCCATTCTCTTGAACTTGGTAGTAAATTAGGTGCTGACATGGCAGGAAGCGGAGAGCTTATACGGACGATGTTGCTATTGCCGTATCAGGAAATAATTCTAAAATCTTAAACGAACTCCTACAAAACGCTTTAAACAAGCTAACAAACTGGACAGAGCGGTGTGGCCCGTGAGCCAAACTTAACAAAACGAAAAACAAAATCCTCAAAATTCTTCTATTAAACTAGTCTGCTAACCTGTTTAGACGAAGAAAAATACTAAGGTCTTATTTAAATGAAAAATTAAGCACGAAACCTAATTTATTTACAAGAAAGAATCAAAAAGGCCACAGTAAAAAAGCTATTGGGAATAAACAGGGCCTTCAACCCCGCATAACACACTGGTTTTGTACTTCGATAATCAGACCGAAACTCACTTATGGTGTAGCAGTATGGTGGACCGCTCTATAAATAACTGGATATCATGACAAGTTAATCAAAGTCCAACGATCATCCTGCCTGTGCATAAGCGGAGCACTACGAACGACCCCCTCTGCCGCACTAGACGTTCTGTTCCATCAGCGACCCTCGATATTTTCAGCAGAGATATTGCGGAGTGCGCAACCACACAAGTAATACCTAAATGCTTTTTCACAATGAAGCAATAACGAAATTGGCAATTCTGAACTCATTGGGATCACATCAGAATCACATGGGGTTGGTGATGGGATTAAATCTCTGTACTCGATCTCTACTCACTCTATAACAGCTCTTAACCGCCGTTCATCTCTTATGGACAAGACGCAGCAGTTAAATGTTCACCCCGTTGGGTGTCAGGACATAGGAGCACTCTAGGGAACTGTAAAGGTGTCGAGCTCGCCAAAAGTCGAACAACATCACCTTTATAACCTGATAATGGTAATATAGGTATACCCATAGCTAACTGTAAACTTCTGTTGAAGCAAGATGCTATTGAGGGAACAAACCTTAGATGGGATAATATAACCACCTGTCTGATGACAGAACAGATCTGGCCAAGGCTTGATCTAAATCGTTCCAAGTGTTTGATATCCTTAAGACTGTATATCAACTCCGTTATTGGTGTCATAACTGGACACCGCTTTATAGGCAAACACGCAAACGATTTTTGTAGAATATGTATGGACGAGGAAGAGGTAGAATCAATTCCTCATCTTCTATGTACATGACCTGTTCTATCGGGGAACCTAGTGATCTAATTAATATAGACATTTATAGCGCCTCCCGCTTCATAAGGAGCTCCAAATAGTTCAACGAGTGGGGAGAACATCTTTAGATTAATGTGCTATCACAAAGGACCAACTCCGCTCTAAGTGCGTCAGCTGCTTCAACCTAACCAATGAAATGTTGACGGGAATCAATTGCACTGTAAGGTACTAGTACGGTCTAGAACGCCAAAAAACGCACGATTTTTTGTAATTTTTTTCTCGGAAAATTTATAAGGTAATAACATATTTTTATTTTAAATAATGAATACATGGATCAAGAGTACAAATAAATTTTTTTTTTAAATTTTCGAATTTTGGCCGAATTATAGAGGGCCCAACGTCGACTCATCAAAAAATACATTGTCCCATTGCGGAAAGTGGGTTATTTAAAGGAAGGTTTTTTACGAGACAATTTACCACAATTTGTTTAAAAACAAGCTTTGAAAAACAAATTTTTGTTCGCAATTTTTTTGGCCATTTTCCTTTTCTGTCCATAACTTTTTGGTTAAATTGTGGTAAATTGTCTTAGAAAACATAAAAACAATCAAGTTGCAACAAGTTTTTTGAAAATCGGTTCAGTAGATCCGGAGATTAACAATGTGTTTTTTGATGAGTTGGCGCCCTCTATAATTCGGCCAAAATTAGAAAATTAAGACAAACAAAATTTTGTTGGTACTCTTGACGCATGTATTCATTATTTAAAAAAAAAATTATGTTATTACCTAATAAAATTTCCGAGAAAAAAAATCACAAAAATCGTGCGTTTTTTTGGCGTTCTAGACCGTACTAGTACCTTAAACTTGTTTGTTCTCTAATGAGTGGTATTATTCGTCCCTCGGTTCTCGAGGAATTACTTCACGGCAACCTAAAAAATAAAGATTTTTCAAAGAATGGATTTGCGAAGAATACATCAACTTCGCCCAACACATTACTGACATCTAGTACAGATCCTTTCATTTTCACTCAACAGACTTTTTCAAATCATTACCTCATCTATAAAATCTGCTGAAATAACTCATTCACTGCCCAAAAATCGTACGAATAATACGACGGGCGCATAAACTGACAATTACGCAGAGCTTAAAGTAAAATCCTGAGCCAGCTCGTAACATCATTATCTGCGCCAAAATGAATCCTTTGATGGGAACAAACATTCTCCTATTAAATCAAGCCACTATATCCACAGTGCGTAATAGTAGACACGGATCCTGCTTATGTTGTTGGTCTTACCGGGTTTGGTATTCTCTTTGGACCAAGGGAATAAGTTCAATTTGGCTTTGGGACGTCGCAACGGCTATGGGGTGACGGAATCGGTACGCTGCCATATCTCCCGCCTTTAAATAAAACAGACGTTCGACACACGAGTATCTGTGCTGATGATTTCCTCTAGCAGTCAATATTTCTCATTACACTCAAACAAGCCGACGACGACGCCAGGCCATCACCAGACATCCCAGCACCACCACCTTAACCATCAGGCAACTATTTGGAGAATTCCATTTTGTCGAACTGTCAGCATAGTTGATTAATGGTTGCCAGACCAAACCGTATCGGGCGGAGGAAAATCCATCCGCACATATGTACATCCTGAGTGTACGAATTTCGAAAAAAGGATCCTTTGAAAACCATTGAAATACGGTTCGCTATTTGGCTTACACAGTCCTCCTAGTTGGAAGGAATTCCTCTTTTTCATTTTGTCTACAGATTTGATTTAGTCTGGTTTCTTGTTGGGTAAATATGAGGATGTGGGCCTTTATTTGCTGAATTTACTAAGAGGTCGGTATACAGATTACAGTAAAGACAAATGATGGGCATTAACGCAAGCTAAGCAAAACTTTGAGTGGCTTGGTAGATGCTGCAACAAATCCATGGTTCATCTCTTCCATGTTTGTTTAAGACGGCCAATCAACCACGGACGCAAGGCCAATAAGTAATATAACAACACGCCCTTTGTATGTACATTAATAAAAATGTTTTGTGTAAATAAGTACGAAAGACTTTCATATTCGCTATAGGATTACATTTTAACAGGGTTGCCATTATTTTACACAATTTTGTATTAAAGGTTTATTTTATTAATTATTAAGAAATTAAGAAATTTCGAATGCTCCAGAGAATTTTTGCGCGAGCTTTTCAATTCGAAATTTTCCAAATTCAAACATGTGGAACATATACGTTTGAACTAACTTAAAACCATGTCTCATTTCCACAGCTCAACATGCGTACTCTAAGGGAAAATCAGTAGAAACAGCACTTCATTCGCTGGTACCTGGTATTGAATATTCCCTCAAATACAAAGAATACAACCTAGTAGCTTTCCTAGATATCGAAGGAGCTTTCAACAACGTCAGCTACCAGGCGATCACAACAGCAATGGACAAGCTGAAATTAGAGAAATCACTCATAGACCTTATAAGTCTCATGCTCAAAAGCAGGACAATAACTTCCAGCATGAGAAGTTTTACTACCACCAGATCGGTGAATCGAGGTACCCCCCAAGGTGGGGTCCTTTCGCCTCTCTTATGGAACATGGTAGTAAACGAACTACTAATATCAATGGAAGTAGAGGGTTTCAAGGTGATTGCCTATGCTGACGACGTTGCAATATCTGTATCTGGGAAACATCCCCAAGTTCTCTCAGAACTCCTACAAAATGCCTTAAATAGGCTAACAAAGTGGGCTAAGCAGTGTGGCTTGGACGTCAATCCACATAAAACAGAATTAGTACTCTTTACGAGAAGGTACAAAATTCTTCAGATTAACCCACCCAAGATTAAAGGAATACCATTAAGCTTTTCCGACCAAGCCAAATATTTAGGCCTCATTTTAGACAAAAAACTAAATTGGAATACAAATATTGATGAAAGAGTAAAAAAGGCTACCGTAGCGCTTTTTACTTGTAAAAAGGCAATAGGATCAAAATGGGGCTTCTCCCCAAAAATAACCCACTGGCTATACACCTCGGTAATCAGACCGATACCCATTTATGGAGTTTTCGTATGGTGGACCGCACTGGACAATATGGTAAATCTAAATAAACTCATCAAAGTCCAGCGGTCAGCAGGTATGTGCATCACAGGAGCACTTCGCTCAACACCAACCGCAGCCCTGGAAGTGCTTTTAAACCTAACACCTCTTAAACGCCATCAGTAAACGCCATCAGTACTGCTTAATGCAAGCATTTGTAACAATATTTCTTTTCTCTTCGGGTTTTTTCACCTTTAGATACTTGTAAACATCAGCTTGTCACAGTCATCATTTAGCGTGGTGTTAGTTGTCAGTAAATAAATATACATACATATAGCCTAACACTCTACTAAAAAACTAACAAATATGACAAACAAAGAAATAATAATTATTAATCTACTATCTGTAGCTACAAAAATAACTACAAGTCAAATAATACTAGCTATAAAAACAATAACGTTACGAGTAGTTTCGAATACTTAATGAGAACGCCCATACAACCTGTGCTTAAGTGTAAGCTTTGAGTAACTTAAATCGAAAACATCATGGTTTATATTAGCCTCATGTTTCATACGTGTCAAAGGCTCATTGAGACCATAATTGGTACGGTGGAAGTCTAAAAAAAATTTCAGAGTTCCGAGAACTGTGGCTTCTAGCTTTAAAATGGATTTGTTCTAGAAGAACCGGTGAATCTATGGAACCAACCAAGAGCTGGTGTAAAAACATAACATCGCTGACTTTCCTGCGTTTTTCTAGAGAATTCATGTTTAAAAGAAGAAGGCGACTGCTGTATGGAGGAAGGTGATTTGGGTCACTCCAATTAAGATGACTTAATGCGAATCGTACATATCTACGTTGGACAGATTCGATTCGATCAACGTGTATTGAGTAAAGTGGCGACCATACAGAGCTAGCATATTCTAATTGGGGACGAACAAAGGTGTTGTACAACGAAGATGTTATAAGACTACAAGAAAATTCCTTACTCCAACACTTAATAAATCCAAGCATTGAGTTTGCTTTACTGAAAATTTTCTCAATGTGAAGTGAAAAGTCTAGATTTTGCGAGAAGTGAACGCCCAGGTCGCATGTTGTTTCTACCTTACTTAGAATGGCTTGATTAATGCTGTAATTGTAACATATTGGGTTTTTTCTTCTAAAGAAGGACATTGATTGGCACTTTGAAACATTTAGAAAAAGATTGTTATATGAGCACCATTCAGAAAACATATTTATGTCATTTTGAAGAGAAACACAATCGGATTGGCTTCTGATGATTTTAAATAATTTAATATCATCTGCGTAGATAAGAACCCTACATGATTTTACAATTGAAACAACATCATTGATTGATACTATGAAAAGAAGTGGACCAAGGTGACTACCTTGTGGAACACCAGAGTCAGCATTAATTGGATCAGAAACGATTCCTCTAAAGAGAACTTGGTATGTCCTTCCCTTCAAATAAGACCTGATCCATTGAACGAATGCAGAAGGGAATCCAAGAGATGAAAGCTTATATAAAATTAGACTATGAGACAACTTGTCGAAGGCTTTACTGAAATCTGTATAAATGCAGTCAACTTGATGACCATCCTCGATAGTTTTATTTGTAAACGACGTGAATTCAACGAGATTAGTAACAGTAGATTTCTTTTTCATAAACCCATGTTGCTCGCTCGCAAGGAAAGGTTTGCAGCTGAAATAAAAACTCTTAAATATGATAGCCTCGAATAGTTTCGGTAAGCAAGAAAGTTTGGCTATTGGTCTATAATTAGAAATATCACCGCGATTTCCTTTTTTGTGAATAGGTATAATGAATGAATTTTTCCAAATTTTGGGGAAAACAGCTTGTTTTAGGGAGTTTTGAAATAAAAACGTTAGGGGTCTTGCCAGAGATTTGCAACAATTTTTTAAAATATACGCCGGAATTCCATCAGGTCCACTGGACGTGTCGTGGTCTAAGCCCGAAAGATGGTCTAATACATCCTCAACTGTGATAATAATATCACTCATTGAGCTTTGAGAAAAGCTATTCAAACGAGTAAAATTACTCTCACAAGGTTCAAAATCATCATCACAAAACGAAAGTTTAAAGAAGGAAGAAAACATATTGCAAATAACAAGAGGGTTGTTGTTGGTTTCATCCAAGTACTTCATAGTAGATGGATATCCGTCAGATTTTTTCTTGCTATTAACAAATTTCCAAAAAAGTTTGGGGTCAACAAGAAGTGAAGACCGCATTTTTAACATATAACAATCATAGAGGATTCTGCATAATGATTGGAATTCTTCATATAACGATATATAACTGTTGTAATCATCCAATTTATTAGATATTAGGTACTTTTTCCATGTTCTATTTCTTAAGTTACGTAGACTACGAAGCTCATGGGTGTACCAGGGGGGTGTTGTTAGGGCCGAGTGCCTCGATTTTTTTACAGGTACAGATGCAATGAAACATTCAAAGATACTTAAGTAGAAATTGGAAACCATCAGATCAATGCTCCCATTCAAAAGGAAGTCAAAGTCAATGTTTGTAATTAGTTCATTGAGTAAAGGGAAGTTCGTTTTCTTGAAGTCAAATTCAAGAGAGCCACTATCAAAGTCATAATCAGTTGTGTGAGCACGGGAAATCAAAACAGAAAGTGGGGGATGGTAGCTATCAACTTTCGTCATGGGAATTGGACATAGTTCAACAACACAATTACAAGGGTTAGTAACGAATATCAGATCTAACTGTCGAGAAATACTATTTTTTTTACAGCTCACTTGCTGTAAGTCACAAGATATCACATTGTCAACAAACGCTTCCTGCGGAGAAGAGACGTTGGTGGGTATTAAACATATTTCGTCATCAGAAAGAGTCCATTCTAGGTCGGGAAGATTAAAGTCTCCTGCAAGAAGAACATCGTCAAGAGGTTCGCAAGTATCAGAAATATAGTTAATGGCATTTGAAGCAATATTATATATTTCCAATGGGCTTTTTGGAGGAATGTACATATTTATTATGTAAAGGAATTTATTTTCGATACATACTTTAACACAAATAATATCAACTGAGTCAGTATTAGGGATTGGGAATATACAGCTATGAAAAACGCTTCGCACAGCAATGATAATTCCACCACCCACGGGAGCTAAGGGATCAGAATATCTATCTTTACGGTACACCACAAAATCGGTGGAAAATAGTTCATTATTTAGAAATGTTGAGTTCAGCCAAGTTTCTGTCAACAAAATTACATCGAAATCAGATGCATGAGATGCTAAAAGAAATTTTTGAGTTTTCGACCGAAGTCCCCTCACATTTTGGTAGTAAAGGGACAGACGAACATCTTCTCCAAAATGGTGGCAGCCAACTCATGCGTGAGGCTTAGAGCCACCTCTCAATGGATCAGTAATAATACTGGTCATACTACTATCTTAGACAATTTTAGATCTATCCCAGATCGCTTAGACTATACCACTCCAAAAATGGTATTCGATAACAGCTTCCTTGTTTCCATCCCTTCAAGATCGTCTTGGCAAGAAGAGAGACCCCTGGAAGACAATGCGGTACACTTCTTTACAGACGGTTCAAAGACCGATTACGGCGTTGGAAGTGGTATCTATTCGAAACAACTGAATCTCAGTCTTTCATATAGACTTCCCAATCAATGTAGTGTATTCCAGGCAGAAGTAATGGCGATTAAAGAGGCACTATCCTGGCTCAAAGAAAACGTTATATCTTGCAAGGATATACGAATCTTCTCGGACAGCCAAGCCGCTCTCAAATCTCTCGCGTCTGTCTCCACAAACTCTCAAATAGTCCACGATTGTCGATCATCTCTGAATGAGATGACAGAACAGTTTAATATTCACTTCATTTGGGTGCCGGGCCACAGAGACATTCCGGGAAATTGCAAAGCCGATGAGCTCGCCAAAAACGGAACACTTCTGCCTACTGTTAGACAAAAACATAACATAGGAACACCACTTGCTACATGCAAATATCTTCTCAAACAACATGCTCTAGAATCAACAAATGCTAGATGGTCACAGGGTACCACCTGCCTGGCAACCAAACAAATATGGCCAAGCATAGACCTAAAACGGTCAAAAGGCTTGATCTCCCTGAGCAGACAAAATATAAGCTCTACAATCGGAGTTATAACAGGACACTGCCTCATAGGTAGACATGTTTTGAGGCTAGGAATCTACACAAATGACTTCTGTAGAAGCTGCATGGACGAGGAGGAAGAGGAAACAGTCCAACACCTTCTATGTACATGTCCAGCACTCTCCAATAGAAGGAATAACTATCTCGGTAATCCCTTCTTCGATAATACCAGTGAACTGGCAACGATCGACACAAAATGTCTCTCTTACTTCATTAAAAGCACGAAATGGTTTGTTTAAATTCATTACTCTCCCATGAGTAACTTCTTTAGTGGTATCACAACGGATCCTTGAGGTCTAAGCGAGTCAACAACAACTAGACAGCTAGAACTAACGCGGAGTAAAAATCCCATAAAATAGTATAGAAGATTTTTGTTTATAGAATTTGTTAAAATTACGTTTTGATATGTTTTAATATTAAAATATTGTCCAAAGTGGGAGTAAAGTCGGACATCAAATTGTACTTCATTGTGAGCGATGATGAATTCAGCGGTATTTAAAGATTTTGACCAGAGATTTAGCTGAACTTCTGGCGCTTTTGAAGGTGCAGCAAATATCTCCGAATAGCAAAATCTCGTTACATCAGAACTCATTTTTGGTTTAACAAAGTGCTAATTTGGAATTTTGGAATCCGGAAAAAAAATTCGGTTATACTAATTTAAATTATTTAAAGGACTTTTTACGTTTTACATTTTTAATTTTAGGTTGAAGTTTTTTTTTTCAAATCTTTTAAAATTCAATTTAAATTAAATTTAAAAATGTGAAAAAATGTCCGATGAGAATACTTGAAATAAGTAGCGTTTAGCCTTAGGAACCCTTGGAATAAGCCCATAACCCGAATTGTCTTGTACGTAAATATTCTGCTTCTTTTACTTTTTGTGTGTATATCCATTTCATCAAATCCAAACACTATTTCGCTTCCCATAAAAAGCTTCCAAAGGATAGAACATAAAACTTCATTAACAAAATAAGAACGCCAACCACTACCATGATCGAGAGAAGAAATAAATAGGCAAGAATTAATTTGAGAAAAACACAAACGAAATCGTAATATGCAATATACTTCCAAAGAGTAAGGAAGCATTCACGTTATATTTATGAATGTAGGTGCAAGGAACCTTGCCAGTCTTGAGAATTTCAAGAGATTTATTAAGTTTGACTTCTTAGAGAAAATGATTTAGTGCTAGATATTATTAATTTAAAAATGCTGAATGTTGTTTAGTCATAAAATCACAAAACAAATAAATTCCTTTTTATAAAGGGGGCGTTCATGGAAAATGTCTTTTTTGCTAGGCAACACAATAAATATGAAAAACATTCAAAACTCCTTCTCAAAGGCCTAAGGAAAAGAAAGAAGAGATATATTTTTTAATTTATTTCTTCCCTTTTAATCCTTTGAGCTGATTTATTAGGGTGACATTGTGGGGGTTTCCTTTCTACTAAATGTAATGCATATAACAAAAAAAAAATTATTGAATTTTTAGTTGTCATACATTTTTTAAATATTTTTGCTGATTTTTCTTTGAACAAAACAAACAAAACTGACAAACTCGAAGAAAAACACTTTGCTTTAGTTTACACTTAAACAAATTTCATTTTGTTTATTCAGAATAAAGATCTACAAAAAATATATCTACATAAGTATACATTGTTTATTTATAATAAGATTGTACGGGCTTAGAGAACTTAATGTTAAAACTTAATTCCCACATTCTCTTTCGCCATAACATAACCACAACTATTGTTATTTATATTTATCCACATGTAAAGGGTGGTTAAATTTTAAGGACCGATGGTGAATGTGAACCACACCTAAACGTCAAGTTTTTTTCTGCATTTCATTTGACATTTCTCAATTTCAGACTAACTCAATTTGAACCATGGAAAGATACGCAATCGAGCAACGCGTTAAAGTTATTCTGGCTTATTATGAAAATGGGCGTTCAAATCAAAATGCACCTCGTGCACTTCGTGATTTTTCCGGTCAATTTAATCGTCCAAATGTGCGTACAATCGGAAAAACGTGCAAAAATTTGAGCAAACCGGGTCTGTAGGAGATGTGAAAACACCAGTGCATGCTCGTACAGCATGTACTGCAGAAAATATTGCTGCTGTTCGCGATAGTGTGGCTGAAGAGCCGTCCACCTCAACTCGTCGTCGTGCCCAACAATTGCACCTCCAACGCTCGTCGTTGATGAACATTATGCATAAAGACTTACATTAACACGCTTACAAGGTGCAATTGACTCAAGAACTAAAGCCTCTTGACCATTTCAAGCGTGTCGTCATTGGTCAGAATGGTGGCAAGAAATGGCAACAGTGGATGAACAATTTTCGAAGAAAATCATCTTCAGTGATATGGCACATTTTCACCTCAGTGGATTCGTCAATAAGCATAGAATTGCTGCATTTGGGAGAATGATAATCCAAGAGTGATTGTCGAAAAACAAATGCACCCACAAAGAGTGACTGTTTGGTGCGGTTTATGGGCTGCCGGCATCATCGGGGCGTATTTTTTCCAAAATGAGGCCGGTCAGGCAGTTACTGCGAATGGTGTTCGCTATCTTGAGATGATAACGAACTTTTTATGGCCCGAATTGGAAGATATGGATGTGGGCTAAATGTGGTTTCAACAGGACGGTGCCACTTGCCACACAGCCAACGAAACAATGGCTCTTTTGCGCGACAAATTCAATGGCCGTGTTATCACACGTCTTGGCGATGTCAATTGGCCGCCAAGATCATGTGATTTGACACCGTTGGACTTGTTTCTTTGGGGTTATTTGAAGGAAAAGGTGTACGTCGATAAGTTAGCAACAATTCAAGAGCTAAAGGATAAGATAATTCGGCACATTAACGGCACAGAACCTCAATTATGCCTCAGCGTCATCGAAAATTTGGACCATCGGATGGAGGGGTTCCGCCGAGGTCGCGGCGGCCATTTGGCCGATATTTTGTTCCATACATAATTGAACCATACCATATTATCATAATAAATAAATGACAATAATTTCCTAAATAATTTGCGTTTTATTCAAAATCAACATGTCTTCTGTTTATAGTTAGTTGTGATTGCCAGCCGGCGACCGAAACCGACACATTTAGCCTAACAGTTGGTTCATTGGGCTTTCTCCCGCTAGTGGATGGTATTTTACCAACTATTTTACAAAAAAGACGAAGAGGAACCTTACTCCATATAAACAGTAATTCATTTGTGAATTATTATAAGTTTAATGATGGAAATGAATTTAGAACTGGGAAGAAGACATAACCCGTCCAAGGTCATTGAGATCGATTATATTTAGCATGTAAGTAATTGATAACTTCATAAGATCAGAAACATTAATATAAATGGCTTGTACTTACAATCCAGACTAGAAATTCATCTTAACAAGAGACTGATCTCAGAGAGGAAGATTGTCGCCCTTGATGCTGCGAGGTCTTTTAGTGGATGGGACACCGTCGAAATAGAAAATTTCGAATTTTCAATTCAGGAGGCCTGGTATCCACCCACCTTCTCAAACATTCTTATAAATTACTTCCAATTTTTGTAGAACGTTGAAAATTGGTAGAGCAGTTAGGCTTGAAGTACATAGTTACATACAAAGAATGAAAAATTGAAAATTTCGAATTTTCAATTCAGGGACTTTTTCAAAATTCTTACCAATTATATTGAGCACTTTCGATTGTCGTTGAATGATGCAATTTTCTAGAGCAGTGGGACCTCTTTTCTTTAATCTTTGAGTTTAATTGACAAGTTCTCTCTTATTACTCAAAAGGCTATAAGAACTTGATAGGGCTCATTGGTTCAAATCCTACAGCTGCGTTCCGGATACACTGCCCGTGGTCATGGAAAGCGCTGCTCAGGGGGCTATGATGAAATTCGCCAATTCCTAAGCTTTATGAAATGATGTAAAAGTGTAACCTCGAGAATAGCTTTCAAACGGTGATAAATAAGAAGGAAAGGGGAAATGCCAAACTTCACTGTAAAGCAAACGCAATTAGATCGAGTACAGATGGATTGACAGTGTTTAAAGGAACTGAACTTTTTGGGCCTAGGACCAAACATTTCATACTGAGACAATCCAACTGCATTTTCCATGCGACAGTTAGCCCCATGGGAAAAGTAAAGTACGAAGCTTCAAAAGAAACTACTGGAAAAGTATTTTCATCAGGAAAAGCCCCTATCAAGGCAATAAACAAATATTTGTGGAATAAAGGCATAAAAGACATACACATGGCTAAAATAATAATGTTAATGGCCACTCTGGTTTTTAGGAAATTAGGACACAGATTCGTAGCCAAAAAGGAGCAATAAACCCCCTAACGAGTCTAAGCGGCGAGATACAAAGAAAACGTGCCCAAGAACAAGATAAGATCACAATAGGAAAAGAAATGATCCAAATTTTTGAAATAATTCCCAATACGGTAGTAGGCCTAGGAATTACTTTTGAACGATAGTCAAGAAAATGTGACATGCTGCATTAGTTTAAAAACAAAAAAAAAAAATTGCTTAGAATGAGCTGCATTTAACAGGAAACTACATATGTGTTTATTTACCACACTGCGGAAACTGCAAATCCCCTTAGAATGGGCCTTGTGAAAAAAAAGCTAAAGCTGAAACTTGGATTTTTAAGTAAAAGCTTGATTTTTAGTGAATAAATATAAGCTTAAGCTAGCTAGTTAAAGATGTTTTCTAGTAATAACTATTTTAAAATAGCCAAAGCTAAATTCATTTAGTTTTACCTTGTTTTCCTAGCTTAAGCTTCAATTTGTGTGAATAAAAATAGCTTAAACTAGAATATTATAGTTAAAGCTACAAAAATTTTAAGATTTTTTCGACCTGTCTAGAAAGATTTGACTAATTCTTATTTTCAGTATTAACTTGTGCGAGTTGCTAATTAAACATAAGGGAATATCTCAAAAAATAGGACTGTGAACGTATAGACCCAGAAACTGACATACGAAATGTTAAAAACATTTTTTAGCCGAAACCAATAGTTGCCCTGTAGAACAGATAACAAATTGAGGCAAAAAACCTTCCTTTCGGTCATACATGTACCAGTTTAAGCTAAAGCTAACTAGCCGAAACATGTGAATAAAAAAACAAACACCTTAAATTACGAAGCTTAAGCTAGAATTTTCCGGCATAAGCTATTTAGCGTTATCATTTTTTTATTCACATAAAACAAAGCTTAAGCTAGTGCTGTCTATAGCTTTAGCTGCTAGTAAAAGCTATGACTAGTTGACTTTAGCTTCCTCCAAAAAAGCTTTAAATTTTTTTTTATTCACAAGACCCAATATCTCTTCCAATGAAAAAGAGAAAGTACTTCCGTAATGCAAAAAAAAAAATGCACGACTAGGTCTAACGAACTTGCTCTTATGTAAACGACTACGAATTTCAAAAATTAATGTTATTAGAGAAAAACTGTTCATAAGCATAAAATTAATTTTTTAAATGACTTAAGATACTCTGTTAGTATTTGGAGCTAAAAACGGGATGCCATGTGATTCAATCAAGTATTAGCTTATGCAAGAACAGAAATTATAAATCATTGTAATGGATTCTTAAAAAAATAACCTCTTATATACAAATTTTTTAAAACATTTTTAAGAAAAAAAACTCGAAAAATATTTTTTTAAAGTTTTGAAATGCAATGTTTTTCCAACTTTTTAGAAGCTTCTCTATACAAAAAATCGTTAAAATCCGTTGTGCCGATAATGAGAAATTCAAAATTTGAAAAAAATTGTTCTATATGGTAAGTACAGTCAGTAATATCTTAATTTAAAATTTTTTTATTAAATTATAGATGGTAAAAATGAATCGAAAGAAAAAAAAAATTATTAAAATTTTAGGCGCCCGCCATATTTGAGAAAAATACGATTTGAAAACAATTTTTTAACATTTTTATGGTGGGTACCGTTATTTTTAAGTAAAATAAAGTTTTTTTTCTCCCATCTTGTAGATTATATTGAGAAACTTTTACTTAACAAGTTTACTAAAAATCGTGCATTGTGTTTTCGAATTATTGAGTTTTGAAAAAAAAAAATGATTTTTTTCAAAAAATCCAAAAATAATGTTTTTGAAAGTTTAAGTACATAATGATATTAAAACTTTTGGGGAGCTTTAGCATAAAAAAAAACTTATCAAAAACAGTTGGACCGTTTTTGAAAAAATCAAAAACAAAAAAATGTTCCATGGGGGTACCATTAATAACAATTTTTTTGGAATTTTTTTTCAACCATTATCTAGCTTTCTAATTTGTTTGTATTCTTTTTTTTTTATCTGTTGAACAGTATTTATAAAATTTCGAGAAAAATCGTATGGCAGGTACCGTTATTTTTGATCCTAAAAAAAATAAAAAAAAGTGTGGGGGGAAAATTCAAAATACTATCTACCAAATTCAAAAAAAAAGCGGCCGAGTCGTTTAGGCTGTAGTCGAAAAGACAGACAGACAGAATTGCGATACCAACTTTTTTCGTCTTTGCTATCCATCGTAATGACAACTTTAATCAGAATCTCGAGTTAAATTTAACTTTTTTTACGAATGCATAACTTGCCTTATAGTACTTATAAGTCGCAAGTAAAAATCTCGCGGTTTGGATGGATCTTTATGAAATGTGTAATAAGAAACTTCATTTTATTTTTATATTTTTATTTTATTCCCGAACTTTAAAAATGTAAACCTTTGCAAGCTTTTCTCTCAGTGTAAGACTATTAAAGGACTAAACTCCACCCGAATGTACGATTTCAAAGGAAAACCAAAGCCCCTTAACACATTTAACCGTATAAAATAAGGATGAAAATAATAAAAAGGTGCTACCGTTTATGTGTGTCTGTAGTTACTCATGATATTTTATTTCTTCATGACATACGAGTATCACCGTTGTTTAATTTTTTTTTCTTGAAACACTTTGATATTTGTGTAGGTATACGAGTAAAATATATTATATACTCAAAATGATGATGCGATATGTAGGAGCAAAGTGCCAAACATATAAAAGAAAAGAAAATGTAGTCGCTAGTAAGGACAACCTCAATTCGGAACATTAAGAGGAAGTGATTCCTTAGCACAAAATGGTTGTATGTACATTGTATACGTATAATACAAACATTTATAATAAGATCGTTTTTTTATGTGATTCGAATTTTGAAATGGTTAGGTATTTCACTTTGATAATTTGTTTTTGTTAGGGAAAGTCGTAGAATAGTCTGGAGAAAATCATGGAAACATAAAAAAGGGACATTTAGAATGTGGTTCAGGTTGAATTTTTAACAAAGCACAAAATAATATAGGAACGACCGTATGTACCACCTGAGATGTGTTTTCCTCGAAACTAATACAAAAGGAGTTACCATTGCTGTGAAGTTTTTTTTTCAGTTGAACGAAACGAATGTCTTTTTAGGTTTATCTAGGACAAAAAAGAGAAGCTGAAAATTTTATTGTTACTTAGCATTTGCATTTTGTTAGTTTTTGAAAGTAGTAACCATTACGTACTTTATCTGGATTTGAATAAAAAGGTTATTTCAAGCTTCATACCTGAAAGATAGCATCCATTTGCGGAATTCAGAAAACAATAATTATCTCAAGTAAATTTGCAGTTTGTGTGCACTGCATTTGAAACATGAGCATATCTTCCTTTTAATGTATCTATGGGTCTATTACGAAAGAAAAACCCACACTTAATTTGGAAGAGCTTAAAATTTGTTTTCATTTTAATTTACATAATTTTTTGAATTAAAATGTAGTGCTCATAAAAGTAAAATTTTAGAACAATGTAAGACTACAATTTAGGGGAGGATAAATTCACCCCATCTTCGTGACACACATCTAGTATAGACCACATGTCTGTCAGGCTATACTACGGTAATACCAGTTGAGCAAAATGGTATGAGCAATGAGCGTATTATCTATACTAGGGTTTTTTGCGTAGTATAGTCTTCTCCTTAGTTTAAACAGCGCCATTTTTCTAAAGCGGATAATAGTTTTACTTAAACTCATTGTCATATCAATGTTTTTTTATGATTTTTTAATATTTTCAAATTTGAATTTCAAAATGGCAACGAATTTAAAAAAAACGGAAAGTTCTTGGAAGCGACCAAATCGCCTAGATTTTGAACAATTGAGGGAAGATATCGACGGTTTAAGCGGGAATATATTATTATTTGATGTGATTAAGCTGAAGAGATGCATCATCAAATCGAAAATATCTTCATTTGAAAGATTGAAAATTTTTGTTTGCCAGAATATGACAAGCTCTTAAACTATACTACTTCTTACAGTGTGTCCCCTAGCATATGGTATTGAGAAAACTGTAGTATTCATACCATGGTGTCTATACTAGATGTGTATCACAGAGTAATAATCTTAAAGTACCTACAACTAAACCCCGATCAATAAAAAGTTTTCGGAAGAAGAGTTGTGTGTGAAATAATATAATTTAAATACTTAACGTACAGTCGGATTTGGAAAAGATCTACAACCAACAAGCTTTTCCTAGCTTCCCCGGTAACTTGCTGTCTCTATTTTCATACGCCAAATTGCGTGCCCAACATGAGTCACATCTACAGTGACGAGCAAAAATGGTCAAATGTTTTCGCTTACTTGAAAGATTGATTTAAAGTAAGAGTTTTTAATAGAATTAAAATCTTTTTTTTATTTTTTTCATTTTGTTTATTTAACTAAATTTTATTATTTATAAAAACTTTTTTAAAAAATAATATATTATACAAAACAAAAAATATTCCATTAGTTTTTAGACTTGTCCAATTATGCACGTTTAAATTCAATGTTTTTTCTTTAGTATTTAGTCCATAAACCTTTATTTTTAATTACTTGGAAGCAACGCTTTGGCATACTTTCCACCAAATTATGGAGAAATTACTCTGGATTATGGCCCCATTTCAGCTCCATTCGTTGCCAAAGCTCCTGAGTGTTTGATTGGTGATTTTTGTGCTGCCCCAACCGTCGCTTCACAATTGACCATAAATTTTCAATTGGATTGAGGTGAGGACTTTGTGCTGGCCATGTTATCGTCGTTAACTGTTGATTTCTCAGCCATTCCGAGACAATGTTTGACGTGTGTTTCGGATCTCCATCCTGCTGAAAAGTTATTTCATAATAATTGAAGCCTGTTGATGCAGTAGAAGGTGGTAAATTTGTCTTCAAAATGTCCAAATATTTTCTCTGTTCATGATGCCATCGATTTTCACCAAAGGACCAATAGTGTTCCACGAGAAACAGCCCTAAGCCATCACCGAACCTCCTCCATGTTACACGGTCTTTTGAACTTGATGTTGTTGAAGTGGTTCTCTAGGACGTGACCAATAAAAGGATCTACCATCCGTTCCTATTCTATTGACATTCGCCTCGTCCGACCAAATGACTTTTTTCCATTGGTCAATGGTCCAGTGTTTGTGCGCTTTTTAGCAAAACTAACCTGGCTTTAATATTTTTCGCTGAAAGCAGAGGCTTTTTCGGTTTCTCTTTAGCGTTTTACCCAATTATTTTGAGTGCCCGGCATGCAGTCCATTCACTAACTGGCTTGTCTATGTTTTGAGATGCCTGCTTAGGTGTTTTGGACCCACAACTTCACAACTCTCTTTCCATTCTTCTAGCTTCCAAATCAGAAAGTAGTCATTTCCGTCCTTTTTTCATTGGGGGGACATCAAATTTTTGGTTTTTTAATACTAAGCACAGAAGTTTTTGAAATTTTCAAAATTTTAGACACTTCACGCGATGATTCACTACGTTTTAGTTAAAAAAATAGCGCGGTCAACGGTATTTTAACAATTTTTTTTCATTTTGACAATAATTAGCTTTACATGTTTTAAAATGAACGATTTACCCACAACAAACTATCAACAAATAAAATTATCTTAACTGTTACTTGGAAATAACAGTAAAACAAACAAAGCACAATAGAGAGGAACATCTCTCAATGAAAAAACGATGTTAAATCTCCTGAAACTAAAAAGCGCATAATTGGACAAAACCAGGAAATTATTATTACTATTTTTTTTTGTATAATATATTATTTTTTGAAAATTTTACTATACACAATAAATGTGAGTTAAATAAACAAAATAAAAAAAATAAAAAAAGATTTTAATTCTATTAAAAAATCCTTACTTAAATCAATTTTTCAAAAAAACGAAATCATTTGACCACTTTTGCTCGTCACTGTATCTCTACTGTGCCGTACCTCGTGGTTGGATTGAAGGCTTTTCTTGGGGATTAGAATGTGACCGTCGCTATCACTCAATATCTTTTACTTTTTTTTTTAGTAAGGTCAATAACGTGGTATATTCTCTACAGTTCGTTGTTGTATCTTCGTCCTCCACTCTATGCCTCTATGCAGACGGATTCATGAACTGGTCATAGAACTTTCCTCTCAATATCTTAAGCCTTAAGCGTTCTCTTCCACTGCACAATTGTTTTCGTAGCCCAAAGAAACATCGATTGGCAAGAGTTATGTTTCGTATGATCTATGTGCTGGAATAGATGCTAGCTACATCAACGTTATGACTGACTATGGTAACGTTCTGTCCAAGAATTCGGTTTGTGTCACTGGCCCCTGGGTCTTACTGGCCGTTGGACCCACCTCTTTTCCTTTTGTCTCAATACTTCTTCAATTTCGCCGTAAAACTTGTCTTGCTAAGAATACCCATCAGTTTACCTTTGAGCCTAAATTCGGGCGTACTGTAAAATACAGAGATTCATTCTTTAGCCGTACTACTCGAATGTGGAATACTATACCCCACTCGATTCTTATTACTATGCATATTATGCACCATTGAAATAGATGAAAAGTTGGTGTTTCTCGATTAAAAATTCATGGGACTTTTCCAAAGTATTTCGTGCTGTGAACATAAGTCGAAGGTGAACTTTTTTGACCACATTTATATCATATCAGGCAGTTTTGCAGGCTCTACAATCACTATTACGCTATATCCAGTCATCTAGCCCAGGCACCCTGGCATTCGCGGTAGCTTAATCTTTAAGGCATAGGTTGGTTCGTTTTACCTGGTCGAGCCTGAGGACTGGGATCCAAGGACTCACATAGCTGTCATTCTCTCGATGTGGCCTAGCATATTTAGTCCAGGTATCAAAGGGCACGGTAGTGCCCAGCCAAGTTCTGGCACTACACCCTTTTTACAGGAACAAACTCAGCTCAGGCGATTTTTGACCCCTTCCTATCTTCAGTACCAATGAAGTCAGAAACTTAAAACCCCGAATATATGCTAAGCTAGTCAGGCACAGGCACCTCACCAAATATCAATTTTCTAGCATAAGCGATTCCTGAGATATAAGGCCTCAAAAATCACAAAAACCGTAACTGACTGACTGACTGACTGACAGATCATCAAAATTATGGAGCACTTCCCGACAACGTAGAATCTTGTAATTTTGCACAACGGTAGGTCTTGTCATGCAAGCAGAGGAAAAAATCGAAAATTTGAAATTTTACATCCAGGAGGGGTGTGGTATCCGCCCACTTTCTCCGAATTGGTGTTGGTTGAATGGAGCACTTCCGACTGCTGTAAAACGATGAAATTTGGTAGGGCTTAAATTGCATACAAAGAAAAAAACATAAAATTAGCGGTTTTCCATTTAGGGGCGTGGTATCCGCCCACTTCCTCAGAACTGAATCAAATTATATATGGCTCAAATTGCATATAAAGGACCGAAAATAAAAATTGAGGTTTTCCATTCAGGGGGCGTGGTATCCGCCCACTTTCTGAGTAAATGTTTAATATATATGGAGCACATCTGATTGCTTTAATTAAGGTAGGTATGTTAGTGTTAGGTATCTTGCCAGGACAAGAAGAAATAATTGAAGCGCAAATCAAAACAACCAATAACAAAAAGGAAATATAACAAAAGAAATAGAAAGCTATAAACTAAGTCGATTTTAGTAGGTAGAGTCCAATCTTTCGAGATTTTGACATGGCAAAATATTAAAATCTTTGCAAAAAGGAGTGAGATCAGACCAAAAAACATAAATGTTAAAAAAAGAGCCAAGTTCTTCAATAAAAAAAAAGCTTTGTGTAACAAGTCAGCCGTGAAAAGTGCTGAGATCTAAAAGTACGCCAAGTTCTTACTTCGTGAAGGTTTAATACCGAATATTTAAAGTAGAATAATATTGAAACAGCTACAATGTAATAGAGAAATTTTATTATTTAATGATTACTGACTAAAATTTGATGGGCTTACTTGGCAATTTTTTTTATGCCCAATTCAAAAGGTTTTGAAAACTTGACCAGTGAACCCATCAAATTTTAGTCAGTAATCATTAAATAATAAAATTTCTCTATTACATTGTAGCTGTTTCAATATTATTCTACTTTAAATATTCGGTATTAAACCTTCACGAAGTAAGAACTTGGCGTACTTTTAGATCTCAGTACTTTTCATGGCTAACTTATTACACAAAGGTTTTTTTATAGAAGAACTTGGCTCTTTTTTTAACATTTATGTTTTTTGGTCTGATTTAATCTATCTGGACTTATCTTCTGGTTTATATACTCATTTTTTTGCTCTTTTTTGACATAGGGCAAAATATCTGTCAAAAAATTTTTGAATCCACAGTAGTTCTCTCCCGAAAAAAATTAAAAACGGATATTCAACACATAATTGAATTTTGTTGCATCTTCTTAAAATCTTACTAACATTATTTATCGACAGTCATATCTGTATTTTGTATACTTCAGCACTGATTAAATTATAAGGATACGAGTAAGTAACATCTATTCAGTGGTTGGCAATATTTTGTAAGGTTTTCAAATTTGTTTCACAATTCCTTCTTGGTTAACAAAGTTTTTCTTATTTTGGCCTCATATACATTTAGATTCAAAAAATTAAAAAACGACGAAAAACAATTGAGTGAATAAACATTAATATTAAGGGTTCAATTATTTAGAGGATTCCCTTTGAACTTTAAATATCCGACGTGGAATGGCATCAATTAAAAATAAAGTTGATTCCATTTTGTCCACTCCCATATAATTGTATTAATATATATTCATTCAAATATAACCTACAATTGATGACAAATTTGTTCATTAAAATTTTTAATATTAATTATCCGATTTTTCAGTTGAATCGACTTCAGTCAAAGTAAAAATTATTTTCAAAAATAAATGGAAAATTTTACAAAATATTGTATAACGTAAATAAATTGCGAGATAAACGAGAAGTTACTTAGGTCCTTAACCTCAATTAATGTTAACGCATAACTAAGTTTAATAAGCCAGTATATGAAAGCCAATATTTAACTTACATTGAGCAGGGTTTTCTTTACAAAGAAAAACGTATGAGTTAAACTTTAGTTAACGTACCTGAAATGATAGAAAAGAAAATAGCAAATTAGAATAAATATTTGGAGAGTATTAAAAAAAACATAAAATATATTATTTAGTTTTTGTTCACAGCGGAAATAACGACATAATATATTAAAAATCTATATTATTTGTTTAATTCACTACTTAACACTGTCAAATGTCAAACGAAAATTCGAACTGTCACTTTTTAACTCCTTGGAGTTGGAATGAGAGTTCAACGTTTGCATCGAAATAGTTTCTCACCACGTGTGGTGAGATTTGGAAGGCTCGCATTTGTATTAAGATTTCAAAAATTCACTAATAAAATGGGGAAATTTAAGAATTTGAACTAGAATTTAAGATTTCAGATTTGGCGAGAACTTATTCTGTAAACAATGGTATGATAACAAAATCAAACACACTTTGAATATATAAAGTAAGATAATTTACACCTTATTTTTTTATTTCAAGGCTGCATTTGACACACTTGACAGGAAAACCCTAGTCTATAAACTGTAGATTAAATATAATTTAGGTGTATCATCAAAGTATACTATATATGTACTATAGTCTGTCAAAGCTCTTCAAATCCAGAAATCTCACCATAACCTCAAAACTGCTGCTGTACAGGACCATGGTCCTGCCAATACTCACATATGGATATGAGACTTGGGTGCTTAGCAAAAGGCACTCCGACTTCTTAGCTGCGTTCGAGAGAAAAGTCTTAAGGAGAATTGTTGGCCCCGTATGTGAGGAAGGACGATTCCGGAGACGGTACAATCATGAACTGTACGCAATCTACCTTGAAGCAGATATCGTGACAAAAATTAAGCTCGGTAGACTCCGGTGGGCAGGGCACCTAGCTCGCATGAGCGAAGAGGAACCTGCTCGGAAAGTTCTTTGTGGTACATTCTATGGTAGACGACAGCGTGGTAGACGATGCTTGCGCTGGAGAGATGGCGTAGACCAGGACGGCCGAAGCCTTGGGGTGCGTAACTGGATGGCGTCGGCCAGTGGCGTAGCGAGGCGGGGGCAAAGGGGGCACAGGCCCCGGGCGGCACTTTGCTTGGGGGCGGCAAATTTCAAAATATCCGGGCGGCGTCTAATTGAAAATTTTCGTCAGACAAGCCGTTTTTGAGTAATTAACCTTAATAAATTGTTATTTTTCGTTAGTTACAAAATTCCAAATTAAAAAAGTAAAATCGAAGAAAAATAACAATTTATTAAGCTTAATTACTCAAAAACGGCTTGTCTGACGAAAATTTTCAATTAGACCTTTTTTGTAGGGAATTTAATTTTATATAAAAGTAAGTCAAAATGAATTTTTTTTACTTCAATGTTTTGTCAGTTCTGACGCAAAACATGAAATTATGACTAAAATCAAAATTAGCGATGATAGCCCTCTTAAAATTGATATTAAGGGCTCATTACGAACATTTTTTTTGTCATTCTGAATGATATTCTCGATATATCTTTCAAAAAAAAAAATAGTCAATTTTTTTGGCCCAGTCTAAGGTACATAATATAAAAGATTTTCGCGCCACGGTTTTGCTGTCGGCAATGATACACGTCTGAGATGTGTATTCCGCCATAAGGAATTGTGAAGTACAATGATCGACAACGACTCTGATTTGGAACAGTAAATGATTGTTCGTTCTATGTGTGTCCTGGTGCAGAACTTTTTCGTTTGCCTTCTTTCGACTACCACTCATGAACAGCGTTCGAATCTTATTCCAATCGGAGTAAATTTACTTCAATTTTACGAAATAAAATAGATCTACCTCGTTACTCCATTTTTTAAGATTTAGGTACTAATTATTTTCCACACTAAAAAAATTCAAAATTTCTTTAGCCAAACCACATGAAAGGGAATGACCACTGTGTTAATAAATTTTGCAACCAACTCTGACTCTGAATTACTAAATCTAAATCTACTCCAGAAATTTTCAATTCGTTTATTTTTTTATAAGTCTGCTCCAAAATTTTACTACTGCGGTTTGAACCCTGCTCGTAAGGCTAGAAGTTGAGACAAAAACATTTCGTTTGTTTCGACTGATTCGATGCGAGTTGGCTCATAAGAGTCCATGTATTCGTATATTGTTGTATCTTTTATCTAAGGTGTGTTAGTCAGTTGTATTTTTTTCTGTTCTATTTTATCGTAAAATGCAGTAAAGTTTGCAAACATCCTAGTTAAATACAAAATTAGTTGCAGTTTAACACTTATCTTGTCTGTGTTTCGTGTGTTGTGAAAATTTTTTAAAATTGTATGTACGGGTACAGTACCTACCTACATAAGCGCAAGAGATTTTCATTTTAACCCTTTGGATTGATTACATAAAGTAAATTAATTGATGAAACGAAATACCTAGCTGATGGTTCGGAAATAATCCATTGATTTTTCAGAGTTGAAACCCCCGTTTGGCTTTATTAATATTGTTTTCTCCATATCTCAAGAACCATAAGTTTCATAAAAAACATTTTCTCACATTTTTGTAAAAAATTGAGTTCTCTATTTTTTACCGAGAAATCGAAATTAATAAGTTATTATTAAAAATAGAGAAACGATTTCAAGAAAATTTTTTTTTAATAAATTAATCAATAAAAGTTAAATGATTTTTACTTGCGATATATACAAAGGTAGGTACTATATTGCAAATTATGGACTCGTAAAAAAATCAAACTCGACATTTTGATCAAAGTTGACATCGTAATCTCTATGATTACGATGATAGCGAAGTTGAAAAAAGTAGGTCTTGAAATTCTGTCTGTCTGTCCTTTCGGCTGCAGCCTAACCGACTCGGTCGATTTTCTTCAAACTTGGTACCTAGCGTTTTTTGGGCATTTTTATACCAAAAATAACGGTGGGTTCCAGTCGTACAGTTTTTTTAAGCAAAAAATGAAAATCTTATTTTTTTCTAAAACGTTCCCGCAACTTTAAAAAAAAATCAGTAATTTTTTTACAAAAAGGCTACCATTTAAAAAAAAAATCCCAAAAATGGTTATAAATGGTACCTCCCAGAGAACCATTTCTTTGACTTTCGATTTTCTCAAAAACGATTCCACTGATTTTGATCAATTTTTTTTTTACAGAGAATGTTTTTTAAAAGTATTGTATACCAAAATTTTCAAAAATCTCGAAAACAAGTTGGTCGATTTTTACTAAACTGGGTACGCAACAGTTTCTTGACATTATCTAGCAGATTTTAAATAAAAATTTTTCATATAACCAAAACTCACGGTACCTCCCATACAAAAGTTTAAAAACCGGAATGGAAAATCTCATTTTTCTCAAAAACGACTCCTAGGATTTTGATCAAAATGTTTGTGTGAGTTAACAAACATAAATACGATCTACGATAATATTATTGTAAAAAAAATTTCTATCCATTTTTTTCGACTATCTCATTATCTGCTAAACCGATTTTAATGATTTTTTTTAAACAAGAGCTCCTGTTTGAATAATTGTATATCAAAATTTTCAAAAAATCAAATTTTGGATTAAAAAAAAATCAAAATTATTTTTTGAAAATTCGATATTTCAAAAATGGGCGGATAGTTTTTTTCAAAATTAATCTTTAAGGCCAGGCGCGCACATTCAATTTTTAGTTTCGCAACTGTTTGATTGCTAAAATGAAACATATGGGCTTATATGGGAAACCGCGAACTTAGAGCAACTCGATTCGAGCAACTAAAAAGTTTGTGTTTTGACACAAACTAAACGATTGCCTTCGCAACAGTTGAGCTGTTTTCTATAAGTGCAAGAGAGAAAAGATTGTGAGCGTGAGTAAAGAGTTGCCAGTGCGCGGTACTGTATCAACTGGTGATTAAACTATTTGATTTCGATCACAGTTGCCAGTGAGCGACTAGCCTAACTCCACATTAATAAGTACTAAAAAATGGCGTACCAAATTTTTTTAAAGTTTTCAAAATTTTATATACATATGTTAAATGTACATACCTACATATACCTCATATAAAAAACGGTTTTTAAATAATAAATCAGACGGAGTACATCGCGTTGGTGTCAAATATGTTTAAGTTAAAAATAATCCTTGGCCAATATTTCTGTTTCTTCATTTCCTTATGTATAACAGTGATTGAAATAAAAAATATTATAGGTATAATAATTGTTACTATAACTATAAGAATAATAATAATTAAAGGCAGTGCGGGTTGATTTTTTTTTAAAACCGGTTTTATTTTTTAGCAATCATCACCCGATTAGACACTTCTATCTACATAATATAATATAAATAAATATAATAAATCTGTGAATAAAAAATTAAATTATAACTAGGTAAGTTAAGTAGCTGTTTTACTTTGATGTTTTTTTAAACAGCAAACAAAATTAAAGGCCCAGAAAAAAATTGCTAGGGGCGGCAAAATTGGCTCTGCCCCGGGCGGAAAAAACCCACGCTACGCCACTGGCGTCGGCTATAGGACCGGGATAGGTGGAGAGACTTGTTGAAAGAGGCCAGGACCGGAACGAACCCGGTTGTCGAGCCGATGATGATGATGTATCATCAAAGTTAGTCAAAGCACTTGGAAAACTTCAAAAAGCAAAACACGGCTGGTGTTTATAATGGTAATTAAATCGGGGACTACGTCAGGGATGTTATCTCAGCTTATATTTGCGCTATTTAAAAATAATATTCTTAATTGTTTTTATTTAATGAAGTATACAAACTTAAAAATAAATACAAAAATTTACAAGCCTGGCTCAAAGCCCGTATGTGCTATTTCTTGAAAACACTAAAGATTGCCTTCCTTGTGAACTGGAGTTTGAAAATCTAAAAATTAAAGGCATTATGAATGCTGATGATATTGTCATTTTGCCGGAGTCTCCCGGGTCAACAGAACGTGCGATTACTGTAAAAAATGGGGATTAGAAGAACATCCAGCGAAGTGAAGAATAATTATTTTCCAAAACGGTGCGGGGCGAATCGCATAAGGAGAAAATTGAAAGTAGTAAAATAATATGTTTACCTAGAAATGACAATCATGTTTAACCTGAATATGGAAAAACCAAGCTGATAGTGTTGGGACAGCTATTTGTTCCAACTGGAAAACAAATATTTTATAATACAGTTCTATTGTAACGAGTGCAGATCTGGGGGGTGTTCGAAAATATGAAAATTTAGAATATTTGTTGTGTTTCTTTCTTATAAAAATATGTTTTGTACCTATTATTAGTAAATCGTTTGGAAACAGGGCTATCAACTTTGTGGGTGGCCGTGGCGCGATAATTGTGTGCTCCCCTGTTAACCTCATGATCACAGGTTCGATCCCTGCCGTCGTCTATGTCGCCTTTTATTCCATTAAAACTTTCTAAAAATTGCCATCAATGGGTTGCTGTTTTACTCATTACATGTTGTTTACAGAGCTGTGTAAATCGTTCATTTCAAATGATCGAATCGTTCAACAATCGATTACGAAAATGATCCGATCTTTTCAATCAATCGATCATTCGATCATTTTGATTTCACTGAAATGATTCAATACTGTTCCTATTCGATATTAATTTCGATTTCGATGATAAAATTGACTTGTGGCTTTGATAGTTCTCACAAAATACTCTATGATTCATTCATGGATTAAAAAGTGTCAAAAAATTCAAGAAAAAGAGATTTTATTTGTTCCTTCGGAAAAGAGCAATTTTAGGGCTTTTGGCTGACATTTGGTACGAAATATACTTTGTACGTCATAACTGAATTCGTCCTCTATTCGTCAAGTCATAAACTGTCAAATTCCGTCAAAGGATGGCTACGATGTCAATGGATTAAAAAACGTCTAAAAATACCAAAAAAAAAGAGATTTTATTTATTGCTCCGGAAAAGTGCAATTTTAGGGCTTTCGGCTGACATTTGGTACGAAATATACTTTGTACGTCATAACTGAATTCGTCCTCTATTCGTCAAGTCATAAACTGTCAAATTCCGTCAAAGGATGGCTACGATGTCGATGGATTAAGAAACGTCTAAAAATACCAAAAAAAAAGAGATTTTATTTGTTGCTCCGGAAAAGTGCAATTTTAGGGCTTTCGGCTGACATTTGGTACGAAATATACTTTGTACGTCATAACTGAATTCGTCCTCTATTCGTCAAGTCATAAACTGTCAAATTCCATCAAAGGATGGCTACGATGTCGATGGATTAAGAAACGTCTAAAAATACAAAAAAAAAGAGATTTTATTTGCTGCTCCGGAAAAGTGCAATTTTAGGGCTTTCGGCTGACATTTGGTACGAAATATACTTTGTACGTCATAACTGAATTCGTCTACTATTCGTCAAGTCATAAACTGTCAAAGTCCATCAAAGAATGGCTACGATGCCGATGGATTAAGAAACGTCCAAAAATCCACATTAAACATACCGGATCCTGATACATTAAATAACATCAGTTCAACCCAACAATTCTTTTTGCGGCCTACAACATCTACGACCAACCCGATTAATCATGTTGTTCAATGCCGAGTTCAACCCAGAAGTTCCAGTCCACCGTCCGTTTGGCGTTCATAATCCACGTTGATTGAATCGGAAGAAATGGAATCAAGTAAATCATGATTAATCGAGTCAACTGATATCGAAAATCGAGACTCATTGAAATGATTGAGATTGAAATAGAAAATCGAGAATCCAGAATCGAGAATCATGTAAATGATTGAGATTGAGATCGATTAAAATGATTGATTTCGATCATCAATACTTTTCGATGATCGGATCAAAAAAATCGAATCGATCCCGATTGACACAGCTCTAGTTGTTTAGGCATAACACTAACAACATGTGATTGAGTTAAACTAGTATACCCAACAAGAAAGAATACGAATAAAATACTGCGAAATACAAGGGACACAGAAATAAGACAAGGTATTTCTCCGCTTTAGTTCAGCCGCCATCCCTGAAGATAAAAAAATCTGAGACACAAACCTTCAGTCTCAGAACATCGTGCCACACATCTTTCCTATCCTTCTTTCTCTTCCTTCTGTTGAAAACATTTAAAAGGGTAATCATAATCCCTTGAGCGCGAGTAGATTATAAAAAAAAAAATGATTTCTGCAAGTATTGGATCGATCTGTCTACGCGAGGAAAACAGTTAACGAGTTTACTCAGTTCAACGATGAAACCGAAAAGTATAAGTACATTCATGGAAAATGCTACGGAAAAGAAAATTCATCGAATGTAACTTTTCCAGAAAAGGCATTGGAACTGTTTTAAAGATAGATATGATTGTATGCCACATAAAAACGACCTAGTTAGAATTTGTTTCTTATTCAATATGGGGACGGAAGAAAATATTATCCACTTCAAAGTAGTGGAGATTCTTCTTTGGAAGGTGCCGTCTAAATGAGAAAGAAGTAATTAATTACTGAAATGGAGATCTGTTTTAAACTATTTTTTTTACGTAAACTCCAGCTTAAGCCCTAAATTTTCTTTTGTATATACAAACCTAAGGTAATTTTAATTTTCATTTTTGTCAAACTCAAAGATCTTTTGTATCGACTAAACATAAAGTCATATGTAATGAAAAATTTTGATTTCACTCAAAGAGTTAATTACTTTGCACGCATTTAATTATTAAAAGTTAAAATAAATTAAATTAAATTTGGTGGTGTAACAGCTCGGAGTGAACTAGGACCTAGTGACTTACAACTCTCAACCTTTCCAGGAACGGAGGGGTTCTACAATTTTCTGCCGATTCCGATTGGCTAATGAGCAGCACTTTCCATAACAAGAGATAGTCTTGGAGACTTTGTTAATTCCTCGCAAGAGGCAATACACCACTGAAAAAAACTTTCTTGCAGCGGCTAAGAATCAAACTCGAGATCTTCCGTATTGGACTGTCATGCGTACCTACCAGCGTACGCACTAACCATTATTTCAAGGGGTACTAGTTAAAAGTTAAAACAAAGATAAAATATTCAAAATTGAAAAATTAATACAAGAAGAAAACGAATACAAAATATAAACTATTGTCACTCGGGCAGACGACATTATTTATTAACTTCCCATAGGGAGTTATTGTAATCGGTCCGATTTGTCAAATTAGAATTTTTGACATTTCTCGACGTTTCAAGGTCCCTAGAGGCTATATCAATCATTTTTAGAGAGATGTCTGTGTGTGTGTGTGTACGTACGTTCGTACGTTCGTACGTTCGTACGTTCGTACGTGCGTACGTTCGTACGTCCGTACGTTCTGGTACCATTTTTCGTCGTCGATATCTCAAGAACGAGTAAAGATATCGACTTCAAATAAATTTTGTTTAATAGATAATAATTTCAAAAGAGGCTGAAAGGGCGTTTATTAAAATTCAGTGAGTAGTTTTTTCACTATATAACGGTTTAAAAAAAAAGTAAAAATTTTGGTTAGTTTCAAATATCTCACGAAAAAATAATGCTATTGATTTCAAATAAAATTTAATGTACTCATTATAAGATCATACAGAATTGGTATGAATTTGGAAAAAAATGAACATACCGTTATTTTTTTAAATAAAAAAAACTGAAAAAAAAATTTCATAACCCAGATATTCTAAGAACGGAAAACAATTTGAAACTCAAAATAATTTTATTTTACGAAAAATAATGTGTTTGACAACTGGTGAAAATTTCAAAACAAATCAGTTTACAGTTTTTTTTACAAAAAATAAAAAAACTATATAAAATTCTATTGAAAATTGGTAAAAATTGTTTTTCGACTCAAATTTCTCGAGAACTAGTAGTGATATTGACTTCTAATTTAGTTTATTTTATACATAGTATAATTTTGTACAATTGGTAAAATGTTGACAAATATTGAATTAATAGTTTTTTTTTATTAAATAAAAAAAACTATTACAAATTCTAGTGAAAACTAGTTAAAATTGTATTTCAAGTCAAATTTCTTGGGAATGAACACCGATAGTGCCTTCTAAAGTACCTTCCCATAAGAATGTATACTAAGCGACAATTCTAAAATTGTTCAGGAAACGAAAAAAACGAAGAAAGTTCTAGTTGAATTATATGTATATGTGTGCTAAGAGACAATTTTGGTTAAGCTAAGTGACATCTAACAAAATTTTTTGTTGCTCACGACAATGAGATCTTTATTAATATCGCTTAGCATAATTTTTTTGGCGAATAATACAAATTTCAGGGGGCAACATTATTTTAATGACAAAACATGGCAGTTGATAAATTTTTTTATTTGTACTCTAGTTTTCCTTTACCTACCTAACATATAGTATATTTCCTCATCAAAAAGTCATTTTCGAAAAAAGTGTCGCTTAGTACATTCTTACGGGAAGGTATCGACATAATACAATTATTAACATATGGTTAAATTTTGACAAGTATCGAATTGACAGTTTTAACAAAAATATAAAAAAAATCTACTAAAAAGTGGTAATATTTGTTTTTCGACTAGAATATCTTGAGAATGAGCAATGATATTGACTTTGCCATTATTTAATTTTATACATAATACAATTTCTAACAAATGGTTTATATTTGACATATATCTAGTTTTAGAGCGGATATATTTTGTAAGTACCCTTCCATCAATAACCAAACCATATCTTTTATATTTGAATATTTCGTTTTTAAATTTATTTTCAACTAAAATGTTGAAGAAAACGTCACAATATGTTTTTATCTTTTTGTCCACGAAAAAGATGTAAAATTCTACTCAAGGTTTTCTTAGGTGTAGGAACACAGATACGAGTATATTAAAAAACACGGAAATCTATAATTCAGTATATAATACATATGTACCTACCAACCTTCGTAATTATTACAAGAAATTTAACATTTTAAATAGAAAAGTTTAAAATTAGTTAAACACATTTTCTGTAAAAAAAACATAAAATGAGCGACTAAGTATCCTCATCATCAACAAAACAAAGCAAATTTCCTAATATTATAGTATGCCACAAGCATCATCGATTTTTAAAACAGGAGTCATTGTATATCCAGTGCAGATCACAGCCTTTCAATCCGGAAAATCCGCAACAACAATTACACTATGAAACCATCTACTTCGATCTTCCATCTACTGCTTAAAATGCTTACGAGTAAAATGCTTCAATCTTAAAATAATGTTTGTTTGAATTTTACAGCTAAAGTTTGTTTCGCTGAAAATTTGGTTATTTGAAAAAAACTAAATATAAAGTTTTCAAGACCACAAATGGGAAGTTATCAGTGTGGGTCGCACCCAGCCTCTTTTTTTTTTAATTAAATTTAGCACTACAATACTCGTAATAGAAGTATCTTTTATAACTAATTAGTTAGTTCCTCTTAAATCACTTTGTCTATTTGTTCTGGGCTCAATGCTTTTTTATGACCCATTTTTACTTGCGATATATGTAGGTACTATAGGGCAAGTTCTGCATTTGAAAAAAAATCGAACTCGAGATTTTGATCAAAGTTGACATTACGATGATAGCGAAGACGAAAAAAGTGGGTCCGGCAATTCCGTCTGTCTGTCTGTATGTCTGTACCTCGAACTACAGCCTAAACTACCGGAGGTATTTTCTTCAAACTCGGTAGTTAAGGGTCTTCGGTGATTCCCTAGAGGAGAAATTGAAATTTTTTTTTTAGCTCCAAAACTAAGGGTACCCCCCATACACCCGTAATGCAAAATCTTATTTATCTCGAAAACGGCTCTAACGATTTTGATAAAAAAAATTAAGTGTGATATTATGGACATGGACTATATTTTGGTGAAAAAAAAATTTGGGGGGAAATGTTATAAGGGGTACCTGTCATAGAACGGTTTTTTTCATTTTCGAATTTCTCACCAACGGCTCTAACGATTTTAACCAAAATTTTTATGCAGGAGCTGCTTTGCATTTGAAAAAATATAAACTAAAAATTTTTTCGAAAAAATAGTTTTTGGATTTTTAAAAAAATAATACAATTTTTTTTTTGAAAATTCAATATCTTGAAAACCGATACACGATTAAATTTTTAAATTACGTTTTAAAATGTATTTTATTAAATAGTAATAATTTGCATATCAATTTTTTTTATAAAAATTTTAAGGAAAATTTAGTACACAAAAAACATGTTTCAGTGTGTCTGTATGTCTGTACCTCTCACTACAGCCTAAACCACTGGACCTATTTCTTTCAATCTCCGTAGTTAAGAGTCTTCGGTGATTCCCTAGAGGAGAAATTGAAATTTTTTTTTTAGCTCCAAAACTAACGGTACCCCCCATACACCCGTAATGCAAAATCTTATTTATCTCAAAAACGGCTCTAACGATTTTGATAAAAAAAATTAACAGCCCGATTCTGTCGTGCTGACAAATTACCAAGTTCCTTATAACTATCAGCTTTTCGTATTCTATGCCTTAAAAAAAAGCTCTTTTACTGACAAATTTATCAGCTGTGTAAAAGGTACTGACAATTGTATTTGTGTATATTTTGAACGCGTAAAATATATACAAAACATAAAATAATAATAAATATAAATAATAATAATAACAATAATAATAATAATAACAATAATAATAATAATAAAATAAACAATAATACAAAAATTTATTAAAATGGAAGAAGAGTTGTTGTTATTATTGTTATTGAGTGACGATGAAGCAGAGATTGACGAAAAAAAGAGAGTGCAACTGAAAGCATTGAGAGATGCCAGCGATCCCTTCAGTTTGCCGGAAAGGGAATTTATAAAAAACTTCGGACTGAGCCGGGCGTTTTGCCGTCAGTTCATTAATGATTTGTTGCCCTATGATGATCAGAAAACATCGTTGCCGTTCGTAACACAGGTGCTGGCTGTGTTATACTTTTTTAAATATTTATATTATATTATTATATTTATATTTGTAAAAAAACTAAAATATTAATAAAATATATAAATTTCACTTACTTTGCTGCTGGTTCCTCCATTGTTTATGTTTTTTTTTTCTCTTTATTTTGAGACTTCAAATTCACCACCAAGAGAGGTGAATTTAAAAGCTGTTTATAGCTTTTATTCTATCAGGTGTTTTGTAGAATACCTAATAATTTGTCAGCTGACAAGAAAGCTGATAATTTATCATTAGCTGATAATTTATCAGCTAAATACAGAATCGGGCTGTAAGTGTGATATTATGGACATGGACTACATTTTGGTCAAAAAAAATTTTGGGGCAAAATGTTATTAGGGGTACCTGCCATAGACCCGTTTTTTTAATTTTCGACTTTCTCATTAACGGCTCTAAGGATTTTAACCCAAAATTTTTAGCAGGAGTCCCCTTAAGTTTAAAATAATATTGTATATTAAAATATTCGAAAAAATATGTTTTGGGTTTAAAAAAAAAAAAAAAAATTTAAATCAATATCTTCAAAACCTATGAACGATTATTTTTTGAAATTATTTCCTAAAACCAATATTATTAAATACTTAAAATCCGCATCCCACATTTTTTTCTTGAAAAATTTTAGAGGAATTTCTTATATAAAAAATTTATTTAATAATAAAACGATTTTTTAAGGTTTATTTGCATAAATTCATACTTTTCCGGAAACCAGACTGCAATTTTATGCATTTGAACATTATTATCTCACATTAAATCCATGTTTTATATTTATAAAATATATCTTAAATTCCAAAGTACTTTTACATAAGAGCAAGTTCGTGCGATCCAGTCGTGCATTTTATTTAATATTTAAATAGATAAATGAAATTAACAACGAATTAACAATAAATTATAACAGAACTTGAATGCTTGTATATTCTACTGAGCCGTAAACAAAACAAGTAGGTATATTTTGTACAAAACACATTCAAAAAAGTGTCAACAATACGTCCGAAAAAAACTGAACTTGAATTTTGTACTTCACTTAAATTTTTTAAAAGCACTGGATATATAAAACATAATTTTATTATTACAAAATAATAATTTCTTTTTTTAATAAATATAATGTAAGTGATAATTCGCGTTCCTAGGATTGCTAAGAGAAGAAAATAGTGCCAAAATGTTAACATATTATTCTATAACATTTCCTAAATGCTCCCAAAAAAACTATATTTATATTTTAATAAGTTAAGTACATAAAATTAGTAAAATTGTTAAAAACCAGAAAAATTTTTGTAATTATAAAACAGATACACACACTGTGACCTGGAGATCTATTGTGCCTCCACATAAAAATGAATCACCTCGCTCATCCAACAGTTCCTCCACCAAATATATTGATCTTACGAATCTTAGTATTTGGGGCACCTTCAGAGAAGATAGGTCGCTCTCTTCTACCTGGTATTGTCCCAGATAGTTTTTCCTTTGGTGCTTGAGTGGACAACATCTTCCGGTGCTTCATGTTGCGGAATCTACATGTGGCACTGCTTACCATACCAAGTAATCTTATGTGTTTTCTAAGTTTTCAGTTATTCTTAGGTTATTACTACTTAAGTTAAAGTAGTTTTCGAAACGTTGCTGGTTGTAATTGCTCAGTAGTAGTTTTACCTGCCTCAGCTTTGGGAGTTCTTTTCAATTCAAACATATATTATTTATAATATATTATTCATAAATAATTTATTATTATTGAATAAAAAATGCAGTTTCATCTTATATTATAGACCCTGTTGATGAAGAATTGAATTGCAATTGCAATTGAAATGCAATATTAATGCGTAATTGTTTACCTTTTAATACTTTCCCCATAGCTTTTAGACCATCAGCTCATAAAGCTTGGTTCTTCTAACTTTTTGAACATTGTCTCGCACATTTTCATGCACAAAAGGGCTTATGATTACCCTTCAAATCTTTGAGCACAGTGCGAGCGTTTTAGGAAAGTTGGAGCATTTAAAAGGTGATACCGATGCACATTGGTTTTGAATGTCTGAATATTTTAATGGGAGGGAAATATAGATTCGGGTAAAGCATTCCGCATTCGTGTAGTGGGGCTGAAGAAAGAACCCCAGATTTAAGCGCACGTCCGAAGTTACGCTTAAATTGTCTTAAAGGAGGAGTGCAACTGGCTACTTCACAAAAGCACTGTTGATTAAAATAACAGTAAGATAATGAAAGACAAGAAACATTCTGACGGTGCTCGAGAGATTGAAGTGTTTTTATACACTTTTATCACCTAACATTTTTAAAGCTCTTCTTTGGATTCTTTCCAAGGGATCAAGTGAAGCACTGGCCCAAATATGGGAATCGTGATCGACCTTTGGACGAATATAAGCCTTTCGTGCCTTTCGAAGGAAACCTATACACTTAGCAGCGTTTTCGGCGACGTCGAATATGTGGTCATTCCACACAAGGTGATCTGTGATGCACATACCGAGAACTGAGGGCTGTTCAGTTTCCTTAATGCAAGTGCCACTACGCGGTTTATTGTTCCCCGTTTGACAATGCTATCGAGATAAGAATTTAATGAGCTTATCATACACTGCCGTTGTAGTTCCACATCCGAAGAGCAAGGATATGCATCTGGAAACGAATATGTGGAGCTAAAAGTACTGTCGTAAGCAAAACTATTTAACGGATTAGAAATTTCGAACAAAAGATCAGTAATGAATATCCGAAAGAGCATCGGAGACAAAACGGGCCCCTGTGGCACACCAGCATTTATGATGCCAAAATCTATTAAATGCTATTAAAATATCAAGTGCAATTATTTTACTTTCTCTAAAACGATGTACAGATTTGTGCACCTGTTCGGTGAGATATATCATCAGATCACCAATGGACCTATTGCTATAAAAGCAATACTCCCACTCACTGTGAAGCTTTCGTTCTTCGAGATATTTCTTGAGCTGATAGTTTATCAGAGGTTCCATGACCCTAGAAAGAAGGGATCTATCTGCAATTGGACGATATTTAGAGGGGGAAGAAGATTCGCCTTTTTTATAAACAGGCTGGACAAATGCTATTTTTCATCCACTCGGAAAGAGACCAGTAGAGTAGGACAGATGGAAAAGCTTACACAATTGTTTTGTCAGCGTTGAAGAACACCTCTTTTCAGAATAATAGAGGGGATACTATCCGGGCCAGTGGATTTGTGAATATCGAGATCTTTCAGTACTCTTGCAATTGTACAAATGCGAAAGAAGATTTATCCAATAAAATCATTAACGCTCTCAATTACAGGAGGAATCATGACACTATCATACAGCGTCGAATTGACAGCAAACTATGATGTATGCAAATTTTGCCTCATTTTTGCTCGGATCAGGCCATGGTGGTAAAACCGATAGATTTTGGTGTATAAGCCTAAAAAAAATGCAAGATAATTAGTATTTTAAAACCACTCTTACTGTCAACTGCTGTTAAACGTAGCAAACAATTTACAACGTAAATAAAAATAAAATGCACGACTGGATCGCACGAACTTGCTCTTATGTAGAAGTACTTTGGAATTTAAGATACATTTTATACATATACATAAAACATGGATTTAATGAGATAATAATGTTCAAATGCATAAAATTTGCCGACTGATTTTTAGAAAAGTATGAATTTATGCAAACTTAAAAAAATCGATTTATTATTAAATAAATTTTTTATATAAGAAATTTCTTTAGAATTTTTCGAGAAAAAAATGTGGGATGCGAATTTTAGGTATTTAATAATATTGATTTTAGGAAATAATTTCAAAAAATAATCGTTCATAGGTTTTGAAGACATTGATTTTTCAAAAAACAATTTTTTTCAAAAAAACCCAAGAAATAATTTTTCGAATATTTTTATATACAATATTATTTTAAACTTAAGGGAGCTCCTGGTGAAAATTTTTGGTTAAAATCGTTAGAGCCGTTAATGAGAAAGTCGAAAATCAAAAAAACGGTTCTATGACAGGTACCGTTAATAACATTTTGCCCCAAAATTTTTGTTGACCAAAATGTAGTCCATGTCTATAATATCACACCTAATTTTTTTTTATCAAAATCGTTAGAGCCGTTTTCGAGATAAATAAGATTTTGCATTACGGGTGTATGGGGGGTACCGTTAGTTTTGGAGCTAAAAAAAAAATTCAATTTCCCCTCTAGGGAATCACCGAAGACCCTTAACTACCGAGTTTGAAAAAAATACCTCCAGTAGTTTAGGCTGTAGTTCGAGGTACAGACATATAGACATACAGACAGACAGACGGAATTGCCAGACCCACTTTTTTCGTCTTCGCTATCATCGTAATGTTAACTTTTATCAAAATCTCGAGTTCGATTTTTTTTCCAAATGCAGAACTTGCCCTATAGTACCTATATCGCAAGTAAAAATGTGAAATTGACTTTAGTCATGAATTTGACAAAAAATTAATTTCGCTTATACAAGTTCACTTGATCTGTATACATAAATAGATTGGTCTGAATCAGTTTAATCGTTTTCAAGAAAATCGAAAGTTTAAAAAAACAATTTAAAAAAAAAAACAAATAAAGGTACACCACACCTCTATAATGTAAAGAATTTTTGTTATTCAAATCGGAATACAATACCGGAAGATCATCGACTATAGGTAATAGGTATATTAATTTAGGAATCAGATAGTGGGGTTTTCGCAAACTTCGATGTTTTATGTTTTAAGCCAATTAAGCTTATTTAGATCATATGTTACATTTTTTGTATGCCTTAATAGGTGTAAGATTTCAGTTGACCCGTTTTTTTTAACGGATAGCCAACACTTATCGATTTAGATTTATCGAAATTTTCTTTTAAATGGTGTTTATTGAACTTCGTAAATTTAAATTAAATTATTTATATAATATGTATATTCTGAGAAGATATAAATTTTTTAGTAATTTCGCCTTTTCTTACAATTTGTCGAAACAATTCGACAGTACTTACGATATAAACTAATAAAGATTCTAGTGCTTTAAGCCTTGCTTGGACACATCAAAGGTTGGAACGACAAAGTTCTTGCACAGCATAGCAGTCGTGCAGATTTTTTTCATTATTACCTTCTAAATAATATACAAAATAAAAAAGCAATCTCCAGGGTCTAACAATAAAGTTCAAAAAAAGTAAATACCATCTGTACTCTTACACATTCATACACACACTGGAAAGTGAAAGTTTAACTTTTAATTCAAAAACGAGTCTCCAAGGATTCTGTGCCACTGAAACATGATGATGATGATGATGGAGTTGCTGCAGATGAAGTGGAGATGGTTCCGCAATGAATGCACTTACTTAAATGAGATTTTAATTACTTTAACTTTACGTGTGGTGCAGATATGTAAAGCTCGTATATGAGCATCATTGTATCCAGCGCATTGAATTCAAGGAGCGTTTGGAATTATGCCAGGCGCGTGTGACTGTGAAATAGGCCAACATCAGTGAAACGACACCAACTGCTAACGTCCACCATCGAACCTAAACTAATTTTAATTGGACAAATAATGGTTGAGCAGAGAAAGATGAAGATTATAAGAGGCAACTGTAAAGGATTTATTTGTATAGGAAGGTTCTGGCTGAAAATCGGACAAACTATTTTAAGCACAGAAAAAGTACAAGTATCCTGACACTGCTTGTTGCTGGATTTTATTTAAGGTGACCATATTTTGCATGGGGTGTTGCGTAGGTGTAATGGCTTGCAAAACAAAGAAAAATCGATAGCACCTGTAACGGTTATGCTTCAGCCACAGTTTTGAAAAACGAATTTGAACCAACATTTCGTCAAATGTAATTAATTTAGGGCCATTTTCTTCACTATTGCTCAACTTGAGGCAAACTCTCAAGCTGACCAACTTGAGAGTTGGCTTCAACTCAAGAGTTGAAACCCAAGTTGAAATTTCTTTTCCTTCACAAATTTTTTTCTCAACTCCCGAGTAATTGCAGAAAAAAACGACATTGGGACTAAGCACTTTACATGCAAATACAATGAAAATCTATAGTTGATCAACTTCGGATTTGAAAAATATCCCTGGGATATTTGTTAAAATAAAATACAAACTGTCACTTTCACGGTCAATAATATTGAGGTTTTGTGTGATATTATAGGGCAAAAAATAAGTTGTTACTAATCGGGAACGAATGTTTGTCGTAGATGTTGCCGTCTTCCCAAAGGTATTGTTGATGGTACATTTGTGGCAGCTAAATCAGCTAATCCGGGTATTTCTGGAGCAAGTCCTGACACTTTTGCATCGATTGCTATGTTGTGAATAACAGCCCAAGCGATGATGATGAGTTTTGCGGTTTCTATCTGGCACCCAGGGTCGGAAGCCAACACTGGATATCTGCTTTTCCAAACACCATATGAACGCTCAACTCAATTGCGAGTGCCTATCTGCAATTTGTTGTACAAATTCTCATCAGCATTTGTGACATTTATAAAAGTTGTTGCAAGATAACTCGTATTTTGAATAGCCTGAGTCGGCAATGATGATAAAGTGACCAAATTTACCTATACAAATCGTTTTTTCGATCGCGATAAGTTAAAAAAAAACATTGTTCATGTGCTCAGCTCTATCTTAATATATATAATTCTTCTGTGAGTGTGTATGTCACTGAACTTCTCTTAAACGACTGGACCGATTTTGATGAAATTTTTTGTGTGTGTTCAAGGGGATCTGAGAATGGTTTAGATTCACAATTAAAAAAAAATTATTCGTAGTTAGCAACGCGAGCACGGGCGGCTAGTGTAATATACATATTAATGTCTATGCAATTGTTTGTACTTAATGTTTAATACATTATTCATAGAAATAAAAAAACAACTATACCTGCCAGCGAGCTACAATATCATTTATTTTAAAATTCGCAGAGACCAATGTCTGCACTTTTAGAGAAAACCATCCCTTGCGATTCCTAAAGCTTTCTGCATCACTTCCACTTTGTGATTGAATGCGGACATGTGTACAATCAATTGCAGCAATTATCCGAGGAAACTTTGCTCTAGCGAAAAAGTCATGTGCTGCTTCAAGCTTTTCCTCGTGTGTTTCCGGCATTCGAATGAACCGCGGTGTTAGATTGGCAATTGCTTTCGACACTCGTTTCAGAATAGTTAATTGGATTGATCCGAGCGCATACAATCGTAGTGCTACCAATAACTGTGTGATTGGCCGTAATTCACAAGATCTGTTCAAAAGGGGTATGTACGTTCTTTGAAATTTAAAAATTGTTTATAAATACAAAAACATGGATTAAATTAGAGAAATATATTCCAATGCTTAAAGTTGCCATCTGATTTCCAAAAAAGGATGAATTTAGGCAAACATGTTTGTATATGAAATTTCTTTAAAATTTTTCTTAAAAAAATTTGGGATGTCAATTTCAATTCCAAAATTGATCTTTCACTCGTTTTAAGATATTGATTTTTCAAAAATCCAACACATATTTTTCGAAAATTTTAAAACACAATACTATTTCGAATTCAAAGAAGATCCTGTATAAAAATTTTGGACCAACATGATTAGAGATTAGTGGAAATCTAAAATAAAAAAAAACTGTCCTATTACAGGTACCGTTAATACAATTTTTTTTAAATTTTGTTTTACCAAATGTAGTCCATGCCTACATTAGTACATCTATTTTTTATCAAAATCATTAGAGCTATTTTCGAGATAAATACGATTTTGCTCAACGGTTGTATGGCCGATACCATTAGGGAATCACCGAAAAACATGTTATACCAAGTTCGAAGAAAATAGCTTCATTAGTTTAGGCTGTAGATCGAGGTACAGACATACAGACGGAATTGCCGGACCCACTTTTTTCGTCTTCGCTATTATCATAATGTCAACTTTGATCAAAATCTCGAGTTTGATTTTTTTTTTCTAAATGCAGAACTTGGCCTATATTACCTATGTATGTATATCGCAAGTTAAAAGTACAATTTTGATGGATCTGATGGGGGAATTATTATTTTCGCGATTATAGAAAGTGGCGGAGTGGTGGTTTGAGCAAAGGTATGCTTCTACGTTCCTGGAAAGCTTGATTTTCAAATCTCAAAAAGAACGGAATCCCCTACAAATCAATATCGGATAGGGCTTTCAATTAGCTAACAGTTTTGGAATGGCCACTATATTCACCGGACCTCAACATCATGAAAAAACGTGTACGGTTGGCTTTCGAGAAAAGTCTATGAAGGAGGAAAACAATACTCTCTAACACCGAAGAAATAGTTGAAGCCATAAAACAAGCATGATCCAAACTAACCCCAAAACATTTACTGACAAATATTACGATAACTTCTTTTATACGAGTATTTTTAAGAAATACACCCTTATTGTGATTGTCAATTTTCAACTGATTGAACATTGAATAATCTATCAATCAATTTAAAATTCGTCATTGCGTAACTCACACCCTTATTTCCATTGTCAATTTTGAATTGAAAGTTGACATTTATCAACAATTTTTTTAAAACGCTAGTGCGATTGTCAATTTTCAATATATTTTTGATAAACCTATTGTGAATGAACATAAACCAACCATTTTGAATTGAAAGCCATATTGCGAGTGTCAATCGTTGTTTCAATATCGAAGTAAATTTTATAAATCACAAATTTTAGGTTGATGCTGGCAAAAATGTAAGTTTTTTAATATTAATTTGGAAAATAAAGACAATAAAATTGCTTTATTTTCAATAATAGGGCAAAAATAGTGAGCAACAAATCCCAAATGTCCAAACTCGTGTCCCTAATGGAGGAAAATTTGGACTCAGCCAGAGGACTGTGGTAAATGCACAAAGAAAGTGGGAGCAGTTTAGCATAATTTTGAATGGCCTAGGTCCTCCTGCAAGAGAGTGGAACAAATGGCACCGAGTAAATAGTTACTTCTTTGAATTTCTTTAAATGTTTGGTACATTTTATTCAATTAAAGGTCTGGATTGATCTCAAATGTAAAACGAAGAAGAAAACAGAAAATAAGAATGAAATATCTGCAACTGGAGGCGGGCCGAACAGGCTTCACCACTTCACTGATATCGAGGAAACAATAATCCGAATCTTACAATTGGATACTTGCGTTGATCCACCCGGTAAAGAATTCGGTTTGGTCGAAATTGTTGCTGAAAATATTAATGAGAAATCTCAAGAAGTGTGCGTCGAAGATAGTTTGTTTTTTGAATGCCAGTGAAGAATGTCCGTGTCCCTGGTCCACGCAGAAACATAGTTTGAACAATTTTTTTTGTGGTACTCCTCTAGAACTTCTGTATTTGTCTTGATTTACTTAATTTTGAATCAAAATGTTGCTCGATTAAGGAATAAAACCGGCCTCTGCTTAATATAGCCACTGCAAGGTGCAAATTCATTTGGCTATACAAGTACATGCATACATATCTAGATTTAAAGGTACAGATCTGTTAGTATATCGACCACTTTAATACTGCAAAATTAAAAATCTTAGGGCACTTTATTTACTATTCTTTCGCATGACTAATAGTTAGTCTATTTACCAAGCTCATCTTTTGAAAAACCAAATGTAACATCAGTAAACATTTTTACTTCGATTTTTGTTGGTATTAAATGACCATTGTCAATCCGGATAAAGTATACTTTTAAAAGATAAACTAGCTAAATGCTACTATTAAAGTTAGACGAGCTTATTCAAAGTTAAAGTATAGTTTATGTCATTTAAAATTAACAAAAATTCGGCTCTCGTCTTGAACGTAATATTTAGGGTCGACTCAGGATTAATTGAAATATTCTGCTAAAGATGTAGATTTCCTTTTACTATTCCGCAAGCATGTCATTTTTTGACGTTAAACTATACTTCAGGACTTAATTGGTTTATTTAAAACGTTAAATAGACGTGGAATAAGCGTTTTTTTTTTTAATGTGGCTTACAGACTTTTAATTATTTTAGATAGAAAGAACTTAAATATTATACGGCCATGCTTTTAAAATATCTATTATGATGATGATGAGAATGAGAATGATGTCTAATTATGACTGGATGAATAGTTTATGCATTAATTTAACGGATTCTCGTTGGTTTGTGCTTTAGGCAGCTAGATCGTTTGGTGAAACAACATACTATTACTATTGATTCATAATCTTAAAAAATAAAAATAGTTCAAAACTCATTAAAAAATAGCTGGACAAAACTAAAGCACATGTACCCTATTTATGTCTTCAGTTATCGAATTTTACCGCTTACTTCTTAAATGCTAATACCTTCACTTGTTTTTTTGTTAAGCATATTCTAAGCAAAACAAATAAAAATTTAATCGCGGATCTTTGATGGTGCTAACGATCACAATTTAAAATTTAAATAAAAAGTGTTAAAATGGCGCGGAATAAATATTCCAACGAATTAAAAGAAAAATAGTGTCCGGCTTACAAGGCGGCGAATCAATTGAATTTATTGACAATAAATATGGTATTAACCATACGGTTATTTCTCGGATAATAGCTCGATTTTGTACTCAGGGTAGTGTTGAAACAGTGTACAATGGTGGTAGACCTCGAAAAGCCAAGTCGCGTTGAGATAAAAAAAAATATTGAGGTTAATTAAAAAAGACCTTTATATTACCCCTAAAAAAATAAAAAAAAGAACTAGACTTATAAATCTCTTGAAGAACGATCCGGCGAAGAATGGTTGATAGCGGCTGGAAAGCTCGTCGTGATGTAAAAAAGCCATTTATTTCGTGCAAGACTAAAATTTTCCAAAACGCACCTTAGCTTGACAAGGGAAAAATGGAAGACGGTTCTATTCTTGGACGAATCGAAATTTAATTTAAAAGGATCGGACAGATTTCGTACCGTACGAAGCTCGAGAGGTGAACGCCTTAATCCTCGATGTACCAAGGTAGCTGTAAAGCACTGTGGGGGGAACATTATTGTCTGGGGATGTTTTTCCAGTCAAGGGATCGGGCCACTACATAAGATAAGTGGTATAATGGATCGTTTCATGTACCAGGAAAGCTTTCAAAACGTCACGCTTCCGTATGTGGAGGAGAATATGCCATTGCGATGGATCTTCCAACATGACAACGATCCGAAACATACCGCTGAATTGGTGAAGGATTGGCTTAATGGAGGTAATATTACGGTTATGAAGTGGCTAGCGCAATCTTCTGATCTCAACCCCATAGAGAATCTACGGAAAATTGTAGATCAGAGGATTGATTGAACAAAATGTAACAATTTTGACTCTCTACTACAACAAGTACAAACTGCCTGGGAAAACATCCTTATACAACTAATTGACAATCTCTTTGCCTACATGCCTCGTCGATGTGATAAAATCATCAAAAATAATGGTAACGCCACCAAATCCTAACATTAAAACTTTTCTTTAATTTATTTTGTATATGAAATCAAAAATGTGCTTCAGTTTTGTCCAGCTACTTTTTAATGAGTTTTGAATTATTTTTATTTTTTAGAAACATTTTAAGATTTAAAATCAAATTAATAGATGTAAAATATAGAATAATATGTTGTAAGTAAGAAAAATTTAAATTATAAAAGTATCATGAGTGTTTTCACTTTTATTTCGTATGTTTCCAATGTGATATTTTTTCGTGCTTTAGTTTTAGCCAACACTGTATGTATGTAGAAAAGGAGATACTTATAAAATACTTTACAAATCAGGATTATCTTTTCGACCATTTCGGGATCAATAGGAGTGCTAATAGAAGCTGATAATTATTGCACTTCAATTTTTATTTGTATAAAAGGAAAGAAGAGTATAGGCACTTCCTACATGTACAAATTACATACATATACGCAAATATTCAGATGTGCATACATATAAATAAACTCATTATAAAAAAGCTTTTATATTTGTTTGAATTTGTGGAATACACATACCATTTGCTTGCCCATCGTCAACAGTTCCGCATTGAGGTCAATTGCGAGTGCAGTCATTGAATGCAATGAATCAATGATTGAGTTTATCATCGCTTCGATAAATTTGGAGTTTATTTAATTTAAATTTGTTGTTTTTTTTAGAACAAAAATAAAGTAGGATCATATATTTACGTATTTTTATTTCGTTCAAACCGGAATTGTTAAAAAAAAAATAAGGATAAAGGCTTGAAAACTGTGTACAGAAGATTAAAACTGAAGTTTTGTGTCGATATTCGTTTGATTATTTATTCTTTTCATGAACAACTTTTAGATTGTTTACTCTTGTAATCCTTTATATTGTTTTTCTTTTAGTTTAATTGAAATGTTGAAATATTGGAGGTACTATAAACAACAATGCCGTAACATATACATACGTATGCATATAAATATCCATTTTTGGATTAATGTACTTTGATGTATTTCCACATCAACGGAGTTTCCGATCAATGAAGGTTTACTACCTGACAGAAGTCATTTTTTTGAAATGTTAATAAGGACTAATTCATAGTATTAACAAAAAAAATGATTTTTTAGGTCATTTGCAACGAAATATTTTCAATACGTCAAAATTTCATCTGTTCTTTATCTGCCAAACCACATAATGCCAAATTTCGAATTAAATATTTGACATACTTCAAAATATAGATAGTTCTCCATCTGGCAAGCCATGAACTGGATGAAGACTACGAACCCACTGGATTTAAAACTTTAGTTTTTTCCACTTATATTTACTTTGACAATATCAATTACAAGATGGGAGTGATGTCAATTCGTTTGTGAATCTCTGACAGAGGGAGTGAGTAAAGTAAAAGGAAAGTACAGAAACGTCAATTACACGATTCTTTTTTTGTCAGTTGTTTCCTCTTTCGTCTTTTTGACATATTTGGTGTGAGGTGAAGAAGTGTAGCGGACTGAAACTACGTTTCTAGACCCCTTACCCAAACTGTCAAAAACACGAAAGACGAAACAAACGAAAAAAAGAATCGTGTAATCAGACTATTAAGAGCGTTAATATTTTAAAATAAGTTTGACAAGCACGGCATGCTTTAAACAATGTGAACGATCCATTAAGCAGTTTGTCAAGCATATAGGTACTGAATGCATATTAAAATTTTTTGATATTTTAGAATATGAAAGCATGCTTTACAAGCCCGAAGAAAATTCCGTTTTCCATGAAGCTGTGCGCATCCTAAGGAATTATGAAAAATGAGTTTTATTATCAAGAGCGGTAATTCATGTGGATTTTATTAGATTAATTTATGTTTTATGGAGACTTGGAATATAAAAATTTAGTAAATTTTTTCATCTAAAATTTAATCTTATTATGACTTCATCCGCCATGACTAAAATTCTAATGAAAAGTGGTTTTTCACAGCATCCGAGGAATGTGAACGCTAATGCTTCTCGTCCATCAAATATTCATCATGCCGAGCTGTCAATCTAATTGCAGAATGTCAACGCACCTATTAATTGTACGAGCAAATAGTTGTAGCATTTCGTATCAGATAACATCTCTGTTTGAATATAGGCGGAAAAAATTAATGTTGTATCAAAGAACATCCCTGTTTAAACATAAATCTAACACACTTTACGTTACGTAGCGGAGTCCGGCGATGAGTGCTTTATCTAACAATATGTAACATTTGAAATAATTAGGTTCGTTCCTTTACTTTGAAACTCTGTGATTAATTTCTGTGCAATGTTCTGTCAAAGTTCATAAAACAAAAAATTCTACTTACATGCACAGAAAAAACATGTTGACTATTGGATTATTATGTATCTCTTTTGGGTACGATCAATAACACAAATTCGGCAACTGGAGGAACGTTGATGTTTACACGTCTTAACCGTGAGTCCCGGCAATCATACTTTTTACTTACGACTTATAGGTACTATAAGGCAAGTTATGCATTCGTAAAAAAATCGAACTAGAGATTTTGATCAAAGTTGACATTACGATGATTGCGAAGACCAAAAAAGTGGGTCTCGCAATTCTGCCTCTCTGTTCGACTACAGCCTAAACGGTTCGACCGATTTTTTTTTAAACTTGGGAGATATCATTTTTAATTTTTTCCTCCACACATTATTTTCTTCTTTTTTTTTTTAAAGACCAAAAATAACGGTTTTTTTCGAAATTTTATAAATATTGTTTTTTTTTCTCAAAAACTGTTCGACAGATTTAAAAAATTAAAATACAAGGAATTTCATTTAGTTAAAGCTAAGTAATGGTTGAAAAAACTTTTCCGAAAAATGATTATTGAGGGTACCCTCTATGAAACCATTTTTTTTTTTGATTTTCTCAAAAACGGTACCACCGATTTTGATCTTTTTTTTTTGCAAAAGCTCCCCAAGAACTTGAATAGAATTGTGTCTTCAAATTTTCCAAACATTTTTGTTTGGATTTAAAAAAAAATGATACTAGGTACTAAACAATTTGCTAACATTAAAGAAACTTCCTAAAACAATGACAGTTCGTGCAAAATGCTAAGTAAACAGAAATTTCTTGACATTTGTAACTGTCAAAGAGTCATATGAAGTTAGCAAGATACTAAAAAATAAAATAGGTGTTCCATGATTTTAAGCTTAATAAAAGGGTAGAGAAAGTATGATGCTTTATTCTTTGCAAAATCGTCGTTTTAACCAAGTATCATACTAAAACAGCTTTAACATCGTACTAATGCAACTAAAAGTTTGCACCATCCTTTTTCAAAGTATTAATAGAAGAAATAGAATGTAAAAGACTGATTCCAACTAGTTTCGTAGACAGTTTTTTCTATTAATAAACAAAGTTTCGTACAGAATGGGATGACTTAGTGCTTACGCTTTCAAATTGACACCATTTACTCTTTTCAATTTCAGTTTCCAAAAAAGATTATAAGCCCTTCCTTCAGTTCGATTGCCACTAATCTATAACTTCTTTCTCTTTTCATCTGAATATATATTTACAACCATCATTGTGTCATATATTCAGATTGTACTCGAGAGTATATTTGAGTTTAATATACTCAGACCTCCAACCTCTTTCTCTCTCTGAAGGAGACTATACAAATACCCGGTAAAGGAATTTCTGAGTCATTGGATATCCTGTCAAGGGTGAAATTTTTCTTCGATACCAAACCTAATTTTGTATGAATCAATATTTTTCAAGTCTAGGAAATATTTGTACTATTTTGCCTAGATTATCTCTTGTCAAGGCAAAAAAATATGGGTCACCGCCATTCCTGGCAAACAAGAGTACACATGAATGAGATGAGAGTTGTGAGTCACCCGGCCCAGTCTCTCCACGATTTGTTGCTCTACCAAATTTAATTTTTTTAATCGAATACATTTTATTGAAAGCAAAGTTGTGTTTAACAAAATTTCAACAAAATATAATATGCGAGAATATGTTTAATTTTTATTTTTATTTTTATTTCAAAACTGTATTTTATTATTATTTATTTATTCTTAAAGTAATCAGTTTTGCAAGATATTTTTTTTATTCATTTCATTTCTTGCATCATTTAAAAATGGGGGGTTATTCAAAATCGGTAAAAAAATAAAAATAGAAAGTCTTTTATTTATGGTTCCTATCTAAAAAAAAACATACTTTTCGCTTTTTCCTGACCTTTTTGATCCTTTTTCTTTACATTTATATATGTGAGAATAATCTTCTCTTCAATATATAATTTATATCAATAAATTGGCAATCCTTCTTTTGAAATATGCACTTTATTACAATTTCAAAAATGTTCATATTTGAAAACGATATTTAATCATAAAACACTTGCTTTCAAGAAGGAATATTTGTAAATTAATGTACACAACAAAAAAGCTCATTGCTAGCTTGGATACTTTCTCATTTAACCCATATCATTACTGACATTAAATTTGAAATCAACCTTCATTCATCACATTGTCGAATGTGTCCCACATATGTTTGCGCTTCATGATAAATAGAGCAATTTCCTAACGCCATCTGTTAATACCCCTTACATCAGAAAATCTGGTTAATCATTGGCTCTTTCCCGGACTTTGTGTTTATGTCAGGAGTCGCAAACGTACATACATTCATATAATATATATGTTGCTTTTCTTTTGATATGACTTTACGTGAAACGCGGAAACACTTGAAATTTTTGATTTACACACTGTTTCATCTATGTAAGTCTTCCCATCTTGTTGGCGTTTTTTTAAATCTTTCAGACCATATGTTATAGAAAAACAGTAAGAATAGCATAGCATCAACAACAGAAAAGGGTTGATCAGATGGCTCCATCATGCGTCCTCTACGAAAACTACAAAGAACGTCGGCAGCCACTTAAATATTCAACACTTCTTCCCCCGCTCGCATTGGTCCATCAAACAACGTTGAGGACAAATAGAGATCCACATCTTTGAGAGACATATGAACACATGTTAAATATGATAAACCCAATACCACACTCCATGACCCAGGAGCATCCATATGGATTGAATATGGAACTCAAGGCTTATGCCATTTTCCATGATAGAAATATATTGTTGTTGTTATTGTTGAACACAAAAAATAATTGAGCCTCTAACAAAACGCAATTGAGTATATTCAGCTGCGAGATACATAGGAGTATTTTTGTACTTTTATTTATCTTACATAATAATGAATTGAATTCTGGATCATTTCGACACTCTGAAACGCCCATAATTTATGTCTTATTTGAATTAGTTTCTTTGTGAGTTTTAATCACCAGCGCCGCTTTTGTAAATAATTTGAAGAACTAGGATAGAACTGATATGGAATTTCAAACCTTAAATATGGAAGTAACGTACATAAACTAAAGCTAAGTACACACGATTGGTAGATCTTACAATATTGTCAGACTTGACAATGTCTGAGAATTATCTACCAATGCGCTGACAATTAAGTTGTGTGTATACACGGTTGGTAGGAAATCTACCAATCTTTTACAATTCTTTGTCAAATGTTGGCTTACAATTTATTTTCAGATAGCTGGCTAAGTATCTACCAATTAATAGTAAGAGATTGGCAGATTTTCTACCAACCGTGTACACACACAACTAAGAGCCAATTTTGGTTGGTTATGGAAACTGCTTCATTTGAACTTTGGCTGCAAATTATCTGACAATGAAAAAATTGTATTATGCTATGGAACGTAAGACGTACGTTCTTCCTTGTCAAAAACGTCAAACAACGATAAAAGTTGGCAGGCCTGACAATAAAATGTTGTGTGTATAAGATCAGATACATTTTCTGACAACTAATTGCAAGATTACACGATTTTCAGCTACACATGATTGTCAGATTTCTTACATTTGATTGTCAGACAATGATCTAACAATTAATTTTCAGACAAATTTTCAGACAATTTATTGTAAGACGACACTGTTGTAACACATTGTAAGCATGTTTTTCACTGAAAGATCTGACAATATTGTAAAACCCCATTAGTACTGCTTAAGGCAAGCATTTGTAACAATATTTCTCTTCTTTTTGGGTTTTTTCACCTTTAGATACTGGGAAACATCAACTTGTCACAGTGGTCATTTAGCATGGTGTTAGTTGTTAGTAAAGCCTAACACTCTACTAAAAAACGAACAAATATGACAAACAAAAAGGTAATAAATATTAATCTACTATCTGTAGGTACAAAAATAACTAAAAGTCAAATAGTACTTGCTATAGAAACAATAAATTATTAGGAATTAAACAACTATTTTTATACAAAAACTTATAATGCGTGAGTTTCGAATACTTAATGAGAACGCCCATACAACCTGAGCTTTAGTGTAAGCTTGGAGTAACTCAAATCGAAAATATCATGGTAAGATCTACCAATCGTGTAAACTTAGCTTAAGACACCGCTCGCATTACTTACGTAGTTGGCAACTCAAGAAAGCCAAAGCAATGGTTTCAATATAATGTTTAGCTAACAAACAAGTCTTTTCTCTACAGAAAGGTTTGAAGTCTTAAAGAGCAACCACCAAATTTGTCCCGTTAGTCACTTCGTCATCGAAAGTGACGGAGAATGTTATTTAAAATAAAATAAAAGTACGGACTTTTGTTTTTTATCTTACATCAAGTTATTTTATCAAGCGGATATACGAGTACCAAACGGACACCCAATGGGTCATATGCTAAAAGATGAGAAAGATCTCTGAGTCCGAGTTAACGAGCTTGAACTCAAATGTGAGTTCGACCGAGCAGAGCCGAACTCGGACTCAGTTTCATATGCAAAAAAATGAGTTCGCTCTTAACAGCTCTGACTCGATGGGTGTGATATCGATCTCAAAGCTCGTCGTATTAACTATAGTTTAAACTGTTGCTTCTTTGCGTTGAGTCGAAAAAGAAGAAGAAAAAATGTCTTCTGAAAGTGAAAACGAAAGTTTAAGTATAAACAATAATTTAAATTTGATTATTTGAATCCATAAATTCATCTTCATTTAAATATATTGCAAAGTTTTGTAAGACAAAACAAGAACTGATTAAGCTTGGAATGGTATCTTGCTTTACTCGAACTTTATATTGCAAAATCGGAAAACCTTGCTTTATTTGCCTCAAACATCTCTCAATTATAACTCTTTCTTTTGTTAAAACAGCAATAAATTTACGCTCGGCATCGTTACATGTTTGTTTATATGGTGTCATTAACCAAGGCGTTATGCCATATCCTTCATCACCCAGTAATATTGCTGAAGAATTTTTATTCGAATGATTAAATAAGAAACCATTTTTTAAAATACGAGAGTCGTGAACGGACCCTGGCCAGCAAACTTCAATGCTTGTAAATTGTTTATCCGCATTGCACGTAGCCTGTACATTTATTTAGTAGTATCCTTTGCGGTTGACGTACTCCTCGTGGTGCTGGAGTGGTTTCTTTATGCGTACATGTGTACAATGAAGAGCACCAATGGCATAAGGAAACTCATACTTACGGCTCCATAACCTTTGCGCTTCTTCTATTTCCTCAGAAGTGTATGGGTATATGATCCAATCACCCGCACGGCTTGCAATTTTTGTTACGACTTGCTGTACCACCCTATATATCGTTGATTGATTGACACCAATGTGTTCACCAACTCCACTTTGAAATCCAGGATCTCCTATATATCGTAGAAAAATCCTCATTTTTTCTTGATGGGTCAAAGCACCACCGCGTGTTTCCAGGGTTGGGCCCAAAAACTCATCGGTCAATAATTGCACACCCGCTTCACTAAATCTATACAATTTTTGAAAATCTTCACCATTGGACATCTTCAATTTTTATAAACACGATTTGTTACAAAGTTATTCAGAAACTCGGCCATTTGATAGTTGTTTATGAACTGAGTAAGAGAAAACCCATACTTAACAATTCATGAGATCGATCTCATGCAATCAATCATTTACTCATCTTTTTGCATATCAAAACTATAACTTTCCCAAATCGAGCTTTCTTCAAGAGATCGATCTCAACACTTTGAGTTCCAACTCACAGGTTGAGATCGATCTCAGTCTCTGTATTTTTTTTTTTGCATACCACTCCAGGAAAGTTCTCAGAAAAGTGAGTAAAAAGCTTGAACTCATCTTTTTGCATATGACCCAATGTTTCAAAAATAGTAAATATGGTCGAGACAATTAGTGTAGGTATTGTGCATTTCTCTCCCATTTCCCCTCTTCGCACATTCTTATTTCGAAAAAGCCCAGTATTAATCTCCCTTATTTGTTTATCGTTCAACTCTCGGCCTTACTGAGGAGGACTGGTAGTATAAAGCATGTTTTCATAATCGGAAAAAGTGGCGTCCATGTATCCAAGTCGGGAAACTTACAAATAAAAAACCTACTTGAAACTGTCCTTTTTAATTGCGATATATGGTGTGCACATAGAGGTTGTGTATGCCAAGCCATGTATTCAAACAAAAATCGAACTCGAAGTTTTGATCAAACTTGTAATTGATGATGGGGAAGACGAAAAAATTGTGTCTCGCAATTTTACCCGTCTGACTATCTATTCGACTTAAACCTAAACGGCTTGTGCGATTTTCCACTGGGTTATAGCCTCTTTCAACAGTTTTTTATTTGTATTTTAAGATCAAAAATAACGGTACCCTGCCATATATGTACTTCCAAGTTTTAGAAAATGTTTTGTATTCGAAAATCAAATGTATGTATGCACTGGGTCGTACGAACTTACTCTTATGTAATAAACTAAGAATTATTCTAAAAGTGAATGTTATTAGAGAAAATTGATCATTAATTAACATAAAAGTTATTTTTCTCTTACTCTTACTCTCTTACTCTTAATAGTGAGAGATATAAGAAAGAATGCCATGTGATTTCTTAAGCAAATAATGAATGTATGCAAAAATTTTAAGCCGTTGTAGTGGTTTCTTACAAAAAAAAAGTTTTTATATGCTAAATTTTAAAAACATTTTTAAGAAAAAAATTTGGTACGCCAACTTATAGTTTTTATAAATGTTTCCTTTTTTTCGTGATTTTTTTCTTTTTTAAAAATTATGTTTGTCCTTAAGTTGGCTTAAATTTAAATAAATAAATAAATAAATTTCCAAAAAAAAATATTGAGCCTTTTTTGAAATATCGAATTTTCCAAACAAGAACTAACTTTTTTTCAAGAATTCAAAAAATATATTTTTTTAATTTTGAAATACAATATTTTTCAAACTTTTAAGAAGCTTCTCCATAAAAAATTTATTAAAATCCGTTATGAGGATAATGAAAAAAAAATTATAAAAATTCTAGGTGCCGTTTTCGAGAAAAATACGATTTTCGAAAACCATTTTTTAAGATTTGTATGTAAAATAAAAAAAATTTCTCGCATTTTGTAAAATCCATAAGAAACTTTTATGTGTCAAGTTTAAAAAAAAATCGAATACGAATTGTAAATATGTTGCTTTTCTATAGCTAAAAAAATTAAAAAATTCTTTGTGCCTCAAAACCGGCAGATAGATGGAAAAATCATAAAATGCAGTACAATGTTCACGCATTTACCCAAATTAATAGAAAATTCATTAAATATAACTTTTTTATATTTTCTTTCTAGAGACAATTTATTTCAATACGATATTTATTTTCACAAAAATAAAAAAAAAAAACTTTGAAAAATGAAGGAAATTTACAAAGCGAATGCACTACATTATATAACTTCTAAAGTTATAAAGGTAACGAATTATAATTAACTTTTTTTTACAAGGCTAATGTATAATATGTGAAGTTATATACTTCAATTTTATTTTATGTTTGCAGTAACTTTCTAGTGATAAAAAAAAAAAACAAAAAAAAATATTCCTTTTTTAATATTTTACAATTTGTCCGGGAAATTAAATATCTTTTATTTTAATTTTTCGAAATATTTTTTTATTCGAAGTATAATATATCTTATATTTAGAATAATAATTTTTGAATATTACAACAACAACTTCAATGAACTACCACCAATTGTGTAATATTGGCTGGAATATGATATAGGCACCCGTGAAATAGCTATAATTCCAGCCAATACTACACACTTAGTGGTAGTTCATTCAAGGTGTTGTTGTAATATTCAAAACCTTAATATTCATATGAAGCTTTGCGGGCTTATTGCACCTATGTAATCATACAAAAACCCCCTTCAATAATAATTTTTCTTCTTACGTATATTTAAAAATGCAATCAATATGATATTATTTGTAATTTTTGTTGTGAGTGCAGGACAACCAATCAAAAAATTTGTTCACTTTGGGATTTTTACCAAAAAAAAAAACTTGATCACACACACAATCATGTTAGCTATGTTAGCTTCAAAAGAATTCTACTAGGTGGTGTGGTGATGCAATCTCTTTTTCCCAATTCTCTTATTCTGATAAAAGAAATTGTGTGCAGTCAGTCACGTTTCACAATTCTACATACATATACATATGTAGCACTGAAAAGTGTTAATCAAAGTATATGGGCACCAATAATAATGCGACTGAGTTATCAAATAACATAATATACGTATTTATTTATCAATTATTAATTATTGAAAAATTGATTTCCGCAGAATTATTTAATACAAAAAAAAAACAAAAATTCAATTCAAAAATTAATGAAAAAATAAAACAAAATAATTTTGATAGTTTGTTGGACTGTCTATTGTTTCCTGAGAAGGCCTAAGTCATCTCGGCATAGAAATGACTATGAGATCTAATACAAATCTTATAATAAGGCATGCACTTTTATATGTAGACTTTCGTAAATGATTGTACATGCCTTCTAATATTTATTTCGTATTGACTCTTGAATTCTGTTTTTTTTTTTCTATGGACAGCCATAGTACACACATGGGTTTGTGTGAGTCTTGATGGATAGTGATCGTTCCTTAGAAGACAGACGTTATTGAAAAAAAATCTGCGTTATTGAGTAGCGCTACTCTTAATGGTAATTCCTATACAACAACTATTTTGTTTTCAATTTTTTTCATAATAGGTAGAACTGATTTTGATAATTTTTCGTATCCTTAAAAGCTCCTAAAAGTTTAAATAGTCATCCATATTCCACATGTCGTACTCGTAGTCGAACTCGAACTCGTTTCGTATCAAAATCGTTATATTTCAAGTCGTACACGTTGCGTACGAGAACCTTAAAAAAACAACGTATATTGTCAATATAAAACAATAAATTTGAATTGAAAAAGTCATTTCTTGTTTTTTCAATTTTTTTTTTTTGTACGAGTGGTGTTACTGGCTTCTGATTCCTCGTTATATTCTTCGACTATGTCAGTTTCATCTTCAGCATTTATCGTGTCAACTATAGGAAGAGGCTGAAAAACTCCAATGTTTGATCCTTGGGGATTAACAATTTAAATTTAAAATGTTAACAATGCACTCCTCAAATTTAATTTGGCATATGGTTGTAATTTCACCACCCCTGTCCCTTTAAATTGCTGCTTGCAGTTTCTGTTTTAACTAAATACTTTTGATCATTGCAGACCTAAAAGGGCATGTATTATAATTTGTTAAATATTTCTTACTTTAAGACAAGCTGGACCATTTCGTATGGGTGGCCCAAGGCTATTTATTTTTATCGAAAGATCCGCCCAAAACTGTTAAATATTTGCTTTGAGTTTTCCACTCTTCCTATGGCCCCTTGCTACCTCCAAATTTTCTTCCAATGCACAAACCAATAACTCAAATTGAGAACGATTTATTATTTTACTAAATATGAACACGTTAATAACGTTGAGTCCAAATAAATAAACCAATAAAAAATGTACTTTGAAAAGTTTGATTGTGCAACAGCTCGAAGTGAACCAGGACCTATAGTGACTTACAATTCTCAACGATTCCTGTGGGCGTGTTACCAGGAACGGAGGTGTCCTACAATTTTCTGCCGATTCCGAACGGCTAATGTGCAGCACTTTCCAAGACAACAGATATACTCTTAGAGCATTTGTCAATTCCTTGCAAGAGGCAGTTCGCTCCTGAAAAACTTTTTACTGCTGCTGAGAATCGAACTCCAGACCTTCCGCATAACAGTTTAACGAACTAACTATTGTGCCAAGAGGTACCAATGTACTTACATTAACTTTTTGTCCATTTTTATAGAAAAAAAAACAAGTCTCGTTTAGAAAATTTAGCACAAGTAATAAAGTACACAAATACGACTTCAATTAAATCGGATACGAGATTCGGAATAACGATAAAATACGAATAGTCGTATGCGATGTTTTCCGTTTCCCGATATTAGTACAAGTGAAGTCCAACGTACGACTCCTGGAATACCAACATACGACTATAGTCGACTACGAGTCATGAATACGAGTTTCAGAATACGGGTGAGTATTTAAATCGATTTTTTTGAAACTTCACAATTCTTTTTCATACTAACGGGTGATTTTTTTGAGGTTAGGATTTTCATGCATTAGTATTTGACAGATCACGCGGGATTTCAGACATGGTGTCAAAGAGAAAGATGCTCAGTATGCTTTGACATTTCATCATGAATAGACTTACTAACGAGCAACGCTTGCAAATTATTGAATTTTATTACCAAAATCAGTGTTCGGTTCGAAATGTGTTTCGCGCTTTACGTCCGATTTATGGTCTACATAATCGACCAAGTGAGCAAACAATTAATGCGATTGTGACCAAGTTTCGCACTCAGTTTACTTTATTGGACATTAAACCAACCACACGAATGCGTACAGTGCGTACAGAAGAGAATATTGCGTCTGTTTCTGAGAGTGTTGCTGAAGACCGTGAAATGTCGATTCGTCGCCGTTCGCAGCAATTGGGTTTGTGTTATTCGACCACATGGAAGATTTTACGCAAAGATCTTGGTGTAAAACCGTATAAAATACAGCTCGTGCAAGAACTGAAGCCGAACGATCTGCCACAACGTCGAATTTTCAGTGAATGGGCCCTAGAAAAGTTGGCAGAAAATCCGCTTTTTTATCGACAAATTTTGTTCAGCGATGAGGCTCATTTCTGGTTGAATGGCTACGTAAATAAGCAAAATTGCCGCATTTGGAGTGAAGAGCAACCAGAAGCCGTTCAAGAACTGCCCATGCATCCCGAAAAATGCACTGTTTGGTGTGGTTTGTACGCTGGTGGAATCATTGGACCGTATTTTTTCAAAGATGCTGTTGGACGCAACGTTACGGTGAATGGCGATCGCTATCGTTCAATGCTAACAAACTTTTTGTTGCCAAAAATGGAAGAACTGAACTTGGTTGACATGTGGTTTCAACAAGATGGCGCTACATGCCACACAGCTCGCGATTCTATGGCCATTTTGAGGGAAAACTTCGGAGAACAATTCATCTCAAGGAATGGACCGGTAAGTTGGCCACCAAGATCATGCGATTTGACGCCTTTAGACTATTTTTTGTGGGGCTACGTCAAGTCTAAAGTCTACACAAATAAGCCAGCAACTATTCCAGCTTTGGAAGACAACATTTCCGAAGAAATTCGGGCTATTCCGGCCGAAATGCTCGAAAAAGTTACCCAAAATTGGACTTTCCGAATGGACCACCTAAGACGCAGCCGCGGTCAACATTTAAATGAAATTATCTTCAAAAAGTAAATGTCATGGACCAATCTAACGTTTCAAATAAAGAATCGATGAGATTTTGCAAATTTTATGCGTTTTTTTTTTAAAAAAAGTTCTCAAGCTCTTAAAAAATCACCCGTTACCTACAAAGTTTAGAAATCTAGAAAATAACCGCACCCACCATACAAATGCTAAAAAATGGTTTTAGAAAAGTGCAATTTTCTCGAAAAAGCCTCCTAGAATTTTGAAAACAAAATTGTAAGTACGTGCAACGCAGCCGTGAAAGGTATTAGGAACTTATATCACCTAAAAATCGCCTAATAATTCCGTCGCCTAACGAACAGAATTTAACTGAGGGAAGGTTTTTTTCCTTGCGATATATTTTTTAACTTGTAGCATAAGAACATAAGACAAACATTTACCAAATGTGATATGAAAAATGATGATTCAGATACCGCCTCTATATTTTTTGGTTCAGTGCCTGTACCCATCTAGTCTGTTGTTTTGATGTTTCCGAGGTCATTCCCATTAACACAAGCAATGACCCCTAACAACCCCTTCCAATGTGTTTGTAGTTAAATTATCGAAATAAGTCGGGTTTATTATATTCAAAGTATGACTATTTTGCTTACTGTTGTTGTTATTTTTATTTCGACTTCGTTGAAAAAGAAAGCAAAACAACATAAAACGGATAAAGAATGTACATATTTTTTTTGAGGGGAACATTTCTGAAAATACATCATTGAATTGAAAAGCATTTGTGCCACATTTGGTTCCGCATTTATGTTTACATTTTATTTGAGTTGAATTCTTTTTTTTTTTTTGACGAGGAATATTCGAAGAATTTTTTTTCGCATACATATGGGATAGGTTTTATATTTGGATCAAAGAGCATTTGACTGGGTCGAACATGTTTTTATTTGCGGTTTATTTCACTTAAACATAACACATAGAAATTGAACACAATGAGTTCAAAAACAAAACAAAGACGATTTAACATGATCATGACATACTTCTGTGTTGGTGTATTTACTCGTAGATAGATGGATATAATATTGAAATTAATTGATTAAAGGGTAAAAATTCTATTTCTCTTTATTTAAATTTTTTTGAATTAATAGTTTAATATATAGAAAAAATATGTGTATGTAATTTTTAAATAGGTTTATTCAAGAGAAACTTCAGCAAATTGTTGATTTAATTTTTATTTGTTGAAATCGGATGCTAGTTGAGAGATACACTCCCCTTTTTTATTTCTGAGTTATTTCTGTGTTGCAACCCCAAAGGATTAATTCAAATTTTCTATAGAGAAATAAAGGGGGTCCAGCGGAATATTTTCAACTTTAAAATTTAATATAAAAAAATACATCGTTTTAATTTATTTTTATTTCAATTAAATGCAGAGTAACAATTCGGATTTTATTTTTTAAAAACGATATCATCCCAATAATGGCTGGTTTTTTCAATGCACTCTTGCAGTCGGACCCTTACATTTGCGATTACACGACGGCAAAGCGTTTGAGTAATGCTTTGAATTTCATGGCGAATATTTCCCTGTAGGGCCCGTATTGTCCGGAGATTGTTATTGTAAACCTTTGATTTGAGGTATCCCCATAAAAGAAATCGTAAGGTGTGAGGTCTGGCGACCGAGGCGGCCATGCAATGTCTCCGTACTTGCTGATCAGTTTATTCGGAAAAACTATATATAAGGTATAATTAGGTATAATACGTACCTAACTGTTTTTGTTTCACCCGCGGCACGCGCCGCACGGCACTTGTCTCATACTTGTCTGAACCTGTTTTTCCCGCCGCGCGGTAAATAGTAGGCATTGGATTAACGATTAACGGACTTAACGTGGATTAACGGATTTAACGTGTCCGTTAACATTTTTAAAAGTTAACTTAAAAGTTAATCCGTTAACCAAAATGTTAACTTCGTTAATTAACGATTAACGGATTAACGAGTTAATGCCCAGCTATGGTTGTTGGGGGTAGCAAACGAGAGAGGGGGGGAGAGGTGTTTCCACTAAGGCATCTCTCCTGTCATCCAGGCGACAGCGGAGGAATTCCCCAGATGGAATCAACGGTGGCGTCTACAGTTCCAGTGAGGCTGAACTACTTAGTGAACACCTTACAGGGCTACTCCGACGTATTCAGAGCTCAGGCCTGTAAGGAGCGGTTTATCCGGCTCCCCGTTCTGGGAGTCATACTAAGGACCTGGCCCTCCAGGTGGGGGGTTGTGCCGTCGGGGTGACTTCTCGGCCACATAAAATACGACGTAGTTGCGAAGCAAAAACAAGCCTCGGATACGGACGGATTCACTGTTGACGAACCATGCAAACGAAATAAGAGGATAACGAACTTCGGATCTGTACGTGGAATGTTAGGTCCCTTAATAGACCACGTGCAGCCGAACAATTAGCGGAAGCCCTAAACTGCTACAAAGCATATATTACCGCCATCCAAGAGATGCGATGGGACGGACCGGGGAGACGAAAATTAAAAGACTGCTACAGAGAACAAAAGCAGCGTTTATTTGGATGCGGATTTGTTGTTGGAACTAGGCTCAGGCAAAAAGTCTTAAGTTTCAACTGTGTGAACGAGCGCCTCACGACAACCCGCATCAAGGCCAAATTCGCCAACATTAGCCTGATTTGCTGTGGGGCGAGACGTTCTTGTAGCCAGTACGCAGTTCAAACATCTGGATATTCACAAAGGGACATGGCGATCGCCTGATCAATCAACCGTAAACCAGGGGTGGAATCGCGTAAGGTGATAGTTGATTATCATTTTGCTGATTGTCGTTTTGACCATCGCTCTCTCTATAATTCTTAATTGTAATGGTAGAGACAGCTATAGTCAAAAACGACAATCAACGAATTGATAGTCAACTATCACCTTACGCGATTCCACCCCAGATTGACCACATTCCGAAGGATTCAAGGCACTTCTCTAGTATAGAGGATGTCCGCACGTTCCGAGGGATTAATATCGACTCGGACCACTACCTCGTTGTAGCCAAGGTTCGGCTGCGGATATCCCGACCCAAGCCAAAACAAGGAAGTACTGCGAGGAAGTTCGACGTTGGGGGCTTACAATCGCAAGAGATCGCAAGGTCCTTTTCCGATCGAGTTTCTAACAACCTCTTAAGAAGTCCTTTGCCGGCCAGCATCAAGTATTGAGGACCAGTGGCAACATTGCCAAGCAGCCATCAGAGATGCCGCCTCTGATGTGCTAGGTTTTACACGACCACCACAACGAAACCCCTGGTTTGACGATGAGTGCCGGCAAGCATATGAAGCAAAACAAAACGCATATAAAGCGGCGCTGCAAAGAAGGACTAGAGCTGCTCGCGAGCTCTACGAGCAGAAGAGGAGAGAAGAACACCGGCTTCTAAGAAAGAAAAAGAAGGAGCATGAGAAGCGCTTGATCGAAGAAATAGAAGGATGCCATGGCAGGAATGAGGTTCGGAAGTTTTACCAAAAGGTAAAAAAAACATCACAAGGATACAATCCCCGAGCCGAAGCCTGCAAGGATAATCACGGGAACATCATAGTAGAAACGCAGTCCATGCTGAGAATATGGAAAGAACATTTCTCCAATCTTTATAACGGAGATGAAGAAGAAAATGCCGCTGCTATAGAGATAGCACCATTCAACCTAGGCGACGCCGACCAACAATACCGCCCACCCGACCTGGACGAAGTGAAGATAGCTATATCGAATCTCAAGTCCAACAAAGCCGCTGGAGCTGACGGCCTCGTTGCCGAACTGTTCAAAGCGGCAGGCGATGACTTGGTTGGGAGTATGCACCAGCTCATCTGCAAAATATGGTCGGAAGAAAGCATGCCCGATGAATGGAACCTCAGTATTGTCTGTCCGATCCTCAAGAAAGGAGACCCTCTGAACTGCGCCAACTACAGAGATATAAGTCTCCTGAACATTGCGTACAAGATCCTTTCTGCCGTATTATGTGAACGTCTGAAGCCTTTCGTCAACAACCTGATAGGTCCATATCAGTGCGGCTTTAGACCACGATCAAATATTCACATTAAGACAGATCTTGGAAAAAACCCAGGAGCTACAAATCGACACATACCACCTTTTCATCGATTTCAAAGCCGCGTGCGATAGCATCTATAGGAACGAACTATATAGGGCAATGTCTAGTTTTGGCTTGTCCGCTTGTGCAGTATGACGATGGAAAATGCACGCTGCTCCATTAAGGTCGGAAAAGATCTCACCGATGCATTTGATGTCAAAAAAGGTTTTAGGCAAGGCGATGCTCTATCGTGCGACTTCTTCAACATAGTTCTTGAAAGAATAGTGCAAAACTCACGCGTCAACACAAGAGGCACAATCTTTCAAAAGTCCGTCCAATTACTCGGATACGCCGACGACATTGACATTATTGGAAGAACAAAGCGTGATGTCAGTGGCGCTTTTGTGAACATTGAGACGAAAGCGAAGAAGATGGGTTTAGCGGTAAATGAGGGCAAGACCAAGTATATGCTGTCATCAAGAGAGGACACACAACACCGACGTCTTGGACAAAAGGTCATTATAGACAGCTATAACTTTGAGGTAGTGAAGGACTTCATATACCTAGGCGCCGCCGCTATAAACTCTGAAAACAACACCAGTGCTGAAATCAAACGAAGAATAACTCTTGCCAATCGCTGTTTCTTTGGACTAAGAAGGCAATTGAGTAGCAAAGTCCTCTCTCGAGCAACTAAAGTGTCCCTCTATAAGACCCTTATCATCCCGGTCCTTGTCTATGGTGCAGAGACATGGACTTTGTCGAAGGTGGATGAGAGCGCTTTAGGCTGTTTCGAGAGGAAAATTCTTCGTGTGATCTTTGGTCCCGTCTGCATAGATGGGGAGAAGATTTAACCACGAACTGTACGGGCTGTACAGTGAAACTGACCTAGTCAAACGTATAAAAGTCCAGCGACTGAGATGGCTTGGTCATGTAGAGCGAATGGACCCGAATGCTCCGGCTCGGAAAGTCTTCGAATCAAACCCCGAGGGACGGCGAAGTAGAGGAAGACCGCGACTCAGGTGGCGCACACAAGTGGGAAGGACCTCAACCAACTTGGCGTGCGAAACTGGAGACAGCTAGCTAGGGACCGAGCTAGCTATAGAAGCTTGTTGGTTGAGGCCCTGGTCCACCCCGGACTGTAGCGCCACCTTAAGTAAGTAAGTAAGATAACTAGTTCTTTAGATAAAAGGCAAATGTACTTGCTAGCTCTACGTTTCCAGATAGCAACCTTGCCCCACCTGTACTTGAGAACGTAAATCATTCAATGGGACAGGTATATTTCCGCACATGTACAGTGTTGTAAGAGTCCTTCGAGATCTTGATATAAAAAAATCCGCCGGTCCTGATGGTATATCCCCATTCTTCTGAAGAGGTATTCTTCATCGCTGGCAAAACTATTGCGTTAGCTTTTCCGTCGCCCCTATTGTTCTGGAATCTTCCCTAGAAGATGGAAAACAGCGTTTGTCTAGCCTGTTCCTTAAATAAGCGACCTCCTACTCCTCTTATCGACCAATCGCTAATTCTCGTAAATCGTCAGCTATTACTATCTCGAAGATCGAAAGCTTCTCAATAACCGGCAATACGGCTATCGTAGTAATCGTTCGGCTGGTCATAAGCAAAAATCGATCTATGCACTTGGCGCATAGTGACCGAACATGCTTAGTGTGTAATATGATCAGTTCAATGCACGATGGTATCGCTTGGTGACGGCTGATGACTAAACACAATTACATGTAGGTCGATATGCGTCGAGTTCATGAATGTTTACATTATTATTGTTTTGATTTTTATTTTTATTGTTTACGTTTATTAATTATTTTGGTTTTTGTTTTTCTTGTTTACATTTATCAATTGTTTTGGTTTTTGGGTGTCACACACAACAAAGTATGATTATTGCGCTTGATATTTCTAACGCATTTGAGAGTTTGGCACCAGGCTCTCTTATCGACGAAACCCTTATCACTTGCATTAGAAATAATCTTTTAGATAGTTCAATACATGTTGTTTCAAGTCTAATTTTTACAAATCAAAATGCTGGTATTCCCCAAGGCTCCGTTTTGTCTCCGACTCTCTTCCTTATTTTTATAAATGATCTCTTGTCTGAAACTTCTATTCCACTTCATTGTTTTGCCGACGAGTATACAATCAGCTTCTCATACCTGTTCTCAAATTTACGTCCATCTCCTTCGGAACTGGAATTGCAACGTTATCGTATGATTAGCTCATTTAAATCCGATATTTACAGCATTGTTAAATGGGGTACAAGATATCGTTTGGAGTTTAATGCTTCGAAAACTTAACGATGTATATTGTCGTTAAAGCAAAATGTACCCCTTATGTCATTGTCCTTGAAAGGCACCTGCATCGAAGAAGTGGAAAAGCGCTCAGTACTCGGTGTGTGTGTCAACGACGATCTTCGTTGGAACGTAAGAAAATTTTCATCCCTCTGATATGACTTCAATTTACGAGGCGGGTCAATAAGTCCGTGACTTTTGGAAGAAAACACAGATTTTTTGATAAAAAAATTATTTTATTTTTCAACGTAGTCTCCCTTGAGCTCTATACACTTTGTCCAACGCTTCTCCAATTTCTTTATCCCTTCCAAAAAAAAATGATTTGTCGAGGTCCTCAAAATACGCCTTTGTTTGCGAGATGACTTCATCATTGGAGTCAAATCTTTTTCCACCAAGCCATTTCTTCAGGTTTGGGAACAAGAAGTAGTCGCTCGGAGCCAAATCTGGAGAATAGGGTGGATGAGGGAGCAATTCATAGCCCAATTCATGGATTTTTGCCATGGCAACTGCACATGTGTGCACCCTTGCATTGTCTTGGTGGAAAAGAACTTTTTTCTTGGCCAAATGAGGTCGGTTTTTTTTCAAATCGTCATTGAATCGGTCCAATAAGTTGGCATAATATTCCCCATTGATTGTTCTTCCCTTTTGAAGGTAGTCAATGTGGATTATCCCGCGTGCATCCCAAAAAACAGTCGCCATAACTTTATTGGCTGACAAACCCACCTTGGCCTTCTTTGGCGCCGATTCACCCTTAGAAACCCACTGTTTTGACTGTTGTTTGGTCTCTGGTGTGTTGTAATGGATCCATGTTTCTTCCACGGTTACAAAACGGCGCAAAAACTCCTCCATATTGCGATTAAACAACGCCAAACCTTCCTGTGAAGTTGTTACACGATTGCGTTTGTGGTCGACTGTGAGCAAACGCGGCACCCATCTTGCGGAAAGCTTTCTCATGCCCAAGTGATCATTCAAAATTGAAACCACTGAGCCATGCGAGATCCTTACGGCTTCCACAATCTCTCGCACTTTCAATCTTCGGTCGGCCAACACCATATCGTGAATTTTTCGATTGTTTCGGGTGTAGAGACCTCAACTGGGCGTCCAGGACGTTCGGCATCTTCAGTGCTTGTACGGCCACAACGAAATTCAGTAAACCACTTTTTTACCATTGAAATCGATGGTGCAGAGGCCCCATAGTATTTATCAAGCTAAGCCTTGGTCTCGGTAATGGTTTTTTTTTCGCAAGAAATAATGCTTAATAAGCACACGAAATTCACTTTTTTTCATTTTCTCCTCAAATTAGTGAGTAGTCTGATAAAAATAGCTGTCAAACACAAACTAACTGACGCAGCAAGTTTAAATTTTGGCAGGAGTCAACTGACAGATGCCTGTTGACAGGAGCAGTGTTGATGTTTCAGTAAAGAGGTCAGAAATTCAAAAAGTCACGGACTTATTGACCCGCCCTCATATAAGGCGTTTATACGTCCAAGACTCGAGTATAACTCACATTTTCGAACAGCTGCAGCACATACTTCTCTCCATTTATTGGACAGAGTTCAGGACAGAGCGTTAAAACTGGTAGGAAACGGAGCTAACATGAAATCATTCCCATCTCTTGATCACCGTCGGAATGTTTCATGTAAATGTTTGTGTTTGTGGTAAGAAGTTATCCGTTCGTTGAACGTCGAATTCAGGAAGTTTAATTTAACCACTGTTTATATAAATGTATTACAATTACACAGTTAATATTAACAATTACATGTTAACAGGTGTGTATAAGTTCTTCGCTTATCAATATGGGAACGAAGTATTCTTCATTTGGCTAATCGAAAAATTCCTTAAAAAATTATAACAAAATCCTCTTCTTGGCTAGTAGCTGATGGGTTGCTAGCGTAATATCTTTGAACCAGAGATTTATTCATCATTTAAGAAAATAGAATTAATTAAATTTGAAAACATTATTAACGCCTGTTTTATAAACATTGTTTTTTATAATTTTGAATAGTTGATAAAAGTTTGTTTTGGAAGCCATTCCAAAATAAACTGCCCAATCTTGTGAAAGCATCTTTTACCAATCCGAGCTGACTACAATAATCAATTTAGTCACAAACAAAGAATTTTGCCTCAATAACTTGAACCTACAATTAGCCTTTTTGCATAATCATCCTGTTTGCAAACATTTTTAATTAACATTATTAGCTATATAAATAGACTAAACAAAAGGGTTAATTATGCGAACCTGCGCTTTTTCTTTTGTTAAAAGCTCTATTATAGGGTTTAGAGAAAAATGTGCTTGTGCCCTAGAATCCTCTGATTAATTATCAGATACAAAATATACGACTTAATCAAGTCCAGGGCACTCTCAACATTCCGAAAATTGTTTACAATCACTCCAATGGAATTAAGCAAATAAAAAAAAGTCCGAGAACAAAAATTCTTCTAGCCAAAAGGAAAACAACTCGATGAAAAAAAAAAACATTTTTCACGCTTAACTGCTTCCGCGACATAAAGCAGGCAAATTAAAGAGAATTCTTTGCAAACTCGAATAAAGCGCGATACAAAAGGATCAAAAGTTTCCTTGCTCAAGGAGCGTACACAATTTCTCGTGGAAGGAAAAGTGCAATAAGGACCTAAATTATATTTCCACCAGACAAACAGCACGTCGTCGTCGGTACATAGAGACATTTTTACAAGCAAGCATAAGCCCAAACAAAATTGTAAATCTGTGAAATGAATTATATGTACGAGCATATGTGGTATTCTTCCTGCAGCCTATAAGGATGTCATCATTCAGTCAGGGTATAAGGAGCTCAAAGATAAAGATAAACTCTCAATTCAAGAAAGTTGATGAAAAGCCGCCCGTTACCGCCATATCGCCAGTACCCTGCTCGATCTTGAACAACTGCACAAGGGTGGAGATGATGACTTGAAGATGGCAACATATGTATGCCCAAGGACATGTAGAACAAATGATGAAGCAAACACGCTGTGCAGCAAGTGCAATGAAAATGAATCCTCCATCCGAGTCAACTACACTGGTGAATACAACGTAAAAATGACGAAAGGATGAATCCATCCTTCATACTCGTAGTTGAAGACAACTTTATGATGCGGATGCTTCAAAGGAGGAGAAAATCGCATTTTATCGACGAGAAGAAAGAATTTTAAGTGCATGAATGCGTCGCATGCTCTTGCTATATGCAATGTTGTTATTCACCTGGGCTCTTAATATTGTAGGTAATGAATTTAGCAAATAAAATTAGAAACAACTAATAAAGGAGTAAAGTATACTATTCTAAAGCACAATGTGAAGCTGAAGTTTACCATTAAATTGTTATAAAGTTCTTCATATTTATTTAAAAAAAAACTTCTAGGTAACACTTACGAATCTTTAAACTTACCTTTATAGTGAAAAAAAATATTGCTAACAAAATGAGACTGTCGCATTTATATACATACATACGTATTATGAAGATGTAAGGGACAAGAGAAAAGAACTCCTTTTACACGTTGTTGGCTGCCGCTTTATAGTGTGCCCAATGTATGTACACATTAGCATATGTCAGGAAGCAGAATATCATAAATGCGTTTAATATCTTCTCTCTCAAGTGTTTATCCGTTTGCTGGCTCTTGTTAGAAAATAAGTGAAGGTGGTTCGTGGTTGATAAATCAAGTGCAGCTGCTTTATAAAATAAAAAAACTATAAGTCGGAAAATCCTGAGAAAATAAAAAAGTTATTTTTGTTTGTTCGGAAGTAATAAGATTTCTGGCAAAACTGTTTGCATTTTTTATTGATTTATTTATTATATTTTGTTGTTTTATAAAGTCGGAAAGGACACAAAGTGGACACAAAAATTGTATACATTGTCAATATACCGTGTTTACTTTGATGGTAATATTAAATTCAATTTCGCATATGAAAATGGCTTCTGGTACGTGTACTTAGCTTAATCAAAAATTCATACAATATTTATTTCGCTTATTCGAAAATTTTAGCACAATGGGATTATAAAGGAATAGAATTTAAAGGACATTCGAGGTATGTACATAGGTACAATACATTTGTTAATGTTTAGTGTGACCAATTCTTTATGAAGGGTGTTCCTTAATATTTTAGGGCGTAATTCTTAGGTATATTCAATGAAAAAAATCTTTTACAGTAAGGTCCTATCACTAAGTTTTATATCATATAACGGGGATTTAAGAAAAGGCTTTGTTTGCTGACTTGACTCGTGTTAGTGGTTAGTGGCACTAATGATAGAAACTTCATTTTAGCCTTTATTTATTTTATTTTATTTATTTTTCTTGATTGCTTAACAAACTGTAAGATATAGAATCTTATAAGATAGTAGTAAGCTAATTTTACAAAAATAAGCCCAAAAGGTTACTTTAATTAATAAAATTGAAAACATTTAAAAATGAAAAGGATACAAAAAATCAAAATAATATCACTTCAGGTTTAAATTCAAATTGAAAAATGAAATTTTAGCACTTTTTTGATGATTGTTCCATTTTGGTTTTCTCTTATATTACGTGGTAATGAGTTCCAAGAACGGACAGAATTTACGAAAAATTGTCGCTCTGATGTTAGGAATGAGCAGCGAGGGACAATCAACTCATGAGATCTGTGCTAGAATCCACTTATAATTTTTTCAAAACAGTATTGTGGCGGGCGTGTAAGAAATATATCAGAGAACAAAATTAAGCTTCGATAAAATTGATATAGTTTTCAAATGGCATATTCAGTATGCGCGAAGCAAAACCAGATATCCTGTCATATCTACTTAGCCCGAATACATAACGTACGGTAGAATTGAATGCGACATTTACGCCTGCTTATATAATTACAATTACAATAAATTTCACAACCATATATCAGGATAGGAATAATCAAAGTGTTAGCAAGGAGAAAACGCGTTTTTACTGGAGTAAAAGCTTGGGTTACCTAAAGTTTACGAAGTGCGCCATATATCTTGCCAACAAGTCCATTAATGTTGTTATCCCAGGTCAAAAAGCGGTTGAAGGTCACTCCGAGATTTTTTGCTGTTAAAACGTATTCGATTGGAGCATTGCTCAAGACAATCGGTGGGAAATACGTGAGATCAATAGATTTTCTTGAAATGACAAGGCACTTAGATTTTTTAGGGTTTAAAACAAGTCCATTCAATTCCTTCTAATTCACCACTTTCTTCAAGTCCTCATTGACGCAACATGCTCAATAAGTCCCAATGGGCAGCTAAAATACAGCTGAATGTCATCAGCGTACATGAGAGAGGAACAATTAGAAAATGAAGATGAAAGTTCATTCACATAAACTGAAAACAAAAGGGGTCCAAGAATGGATCCCTGAGGCACACCAGTAACATTTGGCGAAAAATTAGATAAGCTATATCTAAGCACTGCTTGTCTTCTGTTAGTCAGGTAAGAAAAAATTCATTTTGCAGCACCGTAGGAAAAATTGAAATTTTGCATGAATTTTCTACACAAATTGACATGATCGACAGTATTAAAGGCCTTTGAAAAGTCAAGCAAAACTAAAAAAGTAATCTCATCTTTATCCAATGCTTGCCTAAGGTCTTCAGTAACATTCAAAAGTGCAGTAATACAACTGTGCTTTTTACGAAAACCAGATTGCTTTGGACTAAGCAATGAGTTGGCAACGATATAAGCATTAATTTGTTTTTGCAGAATCCTTTCAGACTTTTGACAAAAATGGCAGTATGGAGATAGGCCTAAATTAATCTTTTTTGGCATTTTTAGGAAGTGTTATGATTTTGGCAACTTTCCATAAGTCCGGGTACACGCCAAACATCAAGATAGTATTAAAAGCTAAGGTTATATATGGCAACGCAATTGGCAAAATCATACACAAGGAAGAAGGATGAACATCATCGAGCCCATCAGCCTTTGACTTAATAGAAAAAACACGACGACTTCAGCACTTAGAACTTTTTAGAAGAAATACCAGCCTTTTTAATTTCGTCAGATATTATTAATTTCGTTTTCTAATCTTTTGTACCATTGGTAAATTTTCCAAATAGGCCTTTATAACCAAAACCTAACTCTTTTTGAGAATTTTTTAAGGAAAAAGAAAAGGAAGTGAAGGTATTACAGCTAGTCAAATTAACGAGCACGTTTAAAAACCGCTATGATACTTTAAAAAAGTATTGCAACATTTTAGAAAACCACTCTTGTCGTCAACTTTAGTTAGAAACGTGTCCAAAAAACCCTTTTTTGCCCGCTGCAGTTTTTCACAATAAAAAAACCCTTTATAATTTAACATGTTCTAGGTTTTCCCAAGTATCATAAAATCTACGGGGTTTTCCGCAAACTTGTCGTTGAGTTTTATTTTTATTATTGTTAAGTTCATTCAAAAAAAAAATAGTAAAACGTTATGTTTATTATGCATTTTTTAGAGAAAATTGAGTCCAAAGTCAAAAAAATTGCATCAAAAGGAAAAATAGAACGTGACAGAAACTGGATACCTCAATTCCGAGATAAGATAGCAAATTTGATTAAATGCAGAGTCATCTTTCTTCTAAAAATAAAGGCCTAAATGAAGTTCCTATCTTTAGTACTAACAGCGCAATTAGGCTTAACATGGATCAGGATACACCAAAGTGAGCCTTTTCTTAAATCTTAGAATATATCAAAATATTACGCCCTAAAATATTATGCACAAATTAAAGGACACCCTGTATAGTTTAAATAATGATGTTGAAGAGGGCTTTTTTCGATAGATAGATAGATAGATAGATAGATAGATAGATAGATAGATAGATAGATAGATAGATAGATAGATAGATAGATAGATAGATAGATAGATAGATAGATAGATAGATAGATAGATAGATAGATAGATAGATAGATAGATAGATAGATAGATAGATAGATAGATAGATAGATAGATAGATAGATAGATAGATAGATAGATAGATAGATAGATAGATAGATAGATAGATAGATAGATAGATAGATAGATAGATAGATAGATAGATAGATAGATAGATAGATAGATAGATAGATAGATAGATAGATAGATAGATAGATAGATAGATAGATAGATAGATAGATAGATAGATAGATAGATAGATAGATAGATAGATAGATAGATAGATAGATAGATAGATAGATAGATAGATAGATAGATAGATAGATAGATAGATAGATAGATAGATAGATAGATAGATAGATAGATAGATAGATAGATAGATAGATAGATAGATAGATAGATAGATAGATAGATAGATAGATAGATAGATAGATAGATAGATAGATAGATAGATAGATAGATAGATAGATAGATAGATAGATAGATAGATAGATATATAGATAGATAGATAGATACTTTATTATACCAAAAAAAATGTTTTGCAATATTTCTTTACTTAAGAATAAGAACATGGCTTTTTTGCCGTCTGCCTGATATGACATTTCATTTTAGGGATAAATAATAAAAATAAAAGTTACTAATAATATACTAATATTTAATAATCAATGATTATAATAATTATAAGTTACCAATATACAAAAGTTAAAAGGAAACAAAAAAGATACATTTCTACTAAATGATTAAAATTTTCTCTTAATAATTGATAGCGTGAGCACAATTTTTAAATGATTTAAAAACAAAAGGTTTTCAATTTTGAAATGATTTGAAACAAAAAAAGATACCAATTTTTAAATGATTTGAAACATAACAGTTTTACAATTTTTAAATGATTTGTAACAAAAATTTTACAATTTTTCAATTTTAAAGTGATTTGAAACACAAAATAGGGTGCCTTAAACTGCAGTAACTGGTTGAACTAAATGTTTTAAGCTTCGAAACTGTTGCGAAAAGTTAAGGCGTGTTTGCAATACTTATATAAAATAGACCATCCTAGTGCTCCGTTAAGTATTTCGTAAAGTCGACTTGGAGAAAGGTAACTCTCATCAAAATATAATCGGCGGATTTCCTGCAGTATAGGACAAATGACAATAAAATGGTTTGTATCTTCACTGTCTCGTCTGTTGCAAAGATTACAGATTTGGGGTAGGTCAGCTCGATAAGGCATAAAGTTTAAGTTAAAAACTTCAACACGTGCTCTAAAAATGTATAGGTTATAACTTCGACATAGAGTTCGTTGCTGAAGTAGTTCATTTCTGAAGACAACTGGTGATTAAGGCTTCTGTATATATTCCTGGACGATGTAGAACTTGCTCTGGATAGATGCTGGTTGTAAATCTGCTCATCTATATTTTTGCAGTGACAGCTGCGAACATACCCTGCCATTCATCAACGTTTGACTCCATTAGAGATAGATGAGCTTGATGGGAATGGGAATTCGTTCCATTCTTTGAACGGAGAGGCGTTAGTTTGCAGAAGTCTTACCATAATAGACTTATGAAGACTTCTTCCACTTCTTTTCATCACCCTTATCAAATAATTGTTGGCTTTCAGATTTTGTATGTATAGAGGCGTTATACCAAATTCCACATAGATGGCATAGTTTGGCGTTGAATTAGGCAGTTTGAATAAGCGTTTAAAGAAATATCTTTGCAACGTTTCAAACACCTCGAAGAATATATAACCAAAAACCTGGGCGCCATAGTACATACGTGTGTTGACTGTTGCTTGGAAAACACGGTATTTTGACGCGAGATCGATGTCCTGGTTTGCAAAGAACTTAAGCCACATTATGCTCAAAACCAGTTTTGCTTCATGGCTTTTTTGCTTAGCGTGTTTCGAAAAATTCAGATTATGCGTAATTAAAACACCTAAGTACTTAAATTCTTGCACAACTTCAATATCCACATTATTGAGAGACCAATTTTCTTCGGGCTGCCTTCTCCTTTGGCGCGCTTCAAAAATCATCACCTTAGTCTTGCTTGTATTAACAACTAACCCCCATTTCTCGCAAAAGGTATTCAGCCTGTTGATTTGCAACTGCAGGGTGAAAGGGTTGTCAGCCAGTAATACTAAGTCGTCAGCGTAGAGCAGGACTTTCACTTGTATATTGGCAGAATGTATTCCTCCTGCATCACAAATATCATCAATAAATAACGCAAAAAGTAATAGACTTAAAATGCAGCCTTGAGAAACACCTGCTGTTGTTTCAAACCATTCTGAGAAATCCATCCCATCCCATACAGAGGCACTCGAAGAAGCAAGAAAGTTAAAGTACATTCCCAAGAATTTCCGGGAGATGCCTAGCGTTGAGAGTTTGTACATCAAAGCCTGTCTATTTACCTTGTCGAATGCTACTTTAAAGTCTACGAAGCAAGCGTATAATTTTTTCTTTTTCTCAATTGACTTTCTAGCAATACTCGTCAATGCAAAGATATGGTCCATCGTTGAAAAGCCCGAGCGAAAACCGGCTTGAAATATACCTAGAAGGTTTCTATCGTCGATTTATTTGGCAAGCCTCTCGTAGAGAATTGAGGTAAGAATCTTCCTCAAAGTGCTTAGAATAGAAATTCCTCTGTAGTTTTCTGGTAGGTTTACATTTCCACTCTTGTAAAATGCAAAAATAACTGCTTTGTTGAGGTTGTTTGGTACATACGATTCGCCATATCGGCGTTTAGGGAAAGTGAAAAGGATTTAATAGCAGATGTCTTGGAAGTTTGTGTATTTAAATAGGCGTTTTTATTTTTTAACTCTGAGTAGAGCACTGAGCAAAACTTGAGCATATTGAGTACGCTCTGGACAGAGTTTGATCGAAGCTCTCCAATTTTTTTTTAGACGGCAGAGCCATCAGCTTTTTTCTTCAACGACTACCTATAAGCCACTATTTTTCAATTTGTGTCGAAGAACCTGAAAAACACAGATCACCTATTTTAGAATAGATGCAGATTCAACATTTTCAAGAATTCTGCTAAATGTTTAGATTTTCTTCGGCGTTCCAAGAAAAGCTTTTTTTTCCTTCTGATCTGAATGTATTCTATAAAACATGCACTCGTCCAAAGCTTGAGTACAATTCCCATATATCGCATGCTTTATAGAATACTGACCTAACTCGAAAAAGACAATTTTTGGTAAATTGCAAAAATAGATTTTGCTATGAGGATTTGTCCTACTTGTTGACGGATAAAATTAAAACTAATTTATGAATTAATCATGAATACTGGTATTCTTAAAGTGTGATAAGCTATTCATGAGATCTGAGGCTTTCAAAAGCCTGTATCTGTACGTAACCCAATTTGGCCTATCTGCTAGTTGGTCAGTATTCCATTAAGCATGCGATATATGAGCTGGTGCTTCTTTGACAAACTTCAGTTTGGTGGAAGGAATTCAGAAGTATTTTAGGAATGATAGGTGATATAACCATATGCAAATCATTGATGCCTCTAGAATATCTTAGATATTTTTACAAAGAGTTTTCTAGTAAAGTAGCTAAAGTAGCTTGTAGTTCATCTCTAAAGCAAATCCAATGTGATAATTCCGTTCACTCCACGCCAATTCAGAGAAAAAAACAAGACCAGTGGATGTAATAATTATTTTGGGCCCGAAAACTACTTGAATCACTCGCCAAATGTTTGAATTTCTCATCGGATAAGGTTTTATTTCAAATGCCCTATTTGGGTAGTCAAATTAATTTATGGGTTCTAAGTAGTTAAAAGTTCTAAGAAGTCGTGACGCAATTGTATTAAATCTCCTATCATAACATATAAACACATAATATACGATCATATAAATACTTTTCATGGAAGAAAGAGAAAATAAAAATCCTATCTTTCAATGATTGTTTATGGAGAGGCACTATTAAAGTATAGCTAAACAATCTTACACACCATAGAAGTCCATTATTCCATATCGAACACACACTCACATGGATTTCTTTATTTCTTTCAGAATGAAAATACTCGTATGTACGCATTTTGCCTTCGAGGCAAAACCTTAAGACATTTCTACTTAAATTTATTTCACAATCCTAGGAAAAAAGTTTTTCGTTATAACTCATAAGTTATCAAAAAAATAACTTACAAGCACACGCACACAAAAATAACTTAGGGATGATAGAATTAAGTTTCCCTATATCCAGTTCTGGATCAGCTTATTGCGAGCCCTGAGGGAAAAAAGATTGGAAAATCCAAGGCACACATAAAACCAAGTCCATGTAATCGTTTTGGAATTTTTGTATTTTGATGGTACGAGTAGCTACACATTTTTTACTAGATTATAATCTTATAAATTCTTTTAAATTTTTAAATTTGTTTGATAATAATTTAGTTCTGATTTAGTTCATTTTTGTTTTGGCCGCAAATTCGACTTTTTGAAGGCCTTTTGATCTTCGTATAATAATACTAATAATAAAAAGATTCCGAATTTAAAAAATGGGCGTTTGTTCCTGCATCCTACATAGTATTGAATAAAATGCACGACTGGGTCAATCGAACTTGTTCTTCTGTAAAAGACTAAGAATTTCAAATATGAATGTTATTAGAGAAAAACTGTTCATAAGCATAAAATTCATTTTATAAATGACTAAAACAAGTTGTAGTGTTTTTTTTTTAAATAATCTTTCATATACAAAATCTTAAAAAACATTTTTAAGAACAAATTTCGGTACATCAACTCAAAGTTTTTATTATTGTACGAAGAAAAATTTTAGTTTCCAAAAAAAATATTGACATGTTTTTAAGATATCGCATTTAAAAATAAAATATTTTTTTTTTAATTCAAAAAACATCTTTTTTTTAATTTTTGAAATGCAAAGTTTTTCAAACTTTTTAAAAGTTATGCCAATAATGAGAGATTCAAAATTAAAAAAAAAGTTTCTATGGAAGGTATAGTCAGTAATATCTTTGTATAAAAGTATAACATAGTTTTATCATGGAGCGTGATTTTGTGGTACCAAAGCTATCCTGGTGGTGGCCTTGAAATTAACATACGATTTTACAGTGGACAGTAGGAAAAGATACAAAACAAGTAGTAAAAAAGAGAATATTTTATTATTAAATTTAGCAGAGACAAATCTAAAAAGTCCCATCGCTATCGTCCCAATCGTTCGTCTTCATGAGAGTACTTTAAGTTTTATATACATACAAATAGACCGAGAGTCCACAGCTTTTTTGGTTGTGATTGATAACAAAAAAATAATTAGCATAATTAGATAAGCCTTTAGTAGTTATTTACAAATGTGAACGTCTGGCATGCTCTAGTGGGAGCTGTGGTGGTAAAATGCATTATGAAACTTTTATTTGTCAAGTTTAAAAAAATCAAGCATGGCGTTTTCAAAATATTGAGTTTTGAAAATAAAAATTAAAATCTTTTTTAAAATCCAAACTTTTTTTTTTAGATTTGAATAAACAATACTACTCGTATTTAAAATTTTGGGGACCTTTACCATAAAAAAATAGTCAAATTGGTGGTGTCGTTGGTGTCGAAAATCAAAAACATAGGAAAATGGTTCCAAGGGGGTACCCTCAATAACCATTTTTGGGAAACATTTTTTTTTTTCAATCATTAGTTAGATTTAAATAAATGAAATTTTTAGATTTTTTTTTATATCTGTCGAACAGTTTTTGGGAAAAAAAAATATTTATAAAATATCGAAAAAAATCGTATGGCAGGTACCGGTATTTTTGGTTTTGAGAAAAAAAACGTGGGGGGGGGAATTAAAAATGATATTTACCAAGTTTAAAGAAAACCCGCCGAGCCTTTTAGGCTGTAGTCGAACAGACAGAATTGCCAGACCCACTTTTTCGTGTTCTCTATCATCGTAATGTCAACTTTGGTCCAAATGTCGAGTTCGATTTTTTTTACGAATGCATAACTTGCCTTATAGTACCTATATATAGTCTACGTCATGTGACACTTTGACATTTACAAATGTTAGTTAAAGGTACGATTCATACTAGTTAGAAAGTGTTTAAAATGTAGGAAACGTATGTAGTATTGGGATTCGGCCACGCACTGAGCGACGAGCGACTGAGCGATTGAGAGACGTACGCTCTGTCGCTTAAAGCGCGGAACAGATTGAACCAGCAACAACACCGTCAACAGCAACAGCGGCCGCCATTAATTTAGAGCCAATGTATTTCAGTTGTTCAATACACATAAGAACAGCAACACCAACAGCGTCGTTAGGTCAAAGTCCTAAATTTGCTGTTGCTGGTGCAGTGTTGTCAACTTTTCCTCTGCAATATTCAGTGGCACCACAATGAAAAGTTTTTTTTCGATATGAAATGTCAAACAGATGATATGACGTTGCTGGTGGCAATGTGTTTGAAAAATGTTTGCTGGTCAGCGTGCTGTTTGCTGTTGACGATGCTGGTGCTGTTGCTGGTTTAATCTGTTTCGCGCATTTATGTTTATGTTGCCACCTCCATACAATTCCATGTGTTTTAATTTTTTTGCGTCCCTCAGCGACTCGTCGCTCAATCGCTCACTCTCTCGTCGCTCAGTACGTCTGCGTGGCTGAAGCTTTATGTTATCACCTCAGTAAAGTTATGCGTCTCTGTCATTAAATTGCACATTTATTTGTTGATACCTGCTGATTCTTATTAGATAGTAAGCGATAATTAACGATTGTTTTACACAACTCGTAGGGTTTTGGAAAGATAAAGGTGAAAACGCTCGATGAAATATTAAGACACTCGTATTTTGTATAATTTGAATAGCCCTTTAAAAGAAAGTTCTTTTTTCTACCCAAACAAGTCCTTATTGTTTTTATCAGTTCTACTTAGCTATGGGCTTATATCAAAATTATAAATATGTACATTACATACACATACACACATATCATATTTGCTTGAATGAATAAATTGAACATTTATAGTCGAAACATACAAAAATACATACATATGCATATGGCTACACAATATCGTATGACGTAGGGACGTGAAGTGCGGAATGAGAGAGAAGATGAGGTAATTGTTAGTACATTGCTACACCACTTCTATGTAGGATGTTCGTTATATTGCTATCAGGGAGATGTTTTCAAGCATGTGTACTTCTTGAATATCGTCTAACAAAGCCGACTTCAGCAAGGATGTTAGCAAGGTTCCATAACGACCTATGTTGTGGAATTTTACACAAATTAATAAGAAGAATGCGCGCACATATTGTAATTTTCCATTGGATTTCAAAATAAAATACACGACTGGGTTGCACGAACTTGCTCCTATGTAATAGACTAGGAACTTTAAAAACGAATGTTATTAGAGAAAACTGATCATAAATTTAATTCAAAATTTAAGAAATTGGTTCTATGGTAGGTACAAGCTGTAATATCTTAATTTCAAATTTCTTTTATTGAATTAAAGATCATCAAAATTAATTGAAAGAAAAAAAATTTATCAAAATTCTAGGCGCCGTTTTCGAGAAAAAATACGATCTTTGAAACCCATTTTTTAACATTTGTATGGTGGGTACTTTTATTTTTAGGTAAAATAATTTTTTTTCTCACATCTTGTAGATTATTATATTGAAAAACTTTAATTTATCAAGTTTTGAAAAAAAAATTTTTTTTTTTTTTGAAAATTTGAATGCACAATACTATTCAAACTTTTGTGGAGCTTTGGCAAAAAAAATATGATCAAAATCGGTGATACCGTTTTCGAGAAAATCAAAAACAAAAGAAAAATGATTCAATGGGATGTACCCTCAATAACCATTTTTCTGTTTAAAGAAAATCGGCCGAGCCGATTAGGCTGAAGACAGAATTGCGAGACCCACTTTTTTAGTCTTTGCTATCATCGTAATGTCAACTTTCATCAAAATCTCGAGTTGGATTTTTTTCCGAATGCATAACTCGCCTTATAGTGCGAATAACTAAGTCGCAAGTAAAAATTAGTGTCAAGGACGGAGCCAAATTAAGTTTTTCAAAAGTGTCGTTTTCGAAATTCGTTAGGAAACTATGATCGTCTTCTTTGTATTTTTCTGCTAGGTTGTTTTCTTCTGCCTTTGGCGTAGTAATTGCATTCTGGATCTTTTATTCTGCTTCGTCTCCGAATTTTAGATAGTCCTATTTATAAGAGGGCTTGTTTTTTTTATTTTCAGAGAAGGTATATCATTTCTTATTCTGATAGTTGGGTAGTAGATGTGTTACGCAGTTCAAAGTTTTTATTATAGGAGATGTTGTGTATTTAAAGGAAAAAAGGTAATCGGGTCTGAAATATTCAAAACATCATTTCACAAAAAAAAAACGTATCAAGGATTTTGATTGTATAAGCTTAAGCAAATCAGATATGTTTATCGCATTTAATTAAATTAGAAAAACTAAATTAAAAAAAAACTGAAAGCCAGAACTGATAAGGTAACACCTTTTACAGGCCATAATATGAAGTATTTCACGTTTTCTCAGTTATATTTTTCGTTTCAATTGTAAAAAAATACCCGACTAAGCCGTGCCGTAGTTTTGTTTTGGATTTCCCTATGCCAAATTAAATAGAAATTCGACAATACATTCCCGGATATTGTATGGCACTTTAGTTAATTTGAAGCTACAGTAGCAAGACGTTGTGCAAAATACAAAAACGAAAAAAGGATTTTCTCTAGAATAGGGATTAGCTTATGTTGATGGAAATTTACTATGCACACCATAAATGAGATAAAACACGTTCAGGGTTCAGGAAATCCTTTTCTTTCGATACGTTTGGTTTGTGTTCGAGCAAAATTTGTGTGTTGACTTATTTTTCGAATGTTTTTGTTTGTGACTTGGTAAACTTAATTAAGTGCGAACATGCATAAAAATAAACTCTGATGCCATAAAAGGTTTAACGGAAACAACTCGATTGAAAGGAAATTGAAGTGTATATGTATATATGTATTTACGTATACATAATATGTTTAGGCATATTCTTCAAAATGAAATATAGTAAGGGTTTTCGCTTTCGTTTTCGTCACAATAATTTGAACATATTTAGATAACAGATAAGTAAATGGAATTCTTATTTGAAAATGTTCGCTTAGCCTGATTGTTTTACATTTGTTAGCAAGATGACAAATGAATGTTCATTTGTTGGAAAAGGTTTTCTTTTCAAAGATATTTTGAAAACATCATTATATTAATTTCAACCAAACACATAAATTATTCAACTTCTCTTTAATATTCCAAGGTCTATAAAATTCCTAAGAACAGTTGTGGACTAATAATATAGTTTATCTGCGAGAGTACTGCAAAGAGTTTCTAATCATAAAGATTTGGGAGTTATATTTGATTCCAAATTGGATTTTGGAATGCATGTAGATTACATCGTTTCTAGAGGTAATTCTTTGCTTGGATTTCTGTTCAGAAATTCTAGTGAATTTAAATGTGCTTATACAATAAAGTCTCTTTTTATCAGTTTTTTTCGACCTATTTTAGAATATTGTTGTGTAGTTTTGTCTCCCTACTACAAAAACGCTTCCAATAGAATCGAAAAGATCCAAAAAAGGTTCACGAAATATTCGCTTATGAAACTTCATTGGACCCTACCCTCACCATCACATAAAGCTCGGTGTGCGTTGAAAGATATAAAACCTCTTGAGACTAGGAGAATATATTCCTTGATTTCCCTTGCAAGAGACGTCTTATAATTGGTCATATTGATTGTACTCAATTAAGTGAGCTATTTATAAGACATCCTCCAGCTCGTTGTTTGAGGGTTAATCATTTTTTCTTCACAGCAAAACACTCGACTTATTATGGACTTAATGAGCCTATTACAAAAGCTTGTCTACTTTTTAATAAATATGCCGATATAATCGAACTTGAAGTTCAAAAGCATGTATTTAAAGAAAAAGTTATGAATTACATGTATTATAATTAAATTAATTAATTTTGTAAATATCATTATGAGTATTATGTTAATTAATAAGTTTTTCAACATTATAGTTTCTCTTTTTTTTATTTTTATCATTAGAGCGATATGTCTAAGAAAGTAGTTTGTACATATAGACGAATAAATAAATAAATGAATAGATACAAAGTGAAAAAATTCGTTTTGTTGTTATTTATATTTTTAAAAAATACAAAAGCAAAAAAGTTTGTATTAAATAAAATAATAAATAAACAATGATCTTCTATTCATCGATGACTTAAAATGACATGTTAGAATTTAAAGAAAAGAATTAAAAACAAAAATGCAACGGTATCGGCAAGGGTGCAAAATCAATATTTTATTGGTGCTTTAAAGCAGCCAAACGCACACCCACAAGTTACCGAAATGTCATTTCTATTCCTGGTGAAAACACTAATGCCGGATTTTGACGACTTACAAGTTTTTTTTTTTTTTCACTTGTGACCTTATCGTGTAGGTAAATACTTTTGGATCTGCAATTATTTTCGTCATCAGAAACTGGCATCGTTTTAATATAAAGTAACGTAAATTTTCACCCAGTTTAGTTAAGCTGGTTTTTGCTCACGGGGTATGTGAGAATATTACATATATGACCAACATATTTCAAATCATGACATTATGTAAGGAAGAATGATCTTGGTGATTTTTTCTGACAGCGAGCCGTTATTTGATTTTGTGTATGTGAATGCCATTTCTGACATTGTCTGACAGAAATTTTATCAGTTGTCTAAATCAAGCACAAACCATATCTTTTCTTTTAAAGTGAATTAATAATTTTGACATTTTTTTTAACAAACGTTATCTAAAACGAGTGTATAGCTTAAGCGAATTTTTTAAGAATTTTATTTTTCACCTATGTGTATGTCAACTTGACATACAATAACGTATACTTTTCCAATGCATCCTTAAGCTTATTCAAAAGTGGATTGTTTATTTGTAGGTAGATATTTCATCTTTCGTTTTCGTTTGTACTTACTATATTTACTTAGCGAATCTGAAATATCTACTTAATAAATATTGTTGCGACCAGGGTCATCTGTTGGAAAATTGCATATCTACTTTATGGAAGGAACAAAAAGCTCTTTTCCAATGTCATATGTATTTCCCCTTATTCCAAACAACTAGAACATTCTAAGACTAGAACCTTCTCGATTTAGTTTCGAGAACATCGAATTTGAGTATATAAGGGAGTGTTCACGGTGGGCGGAACACAGTTGATTTTTGATTATGAAAGTGTGCAAAAGTTTGCTTATTGGATATTGGAAAGTGTTATTAAACAAGTGTGATTTAAATTTGAATAAAAGTATTTAAGTTGATCATAAATTGAGATTTATTGTTTTGATTTGGAAAGAGTAAATAAAGAAGTAAAAAATAAAAAGAGTAATAAGTTTTATTTAACGAACCTAGTAAAAATATTACAATATGATTTGTTAAAAGAAATTCAGAAATTATTTAGAACAACCCTTATCTGTTTTGTTTATTTATTTATTTATTTAAACATGTATTTTTTATTTCAAGAAATTAGATATTTATTTTACTTCTTTTCCGAATTACCAATAAAATACGCCTAATGGATGAAGTGATCTACATATATTCTGTTCAATTTATATTTGCAGTACAGGCCTTATGGGAGAGCTTTTTCAGAAACACTGGTGCCTGCTGCTGTTTGCACCGCACCTTAACTTAAGAAATTGCCACTGAAATAAGGAAGAGAATCACTGAGTTACATTAAAATTGTTTGTGTAATCTTCTTTGAGCTCACGTACAACCCACCATAACATATCTGCTCCATGGGTGAAAGGAGACTGATCCCCAATTGGCAACCAACCCTTATTGTGTTTATTAAAAAAAAAAAACTGAATCAGACAGTGGTACCACTTTACTTCAATTGGAGTAGATTTACTTCTTTTTTTTCAAAATGTTTTAAAATCTACTTCCTACTTCGCACCATCAGCAAAATACTTAAATCTACTTAATTTTAAAAACCTCTGTTTCAACCTACTTCAATTTTACAAAATAAAACTCAAATCTACTTCTTTTTCTCTATTTCACTCTAAGTAGTCGTAAGTAACCCCATAATTACAATAAAATGAAAGAACGTCAATACAGTACAAATACACAAATGAGTAATTTTATACGAAATTTCTTTAAAATTAAAAGAAATGTATTGACAATTTTGAATATTTAATAATATTAATTTAAGGAAAAACATTGTATACATTATTTTTTCTAAAAGCAAGTTAAGTCATTTTGAAATCTACTTCGATTTTTCTCAATTTACTTCACGTTTTTCTTCAAATCTACTTCGACTTTTTTTCCGGAAGTGGTAACGCTGAATTAGAGTTACCATTGCCAAGTTGCTAGAAATTTATATGCTATTTTCTTTGGTTTGTGCTATGCAACTTTCAGGATTTAAGCTTTTTCGAGCTTTTGGTAGCAAATATTTTACTGAGATTTGCGGAAGCTTTTAATGCTCACTACGGCAATCCTGTAAGAGCTTTAAATTAAAGATAGCTTATTGAAATCCATAGTGGTCAGACTGAATGGAAAATATCCTATCTTCCCTGTACTGCAAATATAAATTGAACAGAGTATAGTTTCGTAGGCTTAAGTATGCTGGGATCCTTCTAGCTGCCTCTTGTACCTAACCTCACCTTAATAAACGTATATATATATGAATTTAAGTTCCGTATAGGACGGGGCGCTTGCAGGTACAACACAAATAAGTACACCCAGAGAAAAACAACATCATAAAATTAAGTAGAAAAGTATTTAAAATTACGTTGCTATAACTTTTGATTTATACGCTTTAATTTAAATACGATCAACTTTGTTTCAAATAAGAAAAATGTTTAATTAATCACAGTATAGTTAAACACCATTGAATTAATGTTTTTCTATTTTGAAATGTAATCGAGGCATTTTCGTTGTTCATTTAAAGACGTTTGATATTTAATTTATTTGAATCAAACTTGAAACTTAATACATCAAAGTGGTAACTTATTTGATTTTCTTTCCTTTTTGAATCGTATACATAATTCACTTTGAACCAAAGTTAAAGTACAACAAATCAAAGTTGTAATCCTTTTGACTTGTGAACGATAACAGTAAACATTTTGTATAAGAAAGAAATCATATGTATGTGTGTTCGCGGCTGTCGTTGTTGCGGGTCGAGGAAAATGTATCTGCCATTCTCTTTAGAGCTTGTGAGCTGTACTTATTGTGAACGTTATAACCTAAAAGTAATAAAATAAACTAAAATAATTCAAGTAGTGACGAAAGCGGACAGCTACGAAGTTTAATTTATTCTAATCCTGCTAACGAAAACAACCGCGACGATTCCGCAAAGATGCATGAAGATCTGGAACTATACTTATTCAGAAATTTGAAGGTAACATTAAACTATCTCTTTTTTTTTCTTATTATATAAATTTTATTCAAGTTTCGAATTGATAACGAAACCCTCTCAGAGATCTCCAAAGTGGCAAATTGGTAGTGCCAAAATTGCAACAATTCTGATTCCCGTCAACACCAACCTCAAGTTTAAAATCATTTCTTAAAATTGTAAGTATACATTCATACATTTTTCTCAATATAAAAATTATAATGTAATATATATTTTACAGGATATTTTAAAACTTTTTAACTCATCATCGAAAGGGAAATCATTGATCCAGTCTTTACAATTCCTCCACTACACTTGTATCAAATTAATAATGGCAAGACTTACATACATTATGTAAGACACAAATATTTGTAAATTTTGTTGTTTTGTTATTAAGTTATGTAGTTTATAAGAATGTTTTTATTATTTTATTTACAATAAAAAGAAAATACTTTTGCAAAAATAATTGTTTTTAATCGATTTGAATATAGTGAGAATGACTTTAAATCAATGAATGCTAGTAAACATAATTAAATTGTTTATAATTGATTTATTCCCGATATCTATTTACTTTAAACGCAAAGCGTGTTTAAAATCAATTGATATTTTTTTGAATCAAATGCGAATCGTATTTAAAACTATAATGGCGCTTTTCAATTTAAAGTTACGTAGTAATTAATGTAAATATGTTTCTAATTGATTTGATTCCGATTTCTATTTACTTTAAACGCAAAGCGTGTTTAAAATTAATTGATATTTTTTTTGAATCAAATGCGGATCGTATTTAAAACTATAATGCTACAACTTTAAATCATATTGGTTTCAAATTTGATTTGAAATGAAGTAGGGAATCACTTTTCATTGATTAACAACTTTGATTTAAATATTTTCGGCATTAGAGCCAAATCATATTGGTTTTACTTTGATTCAAAGTTGTTTTTTTTTGATTTTACGTGCTTTTTTCTCTGGGTGTATATAATCTTGCCCACTATATTTAATGAAACTTGTTCCGCGAAAAGGATGTTGGTATGAAGGTTATGTGCACAGCAGGGGTGGCCGTGGCGCGATGGATGTGTGCTCGCCTGTGAACCTCATGATCACAGGTTCGATCCCTGCCGTCGTCTATGTCGTTTTAATTCCATTAAAAACCTTCTAAAATTGTCATCAAAGGGTTGCTGGTTTACTTATTACATGTTGTTCAGGCATAACACTAACAACATGTAATTGAGTTAAACTAGTATGCCCAACAAGGATGAACACGAATAAAATAATGTGAATTATAAGCGACATGAAATAAGACACGGCATTCTCCGCTTTAGTTCAGCCGCCATCCTTGGAGATAAAATATCTGAGACAACAACCTTCAGTCTCAGAACATCGTGCCACACATCTTTCCTATCCTTCTTTCTCTTCCTTAACTTCACACCCGCGCTGTGTTCAAACATTTAAAGGGTTCATAATCCCTTGAGCGCGTGTAGATTATAAAAAAAAAAAAAAAAAAAGTTTTAATCCAGGTAGGAAAGTGAAAAAAAAATGAGGCTTTGTGAGAGCATTCTTTCGCCTTACATATGTATGTGCTCGTATATTAAACAAGCTTAAGTATACCTTTTTACATGAAGAGTGTTTCCTCAATGCATAACATAATTTGACGTTAATGCGATTGTAATTGAAGGAGCCATCATTATGATTAATTGTTGAGCTGCAATAGCTCAAACGAGTGCATTTCATCGTTATAATTTATAAACATCGATAAAATATCATCATCTGTAACCTGTCATCAAATAAAAAAAAAAACGAAACCCTTTCATCATCGTCATCTCGTATCTCGAGAAGAAAAATAGTTTTCCAATGATTGTTCAAAAATCAAAACTACGTGGCGAACATACCGAAGATATGTTTTTGTTTCTTAATTAAGATGGATCGAGTTGAGTGCGAATGAATGAAGTCAATTAAATCAGTTTGTGTCGCCTCATCTGTATATGCCTGTACCGGGCGTGACTTCTATATCATAACGACGACGAACGATTCAATTCAAGGTTTTTGCTTTTTAATTGTCATTCATTAATTCTTCTGCCTGATGAACTGACTTGGGTGGCTTATGACAAAAAGTGAATCTGTTCTAAGACTGTAACCTATAAAAATGCGTATCGTATAGGAATATCATGCGATGAATTGCAAATAAGAGATGCAATGTGCTCATCGTGTCACGTTTTCTTTCCTTTGAATTGTTTTTTTTTTTTTTTTTTTAGAACTGGTGAGTTCTATTGTTCACAAAGTTGGGATTTAAGACTAAGCCAGTTATTTCGAAAGTAATTTGTTTAATTTGCACAACATGCCAACAATACAAAGCTCTTAAAACAAATATGTATACAGCATGTTGTCAATTACATTTAAATCATATCGGTAGGAACGTTCTCTAGATTTTTGTTAAGGAACGTATTTTTCTTTTTAGCTCAAAAGTCCAACATGATCTTCTGATTTGACTTGAAAAAATCAATTAAAAAAAAAACAATTACCATCAGGTTGTTATACTTCAACAATGACTGATCCTTTTAAATATGTAACAATTTTTATATTTTATTTATATTTAACAAGATATTTATTACCTTGGTAATTCAACACAAGTTTCTTGAAAAATCTACATATGTAAATAACACGTTAGAAGATTTGTCACTACCTTAAATAAAAACTTAGTTTTTTTTTATAATTCACATGCGCTCAAGGACATGTTAAACACAGCACGGGCGATAGGGAAATTAGGGGGAGAGAAAGGACGTGTCGTGGTTATGAATGTGCTACACTTGAATTTCCGATCGCGATCGCGGAAATGGATTAAAAGATTTATATGATTTATTAAAGAAAAACAAAGAAATAAATTCTGCGACGGCGCGACGACAACCACCATGAATTGAGAAGAAGGCAAAGTGTCAATAATTGACAAAACAACAAGTGTAGCTGACAGCGAGTAAGATGCTGCCACCACGGCTAGAGCAGTTGCGGTGGGTTCACAATAGGGTGGTTGGAAAATTTAATAGGGAGTCTTAAGGGTGATATGGTTGATATCAAATTGATATAAAAAGATGATTTATTACGTTTAATCGCCGCAGTGGCGTACTTACTGCGTAATAAAAGGGCGCCAGCAATTTTTTCCTGAAATACGAAAAAGGAAATTGCAAACCTTTGGAGCGAAAACAAACGATGATGAGTTGAAATTAAATGAAAATGAAAGATATTTTTTTTTGAATTTTTAAAGATTTACTTGCCTGGGAAACCTTACTAGTAGGATTAAAACCCAGGATCTTTTCAAGCAAATACAAAGAAATTTGAAACAATAAGATGGACCGTTAAGGTCTGGTTCCCAGAAGCACAACGGATTTTAACGGGTCGCGATTTCCGCAATTTTCGGAACAGAACGTAAAGCCGTTAAAAAACCAATCACGACAAAATTACAAAAAGATAAAATTTATGGAAAGGCAGCACAAAAAAGGTCCTTAGATTTTTTTTTTAACAATATCCCTTCTGTTTGGTTTTCCTCGTTTTCCTCTTCCTTCCTTTCCTCTTCCTTTATTTTTTTCAATAACTTTTCGATATTTTTATCCTCCGTATTTTTTTAAGTTTCTGACTTGTTTCTCAATCAAGATTAGAGTGACTTCCAAGATTTTTCTCCTGGGTAGCCGCTCAAAATTTCGCCCCATACCCTTGTGCTTTCAGCCAATTCGGTATCGCGGATTTCGATCACGTCATCGACAGCCAATCTCCGCAAGTTTGCTGAAGAGCCTTTGGTGTCGAAATATGGCGATTCTGCTTACTCGCAAATTCTCTTTCCGTCAGTTTCTCTCGAACTTTCCATGGAATTCGCCGCCCGCTGGAATTTCCTTCCAGGTCACGACGTTTCCTTTGGTTAGTTCACAATTATCCCCACAGTTTTGCGCTGATAGAAAAAAAATCTTTAATGGGAACTCACACTTAACGTTCCATCTTTTACAAATCAATTAGTTTTTAGTTATATAGTTTTAGGTTGGGCACTCGGCCGTTCTCCTTTTAGAGCAACATCTACGTTAGAAGTACAGAAGTGTCTTCAACGTTTTCAAATTCGAACCCATGAAACAGACCGCACGCCCGTCTGTCAGTACACGTCGACAATTTGTTTGTTTTACGATACTGAGAGAGAGAACCACTGGCTGATGGACCATGGTCGCCCTGCTCTCTCGCACTATCGCAAAACGAACACCTGTGTAATAAAAAGGAAATTTGGAAGGACGCAAGGAAAAGGAAATAGAAAGAATGAAGATTGTTGCGGTGAATTTTTACCGTAACAAATGTTTGCAAATTGAAATGGCAAGGAAAAACCGCCTCGGGTAAGTTATTCAATAGTCGTGTTGTTCGACTAAAAAACGAATACCTGTATTCGACGGTACGACCAGTGTTCCCAGGTTGAGGGGAAAACCACCATTTTTGCTGATTTTTTATGACAATAGGGGAAAAAAGGGGAGGGGGAAAAAAACATAAACGGGGAAAATATAATCTTATTAAGAACAGTCTTTACAAATTTACAAATCTAAACAACTAATTAGAAAATATAAAAAACAACATGCTCTAAAAAATAGCGCATGCAACTTCTTATTAATTCTTTTGACATTTTATAACTAATGTACATGTAACGTACATATAACAAACGAAAGAGCATACAAAAGAGAAAAGAAACTTAAACTGTCAACCGGATAACGGACAACGTTACTTGTCTACATGGTGATGATTGCGTGGTGATATGACAAATTATTTCATCTTTCCCAACATTTCGTCGATTTTCGCGACTTTTTCAAGGGTTTAATTTATAAATATTTTTTGATTATTTTTAAATAAATGAATAAATGATAGTTTATTTAGTATTGTTTTCTATGTTAATTTACTACAATGTGTATTACTAAACATTTATAAATTAAACCCTTGGAAAAGTCGCGAAAATCGACGAAACGTTGGGAAAGATGAAATAATTTTTATTTTATTTGCATCGTTTATTTTTTAGTTTTGTTATTTTTCATGGATTATAATATTTTTTTTTTATAAAAACTAAAAAAAATATATGAAATACAATTAAAAACTCGTTTTTTTTTCGGGGAAAAAAGGGGGGGAGAGGACGATAACTTAGGCGCCAAAAATTGATAACGGATTTTTGTAGGAGGGTCAAATACAAGCGTTTTTTACTATGGGAGGGGGGGGTCTATCTCGCCCCGTTTAGGAGGTAGGGGCGATTTTAGAAAAAATGACTTATATAGAAAAAAAAATATTAAAAAACAACGGCAACACTTACAATAAAATACTATACCGGTTTTGAAAGCCAGAAGTCTGTTCTATAATCGTAAATTTAAATTAAATTATTTATGTCTATAGTTTTTGAAAAATTTGCATGCAAACTCAAAATTTTGTTAAAAAAAATGAAAAAAAAAAAGTTTAGACCAATTTTTTTCAAAATTGTAAAATGAAGTGCTTAATTGGCTTTTTGTGGTCAATGCTACTATTAATTCTGAATCGAACACAAAAAACCGAATGGTTTTGTCCCTTCTAGTTTTTGAGAAAATCGAAAATTACTAAAACTACTTTTTATGAAATTTTTGATTTTTGGTATTTAACTACGGTGATTTCATTTTGAGGATTAATGTTAATGTGGTTCATTTGTAAGTAAAGTACAGCAAATCATTAAGGGTTACCAAGAATGCACCACGAGGAGGTAGAATTGCATGGCATTTCGCGTCTCAGTCAGTCAGTTTGTGAGTAAGTCAAGTGTTACTTAAAAATAGTCAAGTCAATTTTTCAATGTTCAATGTATTAAAACCGTGTTTACAGGCATTTTGATCACAAAAGAGATAATTATAGCAAGCACCTCCCGAATCTCTAGCCAATATTGAGGCCCATGGAAAAATGTGCCGATAGATGGGTTTATTGCTCTGAGATTAACTTTTATATGGATTGCACCAGAGAAACTTTTAAATCATTAGTTTTAAGCAAATATTAAGTAACGTTATTTATTAAAATAAAAGATTAACTATGTAAATCATTTAAATGTAATTTGAATTTTATATACCCACTTACAAATTTGTAACTATATACATATTTACTTATGTATCTTAGTCTGCAAGAGTATAATATGCTCTGGTTGATGAATAAATAATAATAATAATATTGTATTCTTACAATTTTTGTCACCTTTTTGAGTTGGAGTTGAGGGGAGAACGCGATGCTTTTGAAATATTTTTTTTGAAATATTGAAAAGTTATTTAATTAAGGATGAAGTAGTGGATGCTTAGTCGCCATTCTTTATTCCAAGAAAAAAATACTTCACTCTTACAAAGGTTGAATAACGAATGACCTTAGTAAACAATAACCTGTACCATATTAGCATTAAAAACAAACAATAAACATACATATTAATTAAGGAATTATATATATTTGCTGCATTCGTACAGTAGTACCTAGGTAATGTGAATTTTTCATAATGTATTAAATTTTCATGACTGAACATTTTAAATGTGCAACTTTGGGCTACGTACATACATATATTTAGTAGACATTGGATATAGGCCATAGGGTAAATTCAAAGTTTCTTTAAATCCAGATTCTGTAAATGCAAAAGAAACCTTACATACACCCAACCTCGCACCTACCCCAAATCCTATAGTGTGCCCAGGCAGGGGGGTTGCAGGGGGGCAGCATGCCCCCCATACATATCTCACTTTTTATACGCCGTAATGCGTAAGCAAGCAAAAAAAGCAAATATCCCATAAAAAAGTAAGTTTCGTTATTTTCAATTTTCTCAAAAACTAGACGACATAAAATCATCTAGTTTCCAGTTTTTGAATAAGAATATATTAGAGCAACGAATTTTAGGAAAAATAATAATATATAACTTTGCAGTTTTGAAAAATTAAGCTTTAAACTTTTTTTTTGTTTTTTTTTTCACCAAAATTTGAGTTTAAAACTCGTTTTTTCAAAAACTGTGCATAGATTCTACTTGATTTAAAAATTATCTAATAGATCAGAGTATTGGCTTTAAAAAAACGTATAATACTTAATTGTAAGTATTACCGTTATTTTTTAATATTTTTGTTTCCATTTTAGTACCTTTTTTATAAAATTGCCCCTCCCGCCCAAACGGGGGGAGATAGACCCCCCCTCCCACAGTAAAAAATGCTTGTATTGAACTGTTCTACAAAAAACCGTTATAATTTCTTGGCGCCTAAGTTATCGTACTCTTGCCAAAAAGGGGGATTTCAAAGAAAAAAAAAATAAGGTTTTGGTGCCAAAAAAAGGGGATTTTTTGTTTGAAAACCTGGGAACACTGGGTACGACCACAATTGGGCTGTGGAGGAACTGATGAGCGTTCCTAGCAAAGCGGGTATCACGGGTGAACTGATAGAGGGGAGGAATGCAACTGGCTACTTCGAGTGAGCATTGCTTGTGAATTAAATTAAACTGACAACGCTGTTTTTAGTTATGTTTAATTTGATAATAGCAGAGTAAAGTTTGTGCGATAAGGAGGAATTCAACACGGCTTCAGGTCAAATAATAAATATGTTTGTCAAGACATTTCATTCATGTCTATGAAAAAGGCAAGGTGGCCCTTTACATATTTGCATAATATATATGTAATAATAATATAATTTATAAATATAAAACATGGATTTAATGAGATAAAAATGTTCAAATGCATGGAATTGCCATCTGATTTCCGGAATAGTTAGAATTTATTCAAACAAAGTTTAAAAATCGTTTTATTATTAAAATAATTTTCTATATACTTATAACAAATTTCTTTAAAATTTTTCGAGAACAAGATTTAAGATGCCAATTTTAAGTATTTAGTAGTATAGATTTTAGGAAATAATTTCAAAAAATCATCGTACACTTGGAATTTTTTTCAAAAAGCCATAAAATGTTTTTTTTTCGAATATTTTTATATACAATATTATTTTAAACTTAAAGGGGCTGCTGTTGAAAATTTTTGCTTAAAATCATTAGAGCCGTTAATGAGAAAATCGAAAATAAAAAAACGGTTCTATGACAGGTACCGTTAATAACATTTTGCCCCAAATTTGTTTTGACCAAAATTTAGTCCATGGTCCATAAAATCACACCTAATTTTTTTTTATCAAAATCGTTACAGCCGTTTTCGAGATAAATAAGATTTTGCATTACGGGTGTATGGGGGGTACCGTTAGTTTTGGAGGTAAAAAAAAATTCAATTTCTCCTCTAGGGAGTCACCGAAGACCCATTACTACCCAGATTGAAAGAAATAGGTCCAATGGCTTAGGCTGTAATGAGAGGTACAGAAATACAGACACGCTGAAACATGTTTTTTGTGTACTAAATATTCCTTAACATTTTTATAAAAGAAATTGATATGCCAATTGTTAGTATTTAATAAAATACATTTTAAAACGTAATTTAAAAATTTAATCGTGTATCGGTTTTCAAGATATTGAATTTTCAAAAAAAAAATTGTATTATTTTTTTAAAAATCCAAAAACTATTTTATCGCAAAAATTTTTAGTTTATATTTTTTCAAATGCAAAGCAGCTCCTGCATACAAATTTTTGTTAAAATCGGTAGGGCCGTTTATAAGAAATTCGAAAACAAAAAACGGTTTTATGACAGGTACCCCTAATAACATTTCCCCCCAAATTTTTTTTGACCAAAATATAGTCCATGTCCATAATATTACACTTAATTTTTTTTTTATCAAAATCGTTATAGCCGTTTTCGAGATAAATATGTGTATGGGGGGTACCGTTGGTCTTAGAGCTAAAAAAAAATTTCAATTTCTCCTCTAGGGAATCACCGAAGACCCTTAAGTAGCGAGTTTGAAAAAAATAGTTCCAGTGGCTTAGGCTCTAGATCGAGGTACAGACATACAGACATATGGACATACGGACATACGGACATACAGACATACAGACAGACAGACGGAATTGTCGGACCCACTTTATTCGTCTGCGCTATCATCGTAATGTCAACTTTGATCAAAATCTCGAGTTCGATTTTTTTTTTTCAAATGCAGAACTTGCCCTATAGTACCTACATATGTACATACATACATACATACATATATCGCAAGTAAAAATACACTACCAGACTGGCACGTACTTGCTCTTATGTAAAAATAGTTTGGAATTGAAATATTGTGTATAAATATAAAACCATGGATTTAATTAGAGTAAAATGTTCGAATTCATAAAATTCTGATTTCTAGAAAAGTATGAATAAATGTAGTCCATGCTCACACTATCAAAATCGTTGGAGCCGTTTTTGAGATAAATACGATTTTGCGTAAACGATGTATGGCAGGCACCTTTAGTTTTAGAGCTAAAGCAAATATTTCAATTTCTCCTCTAGGAATTCACTGAGTACCGAGTTTGAAGAAAATAACTTAGCGGCTTAGGTTATAGGTGGAGCTACATACATATGTATATAGAGACAAACAGGAGGAATGGCGGGACCCATTTTTTTCGTGTTCGCTATCATCGTAATGTCAATTTTGATCAATATAATTTTTTAACCCCTCTCCCACACCAATGGCGAAACTTGCCAGTTTTGTATCCGTTATCATGACACATACTTTGGTTATAAATCAACCCAGAAATTTTCAAACATTGATATTACATTTCAAAATCCTAAGTACACCATGCCCCACATATGTCTTCGCGAAACTACGTTTTTCGGTACCAAACTGACCAACTTATTTTATTCTCCCTCTGTTTTCGTGTTACATTACATCTGAGAAATAATTTTTCATAGCTGCGTGCCGCCTGTGGAACGCATGCTCAGTGAATGTATCAAAAACGGTTCATTGACTTTTTTTTCAAATCGAAGCTACTAACTTATTTCTTACAGACACCTAACTTCTTTTTTTCTTTCTTACTTTGGGTTTTTCTCTAGTTTTATACCTACTAAAAAAATTAATATACTGCCACCACTTTTGCACAAATGGGCTACTGTGTAGCATATGCCTGAACATGCAGCTTTCGTGCGTTCTTTTGTTACCTTTTCTGTTACCTCGATCCAACCTAAAGCAGGACTGTTGATTAACTGTAATTTGGTTAAAAGATCTAACAAAAAGAAAGCAGTGTTGTTTAATACAGATTGCATCGAACTTCAACCCTGCCTTCAGGTTAAATATTTGTTCATAAATAAATGAACACACCTCAACAGGGTTTAAAATTTTTGAATTAAAAAATCCTTAAGTCATAAGTCTATAGATGACTTGTGAATTAAAAAAATTTAATTCATAAGATATTTGGTGACTTCTGAATTAAAAAAAATTTAATTCACAACCCCCAAAGTTACTTATGAATTAAAAAAATTTAAATCCTAAGCTACTAAGTGACTTATGAATTAAAAAAAAAATTAATTCACCACCTACCAAGTGACTTATGAATTAAAAAAAATCAAGTCATCAGGGAGTAAGTGACTTATGAATTAAAAAAAATTAATTCACTACCTACCAAGTGACTTATGAATTAAAAAAATCAAGTCATCAGGGAGTAAGTGACTTATGAATTAAAAAAAATTTAATTCACAAGTCAGTTGGTGACTTGTGAATTAAAAAAAAAATTAATTCATAAGATAGTTGGTAGATTGGAAATTTTTAAGCTTGTTTTGACTACATAATTATTTAATTATTAACGAAAGCTTTTGGAGAATTTTTTGGGAGTTGCCGTTTATGCAGTCCTTATAATCCAATTAAATAAAAAGCAATATTGATAAAATCTTTGTGTTGAGCAAATGATGGGTTATCATTATATAAATTTCGTGAGTGCATATTTTTATGCATGTGCCTTTAAATTTTTTGGTTTTCATATTTTACATGAGTTGATTATTTGATATTTTTTTGTAAAATTGTTCAAGTATCTGAAACTAATTCAATGTGTATTTTCAATAAAATTGAAAAAAAAAAACATTCCGTTTTCTTAATTAAGCTTTTCGAAACTTTTGGTACCTACTCAGTAAATGTAACATTTAATTTCAATTTTTAATTTTGAATATCTTTTTAGCTTTCAAATCTAGTTAATAAGATTATCACGCTAGCTTATAAATTATCTATTTCATAATTTTGCATTTATCCATTAACTTATGAATTAAATTTTTTTTAATTCATAAGTCACTAAGTTGGTTTTTGAATTAAATTTTTTTAATTCATAAGTCACTTACTTGCTGATGATTTGAATTTTTTTAATTCATAAGTCACTTACTTGTTCATGACTTAATTTTTTTTAATTTATAAGTCACTTAGTAGGTTGGGAATTAAATTTTTTTAATTCATAAGTCACTTACTTGCCCATGACTTAAATTTTTTAATTCATAAGTCACTTATTAGGTACTGAATTATTTTTTTTTTAATTCATAAGTCACTAAGAAGCTTATGATTTAAATTTTTTTAATTCACAAGTCACCAACTGACTATTTGCTGTGCTATTTATTCTTCTTATACGAGAGAGAATTAAATGGTTATTCCTTCTAGAGATAAAAAATTGTAATCCAGGGGCCTATTTCACCATCTTACAAAATTGTGATTACAAGCATTTTTTTAAAAAATTTGTAAAAATCGAGTTTTTTTTATATGTAATTTTTTTTAATCACAAATTTGTAGTTGGTGAAATAGGCCCCAGATCTGTAGGTTGATTGGTTAAGAGAATTTTCCATAGTGTGAAAATGTATGAAGTTATCCAACGTCATATTAAGCAATAACGGAATACGTAATTACAATATGTAACGTTGCTGTTAAAAGCAACATTAACTTTACTTTTACTACCAGAATAAATCTAAGCAAACATGTCGCAACCGTAAGTCGGCAACGGAAGTACAAGACTTGGCAAGCTAGACACGAATTTTAGTATGGTTGAAGTGATGGTGACGATGACTACACCATATATTTTCCGAACTACATATATTTATATGCGAGGGCGGTCCGATTTCTGCCCGGCGAGTGATTTTTTCAAGTGGATGGGGCAGCAGTTCGTACTGCAATTCGACTATTTGAGAATCGCTTAAGGTAATTGGAGGAAAGAAGGATAGGTCAATAATATTTTTAGATATTACAAAATTAAGCGACCGGTATATAGGGTCTATTCCAAATCGGAAGTTGCGAAAAATTAATCGCAAAGGACAACTTACTCGTATATGTGTATGTAGGAACATCTGAACATCATCTGCATACATGCAAATAGAAGAGCGTTGGATAACTTAAGAAAGTTCATTTATGTATGTGAAAGGAAAAGCGCTCCTAAAATTAGTCCCTGGGGACCTCAACTTACCAGAGGTAAACATTTGGACAAAATTTATTAAGCTTATCTGCTTGTTGTCTTCCTTCGAGATATGACGAGATCAGTTTGATTGCCATTGAAGAAAATGTGATTTTGATTGATTGACCGTGTTAGAACGTTATAGAAAAGAAAAAAATTATTGATTCCTAGAGTTTCGCAGAGCGAAGATTATTTTAATAACAGAGTGCTTACTTATGAGCTAACACCTCTTACAACCGTTTGGGATAATTTACATGTCTACAATTATTTTGATACATCCCCTGCTGACAAATTATGTTATGCTTAAAGGGAGCCGCCGTTTAGTTTTCTTTTCCAAAATACAAAAGTTGTTAAACAATTTTACAATTCTGAAAATAATATACCTCAAAATTACTTCCCTTAGTCTTTTCTGCATAGACATTACTGCAATAGAAATATTAACAATTCTATTCATTGCAAAGATTATGAAAATTGTATCTATGACTTCAATACGAGTTGGACATTCAACATCCATGTAATTTATTTATTTATTCATCAAACTTCAACACAAGCTTTCGAAATATAAGATCTCCAATTAGACGGATGTACCTATAAACTAGTTGAGCGCAATGGTAACTAGACGACCAAAGTTCGTTTATTCGCTACCATGACAAGCCAATTGAAATTTTCAAAAGTTTATTTTTTTTGTTCCAGTCTACCAAACCTGAGAGATCACTTTTTGAATTAAGCCTTAAGGTTCGTAATTATTTAAATTTATTTACATTGAAATCGTATACTCAAATTATATAGAAGGTGGATACAAATAAACAAACTGATGGTCCCTCGCCGACACCTACAATAACGATGGCTTTGGCTGATGTTTGACCTGTGCTCAGCGTCAGCCAGCTCGAGTCATTATGAACGTAATTCTGATCCCAGGTGCGGTTGTTTGTTTTTGCTATACAAGTGGATAATCTGCAATTATTCTATTCCGGGACGTGGTTGCTCATAAATAGTATCGAATTTGGATTGTTATTTATAATGTTACCACGTCCCAATGCATTCGTCGTGATTTCGATTACAGTTAGGGGTTATTTTGATTTTCCTTTCGTTCGACGGCGGCGTTGGTGGTTTATGTCTAAATTAGGAGTTCTTTGTCAAATGGGCACAACTTGCCGAAAAGGCACTCCTCATTTTGGAAAATATTTATTATTGAATTGGCTATGCGATTATTAGATTTCTTCAATAAGATTAAATAACGGGTGATTTTTTAAGAGCTTGAGAACTTTTTTTAAAAAAAAACGCATAAAATTTGCAAAATCTCATCGATTCTTTATTTGAAACGTTAGATTGGTCCATGACATTTACTTTTTGAAGATAATTTCATTTAAATGTTGACCGCGGCTGCGTCTTAGGTGGTCCATTCGGAAAGTCCAATTTTGGGTAACTTTTTCGAGCATTTCGGCCGGAATAGCCCGAATTTCTTCGGAAATGTTGTCTTCCAAAGCTGGAATAGTTGCTGGCTTATTTGTGTAGACTTTAGACTTGACGTAGCCCCACAAAAAATAGTCTAAAGGCGTCAAATCGCATGATCTTGGTGGCCAACTTACCGGTCCATTCCTTGAGATGAATTGTTCTCCGAAGTTTTCCCTCAAAATGGCCATAGAATCGCGAGCTGTGTGGCATGTAGCGCCATCTTGTTGAAACCACATGTCAACCAAGTTCAGTTCTTCCATTTTTGGCAACAAAAAGTTTGTTAGCATTGAACGATAGCGATCGCCATTTGTCTTTGTCCATTTGCCACTTGGTCGATTATGTAGACCATAAATCGGACGTAAAGCGCGAAACACATTTCGAACCGAACACTGATTTTGGTAATAAAATTCAATGATTTGCAAGCGTTGCTCGTTAGTAAGTCTATTCATGATGAAATGTCAAAGCATACTGAGCATCTTTCTCTTTGACACCATGTCTGAAATCCCGCGTGATCTGTCAAATACTAATGCATGAAAATCCTAACCTCAAAAAAATCACCCGTTACAACCGACCAGATGTTCGCTTGTTAAGGAATCGTCATTTTAAATGGTAAATGCAGTCTGTAGGTCGTTTGTTCTCATACTCGTATGCGTAGGAGAAACAAAAATTATGTATGTACATCTTTAGTCTTTTTATTATAACGGGTGATTTTTTTGAGGTTAGGATTTTCATGCATTAGTATTTGACAGATCACGCGGGATTTCAGACATGGTGTCAAAGAGAAAGATGCTCAGTATGCTTTGAAATTTCATCATGAATAGACTTACTAACGAGCAACGCTTGCAAATCATTGAATTTTATTACCAAAATCAGTGTTCGGTTCGAAATGTGTTTCGCGCTTTACGTCCGATTTATGGTCTACATAATCGACCAAGTGAGCAAACAATTAATGCGATTGTGACCAAGTTTCGCATTCAGTTTACTTTATTGGACATTAAACCAACCACACGAATGCGTACAGTGCGTACAGAAGAGAATATTGCGTCTGTTTCTGAAGACCGTGAAATGTCGATTCGTCGCCGTTCGCAGCAATTGGGTTTGTGTTATTCGACCACATGGAAGATTTTACGCAAAGATCTTGGTGTAAAACCGTATAAAATACAGCTCGTGCAAGAACTGAAGCCGAACGATCTGCCACAACGTCGAATTTTCAGTGAATGGGCCCTAGAAAAGTTGGCAGAAAATCCGCTTTTTTATCGACAAATTTTGTTCAGCGATGAGGCTCATTTCTGGTTGAATGGCTACGTAAATAAGCAAAATTGCCGCATTTGGAGTGAAGAGCAACCAGAAGCCGTTCAAGAACTGCCCATGCATCCCGAAAAATGCACTGTTTGGTGTGGTTTGTACGCTGGTGGAATCATTGGACCGTATTTTTTCAAAGATGCTGTTGGACGCAACGTTACGGTGAATGGCGATCGCTATCGTTCAATGCTAACAAACTTTTTGTTGCCAAAAATGGAAGAACTGAACTTGGTTGACATGTGGTTTCAACAAGATGGCGCTACATGCCACACAGCTCGCGATTCTATGGCCATTTTGAGGGAAAACTTCGGAGAACAATTCATCTCAAGGAATGGACCGGTAAGTTGGCCACCAAGATCATGCGATTTGACGCCTTTAGACTATTTTTTGTGGGGCTACGTCAAGTCTAAAGTCTACACAAATAAGCCAGCAACTATTCCAGCTTTGGAAGACAACATTTCCGAAGAAATTCGGGCTATTCCGGCCGAAATGCTCGAAAAAGTTACCCAAAATTGGACTTTCCGAATGGACCACCTAAGACGCAGCCGCGGTCAACATTTAAATGAAATTATCTTCAAAGTAAATGTCATGGACCAATCTAAAGTTTTAAATAAAGAATCTATGAGATTTTGCAAATTTTATGCGTTTTTTTTTTAAAAAAAGTTCTCAAGCTCTTAAAAAATCACCCGTTACTTCACAACTGACATTTTAGACACTGACATTTTGAGTTTTCCGAATAAATAACTATAAATAAAAACATGAACATACATACATATTTCTTATACAAAAAAAAAAGCAATCAAACACCTATGAACCTTAATCATGTATCCACTTCTCCTCAACCATCTGTATCAAATCTACAGAGTGATGGTTTTCTGTCACGGTATAATTCCAAAATTTCACTCACAAGCAATAGGGCGCGCTATTTTTTTAACCCAAAATCATGTATTCTCTTCCACCAATCGTAGCACAATTGACGATTTCAAAATTTAAATATTCGATCAAATGTATTTTAACAATTGCCAAACTGTTCGAGAGATTCAAATATTACCATTATACTTCTATCACCTATCATTTTTAAAGCTCTTTTTTTATCCATGTGCACCTGCCCAAATTTGGGAACTGTACTCGAACTTTCGACGAATATAAGTCCTATAGATTACAGCCAGATCAGAAGGGGTAACAAATTTTGTACCACGTCTAAGGAAACCTAAGCACTTAGCAACGTTTTTAGCGACGTCGAATATTTGGTCATTCCACACAAGGTGATCTTTATGCACAAACCGAGAACAGCTGTTCAGTTTCTTCAATGTAAGTGGCGCATATGGATAGCGACATGAACGTTGCGCTGTAACGACAGAAGGCAGCATTGCGTTTTTGAAGCACTAAATTCTCCCTGGTTTGTGGTTCCCCATTTGACAATTCTATCTGGATCAGAATTTATTGAGCTTATTATACGCTGCCGTTCTAGATCCAAATCCGAAGAACAAGTACATGCATATGGAACCGACTATGAAAAGCTGGGAGAACTGACCTCAACAAAACAATGTAATGGATTTAAAGTTTCAGACAAAAGATCTCATTATTGAATATCAGAAAGAGTAAGGGAGACAAAACAGGTCCCTTTGGCATACCAGCATTTATTTTATGAATTTCAGACTTAAGACCATCCAACACAACTTGTATTGAGCGGTTTGAAAGATAGTTTCTAATCCATCGAAGAAGGGTTTCATCGATACCAAATGCACATTTTCGATAAAAGAGCTTGATGCCAAATTCTATCAAATGCTTTTGAAATGTCAAGTGCAATAATCTTAATCCAAAACGATGTAAAGATTTGTGCGACTGTTCGGTGAGATATACCATCAGATCACCGGTGGACCTATTGCTACGAAAGCCATACTGCCGGTCATTGAGAAGCTTTCTCTCTACAAGACATTTCTTGAGCTGATAAACGAAAGGGCAATTAAACGACAGTTAGAGGGGAAGAAGATTCGGCCTTTTTTTAGCGACAGGCTGGACAAATTCTGTCTTCCATCCATTCGGCAAGAGACCAGTAGGGTAGGACAGATGAAAATGCTTGCGCAATGGTTTTGCCAGCGTAGAAGAACTCCTTTTCAGAAGCATTGGGGGGATATCAATTAGAGGGGAAGAAGATTCGGCCTTTTTTTAGCGACAGGCTGGACAAATTCTGTCTTCCATCCACTCGGCAAGAGACCAGTAGGGTAGGACAGATGAAAATGCTTGCGCAATGGTTTTGCCAGCGTAGAAGAACACCTTTTCAGAAGCATTGGGGGATATCAGTTAGAGGGGAAGAAGATTCGGCCTTTTTTTAGCGACAGGCTGGACAAATTCTGTCTTCCATCCACTCGGCAAGAGACCAGTAGGGTAGGACAGATGAAAATGCTTGCGCAATGGTTTTGCCAGCGTAGAAGAACACCTTTTCAGAAGCATTGGGGGGATATCGAGGTCTTTCAGTACTCTTGCAACTGAACCGGTGCAAAAGAAGATTTGTCCCATACAATCATTAACGCTCTCAATTACAGGAGGAATCATGACACTATCATACAGCGCCGCATTGACAGAAAACTGTGCTGCACTGTTTTTTCCGGATTTTTTATTCCTCTCTTACACAACTGGACCCATCACTTTGAGGTGGAAATCAGCACCTATTACTCATACAAATAAAACATCCAATTAAACCTCATACACCGTCGAGCAGATTTAATACGAGGAAAGTTTATTTCCATTTTGCACATGGTTCTAAGATGTATATAAATACGACTACGGTGTGAATTATTACACGCATGTCTTCAAGCATGGGAAAACCTCCATATTTTGACTGCTTCTAAGTTGGCGTCCTTTTGACAATCGATGATTTTATAAACTAATACATTATTTCCTTTTGGAGGCGAATCACATTTACATTTCAAAAATAGTAATTTTGAGCAGGCATCGGACAGTTTTTTTATAATGTGCGCTACAGAACCAGACATTCGTGTTGTACGGTTAAAGAATGAATCTCTGTACTTTACAATACGCCCGAATTTGGACAGAGATGTAAATTGATTGACATTTCTATATTTCTATATTCACTAGAAAACATTTCATAAAAATAATGTTATATTGGCAATTTAAAGCCACAAACTCGTTGTAGTTAAATAAACCACAACAAAATTAAATCTTGTCATGATGTTTGAAACAAAATCAATTCATTTTTAAATGTTTAATATTTCCATCAACATTTCATGTTACACACCGCTGCAATTTCACTTTTGATTGAAAGACAAGCATCAAAATTCATTAAGACAAGATTATATAAGACAGCCACTAAATTAAATTACATAACAAGAGAACTTTCTGTTTCTTGGGCAATCATCGGACATCATTATTTTTCCATTATGTTTTCAATATAGAGAAAAATTATATCTTTTTTCGGACCGGTAACTTAAGTCTCTCGTATGTGTTGCTCTAATATTGCTACACTCTAGATCTTTTTAAAAAAGACATACATTGTTCATTTTTCTGCATGCTTTCCAAACCTGGGCTAATGTAGAAATTGCCTGAAAATGTTATCAAAATTGGTCACAACATTTGGAGTCTGTAGGGTAAACACACACATTCATTTTTATATAATACTAGCTTTTAACCGCGGCTTCGCCCGCATTTAAGTCATTGAATAAGTATCAGACATCATCACAATAGAAATTAATCAATATGATACGTATATTTTATTGCTTAGATGGGATTATCAGTTTTTAAAAATTACTACATACAATGAAGTCTAAAAAACTTAAAATATGCTTTATTGAATTGCAACAACAATGTTAAAATATATTTCACTGTAACAAAAATAAATGATTTCGAAGTCTAACAATTTAAAAAGATAAAATGCAGCGTATTAATCTAGGATATTTTTATAGACTATATTATGAGTTTTTCCGTCTGGTGCAAATATGTGTAAATTCCGGGAATTAGACACTCGCGAACAGGCTACATTATAGTTGGCCATGAGAAAAGCATGGCTTTTCTAAATGTACTCCCGCTACTTGTAATGTCTGCCCTTGTGTTTTGTTTATAGTAACAGCAAAGCTAAGCTTAACGGGAAACTGAACCCTTTTGAATTGGATGGAAGGTCAGTGGGAATAATTGGAATCCGAGGTATGATAACATTTTTCCCTTGCCGACACCTGTTAAAATAGTAGCACCTAGTATATTCTGCCCCAATTTCGTTATCTGAAGCCTTGTTCCATTACATAGCAGAGGGGCATTTAGATTTCTCATAAGCATTACTGGTACATTTAGTTTCAATAGAAGTTTATGTGACGGTACACCCGACAGTTCAAGTGAATTTAAAAACTCCACAGGATATGACGTACTTAGTTCCGTATCCATAATTGTATCAATTGATAAATATTCTTTCATTTCTCCTTGTACCTCTTTTAAAATGTCGGTGTTGACCCTATAAACTACTTCATTTTTTGGTGTTAATATTGCTCTTGCACACAACCACTCATCACAACTCAAATTTTGTTGCAATTCCGGAAAAAAACATGAGCAATGAGATCCACATCATTTTCCACTAAATTACAAAATTCTCTGCCATTAAATTCAGACCAATCCTTACGCATGAAATTTCGACGGCGCGTGGTCTGCATTTCTGCATTATAGGTTCTTCTCGCTTGTGATTGTTCTGGCGTTTCTATCGCTATTCTAACTGACTGCAGCGCAGCTTGTCTTTCTGAACGAACTCGTGCCTGAAGAGGCGTTTCAGCTGCTCTCAAAACCCTTTGCCGTTGTGCTTGCTGTTGCCTTCTCAGCTCTGCGTGAACAGAAGATTCTTGATTTCGTGCAACTTTTGCTGCACGGGCCCGCAACGAATTTTTGGATAGACCAGATTTCCGCTTCCGAGGCATTTTTAAAGAAGAGCAGAGAACGAATTGAAATCTCAAAAATGACACCTAACCTCAAATATTCAAATAGTTTTTTACTTCATATAATAATGACAGAAGAAAAAAACAATAAATATAGAAAAATTTTAAACAGTTGAAACTATAGTCAATCGGAATGGATATTGTCATGACCGTCGGTAATTTTTTTTAAACAAAAAGTAGCCTATGTTACTTCTAATACCTCCAAGAATATGTGTACAAAGTTTCATGATGATCGGTTTAGTAACTAGTTGTTGCGTGAAAGCGTAACAAACAAACTTACATTCACATTTATAATATTAGTAGGGAAGTAGGTATGTAGATACATATACACATTAATTTTGTGTATTGGTACTAAATCGTACCAACTCTTCGAGACAGATTTAATATAGGTGGTCCAAATTTTTTTCCTCAGTTTCCTTTAAGTTAATATTAAGGTTAATGTAGTGGTAGTTCGGTTCTCGTTTGTGTCTTGTTGAAAAATAAAATTAGAAGTTTGTTTTATTTATAGCCAAAAATCGAATTTGAAATACTACCAAAATTGGGGAAAGAAAGCCAAGATTCGCTAAATTACAGTTTTTCAGTGGAAGTTCGTCAAGTTTCAAGGTTTGAAATGAAATTGATAAAAATCAAAGTTAATCAAAGTAGGAATCTACCGAAAAGGTATAAGTTCGAATCAAATTTGTGACATGGAGTGCGTTACAAAATACTAGACATTTAATAAGCACTTGAACAACTAAGTAGGTTCTCAAAATCATCTTAGACTAGAGGCACCACTTTTTCCAAAGAGTTTTACTACAGGCATAAATAAAGGACAATGCAGCCTTTCCTTGCATATTCTGTCGTTTACTTTTTAATTCCATAATCACGCAGTAGAAGTCAGAGAAATGGTTAAGCCGTTGATTTGGGAAAAAGTGGATGGTGTACTTTATTTTTCGAAACATAAAGCTTCAGTTGAGTTATACTTTGGTTAACACTTGGAGAACTCGAGAACCAATATCAATAACCTTCTTAATACCAATAATACCAAATCATCCGTACATTTAACCACCTTCATGCCACATCTCTTCAACTTCACGACTTTATTCCATAGAAAAAGCGAAAGAAAACCAGTGTTCCTCTATTTCAGTATTTGGCCTCTTTTGTATTGATTACCATAGCTTGAATCCTTTTATTGAACGATGTAGCCCTTTACAATAAAATCAACGAGCGATTCTAGAATGGGTTAGAACGTTCAAATCAAGTTGTGAAAGTACTAATAGGTTTTCGGCTAGTGAAACAATATATTAACTGTGGAAAACTTTTTTGTAAGACCAAAAATAACGGTACGTGCCAAACAATTTTTTTTTTTTTTTTTTTTTAAACTTTAGAAAATAATTTTGTTTTCAAAAATTGTTCCACTTATTTACAAGGAAAAATTTAATTAATTCATTTAGTAAAATCTTATTTATGGTACCCTCCCAAAGAACCATTTTTTTGTTTTTGATTTTCCGACAAAACCGCACTACTGATTTTGATCAATTTTTTGTATGCTAAAGGTCTATTTTAGTTTTTATTTTGTTATTTATTTTTGAGAACTCTATACAGTCGACTCCCTCTTAGTCGAAGTTCCCTCTAACTCGAACTTTTTAGCCGTATTTTTGCTCCCCTCAATTTTCCATACAAAAACTATCCTCTAAGTCGAACTCCCTCTAAGTCGAAGTTCCCTCTAACTCGAACACATTCTCTTGATTATTGACCTATTTTCTTTCCCTCTAAGTCGAATTTTTTTCTTTTGCCGAAAAAAAAAATCAAAAAAAATCTCTCAAATCGCAACTCGTTATTGTTTGTAATTCTTATGAAAAGCACGCACTCGAATTCTTTGATTCTCTATGTTGCATCGCCTGCGCCGTTACCGTCATGTCAATGTGCTGATGCGCTGCTATACCTGCAATTTACAATACGAGTATTATCAAACACAAAAATCTCTTCCTAAAAAGATATTCATAAAAAAAATTGCAAGTCAATAAAAAAGCATTCGTTGGTTGGATCCATTCCATTCCAACTTCCAAACATTTTGTGCTTTAATTGAAAGCAGTAAAACAACAGATCTCAGAAGTCGTCGTAAAAGCTAAAGCTTCAGGTTATAGGGAAAAGCAAAAATCATTGTTTCAATAAAATTAAAACTTTGCCGGTGGACTATGTAGCAAACCATTGTTCTTGCATGACATCAGACCTTTTCACAAGTTGGCTTTTGAAACTTGATTCCAAATTTGGAAGATCAAAGCGCAAAGTATTATTCATTATCGATAACTGCCCAGCTCACCCAAAACAAGTTAAGGATAAATTAGAGTTTATAAAGCTTGAGTATTTCCCCCCAATATGACCTCAATAGTTCAGCCAATGGACATGGGTATAATACAAAATTTGAAAGTAAAAAAAGAGCAATATAAAATATCACTTCTCGATTGTGTGCGCGAAATCCTAAAGGCATGGGGACGATACTCCATTGACAATTGAAAATTGTTCCAAAAAGGCCGAATTTAAGTCTGAGACGTGGGATGACGAAGATGAAATTCCGCTTAACTTACATAGATGTAACAACGAAGACACCCAAGAAATCGAGATAATCTGGGAAAAGCTAACTGAAGCTCATTATAATGTTGAAGGCGTACATTGGAAGGACTATGTTGAAGTCGATGACGGCATTGTAGCCACTGAAATACCTGATAACGAGTCAATTTTGGAAGCAGATGCTGATGATACTAATGACGGTGAAAATGGAGCTGAAGAAGAAGATGAAGCTGAAATAATAAACTTTGAAATAATTGAAATTGAAAATGCAATTGGTACATTGCAATCTCCAATTGAAATGAAAGAAGAAATTCAAAATTGCTTATTTAAAATAGATTCTTCTTTTAAAAAGGCGATCACTGATGACACGGCGACTGTGATGTCTAAAATTACAATTTTTTTTAAATAATTAAGTTGAAAAAATATTTTTTTATAATACATAATTATAGATTATTTTTTATTTTATTTTATTTTATTTTTCGTGATTGCTTAACAAACTGTAAGATATAGAATCTTATAAGATAGTAGTAAGCTAATTTTACACAAATGAACCGAAAAGGTTACTTTAATTAATAAAATTGAAAATATTTAAAAATTAAAAGGATACAAAAAACAAATTAATATAACTTCAGGTTTGCATTCAAATTGAAAAATGAAATTTAAGCGCTTTTTTTATGCTTGTTGCATTTTGGTTTTCTCTTATAAAACGTGGTAATGAGTTCCAAAGACGGACAGAATTTACGAAAAATTGTCGCTCTGATGTAAGGAAAGAGCAGCGAGGGACAATCAACTGATGAGATCTGTGCGAGGATCCACTTCTAATTTTTTCAAAACAGTATTGTGGCTGGCGTGTAAGAAGTATATCAGAGAACAAAATTAAACTTCGATAATTGATATAGTTTTCAAATGACATATTCAGTATGCGCGAGGCAAAACCAGATATCCTGTCATATCTACTTAGTCCGTATACATAACGTACGGTAGAATTGAATGCGACATTTAGTTTACGCCTGCTTATATAATTACAATTACAGTAAATTGCACAACCATATATCAGGATAGGAATAATCAGAGTCTTAGCAAGGAGAAAACGCGTTTTTACTGGAGTAAAAGCCTGGGTTACCCAAAGTTTACGAAGTGCGCCATATACCTTGCCAACAAGTCCATTAATGTGGTTATCCCAAGTCAGAAAGCGGTTGAAGGTCACTCCAAGATTTTTTGCTGTTAAAACGTATTCGATTGGAGCATTGCTCAAGACAATCGGTGGGAAATACGTGAGATCAATAGATTTTCTTGAAATGACAAGGCACTTAGATTTTTTAGGGTTTAGAACTAGACCATTCAATTCCGACCAATTCACCACTTTCTCCAAGTCCTCATTGAAGCAACATGCTCAATAAGTCCCAATGGACAGCTAAAATACAGCTGAATGTCATCAGCGTACATGAGAGAGGAACAATTAGAAAGTGAAGATGGAAGTTCATTCACATAAACTGAAAACAAAAGGGGTCCAAAAATAGATCCCTGAGGCACACCAGTAACATTTGGCAAAAAATTAGATAAGCTATATCTAAGCACTGCTTGTCTTCTGTTAGTCAGGTAAGAAAAGATTCATTTTGCAGCACCGGAGGAAAAATTGAAATTTTGCATGAATTTTCTACACAAATTGACATGATCGACAGTATTAAAGGCCTTTGAAAAGTCAAGCAAAACCAAAAAAGTAATGTCATCTTTATCCAATGCTTGCCTCAGGTCTTCAGTAACATTGAAAAGTGCAGTAATACAACTGTGCTTTTTACGAAAACCAGATTGCTTTGGACTAAGCAATGAGTTGACAGCGAGATAAGCATTTATTTGTTTTTGCAGAATCCTTTCAAAGACCTTTGACAAAAATGGCAGTATGGAGATAGGCCTAAATTCATCTTTTTTGGCATTTTTAGGAAGGGGTATGATTTTGGCAACTTTCCATAAGTCCGGGTACACGCCAGACATCAAGATAGTATTAAAAGCAAAGGTAATATATGGCAACACAATTGGCAAAATCATACACAAGAAAGAAGGATGAACTCAATGAGCGATAAAAGCAAGAAGCTTAGGTTTATTTATTTATTTTACTTGTTATTTAATTCAATAAATCATTACAAAAAAAACCCTCTCTAACTAGAATTTTTCTAAAACTCCCTCTAACTCGAACTAGTTTTGATATCTCGTGAAAGTTCGACTGTATTTCAAAAACGTCATGCTTAACAACTTTTTAATACTATCTATTAGATATATGTACATATACTTATATACAAATATGTATTTTATCTGAAAAAACGATACCCACTATACAAACATTAAAAAATGATTTTCGAAAATCGTATTTTTTTCGAAAACGGCACCTACACTTTTGATACAATTTTTTTTCGTTCGCTTATTTTTTACGATCTGGTATAATTTGATAATAAAAATTTTAAACTAAAATATTAATGACAGGACCTACATTCCATATAACTATATTTTTTTTCGAATTAATATTTTCATTGTCGACATAGCGGATTTTAATTAAATTTTGTTTACAGAAGTTCTAAGGGTTCAGTTGTGCATTTTATGATTAAAAGATATTTCAATAAGAATTGAAAACAAAATATGTGTTAAATTAAATTACCCGGAGTGTGTATTATTATGGTAACGTTTACGTTATTTTTATTCTTCGTTGCAGAAGATAATTCAATAAAGTTGTCAGGATTGAATTAAATTCCAAGTTTATAAATTCTTGCACATTGGCACGTAATAATAAGGTTCAAATACAATAGGGGCCCATAGAAATAAACAACACAACCAACAACAAGATAAGGAAAAAATGATAAATAAATCAACGAAATATATAATAAATTCTACAGACCGTTATTTTTTATCAAGTTTCGAATAGCAACGGCATCACACAGCAGAGTCTATAGGACAGGTGGTATGCGAAAACGCCAACAGAGCGGGAAATATGCGAAAGTCATCGTTAAAGTTAACACACACATTCTCCTTGAATTTCGGCAACAAGGAAATATCCTAGAGTAGGGATATCTGCCATGATTCCCATGATGTTGCATCCAGCGACCATGTTTAAAGTGGTCTCAGGTGTATGGAGGCTTCAGAATAACTACCCGCATCGAAAACGAATTACAGGATTCACAGAATCAGAGAAAAGAAAAAAATATTCGCAAGGCCTGTAGGAAACCATATAACCTCATAAATCATAACCATCCCTTTTGCTCGACTAGAGTCCATGGCTGGCGGGTTTCGAAGACTCAGAGCTTTTTCGTTTGTGAAACTAAAGCACCAAGTCGAGTTAAATCGAAATTGTGGCTACATAGCATGGCATATACGATTTTTTTAGTATATATGTATGTATGTACTGCTAAGGATTTTTGCATTAAGTTGATCCTGTACTTAAGGAAAAACGAAGAAAACTAAGACCCGGCCAAAAAATAATTAGCATCGCCAAAAATTGCAAAACGTTTCAGGGATTATCGGATTTTGCTTCTTCTTTACGCACAATATGGTTGCGTGATGAAAATACCAATGAATTGTGAATCCTTTTTGATTTTTTTAGCTTTGGTGTTTTTTATAGCAAGCTTGATAACTACGAGTTGATTACGCAGAGAACTTAATTGGAATTTCAGCTCCCTGCAGAAAATTGTGAACAAAATTCTATGTGAACATTCCTTTTGATCCCAGGAAGACGAAAATAAATAAATTTGGTGGTGCAACAATTCGGAGTGAACCAGGACCTAGTGACTTACAACTCTCAACCACTCCTGTGTGCGTGTTACCAGGAATGGAAAGGACCTATAATTTTCTGCCGATTCCGAACGGCTAATGAGCAGCACTTTCCATGACAAGAGATACTCTTGGGGAATATGTCAATTCCTCGCAAGAGGCAGTACACCCCTGAAAAGAACTTTCTTGCAGCGGCTGCGAATCGAACTCGAGACCTTCCGCATGACAGTCCAACGCAGTAACCATTATGCCAAAGGTCGTAGGAAGACGAAGAGGTTTCCTATTCTACATATTTTGTGGAACTGTATTATTCAATTATCAAGTTAAAAGAGGAGAATCCATGGAAGTTTTTTGTTATCATCATTGAACGACCCATCTCACACCGGATTCAACGGTATAGGTAATCGGTATTTCAGTCATTTGTTTTAGTTGTTGTCGTTGGTTTGCGGGAGGATGTGTACTCCCTATTCACCTTCAGCAATGCAGGATATTGAATTTCAACAGCTATTGTTTAGTATTTGTGTGTTCATTCTGTCAGTTTATTGATTAATATAAAATTTAAATTGGACGAAAATTCCCGGAGGGAATAAAGTTTTGTATTTGTATTTAATTTGGATTAACCAAATTATCTATTAATTGGAATTTTTGTTAACTAAAAATTGCTAATTAACTAACAAAAAGGAATTTATGGTTTTGAAATCAATAACAACAAACTAACGAAGGATTATATTATACACATATGTATGTGTATATGTTTATGTTATGATGATCGATCAGACAGGTTTTTAAAGTAAAATTCGAGTTATGAAGGAATGAATTTTTATCAAAAAATTGATTTAAATTAGGGTTATCCAACAAGAAGTTTGAATGGAATTCTTAATTTTGATCCAAAGTACAAACTCTGAGATTAATAATGGAGTATAAAAACTGCCACGTCATGTTTCGGCTATTCCTACAAATAGTCTGTTTTTTAATACATTTTTTTTCCATTGTAAGAAGTATGATGTTTTTTAAGTGCATGGATCTTTGGTGGAGCATTATTTTTAGCACTGTTCTAGAAGAGAAAGTCTAATTATGTGTAAAAGAATTCTCCATTTGGTCAGTCAATATCGTTAGGTAACGCAATCCATTGATTGAAACGGTCACACTAGCATCATTTTCGAAAAATGTTGTCTGATAACAGTATAAGCTTGCAGGGTTGTGTTATAGACTAAGAGCCCACAGCAATTTTTGGGTGTGATCGATAACAAAAAATAATTAGCATAATTATATAGGCCTTTTATAGTTATTTACAAATGTGAAAGTCTTGCATACTCTAGTGGGAGCAATAGTGCAAAATAGTGCATCGAGTATGCAATTCTTTCCAAGTCCAAATGATTGTTATAAAAACTTTGCTAAAATGTATAGTTAAGCCCCTTGAATGAATTGAAAATATCGAGGTCCAAGACGTTTTACAGACAGCCTTCTGCCTGCCAGACGCGATAAGAATGGGCCACTTCTTGCACTAAGAAGACCACCTTCAAAACGTCTTGGATCTCGATATTTGCAATCAGGACACTTAGCTCTTCATTTTGAAGTTATGGCAAATTGTTTATCTCAATTTTTTAGACTTTGGAAAGAACACTTGATGCACTATTGCGCCCACTAGAGTATGCAAGACGTTCACATTTATAAATAACTATAAAAGGTCTATATAATTATGCTAATTATTTTTTGTTATCAATCATACCAAAAATTGCTGTGGGCTCTCGGTCTATCACGCTTTGCTTGTTCATTTCAAAAAAGTTTTCGATTCGATAGAAAAATCAATTATTATAAAGTTCTAAGCCTGGATGAATGTTTCGTTTCCCAGCCGATGCAAAAAGGAAGCAACGTAATTAAGTCACAAGATTTGGCCCCCTACAAGTTTTTGGTCTCTAATTTATTTTAATTTATTAAAAAATAAATCGAATTATTTTAATGCAAGGAAGTGCTTCATTTTTACTTGCGATATACAGTAGACTCGCGGTAACGTGAACTATTAAAAACTGAGCGTGTTCACGTTTGCGGAGTTGTTCATGTTTACGAAGGTGCAATATTTAAAATTTTTCAAATAAATTAGACATTATGCTGTAACTCAAATTCATATTTTTTTTTTTGTGTTTCGGTTTGTAGAGACCTAATCCATTATGCTGTGTTAACAAAAAAAAAAATTACGTTGAAATCAATAAAAAAAGGAGTTATCTTTCTTTGAATTTTGTTTTTTATAAATTTCTGAACAACGCCTTTTGTCAGAGACGTTTAAGTACGCTGACATCTGTTAGACTTATGTTTTCATTTTCCGTCCATTCCAAAGATTTATTGAAAATGTTGATTGCTTCACTAGGCTCTATTCTGGTATGTGCTCTTTCTAAAATACTGTCCTCGCTTTCTTTTTCATCACTGGTCAAAACCTCGTTCGTTTCGGTTGCGTTTGGATGATCTTCAGTCCATTCATGGATATCAGCAAAAGAAGAACTAACCTACCAGGACTAACGAGCAATCATTTACGGTTATTTTCCGTTTCGACTAACCGACAAATGCAGAAAAGAAAAAAAAGTTTTGTACGTTAAATGCATTTTAAATTTGTTCACGTTATAGGGCCTTCTCACAGTGTTCACGCTACAGAGTATTCAATGTAAAAAAAATTATGTTCACGTTAGCCGGTGTTCACGTAAGGCGGTGTTTTTGTTAGCGCGAGTCTACTGTATGTAGGTACTATAGGGCAAGTTCTGCATTTGAAAAAAATCGAACTCGCGATTTTGATCAAAGTTGACATTACGATGATAGCGAAGACGATTAAAGTGGGTCCGACAATTCCGTCTGTCTGTCTGTATGTCTGTACCTCGATCTAGAGCCTAAGCCACTGGACCTATTTTTTTCAAACTCGGTACTTAAGGGTCTTCGGCGATTCCCTAGAGGAGAAATTGAAATTTTTTTTAGCTCCAAAACTAACGGTACCCGCCATACACCCGTAATGCATAATCATATTTATCTCGAAAACGGCTCCGACGATTTTGATAAAAAAAATATTAGGTGTGATATTATGGACATGGACTATATTTTGGTCAAAAAAATTTTTGGGGCAAAATGTTATTAAGGGCACCTGTCATAGAACCGTTTTTTGATTTTTTGACTTTCTCATCAACGGCTCTAACGATTTTAACCAAAAATTTTCAGCAGAATCCCCCTTTAGTTTAAAATAATATTGTATATGGGTCGTTTTAAAAAAATTACATTTTTAGCGTTATAGCTTCTATTTTTTTTGCATTTCAATTTAAAAACTTGGAATTTGGCATGGAACTGTGTTTATATGTCAGCATTATAAGAAAAAATTTGCAGATCGATTGATGGTAACGAATAGCCATGGTAATTAATAATGTGTAATCTCCGTGGCCTTTTTAGGATGTTATTTTGATGCTTAATCAGTTTTATTAATATTTTTAATGATGAAAATGATTTTTTTTTAATTTTGGGCCTTGTCGTTTGAAAGGCCTTCTCTTAAACTTCAATTTTATGATATTCAAAAAAAAAAAAAAAAATTTGTTGTCCCAATACTTAGTTGAATGAGTGTGACAAGATTCTGACAAAAAAAAACATTATTAAACATTTTCGCTTTTTCACACAACTAAACAATTTTTAATAATTTTTTACGATGCATCATCTTATAGTACGTCAAAAAACCTTCAGTTTCATGTTTTATTATAATTTAATTATTGCAGTTAATTCCTTTAAAATTTACAAACAAAATATTTTTTTCATCCGAGTAAAAATTCAGTGTAATCTCCGTGGCCTTGTTATCTTTGTACCATATTAATATTTTTTAGTCTAACCACCGCCAAAAGAAAGGTATTTAATCATACTTGAACCTAATATAATTTGGATGACATTGAATTACATTGACTATATTAAAATTAAGAAATAGTCGATTTTGTAATCTCCGTGGCCATTTTCGTATTTGTTTTTTAATATGTTCTTTTAGTTTATAATGACTCATATTATTATTAATTTTTTTATATTCCAGATAAATATACTGAATTTCATCATTATTAATTTTAATTTTAATTTTTTCATTATTATAAATTTCAAAGAATAAAACAGTTTTCCCCTGAAGAGTATGATTTTGAATTTATTTAATTTGTATTTTTTATTAATTATCCTATTAAATTTATTTTAACTATTTATTTTGTGGATTATTGTTATTTTATGCAAGAAAAGAACATTTTTAATACATTCGAAATTTTCAATTTTAATTTTTATCGATATACATACTTGCAAAATGAAAAATATTTGAAATTATTTTTGCGCAACTCTACTTGTTTACCATAGATTTAGAAACTAAAACCCAAGAAAAACTGAAAACAAAAATTTTGAAACGATCAATAAAAAATGTCAATTTTTAAAAAATGACCCATATGTAATATATACACAGGTTTTTAAAGTAAAATTCGAGTTATGAAGGAATGAATTTTTATCAAAAAATTGATTTAAATTAGGGTAATCCAACAAGAAGTTTGAATTGAAAAACGATTTTCTTAATTTTGATCTATTGGAGTATGAGAACTGTCAGTTCATGTTTTTCATTGTAAGATGTATGATGTTTCTTAAGTGTTCTAGAAGAGAAAGTCATATGATGTGTAAGAGAATTCTCCATTTGGTAAGTCAATATCTTTCGGTAACGCAATCCATTGACTAAAACGATCACGCTAGAATCATTTTCGAAAAATATCGTCTAATAACAGTAAGTGAACATAAAAGAGTTCCAAACATATTTTTCCTGGCGAAATTGGACTATTGACAACATTTAATTGTCAAGCTTGCAGGGTTGTATTACGCTTTACTTGTTCAATTCAAAAAAGTTTTCGATTCGATAGAAAAACCAATTGAATACTTTCTTTCTTCGTGAAAAATTGTAAAGTTGTAGGCCTGGATGAATGTTTCGTTTCCCAGCCGCTGCAAAATTGATTATCAGTGATGTACTGCGAGGAGGTAACGTAACTAAGTCACAAGATTTGGCCCTCTAAAGTTGTTGGTCTGTAAATTTGGACTGGGGTTGAAGTTTTTTGTTAGAGATGTGCAAGGGTGTGAAATTCAGTTTTTGGAAATTCTCGGTCTTTTTTAAATGTGAATGTTAAAATTATGGATATTGTTATTCTAAAAGGTGATTTTTTGCTATTTATTTTCTTTTTGGCAACACTGTTTTTGACAGCTCACGCACATTTCATGTTTTGTGTCACTGTCAAACATCTTCACTTTGGTCTATAATTTAACCATGAATCGTCTTGTTGAAAGGGATAAAGTAAGTGGAATGGCAAAATCCGTATTTAATTTTCGCATTTTTAATCTAAATGCTGATGACGAAAAAGTAGATTTTTCGGCCAATTTTCATTCCGAAATTGACAATTTGGCCGTCTATAATGCAAGTCTTGGTAAATATGATATTAAGCTTAGTTTTGGCAGTGACTTTATAGATTTAAATGGTAGTGGTATGGTGAATAACACACAGCTATTATTTGACCTGAAAAGTAGCAATAGGAATGAAAGTTTCGCCTGGAATTTGACCGAAGATTTACCTGCTCAAATATTTAATTTTGATAGTAGCTATGTCAGTGTAAATTTAGAGTCAAAATGTTAGAAAGAGTACGCCAAAATTGAACTAAGCGGATGGACGATTTGAGGCGCAGCCGCGGGCAACATTTGCATGAAATAATTTTCAAACATTAAATTATATCGGCCGTACTATCGATTCAAATAAAGATTTCATGCATTTTTCTGAATTTTATGTGTTTTTTTTTTAATTTCCGATAGCTCTTAAAAAATTACTCCTTATTAAAAATATATTTTTAAATTATCTTGTAAAATGAATAGTTTTTGGGAACAACTTTACAAACATTATGGTAAAGTAAATTTAGTCAAAAAAAAAAATATGTACATTGAAGACATTTGTGTTCATGTGGTAAAATGAGTTTTTTTTAATAACAAACGTGCCACCAATTTAGGGGGCGACTGAAGTTTTCAAACCTTCTGATTGCTGAAATGACTTTCAAGAATTTGAAGTTTGGAAAGTTTTAGATATAAGGCTATGTTAGAACATCGTTCCTCCATGAGTGACACTAAACGATCAATTAATTTCTAAAGAAAAATATATGTAGATACCAGCATTTTTGTTCATAATTTGTTTAACAAATTAAGAATTATTCTGGGGCATTTTACGTATTTAAACTTTGAAAGTTTTCATTATTTTTTTTTTCTCTCAAGCTAAATTTAATAATGTTTTCTATTCGTCCATCATTCTGAGATTTTACTGAAAATGTGTGATAATCCACACCATAGGTTTGCAATATTTTTTATTAAAAATTAAAATGAATTACGAAAAAAAACATTTCATAAGAATAAGAACCTTATCAACTGTTTCGTTTCGAAAAGAACACCCTATTGTAATCAAAATGTACAAAAACTTAGCTTATCAATTTAATATACTCACATGAATGGATTTAAGTTTGTTAAGGATTCACACATACCTGAAAAGAAAAAAAAAAAAAAAACATTAAACAAAGTAGAATGCAAAATCATTAAAATATCTTATTCGTTATTGTATAAAGTATTATTGTATTACTGTATTATTGTATAATTATTCAATTAATTGATGACTACAAGAAGAATTGCAACTAATATGTCGTCACTTATCAGTCAATATTTTTTTATTTGATTATTTACATTTATTGTTTAGTTATAATTAGGGTTCGGATTTCCATGCAAATGCTTATTTTTTTAGGAACACCTTGGAAGCAAGGCAACTAATTATGTATACGAATCAGAAAATTTCCTTTAAAATGGCATTTAACCGTTAGTGCATATTTTTGCATATTTTACTATAAATGCATATTTTGCATTTTTTTGTGCATATTTTACTATAAATGCATATTTTTTATAATACATTTTTATTCATTTCACAATCTTGAAACTTATTCAAACACCACAATATAAAGCATTATATAAACAAAGGTGCATATATGAACTTGACTAGATTGTGCCGGCAAAATATTGAAATGAAAAAAAAAATGAGTCTGTCTGTTTGAAACTGTATGAATGAGATTGAAATTTAAACGATCATCTATCAAAAATGAAAGTGTGTGGGTATAACGTGGTAAAGCTTAAAGCGCGAAACAGATTGAACCAGCACCAGCAACGTCACCAGCAACAGCGGAAGCCATTGTTTTAGAACCAATGGCGCAAAATTTTTATTGATTTAGTACGATGCTAAAACTGTTTTAGTATGATACTAGGTTAAAACAACGAATTTGCAAATTTTAATTGAATATAGCATTATACTTTCTTTACCCCTTTATCAAAGTTAAAATCATCGAATACATACTTTTTTTAGTATCGTGCTAGCTTCATATGACTCTTTGACATTTGCAAACATCAACAAAGGTTCGTGTACTTACTCTTTTACACGAAATGTGATTGTTCTAGGTGTGTTCAGAAGCAATTTATTAAGAAAATTCTTTTAGTACGATACTAGTTAGAAAATGTTTAAAATTAAGTATGAGTTAGTAAACTACTTTAAAGTTAGCAAATTGCTAAGTAGTATCATACTAATACCTTAATAATAGGCTGTTTAAAATTTTGCGCCAATGTATTTTAATCGCTCAACACAAAATAGACCAGCACCAGCAACGTCAACAGCGTCGTTTGGTCAAAATCAAAAATTTGCTGTTACTGGTTACAATAACACAAAATGCAACAACAATAAGACGTATAAATGTCAAAAAATTACAACACGATGCTGGTTTAATGTGTTTGAAAAGTATTTGCTGGCCAGCGTGCTGTTGACGCGCTGGTGCTGTTTCTGGTTTAATCTGTTTCGCGCATAAAGCTTAACACGTTTCATGTACACAGCCAACTATTTTCGGTTGCGACTATACACATAAACCACTACATATAAACTGAAAAATGTTGACTGATGCACTCATGCTTAGTTTTTGAGTCTTATTTTTAACTTATTTTAAAAGATGAAGAAAATGTGTTTTTATATTGAATAGAAATTAAGTTGAATTAGTTTTAAGTGCATATTTTAAATGCATATTTTGCATTTTTAGGCGCATATTTTAAGCGCATATTTTCAGATTTTAAGTGCATGAGAATCCGAAGCCTAGTTATAATTAATAATAATATAATAGGTGTGTTTTATTCACTGCTGCATAGCTAGCGCAGCAAAATTTCCCTCGACAAACAACAACAATTTGATTTAGTGATGACATCAATATGAAGTTAGGCTTGGACAAATGCAAAACGATACGCATCAACAAAGAAAAAGTAACAAAATCTGAAAATCAAGATACCCTGGAAATAAAATAAATGGATGAAAATGAACTCTACAAATACCTTGGTGTGGTACAAAATAACCAAATAGATACCAAAATTGTTAAAACAAACCTAACGAGAGAATTCAAGGTATAAGCATCCATAAAATTGCAAAAGCAAGCCTCAATGGCAAAAATTTAATTAAAACAGTGAACACCTACGCAGTCCCAATACTGTTCTACAGTTTTGGAATTATTAAATGGACAGTGACTGAAATTCAATCGCTACAACGAAAAATCAGAACGATGCTCGCCGATTATGAATTCCATCACCCAAAATCATGTGTTGAGAGGATGATAACACCACGTAAAGTACGTGGAAGGGGTCTGGTTAATTTGCAGACTTTACATGACAATCAACTACAATCACTTCGGGATTACTTCCACCTCAAATCGGAAAGATCGATACTCATTAAAACAATAACAGAAGCAGATAAAAGCATTACCCTTTAAACTTAAATGGACACATCGAACGGCAATCTGAAGACAAGACTGTTAGGCTGAAAACACACCGGATAAAGCAAAACGTGTTTTTTTGTTTCGTGAAACAAGAGAACATTCGGCCCAATCTAAGTAAACGTCGGAGCGGAACTTTCTCCGCAACGCATGCTTCGTCGGAAATTCAATTTCGGTTCGTAGTAGCTTTCATCGGAAGAAATTTTACAGAAATCCGAAGACGCATTGCGATGGATATACATTTCAGACAGAGATGTGCTAATTAACCGATATATCGAAAATGCGATATATTTTCGATAATTTTTTATAAAATAAACACCATAAGCATTTTAAACCATGACAAATCCGTGAGAGAGTGTAATTTATTGTTTGTAAAAAGTATTTTTTCAATTATAATGCGCTAGCGTTTTTAAGAAATGTAATAAGATGCACCGATTTTTAAATCAAAATTATCGAATAAATTCCCCAACCTATTTCCATACATGTGTTTTGTTTCCATTTGAAGTGTCAAAAAAAAAGAATAAATTGAAAAAAAAAAAACACTTTAAAACAAATTATTTTATATTTATTTGACTAATAGGTACTTTAATCACAATGGAAATGTATCAATACACGAAACAAAAGATCACAAACATACTTTTTTCCATCCAAACATCGGTCCCAATTAATTTCACTGATTGGGCCAGATCTTCCCAAACAGAGCTACAATTTCTGGTGTCCGTTTGGTGTTATCCGCTCATATTGGTGCGAACTTGTTTTTTCGTTCTGCCTAAGGACGAAGTCTACGAGTATTATAAGTAGGTAACACAAGTTAAGGCAAATAAAGTTAATTTCTTTATTACTTACTTTTTAATTAACTATTTCTTTAAAAAGAAAACACTTTCCGCAACAAGAACTTGTCGGAGAATTTCGGGAAAATTTTGTTTGTATGTGTCAAAAATAAGACCATTAGAAGTGCTTCATCGCACACAAATGGCATGCGTTGAATTTCGTCGGACAGAATTTCCGATCAGCCGATCGGAGAAATACCTTGAAACAAAATGTCTCCGATTCGTAGGAAATCGGAGAGAATTCGCTCCGACAGTTACCTCGATAGGGCCGATTGTTTCTTATGAGACTACAAACACCAAAGAAAACGAAACAAAACAACCGTTTTTGTTTTGAAGTGTTTCGGTGGGGGTTGTCGAAAATACATGCCATTGTATGAGAGCAACACACACCGAATGCAACAAAACTGTTTCGCACAAGGGTCGTTGACGATAAAATTGCCTACTTTCTTGTGGCGCAAAACACACCGAATGAAACGAAACATAAAAACCAAAGTAAAACAGAAAAACGTGTTTCGTTGCCGATAACTGAACTGTTGTTTTTCGCAAAACAAAATTGTGGTTCCGTTTCAATTATTTGCTTCTATGTACGTTTACTCCGTGCGCAAATTTTAAATAAATATGAACGTAGGTAGAGAAAAGTTCATTTTTTTAATTGAGGCAAGAAGCCCTATTATCTAGATTTATAAAGAAAAGGAACATGCCAATAAACTTACTATTGATAAGCTGTGGATTGCTACATCTGAAGATTGGCAGGATTAAAAGCTTTTCTCTTTTCTTATAAATAACACCATAATGTCTATTTTGTAAACACAAAATTGTTATTTGTATTTACTTGCCGGGGAGTCATAATCTTTCAGCCGGAGTTAAGCTTTTACGATAGTTCGTATTTTGTTTCATTTCAACGCACACCAAACGAAACAAAAACACAAAACGTTTTGTTTTGTTTTATTCTGTTTCGCTTGGTGTGTGTTCAAATAAAAAATATTTTTTTGACTATCGAATAAAAAACGTTTTGTTTGATCCGGTGTCTTTTCAGCCTTTGGAAACAAAATTGGGCAATAAAATCTACTTACGTACGGTATTACAAAGCAATCCACGCCGAAACTGTTGATAAATTCATGTCACACAAATGGCTTTCGAATGGCAGCCTTATGCTGAAACCGAGGCATTTATGATTGCAATACAAGATCAAGTTATTCCAACACTAAATTACACAAAGCTGTCATAAATTACCCTAATGTCACCGATAAAAAATGCTGAAGACTTGAAAATCAACCTGAGACAAGAGACCATATCATATCAGGATGTACAAGCTTAGCTCCAAATGAGTACTCGAGAAAACACAACAACGTCGCAAAAATTCTTCACATAAAACTCCTCAAAAAACACAAAATCCAACATGATAAAAAACCATACTACAAGTGTGACCCAGCATCGGTAGTAGAAAACGAAAAGGTAAACATTTATTACGATAGGACAATCTATACAGATCATACAAGGCTCCATAATCGCCCGGATATCACTGTTCTTGACAAGAATCAGCAGTAGGCAATTTTTATCGATGTTGCAATTCCGGCAACAAGAAACATCATCATGTCGAGAAATGCAGGTGTCGAAACGAAACGGAACTGGCATCTTACGGAAGTTAAAATATTACACCCTCTGCGTGTGCTCGAAAAAAAACATCCTGGAAATTATGAAAAAAAACTTGGATTAAATCAAACCATCATAGATGCTAAACAAAAATTTGTTATAATTGATACTTGTCAAATAACTAACTAAAGAAGATTGACGTATGTATTTTTTTATGAAACTGCATGTGAGGAAAACCGAATTAGTAGCCTCCAACTACATTATCCATTCAGAACAGTTACACAATATTCTTCCAATGATAAAAAATTATTAAAATACAGTCATCGGATTTCCTGCAAGATTGGACATAACGCCAGGAAAAGAAAGATTTGTTTCAGTTTGATAGAGGTTGCACAATGTACAATTGAGATTAGAATCAGTCCTGTATGGCCCATAGCACCAGTATCTCCGTGCCAGCCATAAATTCCAGTCTCATCTCCCTTACGGTGAATTCATATCGAAAGTAATTTACTACCCTCAAACTGAATTTGTGTTTGCTGTATATTGTCCTCGACACATTTGATCATCGATGATAGAAATGCACTCGTATAGCCCAAAGATCTGGACTATCCACAGAAAGGGTCAAGGGAAAGTTGTGTGCCGAGGCCAACTCATACCAATACCTGAAAGGGGTGTGGCGACACCTTAATAAGACTAAGAGAATCCTCTATTGTAGATTATTGTTGCATTACCTTGATGATATGGTCTGCATTTGCCTCTATTTTTTTTGAAATTTCCATATCTCAAAAATTGCTCAATATTTTTTTTATTCGTTTAATAATAAGATCTTTAAGTTAGAGTACAAAAATTTTTTCTTAAAAAACCACTACAACGGCTTATAATTTTTGTTATTGCAAAACATATACATATTTGCTTGAATCACATGGCTTCCTGTTTTTAGCTCCAACTACTAAAGGAGTTGTTTTAGTCCTTTAAAAAATGAATTTTATGCTTATGAACAGTTTTTCTCTTATAACATTCATTTTTGAAATTCTAAGTCTTTTACATAAGAGCAAGTTCGTGCGACTCAGTCGTGCATTTTATTGGGAATTGCTGTTGTTCATTCATATTTAAATATCTATCCTATCCTTCTTTCTCTTCCTGAACTTCACGCCCGCGCTGTGTTCAAAACATTTAAAGGGTAATCATAATCCCTTGAGCGCGTGTAGATTATAAAAAAAAAAAAAAATATTTAAATATTAAAAATTTTAATCAGACGAAAAAATTCTGTTGAGATGTTATTGATTACTCAAATGTTAGACTTTCAAGATAGTTGTTTAAACGTTAGTAACTTGAAAGTGGTTTCGTTTTTTTTTTATTGCAGGAGGGAAACGGATATAATTTTGAATACAGAAATCCCGAACGCCAAAAATCCTAGATGTCGGAATTCCCAATGAAGGGCCTCGGTTTGATTCTCACTCTCAGCCGGTGCAAAAAAGTTTTTTCAAGAGTATACTGCCTCTTGCGAGGAATTGACACATTCCCCAAGAGTATATCTTGTCATGAAAATTGCTGCTCATTAGCCGTTCGGAATCGGCAGAAGATTGTAGGTCCCCTCCTTTCCTGGTAACACGCACACAGGAATAGTTGAGAGTTGTAAGTCACTAGGTCCTGATTCTCTGCGAGCTGTTGCACCGCCATGTTTATTTTTTTTTAAGCTTTAATTTATTTGTATTGTTAATTAATTGAATTACATAATAAACTTAGAAAAATACTTAAAATTTCTTAAAGCTAAAATACACTTAATAACTCATAATAATGTATATAGCATATGTTTTAATATGTATTTATATTGACAACTTATGTTTGGAATAAGTGACATGCTATAAAAAAAATCATTGCTATTTAGCTGGCCGCATTAAGACAGTCATCAACAATCAAAACTAAGCACATGAATTGCAGATATGACAACATTCGGCACATTAAAACTTGTGTTCCCGCAGGATTTTTTTATTTTACGAGTACTCGTTTATTTGTGTTTGAAATTTTATTTTATTTTTTTAACATTCATGAGATTGTGAAAAACTCAGTCCAGAGGCGTTTTCGAATATGTTCACGTTCTATGACATTAATAAATCCAAAAACTTCTATCTGTTTTCGTTTATTTCTCTGTTTTTGTTGGTTTTATTGTCACCGTATGTATCTATGTACCTATATAGACGATATGAATTTCTATTATGACAATCAAAATACATTGTCAGTAATTATACGCTTCCTGCATTCTAAATATAATTCCCAATGACCTAATCGGCAATTAAATTTTACCCCTGTCGGAATGGTCATTGGCTTTGGGTCTGGCCCGGCCCAAAGAATCCCAAATCCAATTAGTGACAACAGACACGTCCCAGCCATTAACCATGTAAAAGATTGATATGCATTTGTGTACTTAGTTTTTTTTTTATTACGCCTCTGATTTGACTAGATAGAAAAAAAAGGCAAAAGTTGTCCAATATTATTCCAAACCAATCCCACAGGAAATAGCGATGAGTCTGGACGTGTTTTTCGAGTGTGATTTTTGTGTTTAGCTCGTGCATATTTGTTTCCGGGGGATGTGGCGGTTTAACCAATAATGTATGCACACTGCAATCATGTATAACGGTAGGGAATTTGAAAATTCTGAATATGTCAAAATATTTGACATATCACTTGGACTGATGTCGTCTGTTGGGCGCCATTAATTTGTGAGCCTAAGCGAGACATGCAGGCAGTATGTGTATCATTTTGTCTTTACAACTGTAGTAAGATAGGTATAATGACTTGTATAAAGTTATTTGCATCATAAAGCACGTACAGCAATATAAGCTGACTGAACTATGTAGAGTGCAACTTACTACCTACCTTTGCTAAACAGAACAATATCTATTTGGGATGTTTTCTACTTTATTTTGACGATTGAATTGCTTCTAGGCTTAGGTGGTGATCTCATGGTTTATCTCACCGAACAGTGGAAAAAATCTTTACATCGTTTTGGAGAAAGTAAGATTATTGCACTAGAATATTTCAAAGGCATTTAATAGAGTTTGGCATCAAGTTCTGTTTTCGAAAATGTGTGCATTTGGTATCGATGAAATTCTTCTTCGTTGTATTAGAAATTAACTTTTGGACCATTCACTAGAAGCAGTGTTGAACGCTTTGTGTCCCGGGCTGGTGTGCTCCACGGCTCCATTATGCCTCCGACACTCTTCAATATGTTCATAAATTATCTTTTGTCTGAAACTTTTAATCCACTAAATTATTTCGCTGACGACAGTACTCTCACCTTTTCATATTAGTTTTTAGATTTATACCTTGTCTTTCGGATGTGGACTTCCAACGACCGACGGTGGATGATAAGCTCATTAAATTCTGATCTTGACAGCATTTTCCAATGGAGAATCAAAAACCGTATAGAATTTAATGCTTCGAAAACTCAATGCTGTTTACTGTCGTTAAAAGACATATTTCATCGTAAGTTTAATTCTACAGTGTCAGAGTAAGAGATATTTAGTTATCTCATAAGAACGACGCCGACGTTCAAGGTGCATCTTTCCTTATGATCTTATCATGCAATGAAAGTAAGTTAAGAAGATTATTATTCGAAATCAATTTTGAGAAAGAACTTTATTTTACAAAGAATTATTTTCTTAGTAACCCTCCCTTAATGCCAATATCAATGGATGGTACTTGCATCGAGGAGACTGAACAGCTTTCAGTTCTAGGTATGTGCATCACAGACAATCTTTTGTGGAATTGTCACATAGTTGAGGTCGCCAAAAACACAGCTAAGTGTTTAGGTTTTCTCCGCCGATGCAAGATGTTTTTTACCCTTTGTGATCTGGCTGTAATAAATAAAGCCTTTATAATTCTGAAACTCGAGTGCAATTCCCATATCTGGATACTTACTTACTTATTTACTTAACCGGCTCCCGATCCATGGAGGGTCTCTGCCTGAGTTATTGCGGTCTTCCATCGGTTGCGAGCTCCCTCCAGTCGTCGCAAGCGCTCTTGCGTCTGTAACCGCCTGGTCCCTGTAGCGGAGGTTCGGTCTTCTCGTCTTCTCAAACCTGGGGGCTGGGATTCGAAGATTTTCTTGGCTGGAGCATTGTTGTCCATTCGCTCGATGTGACCGAGCCAGTGTAGTCGACGTGTTTTGGCTTTTTGGACTACATCCACATCTTGGTACAGCTCGTATAATTCACGATTGAATCTTCTCCTCCATTCGCCCTCTTCGCACCAAATATCCGCCGAAGAATTTTTTTCTCGAAAGTGCCCAGTATCAATTCCACTTTTTTACTCATCGTCCAGCACTCGGTGCCTTAGAGTAGAACTGGTAAAATTAGCGTGCACTTTGTCTTTCGAGAAAGGAGTTTTGAACCCATTTGTTTGGGTAAACCGAAGTAGCGGTTTGCTAGGGTAATTCTTCGTCGGATTTTCACTAAGGTGTCATTCGTGGGATTGATGTTCGTTCCGAGGTAGGTGAACTGCTTGACTACCTCGAAATTACTGCTACCAAGAGTGACGTTTTGTCCTAGGCGATGGACAGATGGGGCTTTGTTTGTTGATAGCATATACTTTGTTTTGTCCTCATTAACTTCAAGACCAACGCGTTTCGCCTGTTCATCAATAGCTGTGAACGCTTCTAGCACAGCTCGCTTGGAGCGGCCGATCATATCGATGTCATTCGCATAGCCAAGCAGTTGGGAAGACCTGTTGAAGATAGTGCCTTCCAGGTTAACACCACTCTTGCGCACTATCTGCTCCAGCACTAGATTGAAGAAGTCACATGATAGCGCATCTCCTAATCGGAAGCCTGTATTTAATTTCGGGATCCCGAGTTCCGACATCGCCAATAGAAGCTTTGGCGACTTATGCTATCATATGCGGCTTTAAAGTCGATGAAAAGATGGTGGGTCTCGACTTGAAATTCGTTGGTCTTTTCCAAGATTTGCCTCAATGTGAAGATTTAGTCTATCGTTGATCTGCCTGGCCTGAAGGCACACTGGTACGTGCCGATTATAGTGTTGCAGAAAGGCTTTAAACGCTCACATAGTACGGTGGATAGGATCTAGTAGGCCACATTAAGCAGGGATTTGCCTCTGTAGTTTTTGCAGGACATAGGATCGCTATTTTTGTAGATTGGGCATATGGAGCTATTTGATCAGTCGTCGGGCATACTTTCCTCCTCCCACACTTGGTTGATGAGCTGATGCAAGCACCCTATCAGGACATCTCCATTTATTTTCTATTGTTTCTACTGTTTCTATTGTTATTCATATCCATATCTGGATAGGTGCTCCAAAAACACACTTCCGTCTCTTGGACCGAATTCAAAAGAGAGCTCCAAAAATTATAGGCGACCGTAGTCTTACCGAATCATTTGAATCTCTCGAGAGCCACCACAATGCTTCATGTCTATCATTATTTTACCGCTATTTTCATAAACTTTTTTAGTGAAATTGCTAGTTGCATTCCTGCTTTCAAACAATTCAACCGATATACCCGTACTTATAGGAATGCTCATCAGTTGACCCTTCAGCCCAATTTCGGACGTATTATCAAGTACAGAAATCCTTTTTTATAGCCGCACTAGACGAATGTGGAATGCTTTACCCTGCTCAATATTTCCCATCGAGAACCAATATTGAAATAAAAGAACGGAATTGAAAACTTTGTATGGGAATTTTTTTAAAAGTATTCGTTTCATGATTTCAACAGAAAAACACAAAGTGAAAGCAGAAAGGAAAATCAATTGATTTTCATTAACGTGTATTAAAATAGAATATTTAAACTTTTTCTTTTTAGATCTTAATCATTAGGCTCAAAATATATATTTATTTAGAAGTCTTATGATACAAAAAATATGAACATGTCCAACCTTTTTGAAAATAAGTCCAAAGCTCCTGCAATGTCTTGTGACCAGGCCTCAAAACCCAAATGAACATCACGCAAAATTTGTGTGTTTAAAGAACATTTTTTTTTCAAAGCTCATCAAAAAAACTAAAGAAAAAAAAAACCCTAATATTTTGGGACACGAAGAATGAACAGAAGGAATGGTAAGGAAAGTAAAAGAGTGAACAAGAAAACAAGAGTGAACTAGAAAACTTCACTGAATTCGATGAAATTGTCAGAGAGGATTATGAAAGAAATCTATTGCCCCGTGAAGTTATTCAAGATTGAACTCACATCACAACTCGTATACTTGCTCCTATGTTCAAGAAGCATAGAATTTTTGAACATAGATGTTAATAGAGAAAAATGTCCAAAAGCCTCAAATTTACTTTGATCTTAGTAATACTCGTAGATTACTGTCTTAGTTTTTTAACAAATTGGATCTTGAACAAAAAAAAATTTAAAATCGTCGGGGTGTTTTTAAGTTTTCAATAAATCGGATAAGAAAAAAAGAGTTTTTGAAATACCGAATTTTCAAAAAGATTTGAATTGTTTGCTTTAAGATCAATTGTATTGATCAACTATATGTTACATGTCTGTCAAATTTAAATTCATAGATTTATGCTTTAAAATATATTTCCAGAAAACTTTAAATTTAATAACAAAGAACCTTTAATAATTTGCAGCACTTCTTTCCAGTGCATTGTTAATGTATTCTCCCGAAATAGCTCACACATTTCCACACACTTAAATCCATATCTCAACCTCGAACAGTATTTTCCATAACATCCAAGTCCTACGAAGAGGACGAATTGTTTTTGCTTTTTCGTGTAATTGAGATGACTGCAAGAATCACGAGGGCCACGATAATGAGAGGCACGGGGGTAAGAAGAAGAAGCGCCAAAATCAGGTTAGTTATAAAAAAGTAGGAGAACGAGAAAAAGTCGACAAAGGAAATTTTCGTCTTTTTTTAGTGGCAACCCTCCATCAAGGCAAAGCTTAGATGTAAAGTATCTTGGCAAACAGTGTTTTGCTCAGATAATTATTTTCATAGAGGGTTGATAAAGAAGAACCGTTTGTTCGTTGAAGGGTAAGAGCAAAAAATACGATGAATTACGAATTATTTTCTGCTAATTAATCGTGTAAGATGATATAGTGTTTTCGAGAATAGTTTTTTGTGTTGTGTCGTTCTGGGTAGCGTCGTCGTTGTTGATGTTATAGCATCGTAATTATTTACAACACTATCATTTATCTTGAAGTTTGTCGTCTGTTTTTTAAGCTCCTTGGAGGTGTAATTAACTACTACAAAAGTTGTAGTGAGACAAAAATGGAAAATTTAGAAAAAGGCATCGTCAATGCTGATAAGATGTGTTGACAAGCTTTTGAAAGGAGTTTCGTTTTACACGATGTAATTTAAATTGCGGTTTCATTTCAGGTTTTAAGAAGGAACAGCAATAGTGAAAGGTTTTCACGCCAGAAACAAAAATGTGAACGCACTTTTTGTAGATTTTAAGGCGTCTTTTGATCTCAGTAATAATTAGAAACGCACACTTCTACAAACGCAGGGTTTCCTTAGTGCATTGTTATTTGCTCTTATTTTTAATGACATTGTGTCCTAACTGCCTGGTGGCATCAGAATTGCAGGTAGCATTTTTAATGTTCTATTGCACGCCGATGATTTCGTGGTTTGTCTTAAACTCTGCAAAATCTACAGTTGATGATAAATCGTCTGGTTTCATTCTGTAAAAAGTGAGGACTTATCATAAACACAGGTACATAAATCCAAGATAATGGTTTTCACAAGAAATAATCGGAGTAACTCAGCACAAAACTATCACTGGTTTCTACAACGTGATGTCGTGAGAGGGTTAAGATGAATTCAACACTAGATTTCAAGAGCCAAATCGAAAAGAAATCTAAAATCTGTCTGAAACTTATAAACCCTACTTGGCAAAATGTTTTGTCAAATGAACACCTTAGCCTGTCAACAAAATAGAAAATCTTTGATTCAGTCCTTAAATCGACCTTGTGTTAAGTTGCACAAGTATGGGCAACCGAAGAATTTTAGGATAGGATTTTTTTCAACCTGTCAATTAAAACACCGAATTATGCTATTTATTTAGAAAGAGGCTTACCTAAACTTTATAATAGTACCCTTAAAACACATGACCATATTGCAAAAGTGCTCGACTTCTCGCAAACAAAATGCTTCAGTATGAAATCAGAAATAAGGATTGGTGGATGGAAAAATGGCGAAATCAATTTCAAGTGATTAAAATACATTAAAAGACCGGTTCTATCGTATAATCCTAATGTTTGAAGATACTCAAAGGGAGTTGCATGTAATGGAAGCCCAGCGGACGGAGAGCAAATTTTTGTATTGAAAACTCAATTTAAATCTATAAGCTGTTAACACTTTTTTTACGACTACCAAGTAAATGATGCGAGGTCCTTGGGCTTAATGGATAACCCTACAATCGAAGTTTTGATCAGTTTGTCACTCTGTGTAACCTTAAATCAAATGAAGACCTTTCAGCTAAATTTAGTGTTTTCAATTTATGCAGTCCAAAGCCTACAATATTTAGGAGCAAATTCTTTAACGATGTAGGAAATAGTAGGCCTGAATTGGAAAAATCTATATTTATTCGAATGTTATTGATAACGGAATTTGGTTAAAGGAAAACTGTTATGTTGACTTCTTAAACAAAAAATTTATTTTTCATTTGTATCATGTTAAACATGCTATTTTATAAGACCAATAAATGGATTACTTACTTACAAAGGACTTTTTTTAATTATGGAAAAATGTTTTTCATTTGTAATGAAAGTTTACAAATTTGTTTTTATTAATATTTTGGGTCCAGTGTCCAAGTGTCCAGTATATTAACTAATATATTTTAAAAAGATTTAGCTTTAGAGCGAATTAAATAAAAATTCAATTTTCGAAAATTGATATATGTACAGAACTTTTCTATAAAACCGGATTTGCAAATTTTCAACAATCAAAAAACAGATTTGGACTCAAAATCATTTTAATTAATAACTTAGTCATAATTATTTTTGAGTTCACTTATTTTAAACTTAACAGATTCTTATATAGATTTAATGAAAGAACACAATTAAAATGATGTAACACCAATTAGGATTGCGCACCGCTACGCTTTGAAGTCTGTCATTTCAGCCGAAAGATTTGCTGCGAGTTTTCAACCACAATAAACAACTGCCGTAACAATGCAGTCCTCTGGACAAATATCTAGTAAATTCAACGAGGAAACTAATGCGGAACATCATCGATCACTCGAATCAGCTTATGAGAAGGATGACCACAGAACAACGACACCCCGAACCGAGGTACATCAGTGTGATGGAAACTCTGGAATCATGGACAACGAGGAAGTAGTCTCGTTCTACTCTGACATGGGGACAGCCTACCACCATGGCTGAACGCCATCATTGCCCACAACCCTCAAAAATCACCATTGACAACCAGGAACGAACACCCTGAAGACGATACGGTCAACCGACCTTTTAATTTTTTTCTTTTTTCGTCATGTAAATTTTATATAAAAATAATTCAACTTAAGTCACTGTGGGTATATAGTTAGGCCCCCTATGAACTAACAAATGTAAATTTTCATACATGTATATTATCTTATTAGTTGTAAGCCACATTATAAATAACATGTTCGTTAAAACAAAATTGAAAATTGAACAATGCATCAGTCCTACGAAGGTCTAACCACCTAAATCGATAATAATTCCGATTTATCTATCTAAGTATCTGTTCAAATCAAACGATTTAAATTTTGTTGCTTGTAAGTTCGGAATTGCATCCACCTCGAGTCATTGTTTGCTGCAAAGTTTCATCAAGCTGATTGCTCGGGCCATACTTATTTAAAGAAGACTTTCGCAGGCAATGGTAATGAAGTCAGTTACTGAATTATAATAATAGATTCTTTTCACAGATATCAGATGACATTCTATTTTAAGAGTTGTTTTGAAAATTTAAAGAAGAGATTTCATGCATTTAAACATTTATTTTTTAATTAAATGCCAGAAGCAACGAAGTCAATATTTAATTTGTTTGATGAAGAGTTAAAAAATCAGTATAACTAAAAAATTCTTTTACTTTTTAATCACGCGTATATAATAATTATTCAAACGCACTTGTCCGCTCTATTTGCGCACTTTGAACAAATTTCCATGATGCTGTGTTGGGCAAATTAAAAATACACGACACAACTATGCCATGCTTAGTGAGGACATTCAGCTCTCACCCCAACTTGTAGAGTCGTAGAAGACAAGCCCTTATGACATTTCTCTAATATAGATACATCAGCTGTGTTTTATTTTCCCCCAGATCTGATCCAGATTGGATCTTCATTCAAAATTACATGTATAACAAAAACAACACAAGCCCAGTTTTGTTTGCATTTGTTGTTTTATATGTTATTTTGAAAACAAAATCCAATCCGGATCAGATCAGATCTGGGGGAAAATAAAATACAGCTACTATTTGTATTCAACCAAAATAAAGAGCATACCTACAGCTACAATAATATTCTTTGACACTTTTCTTAAAAAACTAATAAATAAGGGTGATGATACAAAAGTGGTTTAAATATGTACTTTGATGTACAGTATTCTTATTGACAACAATTGGGAAACTACAATTCACAGTTGTATGAAGTGACCATAAAGTCACTTGATCTTTTGCAAGGAATTCATTCAATTAATTTCAGACGATTGACATGATTTTCATTAAGTATTGTGTTCCAATATCCAATATGTGATACTTTTGATTGATATTGACATGCAATTGACTACAATAATTGTTTCAAATTGATTGACATTAGCAAGAAAGTATATTGCATGTAAGCGATTGCCGTTTTTAAATAATTTATTTCACAATTTGGATTTGAAATAAGAAAATGGCAATGTCTGGTTGATAAAAGCACTTTAGTGAATATTTTTAAGAAGTTGTCCCCGTAATGTAGTTTTCGCAAGACCCACTCTCTTAAAAATCAATTTAAAAAGAATTTATGAGTTGAGAGCTTTATTTCGAATAAAAAAGGAAAAGAAAGATGGACAAGCTTTAAAAGAAGACCCCGATGCACATTGGTTTAGAGCGTCTGAATATTGCAATGTTAAGAAAGATTGAGTCAGGAAAAGCATTGCACATTCGTGTGGCTACGGAAAGAATCTCTGGACTTAACTGTTCGTCCGAAGTAAGACTTCTTTGCCTGCCCTGAACCGCAAGTATTCCCGTTGAACTGTTTAAGGGAAGCAACGCAAGTGGCTATTTCACTAGAACACTATTTGTTAAATAAACTATAAGAAAATAAAACAATAATCATTTGCGACCACATATCATTTCTTAAGCGGTATTTTGTGAGGTATCATGTGAGAAAACCACAAATTTTTGATAAAATATAGTTTGATGGCAAACTCTTTCAAATGCTTTTGAAATATCAAGTGCAATATTTTCACGTTCTCCAAAACGATGTATACATTTCGGTGAGATACACCAGCAGATCCCCAGTGGGCTTATTTGTACGAAATAGATATAGACTAAGAGCCTACAGCACTTTTTGGGTTTGAATGATAACAAAAAATAATTATTCCCATTTTCTTCACTACAAGTTGAACTCAACTTGAGGATTTTTATTCTCAACTTGTGATTTTGCTTTTCTTCACTTTAAGTTGACAGTTTCAACTTTCGATTCTCCACTCTCGACTTGATCAACTTCTGGTTTTCTCAACTTCCGAAAATAATAGAAGTTGAGAGAGCAAACTTGAGAGTTGACATGAAACATTTTTTTTTTTAATAAAATACATGCATTTCGTTTCAAAAGTTCGTAGAATAATATTGAAACAGCTACAATGTAATAGAGAAATTTTATTATTTAATGATTACTGACTAAAATTTGATGGGTTCACTGGTCAAGTTTTTAAAACCTTTCGAATTGGGCATAAAAAAAAACTTGCCAAGTAAGCCCATCAAATTTCAGTCAGTAATCATCAAATAATGAAATTTCTCTATTACATTGTAGCTGTTTCAATATTATTCTACTTTAAATATTCGCTATTAAACCTTCATGAAGTGAGAACTTGGCGTACTTTTAGATCTCAGTACTTTTCACGGCTGACTTGTTACACAAAGGTTTTTGTATAGAAGAACTTGGCTCTTTTTTTAACATTTATGGTTTTGGTCTGATCTCACTCCTTTTTGCAAAAATTTTAATATTTTGCCATGTCAAAATCTCGAAAGATACGGAAAGATAGAAGGGTGGCCTCGTCCTACTAAAATCAACTTAGTTTATAGCTTCCTATATCTTTTGGTATATTTTCTTTTTGTTATTGGTTGTTTTGATTTGCTCTTCAATTGTTTCTGTTTGTCCTGGCAAGACACCTACCTAACACTAACACACCTACCTTAATTATAAATACTAGTACCTACATCCGCTCAAAGTCATAAAAAGCAATAATTGTTGAGGATGCGATGTTGTTTTTGTTGCAATTTTAACTCCTTTTTTTAAATGAAGGTAGCCCACCAATTAATAGCCTAATTAGTTGTTTGATTATAGTTCACATCACAGTTAAAATTTTTTTTTACGTAAGCTAATAATTTTTTCAGGTATGCAAATGTTTTCTTTTTTAATTCATGTTAAAATTACATAGAGTACCAAATCGAGCACTCTAGTTCTAAGAAAAGTGATGAATTTTCAAAATGACAATAATAAGACACTTCGAATGAAAAATCTTAGACTTTCTATTTTTCGCTTTGAATGTACATTAAGCTTTACCACTCTACCAAATTTCATCATTCTACGGCAATCGAAAGTGCTCCATATAAATTAAACAATTTCTCAGAAAGTGGGCGGATAACACGCCCCCTGAATGGAAAACCTCGATATTTATTGTTGGTCCTTCATATACAATTTTAGCCCTACCGTTCTACCAAATTTCATTGTTCTACAGCAATCGGAAGTGTGCCATATAATTTACATCAGTTCTAAGGAAGTGGGCGGATACCACGCCCCTGAACGGAAAACCTCAAATTATATATTTTCTTTGTATGCAATTTAAGCCCTACCAGTTCACCAAATTTCATCGTTTTACAGCAGTCGGAAGTGCTCCATTCAACCAACAACAATTCGGAGAAAGTGGGCGGATACCACGCCCCCTGAATGGAAAACTTCAAATTTTCGATTTTCTACTTTGCTTGCATGACGAGACCTACCGTTGTGCAAAATTACAAGATTCTACTATGTCGGAAAGTACTCTGATCTGTCAGTCCGTTACGGTTTTTGTGATTTTTGAGGCTTTATATCTCAGGAACCGCTTATGCTAGAAAATTGAAATTTGGTGAGGCGCCTCACAGTGGGGCACCTTGTATGGGAGACCGGAAAAAACTCAATTAAAACTAAACTACTGAGCCAATTTTCATGAAATTTGCAGGAAACGTAGCCAATAGCAAGAGAAATCTACACCAATGACCACTCATTGCCACGCCCACTCAGAAAAAAATGACATTAAAAAAACTGAAAACCAGTTTTTGTTTTTTTGGATATTTAACCTAGATCACGAAGAAACACCAAATTTAACCTAAAAATCAATGATTTTTTTTGAAATATATACATAAATTCAATTTGAAATATTGTATATACATATATGTATATAAAAAACAGTTAAACAACAAAACTTAATTCACATAAACAAAAAAGAAATAAAATTATAGCAACCAAACCCAAACTTTTCCATCAATTAGCGGGACATTATATCATATCGTTCTATCTCTGTTGGAGACCAGTAGAATTAAAGATAAGAGAGGCTTCAAATAACCGGTTTTACTGTATTCCGAAAGTTGTAAATAATGTCAAAAAAGTGGGTTAATGAAAAACATTCATTTCAATAGGTAAATGTGCAATGCAGGTTTCAAATACAAAGTTCTGATGCCAACAGCGACAGACAAAGAGAAAATAATATGTAGTTCCTTTGATCGATCTAAGCTTTCTAAATGTATTTTGGTATATTTTGAATCTGAATGTGAAATCCATTTTGCCTAAACACCCCAAAATGTTTGACTAAATTGCGAAAAACTTTAAAATTGTGCGTTTTTTTTAATGTTTTTTGCAATTTAATCAACAATTTTGAGTTGTTTCGCAAAACGGACTTCACGTTCAGATTCAGCATACCAAAATACATTTAGAAAGATTTGTCTGGCGAAAAGAGCTGCTCATTTTTTTTTGTTGCTTTATTTTTTTTTTTGCATTTTTGGATGACTTTTTCAGGTTGGAATTGCTTTAAAAACCAAATACGGACGTCTTCGGGTGAGATTTTTTTTGAAAACTATTGCTGAGATTCAACACTATCTAACGAAACCTATCCGCCAACAGAGGCAAACAGAGGAAGTAGTTAAAACCTTATGTGAACTTAAAAAGTCACTAAAATTGAATGTTTTCTTGTCAAAAAAATCTTATAAAATTCTTTTTCGCTAAACTAATGTACCATATTGTTTGTCTATTTATTTTAAGCCTATTTACAAAAAAAAATGGTTACAAACCTTGAAATTTTAGGGTAAATGGATCATTTTAAAACTACGCTTATTTTTATCAGTTTTCACTATTTTTCAACTTTGAGCGAAAATCTCCAGGCCCACAATTTTTTTTTTTGAAAAACAGTTTTCATTTCCTGATTCTTCAACTAATTTACTGTTAGAAACACGTGCAATATCAAAATAAATCCTACTTCAGAAATATGGGTTTTTTCCGCCGTTTCCCCACTGTGCGCCTGTGCCTGACTAGGTTAGAAAATATTCAGAATTTTAAAATTCAGCAAATTAGTGATATGGATATTTCGAATCAATGAAATTTTATTATTTCCGGGTAAAACCAGGTGTGGTACCACTTTACTTCAATTGAAGTAGATCTACTTCTTTTTTTCAAAATATTTTAAAATCTACTTCCTACTTCGCACCATCAGCAGAATGCTGAAATCTACTTCCTTTTAAAAATCTTTGTGACAACCTGCTTCAATTTTACAAAAAATGTTCAAATCTACTTCATTTAATCTATTTTCACTTCAGGTATTATGTAATCCCAGAACTTCCATACAAAAGTGAGCTTCAACACAAATACAAATACACAAATGAGTAACTTTACAAATCATAGAAACTCATCACACTCATTTGTACACGAATCTAATGAAAATGTCTTTTTATGTTATCAGACAAAAATTTTCAAATGTACATTATTTTAGTAAAAAATTTGTCTAAGCTAAAAATAAAATATGAAATAAAATTTAAAAAAATGTTAGGAGTTCTATTAGTAAATTAATTCTTTACATACGAAATTTCTTTAAAATTAAAAAAAATGGAATGAAAATTTTTAGTATTTAATAATAAGGAACAAAATTTTTGTATACAATATTATTTCAAAATCAAAGAAGCTCCTGTATAAAAATTTTGATTGAAATCGATAGAGTCGAAAATGAGAAAGTTGAAAATCAAAAATGAAGGTTCTATGACAGGTACCGTTAATAATATTTTTTTTACCAAAATGTACACAATTGTTGGTATAAAAATAAATAAATAAATACATAAATATTTTATCAAAATCATAAGAGCAGTTTCCGAAATAAATAAGATATATCATAATGCCTGTATTCAAGGAACCGAGGAAAACATTTCGATTTATCCTCTAGGCTACAGGTTGAGTAACAGACCTACAGACAGACAGACTGAATCACCACTTTACTTTACTGCAGTTACTTCCTCAGAATTGCTAGCTACTACCAAATTTGAGCAATAACAATAAATTTTAAAAATTGATTTAACAAGTCTGAACCAATCAACATTCATATTACATACAAAATTTTAAACTGTTAACCATATTACTTACCACATCTGCATAAAGCCATAAAATTGCTAACCAAAACCCAGGAACTCTATAGAATCAACTTAAACAATTAGTCCCAACTGTGTTTTGCATAACAATTCAAATCCTCCTTTTAAAATAAAATTCTTTCACTTAGGAAAAGTTAAGAAGAATACAAAAAACAAAATCCCTGAGACCAACAGAGCATTTTAAATTCACACCATTTCCATACCGCATCTTTGCAACTTATTATGTAGGTATGCATACTCGTACATAGAACTTTGCAACACTTTAGTACTCGTAACAAATTTAAGAAAAGTTTAAATTTTACAATCCATCTCGTCCTCTTTCGAGTTCTTGTGCCTCTTCTCTTATTATTTTCAGAGAATCGTAAAAGTTAGCCCAACTTGCCGCTCCTGCTGCAATTGTAACATCTCCCTTGTTCCATCACTTGACGGTGCGAGGCTATCTTCATGGTTGTTGCAACGTTCAAACACCGTTTGGATGCGCGTGCACACCTGAAAGAATGTATGGTAGCTGAACAATAAACTTTAGCCTGCCGCCTGCCGTGGCTTTTTTGGTCCCAGCTCCCTTCGTTCAATGGATTGCAGTATGAGCTTAATTCATGATTTGCGTTTTAATTCGTCCCAACATCGCTGGTGTTTACTTGCGCCTATTGCACCCACCTTCAAGGCATCGTACAAGCTGACAAGCGTTTGCACTGCATCGCCATCGTCTTCTGCAAGTCCTCAAACATTTTTCGCATAATTGAGCTCCAACCTACCGACACTCACACCTACTCACCATTTTGCCTAAGGGTGAGATAACAAATTCCTTTCTCCACTTTACCGCTGCAGTCGCAATTTAAAATTTAGCATTTAACATAAAGGAGTATAAAGTTGAGATGGTTGGAGTATGAACCTGGAGTGTGATGTTGGTCGGTGTGGCAGTCATATCAATATATTTAAAATATGCAAATAAATAAAATGTTTGTAAATAAAGTTTTGTATTAAGCATAATAGGTACATATATCAAATTTATAAAAACTCTAGACTCTAGTACCTCTTGGCATAATGGTTATAGCTTTCGAATTTCATACCGGATTGATTGGCTTCTACTTGAAATTTTTTTCAGGGTACAAATCTCCTCCAAGAATATCTCTTGCCATGAAAAGATCTGCCCATCTTAGACGTTCGGATTCGGATTCTTGCCAACAACACGTATAACGGAATAGTGGAGAGTTGATAGTCACAACGATCCGGTTCTCTACGAGCCGTTGGATAATTTATTTAAATTTTTTGTTTCGGTCCTTATTTGTCGGAGAGACAAAGTGTGTATCTAATCAAATAACGTAGATATAATTTTCCAAATTTGTTGTCGTAGGTCCAAAAAGATCAATCAAATAATCACCAATTATTTAAAATACATCCTTGGAGCTAACTTTTCACATACTGTCAAATATAGATATCTTTCTACAGCACTACTAGAAGGTGGAATACTTCTACTACATTTTGATGTTCAACCCTTCAAGAGCAATGTGCATCGAAATTTCCTTTTAAATACTGTCCAGTTTACCTTCAAACTCGCAATATACATATCATAAGGTTACACCATAATAATATAAGAATAGTCATAACCCCTAGTAAAGTCCTCTCTCGATCTCGAGCAACTAAAGTGTAACTCTATAAAACTCTCATCATTCCGGTCCTTGTCTATGGTGCAGAGACATGGACTTTGTCGAAAGTTGATGAGAACGCTTTAGGATGTTTCGAGAGGAAAATCCTCAGTGTGATCTTTGGTCTCGTCTGTATAAACGGGAAGTGGAGGAGAACCATGCCCTAGTCAAACGATTCAAAGTCCAACGACTGAGAGGACTACCAACTAACTTGACGTGTGAAACTGGAGACAGATATAGCTAGGTACCGAGTTAGCTGGAGAAGATTGTTAGTTTAGGCCCTGGTGCACTCCGGACTATAGCGCCACTATTAGTAAGTAAGTCAGTCAGAACCCCTTCAGTTCGTGAAAATAATATAAAATAATATAAACGAGAATGCGGCTGCTGTAGCCGAGAGTGTGAGTGTGAGATTAAATTGACGAACATCAACTCGCCATTGATTTCAACGGCTCTACATTTCATGCACCAGCCTGAGGAGGATTCTGCAAAAAGATCTCGGATTAATGGCTTAAAAGGTCCAATTGACTTAGCAATTGAAGCCGCACAACCATCCCATTCGTTATTGCCTCGCAGTTTGAGCCTTAGAGCAGCTTAAATTGGACAACGATTTTGGGCGAAAAATCATCAATTCTGACGAGGCGCATTTTTATCTCAGCGGCTACGTTAACAAACAAAATTTCCGCATCTGGGATTCGAAAAACCCGTACTTTATTGTCCAGAAGTTTGGTGCGGATTCTGGAACAGCTGGACCATTTTTCTTCTAAAATGAGGTTAGGAACAACGTTTCAACGGTGGGCGTTACAGAGCCATGATAACCGACTGTTTTTTTACTGAAATTGAAGACATTGATTTAGACGAGCTCTGGTTTATTCAGGATGGCGCGCCATGCCACACTGCCCATGACGCAATCGATTTTTTGCCCACCAAATTCGCCTCGGAGCTGTGATTAGACCGCTTTGGAATTTTTTTTTTTTTTGTGGCGAACCGTGAAGGAGGGATATTATACCAACAATACGGAAACGATTCAAGCACTTTAGGTAATATCATCCAAGCCATCCGCGAGCTACGCTACAGCCCGAAACTATCAACAAGGTCTTGGAAAATTGGAGTTACAGAATGCGCTATTGCGAAGCCAGCCGATGCAGCCACTTGAACGACGTTGTGTTCCATAATTAATGGGAATGTTTGCTCTTACTATTAAAACCATAGGGCCATTTTTCTAAAGTGAATAATACATACGAGTAGTTTCACCTAAACCCATTGAAATTTTGAAGTTTAATATGATTACTAAATATGCTCTTATACAGTCCGGTCCATGAAAACTTATTCACAATGGAGAAAATGAGCGGGAACTGATGAAAAGGGAAGTTTTTAAAGAGTTGATCACAATCAAAATGAGATCTTGGAAAAAATCATTCATGTCTGAAATCATCGCCAGAATTGAAGCGGCAGAAGAAGACTCAACTAAAAATTGGATTTTTTTTAAATTTTCATCTTTGTCCAAAATATGGTGTTTTATAATTGATAACAATTTTTATACAAAAAGAACAAAGTTACTGCAATTAGATTTTCAAAACAGTAAATATTTTTGATTTCGCATAAAATCTATAGTACGTCTAATAATATGGCCAGGGACTGTATGTACAAAAATGTGTACTGAGCTGAGCGGATGGCTTTCTTTTAAAGAAAATTATTTGATCAAACCCAAAAGATCCATCACAAAACTTAAATATCTTAATTTGAAAGAATGAAAATTTTTGTTATATACAATCTGTAAACGAAGTTGGTCACACTTTTATTTTAAAGCAATAAGAAGGTAGAACATGAGAAAAATGTACGGCAAGCTCGAGCTTCATCACCATGCAAACAAATGGAATTTAAAGCTTGATTCTTTTGCAAGTACGACGGTTGATGAAAACGAAGACGGTGAAGTATGATAGGATGGCTGGTTGCTGAACCCTGTATATAGTGAAGTGGTAAATTCAGAGGATTGTGGCAGGGAGTACTTAAAGAATTTATGAGGGCATTTGCGCCGCTGTTGAATATAGAAGAAATTCCATCAGCGCCAAGAAGTAGTAGCTAGGTCAAGATGCAGAAAACAAGCATTTTTAAACAAATAGGAACCTATGTACCTAGATACATTTCATACTAACTGCAGAAAGCTTTATGACGGACGAACGCGCGCCAACTATATACATAATTGAAATGAGGTTGAGAATGAACGAATATCCGAATGCACGTATAGAATGTTTGAGATCCGTCTGAGTGGGTAAATATATACCTTTTCCCAGTTTCAATTTTGTGGAACATTGGAAGTACTCAACCGTCATCCTGTTGGTGAACCTACATATTTTGAGGGAAAAAACTCATAGAGAGAACGATATGTTGTTTTTTTTCAGGGTTTCCATAGCAAATACACTCGATTTACGGTGCAGGAGCAATTTAGAGTCAACTTGATGAATAGTATAGGTTCTTCTTCAAATGCTTTAAGTGAAAGTAACCAATTTTGATAGGATGAAGTTTCTTTCGAGTGTGGAACAAGCTAGTGATATTGGTTTTATTTTGTTGGCTTCAACGAAAGCACACTTATTCATACTGCAATTTTGTATTCGTTTGCATAATGTAGATACCGGAAGTTGTGAAAATTTCAAATTTAAAAATTAATTATATTCAAGGAGAAAAATGTTAGCAATGCTCTTGAAAGGAGAAACTGCGCAATCAACTATAATTCGCATCGGGTTCTATATACGTTGTACCTATGTCTTCAATTTTATATACGAATACACATTTATTCCTATACGATTATCGATTATCGACAACAAGTGAGATGTTTGGTGGCTTTAGACGACGACGCACAGTGGTGCTTTTGTGGAAATAAATGCTAAAAATGAAATTTGGAATATGAATTTTTTTCATTTATTTTTTCATATATACATAACTATTCTATGTTTTCCCAAAATTTGGGAAATTTATATCAAGGAATTAACGAGATACAGCGCTCTTAAGTTACCCTATCTTTGAGTTTTGAAGTTTATGTTATTTCTTGCATTAACTTTTTATTTGGGACTTATAGGCACTATAAGACGTACTATAAGGCAAGTTATGCATTCGTAAAAAAAAATCGAACTCGAGATTTTGATCAAAGTTGACATGATAGCGAAGACTTAAAAAGGTTCGACAACAGCCTAAACGACTCGGCCGATTTTCTTGAAAACTTGGTAGATATCATTTTTAATTTTTCCACGTTTTTCTTTTTTAAGATCAAAAATAACGGTACCTACCGCACGATTTTTTTTTTCGAAATTTTATAAATATTTTTTTTTTCTCAAAAACTGTTCGACAGATTTAAAAAATAAAAATACAAAAACATTTTATTTAGTTAAAACTAGGTAATGGTTCAAAAAAAATTTCCGAAAAATGGTTATTGAGGGTACCGCCCAAAGAAACTTTTTTTGTTTTCGATTTTCTCAAAAACGGTACATCCGATTTTGATCATTTTTTTTGCTAAAGTTCCCCAAAAGCTTGAGTAGAATTGTGTATTCTTTTGGATTTAAAAAAAAAAAAAACCTTAATATTTTTTTTTTAAACTCAATATTTCGAAAACTTCATGCTATATTTTTTTAAACTTGATAAAAAATTGTTTCTCAATAAAATCTACAAGATGTGAGAAAAAAAAATTATTTTACCTAAAAATTAAGGTACCCACCATACAAATGTTAAAAAATGGTTTTCAAAAATCGTATTTTTCTCGAAAACGGCGCCTAGAATTTTGATAAAAAAAATTTGTCTTTCAATTAATTTTTACGATCTTTAATTTAATAGACAAATTTTGAAATTAAGATATTACAGCTTGTACCTACCATAGAACCATTTTTTCAAATTTTGAATAACGGATTTTAATAAAAAAAAAAATTTATAGAGATTTCTCAAAAGTTTAAAAAACATTGCATTTCAAAACTTAAAAAAAAAAAGTATTTTATGAATTTAAAAAAAAAAATCATTTTTTTTTGGAAAATTCGATATTTCAAAAACGGCTCAATATTTTTTTTTGGAAATGTAATTTTTATTCGAACCATAATAAAAACTTAAGGTTGGCGTACCAAATTTTTTTCTTAAAAATCTTTTAAGAATTTTGTATATAAAAGCTTATTTTTTAAGAAACCGCTACAACGACTTATAATTTTTGTTCTTGCATAAATTCATGTTTACATAGCATTCTGTTTTTGTCTCTTACTAATAAAAGAATTTAAAAAAATTAATTTTATCCTTATGAACAGTTTTCTCTAATAACATTCGTTTTTAAAATTGCTAGTCTATTACATATTTTTTTCATGAATAGTAGCATTTTAATAACTGTTTGTAAAAACAAAATTTTCTGTAATAAATAATATGGTATTGGGCTTTCAAAATAAAAAAAATTAAAAAAAAAATCGTCTTTTAGTTGGGTTAGGACTGAGTGACCTAGAATTAATATTTTATAGAATTAATATTTTAATTCTTTCTCTAGAGCTACAGTTTTAGCTACAATTTTTAGAAAGCTACAATATTATTTTCGAAAGAATATCTATCCGTCCTGATCTGATTTTGAACACAGTGTACAAATTTGTATCACTGAATACGATTTAAAGAAACACGGTTTTGACTTTGGTCATGTTGCAAAACTTGTAATTTCATGGCTAATAATGGTTGGAAAGAATGCAACCAAGAAAATATATCTTTCATTAAAATGTAAAATAAAATTAATCCTTTGACGGATTTCCGATTTATTCAACTTTAAGCTCAATCATTTTTCTTGCCTCAATCTTTTTTCCAAATTTAAACTTAGTTTTCTTACTGAGCTAATAGTAGGTTTGTTCGTTGAGCCCTGAAGTCACCCTGGGGTCGCCATAAATCGTATTTTGCTGGGGCGAGTTCAGGTAACGATGAAACTGTCAAAAGTCATATGAGATTTCTTTTGTTGTCGTTTGGCGATTCGCATGTTGCATGTTATTGCTTGTGTTTGCAATTAAATGATGGTTGTACTCATCAGATGAAACCTTCAGCAACAACGCGAAATTATTTTCGTTCATTTTTAAAACTGATTTATAACAAATTTAAAGTTTTATCAGAGCACAAAATTATTTTGTCTTGCTTTTAGTTGTCAACAAAACAGTTGACAGCCCTTGGGTGTTTTTTGAAAACCGAAAACCCCAGTTTTTGTTGACAACTCTGAGGGTTGTCAAGAAAACCTGGGTCAACACTGGGTAAAGTTGAACGAACGAACCTAGTACTTTAAAAAATGTGTACTTTAATATTTTAATCCAATTTTTGTTTGGCAATTTTTTTTTGTGGGTTTTTACTTGAAAATGAGTTTTTGTCGCCAAATAAAATCGATTCAACGTCACTACTAAAGGCATAACACTTTTTAGTGATGTTGTGTTGAAACGACTTTTTATTAGTCTTACACAGTGATTTTCTTAGATTTCGTCTGTTTTGGTTTTTGTTATTTTTTTATATTGCAATGACTGGTTATTTTAGAGTAGACTATTGTAATATTCGTGGGCTGAGAGCGAATTTTCTGGCTGCGTATATCCACACTGTTTCTAACAGGCCAGCTGTTCTGGCACTGAGTGAATTTTTTATTCATGGGTATAGCTTGGTGCCATTATTCTTTTCCCATCATGGTCTCGCCATTTACATTAGGAATGATGTTTCATATCAGTTCTTACCACAATATGGTCGCTGCACCAACTCTTTCTTCAATTTTATGTGGTTTAAATTTTCCATTAATAAGCACATCATCCACTATTGTTTTCTCTATCGAAGTCCTAATCTGGATAGAGTTTCAACTTCTCACGAATTTGATACTCTGTCCGACTCCATCCAAAGAATTGTTTCCCTGTATCCTCACACTGAAATCGTTATTACGGGCGATTTCAATGTTCACAATTCTTCTTGGCTTCTCCATTCGGGCCAGACAACACCCGAAGGAATGTGTGTTGAGATTTTTGCTGAGTTTAACCACCTTACTCAGCTTGTCAACGAGCCTACTCGAATATCGGACGTTAATGGCCGAGCAGAAAATACTCTTGACTTGTTTCTTACCTCTGACCCTGATAAATACACAATAAGTGTATTGACGCCTCTAGGCACATCTGACCATAGTGTTATATCTGCAAATTTCTCGTGTCAAACAAATCCAGTTAGAGAAAGAGCTCCTAGAAGAACCGTATGGCAGTACGAGAAAGCCAACTGGAACGGTTTGAATAACTTTTTCAGGATCTTTAACTGGTCACTATGCTTCCTCGATCGTGACGTAGACTCCAGCGCAGATATGATAACTAATATTATTCTTTTGGGAATGAAACATTTTATCCCGAATAGGGTTAAAAGTATCAGACCCAAGGATAATTCATGGTTTGATTTGAGCTGTAAAGAGGTTATCAAGGAAAAAGAGGTAAGCTTCCGGTGTTTTAGAGCCAACCCAACTGAGGAAAACCGGAAAAAGTTCAAACAAGCCAGGAAGGCCTGCAACGCCCATATTCGACGGACCAAATTTTTACATGATCAAAAATCAAGGCAAAAAATACTGCAATGTCCCAAAGGCAGTAAGAATTTTTGGTCATTTGTAAAAAATATGAGGAATTCTTCCTCTTCCTCGGTTCCTACGCTTGTTGTCAATGACACTCCTTTCGTTAGCTCTATTAATAAAGCTAACTTGTTTGTAAGGCAGTTCGCCGCAAATTCCACCTTGCCGGTTAGTGTCATGACTCCCCCTATTCTTGAGCGCGTTAGTGATTCTATGGGACAAATCTTTTTTCGTACTCGCACAGTGGCAAGAGTCTTGAAGGATCTCAACATACATAAATCCGCTGGTCCGGATGGTATCCCCGCTATTATTCTGAAGAGGTGTTCTTCCACGCTAGCAAAACCCCTGCGTAAGATTTTCCATCTATCCTATTCTTCTGGGCTCGTTCCGAGTAGATGGAAAACAGCATTTGTTCAGCCGATTCCAAAAAAAGGCGACTCTTCTTCTCCCTCAAATTATCGACCGATCGCACTAACGTCCCTTCTTTCCAAGGTCATGGAAACGCTGATTAATTATCAGCTCAAGAAATATCTTGAAGAACGAAAGCTTCTTAATGACCGGCAGTATGGCTTTCGTAGCAATAGGTCCACTGGTGATTTGATGGTTTGTCTAACCGAAAAGTGGAACAAATCTTTACATTGTTTCGGAGAAAGTAAGATTATTGCACTTGATATTTCAAAGGCATTTGATAAAGTCTGGCATCTTGCTCTTTTATCGAAAATGCGTGCTTTCGGCATCGACGTATCCCTACTTCGTTGGATTAGAAATTTTCTTTCGAACCGTTCAATACAAGTTGTACTAGACGGATTCAAGTCTGAAACCCACAATATAAATGCTGGTGTGCCCCAGGGCTCCGTTTTGTCCCCAACCCTCTTCCTCATTTTTATTAATGATCTCCTGTCTGTAACTTCTAATCCAATTAACTGTTTCGCTGACGATAGTACTCTTAGCTTTTCATATTCGTTTTCAGGCTCACATCCCTCCTCTTCGGATGTGGAACTGCAACGACAAAATATGATAAGTTCATTAAATAACGACCTAAACAGCATTGTACAATGGGGAATAAAAAACCGCGTCGAATTTAATGCTTCGAAAACTCAATGCTGTCTTGTATCGTTAAAGCGTGATATACCCCCATTGCCACTATCTATGAGTGGCACTTGCATCAACGAAACTGAACATCTCGATATTCTCGGTATGTGCATCACGAACCACCTCTTGTGGAACGATCACATACGCGATGTTGCCAAAAATGCCGCAAAATGTTTGGGTTTTCTGAGACGGTGCAAGAAATTCTTCTCTCCTTCTGATCTGGCTACAATCTATAAAACCTATATACGTCCAAAACTTGAGTATAACTCCCATCTATGGGCTGGTGCTCCAGTAACTTACTTAAGTCTCTTGGACAGTATTCAAAGAAGAGCTTTTAAAATGATTGGTGACAACAACATCATTGGCTCATTTACGTCACTCCAACATCGTCGTAATGTTTCTTGCCTCACCCTTTTTTACCGTTATTTTAACGGACTTTGCTCTAGTGAAATAGCCAGTTGCATTGCTCCCCTTAAACAATTCAACCGTAATACTCGCACTTCTAGGAATGCCCATCAATTTACCCTCGAGCCCAACTTCGGTCGTACTGTGAAGTACAGAGATTCGTTTTTTAGCCGTACTACGCGAATGTGGAATTCCTTACCACGCTCTGTCTTTCCCAGTCATTGCAATGTTCAAGAATTCAAAACCAATGTACACCGACACCTCCTTTCTAACCCCTCCCTTTTTTCCTAATGCTCACGCTGTGTCTCTGACATATTAAGGGTATACAAAAAACCTTTGAGTGTGTGCTAATTATAAAAAAAAAAAAAAACGATTAGTAGAATTTTTATTGCTTTTTTATGATCGTGAACAGATTTTGAAAGCTGTTGCATAATTTTTATCACCAATGTCTTGAAAACCCTTTCAGAATTAGTACCTTACACAGAGTATGGTTGATGGTTCATCTGGGCAGAGCGAAAATATGAAGACATTTTCTACTGGCAACTAAGAAGCATCGGATTCTCATCTTTTCATGACATCGATTGTTCCTTTGAAAATGACGTAACTACTGGAGAAAACAATATAATATGGATAAATTCCCGTCCATCTTCAACGAGATATTGCAGAGCTCTAACATTTGAATATAAGAAGGAAAACTTTGACATCATACGAGAACAGAAAAACTGTGTTTAAAATGAATCAAAGGGCACGGTAGTTCTGGCACTACACCCTTTTTACAGGAGCAAACTCAGGCGATTTTTGAACCCTCCCTATCTTCAGTACCAATGAAGTCAGAAACTTAAAATTCCGAGTATTTGCTAAGCTAGTCAGACATAGGCGCCTCACAAATTTTCAATTTCAATTTTCTAGCATAAGCGGTTCCTGAGATATAAGGCCTCAAAAATCACAAAAACCGTCACTGACTGACTCACTGACTGTCAGATCATCAAAATTATGAAGCACTTCCCGACATCGTAGAATCTTATAATTTTGCAGAACGGTAGGTCTTGTCATGCAAGTAGAGGAAAAAATTTAAGGTTTTCCATTCAGGGGGCGTGGTATCCGCCCACTTTCTCCGAATTGGTGTTGGTTGAATGGAGCATTTCCGACTGCTGTAAAACGATGAAATTTGGTGAACCGGTAGGGCTTAAATTGCATATAAAGGACCAAAAATAAAAATCGATGTTTTCCATTTGGGGGCGTGGTATCCGCCCACTTTCTCAGAATTGGTGTTGGTTGAATGGAGCACTTTCGACTGCTATAAAACGATGAAATTTGGAAAAGTGGCAGGGCTTAAATTACATACGAAGAAAAAAATATGAAATTTGAGGTATTCTATTCAGGGGGCGTGGTATCCGCCCACTTCCTCAGAACTGATGTAAATTATATGTATATGGCATTCCGATTGCAGTAAAACAATGAAATTTGGTAGAACGGTAGAGCGCAAATTGCCTATAAAGGACCAAAAATAAAAATTGAGGTTTTCCATTCAGGGGGCGTGGTATCCGCCCACTTTCTGAGAAAATGTTTAATTTATATGGAGCATTTCTGATTGCTGTAGTTGAGGTAGGTATGTTAGTGTTAGGTATCTTGCCAGGACGCGTATTGCCAAACTGTATATCAGCACAGATCTCCATAGTCTGTGCTCAGCCATTTTCTGCTCACCGAATTTGAAAGTATTGTAGAGCAAACTGTATGCTACCACAGAGCGCTCTGTGGTCACATGCAGTTTGCTTGTAAAATATTAAAAAAGCTGAAGCAAACTATATGCTAGTTCAGATCGAGCAATGTACCTGCGATTACAGAGCCATCGTTCACGTTGGTATAGTTATTGTGTGTGGTGAGTTCTGGGTTGGTATACATTTTGCTTAGGAAACTAAGAGCAAAGTACCTGTGATTACAGAGCCATCGTTCACGTTGGTATAGTTATTGTGTGTGGTGAGTTCTGGGTTGGTATACATTTTGCTCAGGAAACTAAGAGCAAAGTACCTGTGATTACAGAGCCATCGTTCACGTTGGTGTGGTTATTATGTGTGGTGTGTGGTGCCGTGACATAAGGCCAAGTGACAAAAGGCCAAACATAAAATGTTTTGTCTTGAGCAACAGTACCTTGGGTGGCCCGCTTCGCGGGTTTTCAGAATTTTAACTTCCTTTTCGGGGCTCACACCCGCTCACGCAACTCCGTTGCTCCGTTTAGGGTATGTTCAGTCGCCAGGCAGGCGCCTGTAGCAACAGTTTTGTATTTTACATTAATTGGAGTAAACAACTAACAGTTATGTACTGCTGCTCAGGAAAACTGTTGCTACAGGCGCCTGCCTGGCGACTGAACATACCCCAAGCGGAGCAACGGAGTTGCGTGAGCGGGTGTGAGCCCCGAAAAGGAAGTTAAAATCCTGAAAACCCGCGAAGCGGGCCACCCAAGGTACTGTTGCTCAAGACAAAACATTTTATGTTTGGCCTTTTGTCACTTGGCCTTATGTCACGGCACCACACACCACACATAATAACCACACCAACGTGAACGATGGCTCTGTAATCACAGGTACTTTGCTCTTAGTTTCCTGAGCAAAATGTATACCAACCCAGAACTCACCACACACAATAACTATACCAACGTGAACGATGGCTCTGTAATCACAGGTACTTTGCTCTTAGTTTCCTGAGCAAAATGTATACCAACACAGACAAATCTGCTTTTGATCTGACACAGTATATAGTATGCTCTTAATTTGAATGAGCATTCTGTAGTCTATTATAGAGCGTCGGAGCTCTGTACTGATATACAGTTTGGCAATACGCTGCCAGGACATGAAGAAATAAATTGAAGCGCAAATCAAAACAACCAATAACAAAAAGAAAATATACCAAAAGAAATAGGAAGCTATAAACTAAGTTGATTTTAGTAGATAGAGTCCACCCTTCTATCTTTCCGTATTTTTCGAAATTTTGACATGGCAAAATATTAAAACCTTTCCAAAAAGGAGTGAGATCAGACCAAAAACATAATTGTTAAAAAAAGAGCCAAGTTCTTATATACAAAAACCTTTGTGTAACAAGTCAGCCGTGAAAAGTACTGAGATCTAAAAGTACGGTATTAAACATTCGTGAAGCAAGAACTTGGCGAACTTTTAGATCTCAGTACTTTTCACGGCTGACTTGTTCCACAAAGGTTTTTGTATAGAAGAACTTGGCTTTTTTTAACAATTATGTTTTTGGTCTGATTTCAATTACTGGAAGAGAGCTCAATCACTGTTGGAATGCATTGAATTCAAGCGGGATTCATATTAAAGGTTGGAATTAAAGTTGAAGTTGAAAAGCAAGGAACCGGAACAACAAATGATGGCAATACTTCACGAAGATTTTTTGGTAATCCAAATGTGGCTGCAGATACTCGTATCAGCAAAATAGACATTATATTGATAACCCGACTCGCAGACATATTGGAAGTTATTTGCATCAATTTTTCAATCGATACCCAAAAATTTAAGACTTATAGTGAAGAGACAGCTAAGCTCGCGATATCGTTATACGTTTAGTATCACATGCCCGCAACTGTTCACATAATTTTACTACACGAAGCAGAAGTAGTAGAAAATTGGATCACAGTTGGATCAGGAATAAGGACTACAAGTACTATGTGACTTACCACCCGATAACGTTTTCCCGGTTATCAACGAATGAGGATAATTCCATATGATCCTAATATCATCCGATCCATTTATAACCCAATTAAGACCTGAACCAAGAAAAAACATCTTCTATTGAGTGAAAAAGCTCTTGAATTAATTAAATAACTAATTAATATTATTAATTATGTGTACTTATTTATTTATTAATTTATGTATTTATTATATTTGATATATGCATGTGTTATTATGTATGTATTTGAATATTTAGCTTATGAACAAAACAAACACAAAAACAAATAAAAAATGTTTTTTCGATATAAGTCAATAAACCCTGCAAATCCGAAAAATGTCAATAACTTTTTTCTCAATGAGTTTTTCTAACCCAATTTTGTCGAAATGTGCGTAAGCCCAGTCGAAACATGTGTGTCAAATTTTATTTAATTTCGCTGCATAGTTCAGATTTTACTGATTTTTTTCCGCTCTCTCATATAAATGGCACCACTGAGTGACGCACGTACAGATTTTATTTATTTTCATTTATATTTTATCATTCATGTTGCGGTATGTGTTATGTCAAATTGTTTACTTTTTTTGACACAATATGAAATATATATCAAAAATACTGTCACAAAAATATGTTATTTATGGGAATTTCGGTTGGTCACCCAGAGAAGCCTTTTTAAGTCCTTAAGAAGAATGACAGTTTTTATAAATCATAAAGCATATTTTAGCCATCTTTCAATGGAATTTGACAGTTTACAACGGGTCAGACCAAATTTTGACATATACAGGGTGGTTTTCATAAGATGCATCAAAGTTTTAGAGCCGGGAGCACACTTTTTTAACAACTTTTCATGTACCATCAAGGATCGAAAAAAAATTAAATAAAATACACGACTGGATCGCACGTACCCGCTCCTATGTAAAAGTACTTAGGAATTTAAAAATTATGTAAAAATAAATATAAACCATGGATTTAATGAGACAAAAATGTTCAAATGCACAAAATTTACGTCTGATTTCTAGAAAAGTATAAATTTATGAAAACAAATTTTAAAAATCGTTTTATTATTAAAATAATTTTTTATATAAGAAATTTCTTTAAAATTTTTCAAGAAAAAAAATTTGGGAGCTTATGTGCAAACATTTTGGTCAAAATCGTTAGAGCGGTTAAAGAGAAAGTGGAAAATCAAAAAAGCATTTCTATTATAGGTTAGTTAGTAACATTTTTTCCGAACATTTTGTTTGACCATAATAGCGCACCTATTTTTTTTTTAACAAAATTTTAAAAGCCGTTTTCGAGATAATAAAATGCACGACTGGATCGCACGAACTTGCTCTTATGTAAAAGTACTTTGGGATTTAAAATACATTTTATAAATACAAAACATGGATTTAATGAAATAAAAATGTTCAATTGCCGTCTGATTTCCGGAAAAGTATGAATTTACGCAAAGAAAGTTTAAAAATCGTTTTATTAAAGTAATTTTTTATATACATAACAACTTTTTCTAGAACAAAATTTTAAGTGTTTAATAATATAGATTTTAGGAAACAATTTCAAAAAATAATCGGTCACACGTTTTCAAGATATTGATTTTTTAAAAAATAAATTGGAATGTATTTTTTTCAAAAAACAAAATAAATATTTTTTTTTTGAATATTTTTATATACAATATTATTTTAAACTTAAGGGGGCTCCTGGTGAAAATTTTTGGTTTAAATCGTTAAAGCCGTTGATGATAAAGTCGAAAATCAAAAAAAAAAAAAAATAACGGTTCTATAACAGGTACTATTAATAACATTTTGCCCCAAAATTTATTTTTACAAAAATGTAGCCCCTGTCCATAATATCACACATTTTTTTATCAAAATCGTTAGAGACGTTTTCCAGATAAATAAGATTTTGCAATACGGGTGTATGGGGGGTACCGCTAGTTTAGAGCTAAAAAAAAATTTCAATTTCCCCTCTAGGGAATCACCGAAGACCCTTAAGTACCAAGTTTGAAGAAAATAGCTCTAGTGGTTTAGGCTGTAGGTCGAGGTACAGACAGACAGACGGAATTGCCGGACCCACTTTTTTCGTGTTCCCTATCATCGTAATGTCAATTTTGATCAAAATCTCGAGTTCGCCAGTAAAATATGAAGTCACAGAACTGAAAAATATCAGTTTAATTTTTTTTTTATTTTTCGAAATCTACCTATTGACACAACTTGATTAAAAGTTGGATCATAGAATATGGATATCTGGCTTTAAAAAAAAATTAAAACAAACTATTTATCGAGTAAAATTTAACTGCTCTTGCTGCTATTGGAAATCAAATTTTGAATTTTTTGGTTAGTTTTCATCCACGATGTTACATCTAGGATGTAAATCATTGTTTGAATCAATGAATACGGTTATGTCAAATTTTTCATTTAAAAATATACATTTTTTCAATGCATCTCTAAAAATTCATCACTTAATTACATTTTCAAATACAAATGGTTTAATATTTTATTCATTCGTCCAATCGCATTAAATATAAATTCTGCAACCACATTTTTTTCAATTGCAATTTCGATTTTATTCCTTCTCTTTCACCTGAGAATAGAAACCCGCATCAACTAGATATTTTATTGAACTTTGTCACCGCAGAAAGTCAATAACTGAGAAAACAAACAGACTTTTCCTTTTGAACAAACACAACAGAAGAAGTGTAGACGTTTCCCTATTAGACAACTTTCTTGAATTCAGGAAAAAGCCTTTGCTATTCTTCATTCACTTTCAATGTTTGCACATATTGCCAGAGGGTATATGGATTTCATCTTCTCTAAAATTGATTTCTTTTCGAAAAGCCTTCTGCAGAATGAGAAGGATCATTATTTATGAATCATATATATCAGACTTCAGACTCTACGTCAAACAAAACAGGAGGATAATATAGAAGAGTTGAGAGGTTATGAATAGAGCTCATTCCTTATCCTTACCGATGAAGACGAATCCAGACCACACTTTAATACTGATAGATAACTGTACTGGTATCATCACTATCGCATAGTGAAGCTTTTGGCACACGAAATACAAAGAACGGAAGCTATAGGATAATACTAAGGAATTTCGTTAGGGAAATCTCTTTTTGACAGAATGACAACAAAGACAAAGCCCAAAGTTTGAGATTCCTTTATTGTTTTGCGGTATGACCTAGTTCCTTAATTCATCGAAGTGATGGAAGGAAATTTCTTTACACAAAATAATACTAAGTAACCTTCTTCCGTTGCTGTTTATGTTCTTTGGAACGGAACTGGAGCGCATATGAGTTATGGTGACAATAATTCAAATTTGTATAGCGACACTTTAGCGAGAAAACATTTATTATTAAAAAAAGGGAGAAGCAAAAATATTTAAAAGTTGATCCCTTGTGAAGCAGAGCTCAAATAATACGATAGTGTGCAAAAAAATGTATTTTGTATAGACGTATGTGATTTTAAATCTCATAAGTTTTGTAGCTTGTTAAATATTTAAAATTAAATTTTGTATGATTAAACACCCAGGGTAGGAGCAATGGAGTGATAAATGATTTATTACGAAATTTCTTAGACCAGCTTTATACATAACGTTCGCTACATGTTAATGTGCGTATACCTGCACTGATTAAATTGGCCTAATGAAACAACTATTATTGAAAATAAACGTCTGTTGATGAATATTTCAATTAAAGTCTCCTAATTACTCTCCAACGAATTGTTTACTTTTATTAAAATCATTTATTAAAATCAATGACAAGATCAAGATCATTCAAAGCAATACAAGAGCTAGTAATTGGATTATGTTTGGCGTAACTTGTACTGTGATATGGAACACATACGAAATTTCCATCTCTGGGTCGCAAAATAACTTTTCTGAATTTTTTCAATACGAAGAATGCTTGTTTGAGTATATGGATTCCAAATAACACAACAATACTCTAGCAGAGGTCTAACAATAGATAAAAACAGAGTCTTAAGGGTGTAAGGATCTTCAAAAGTCTTTGAATTCCTCATTATGAAACCCAACATCGAATTTGCTCTGGAGATTACTTGGTCAATTTGAAGCGAAAAATTCATTTTAGAATCAAAGATACTCGTAACTCCAAGGTCCTTTTGACTCATTAATCTTTGTAGGTTTTGACCATCAAGTTTGTAATCAAAACAAATAGGAATGAGTAATCTTGCATAAGTTACAACACTACATTTATTATTATTGAAAAATAATCCATTATTAAGATCATTTTGAATTTTACACGCATCTAGTGGAGATTTAATGCAACTAAAAATCTTTAGGTCATCGGCATATAATAAGTACTTTGAATATAAAATATTACTAGGCAAATCATTTATGAAAAGAATAAAAAGGAGCGGTCCAAGATGGCTGCCCTGTGGCAGCCTTAGTTCATTATTACCTCGAAAAATTGTGAAAAATTTTCATTAAAGAAAATAAAAATTGGTATAATCTAAAAAAGGAGCAAAAACAAACAATGAATTTATTTCAAAAACTAAACAGAAATGTATTACAAACTAAAGCTTATTAAATAAAAATTGGCCACATATATGTATATTTAGAAAACAGCTATTGACATTGAATAAATAGGATAAATTCAAAGTTTCTTTAAATCCAGATTCTTTAAATGCATACAACCAACTCCGAAAGCTGGAGGGGGATTTCCGTCGTGCCTGCCGTTGCCAAAATATTAGCGAAAATAGTACAGGGAACATCTAGAAGCGACACTCGACGCCGAACAAGCAGGTTTCCGCGCTGAATCCGCATGCATTGATCATATCAATACTTTAAGGATCATAATTGAGCAGTGCGTCCTGAAATTCATTGACTTTGAGAAGGCTTTCGATAACGTTAGTAGAGAATTTATTTGGCTTGCTTTACGCAGGAGTGGTATCCCGGATAAATTAATAGCTATTATTAAGGCAACTTATAATGGATCCAAATGTCACGTTTGCACGAAGGGAGGCTGTGAGAAGAGTTTGAAGTCCAAAGTGGATTCAGACAGGGCTGCATTCTGTCACCAATATTGTTTCTGTTGGTTATAAGCAATGTCCTGCGAGCGGCCTTGATGAGAAACGGAGGGATTCGATGGACTCTGACGTTTCACCTGAAACATCTTGACTTTGCGGGCGACGTATGATTGCTCTCTCATAGGTTCATGGATCGTTGGGCTGAAAATCAACTCGGGCAAAACAAAGATGATCAGCCTCGGAACCCAGTCATCTTCTCTCATAAATATATCTCAACAACCGGTAGAGAAAGTACAGAGCTTCCAATCCTTGGAAGTATCATCTTTATCGAGAGTAGCACCGAACAGGACATCAGCAGTCGAATCGGGAAGGCGAAAGCTGCTTTCGGAATGCTTTGAATGCAATGCAGTGGAATCCGCTCACTCAAGAAGGAATAAGAGCTGAACGACCGAGAAGCTCATGGAGAAGGACAGTCGAGGAGGAGTCAGCCCAACTAGGCAAGAGTTGGAGGGAGTTGCGACTCATATCCAGTAACCGAACACGATGGCGATCTAGGGTTGTGGATGCTCTATGCCCCACTAGGGGTCTCCCACGGACATAAAAGGTCTGAGGACCTACGTAAGTAAGTGAGTATACACCCAACCTCGCGCATACCCCAAATCCTATAGTGTACCCTAGTAGGGGGATTGCAGGGGGAAGCATGCAGAACGAGATAAAAAAGACGAAACAAACCATACCCCCCACGCCTGTTCGAGGATAAAATTGATGAAAACGTAATAATACTGACTTGGTTCGTTTATGCTTCGAAATAAATCGAAAATGAGAGCTATTGACTTGGTTCTTTTACCGTTAACTAAGGAACAAAACAATTTTTGAATTAGTTCATTACATCCCTAAATAGAGGTCGATTTTGCGGAAATTTTGGAGTTAGTTTTGGATTTTTTTTTTGTATGACTTGGTTCGGTATAGCTGTGAGCCCCCCATATGTACCTTTACTTTACGTTGGTTCGACACAAAATTCTAATCAGTAATAAAAACTTATTGTTGGTTGGTATAAAATAATAAAACTAAAAAAATTTAACAAAATTATACTTAACCAAAATCAAATTTAAACCCTCACACTTCCGATCGGTCTGGAACCTATATAATATGTATGAATCCAACAAAAATGAAAAATTGCAACCTGGCACACAATTAAATTGATGATTTTAAATCCTGTTTTTAATACTCATTTCATTTGAACGGGTAGATTTTAAAAGTTTATGGCGGCCATGTTCTTTTTCCGGTTTTTTAATTTCGGACACTAGATATATGTAGATACAAATGAGAAATGACCATGGTAAGTAACATCGACCGTGTGATTACTGAGAAGGTTCTGGATCTATATTCAGTAAAAAAAAAAATACATCTTCAACGATAACGTCCATTTTTTTTGAACGGTTACGCCAATAAACAAAATTACCGCATTTGGGTCCGAGAAGTGGGAGTGCATACACAGAAAAGTGATGTGGCCATCAGAGTCATAGAAAACTGCATCACTTGAATGTGCACAACCACCCAGCAAAGCTTTTTCGTTTATCGGTTGAACGTTTTTGAAATTACAATCAGCAGTTGTATAGAAATACATATGCACAGCACTTTACATAAAAAGTTAAACGAAGTGTGGAAAAAGCGGCACCCAATATCGAGGTTAGGTTATGTGTCCCCTCATACTGACTTTGGTGGAAGGAGTTAACAAAGCGTTGTGTGAATGTTTTTTTTTTTTATTTCCGCTTACAATGCTTTATCGTCGGTAGCATTTTTAAAATTTGTAATATTTATTACTTCGGGTATTTTTTTTTCTACGAATCGAAGCATTTTTAATCACTGCCGATTGAGAGATTTATGAGGTCATTGAGTAAAATTTCCATTCAAACAAGGAACAATTGAGTATATACGTTTGAAAGTAATTTCAGGGGCAAAGCATGCATGAACAATTGCAATTGTTTTCGAGTTTATTTTTTTTTTGTAAATAAAGAAAAAACATCATTCATAAATGCGCTTAAGACTACCAAGTTTAAAAAAAAAATCTTACATCCTTCAGCGGTAAATCAATGCAGATATTAGTTATAAAGGGTGTCCCTTAATTCGTGCATGATATTTTAGAATGTGATTTTTGGGTATATTCTATGTAGGTAGGCCAGCGACTACATATCCATATGAGCGTATTCCTATAGATTTTTTTCATTTTAAAAACCAAAACCATCTTATTATCTTTGATACTTTTTCCAAATATATTGATGTTTGTACCATGTTTTCAACTACGGCAAAAGCTGTTATTAATAAATTGCAAAAAAATTTTAGTATTTTTGGTTTACCCTCATCGCTTGTTTCTGACAATGGTCCACCCTTTGATTCACACGAATTTAAGTTTTTTTTAAAAAACCAAAACATTGACAAAATTCCAATTCCAGCTTATCACCCGTCAACAAATGGTAGTGCCGAAAGAGCGGTCCAAACTGTAAAATCAGCTCTTAAAAATTACTTGCTTGAAAACGAAAACAAGCCCATTAATGTTCAGACGCAAATAATAAATTTCCTATTCGCTTATCGCAATACTCCATCTACAATCACTAATCAATCGCCTTCTGAGATGTTATTTAAATATAAAAATAGAACAATATTAGATTGCTTAAAATGTAATGTAGAAACGAATAAAGTTAAATCATATGAAAACAAAAACAAATGTAACGTTATACAAAATTCTCTTAACATTTTTAAAGAAGGAGAAAAGGTGTTTTATTTGAACCACTATAAAGAAAGTTGTAAATGGATTTTTTGTAAAATTGTTAAAGTGGAAAGCCCAGTTATTTATCTGATAGAATTCCAAGGAAACATTCGTAGAGTTCATATTGATCATTTGCGAAGAGCTTCACACTCTGAAGTTCTATCAGATCATTTTCATAATTCAGTGGAAAAAAAATCAATTACTTCAATTCCAAAACTAGAAAATCAAACTGGTTTAGATTATCATTCAAATGACACGCATATAAAGTCTTCCCCAAAAAGCACTAATGGAATGGAGTCATTTAAAACACCTGAATATCCAAATATTACCCGAAATTTAAGACCAAGAGATAATATTCAAAAACCGCAAAGATTGACTTATTATTAAACATCATTAAAAATTATTAAATATTATTTCCTAGTTGTATATTACTTGTTTAATAACATTTTAAAATAAATCCAAAAAAATATATAAAAAAAAAAAAAAAAAAAAAAAAAAAAAAAGAAAAAAAAAAAAAAATATGAATTCTGAATTATGAATTATAAAATATGAATTATTTAGTTCATCGATATTTTACCAATCTTATTTAGTAGAAATATATTTTGATTTATCTTATACACAACAATAATGTAAAGAATTTTAAGTTTGATGAAAAAACAAATTATTTTAATTTTTAAATAAGTTCTATTGTAATTAAAACTAACAATGGAGGAATATTATATATTGAACATTAATGTTATATACCACATATACGATACATACTATACATTATGTACACTTAAATAAATACCAAGTATTGGACGACAGTCTTGTGCTGACCGTCACCCGATTCATCTCGTGTTTCTTTTATTAATATAGAACAGTTTCATAAAAAAATAAGCTTTTATATAAAAAAATTTTAAAACAGGAGGACATTAAACTTATGCAACTAGCTTCATCAGATTTCCAACTGGATGGCTCTCCAGCCCACTATGCTCGAGAGGTTAAGAATTTTAGACAAAGAATTTCAAAAATTAATGTTATTGGAGGAAAACTGTTCATAAGCATAAAATTAATTTTTTTAATCACTAAAACAACTTGTTAGTAGTTGGAGGTAAAAATAGGATGCCATGTGATTCAAGCAAATATAGGTTTATGCAAGAACAAAAATTATAAGTCTTTGTAGTGGTTTCATAAAAAAATAAGCTTTTATATAAAAAAATTTTAAAACATTTTTAAGAAAAAATTTTAAAACATTTTTAAGAAAAAATTTTGGTACGCCAATTAAGTTTTTATTATTGTTCGAAAAAAAAATTAAATTTATTGAATTTTCAAAAAAAAAATGTTTTTTTTTTTAAATTCAAAATTCGAAAAAATATTTTTCTTTAATTTTTGAAATGCAACGTTTTTTAAACTTTTTAGAAGCTTCTCTCTAAAAAACAATTCATTAAAATCCGTTATGCCCGTAATGCGAAATTAAAAATATTAAAAAATCGTTCTATGGTAGGTGCAGTCAGTAATATCTTGTTTTCAAAATTTTTTTTATTAAATTATATATCTTCAAAATTAATCGAAAGAAAAAAAAAATTAAGCAAAATTGTGGGAACCGTTTTCGAGAAAAATACGATTTTCGAAAACCTTTTTTTAACGTTTGTATGGAAGGTACCGTTATTTTTAGGTAAAATACATTTTTTTTCTTATATCTTGTAGATTATTTTAAGAAACTTTTATTTATCAAGTTTTAAAAAAATCGAGGATGCGGTTTTCGAAATATTGAGTTTTCAAAAAAAAAAAAATTGAAAAATTTTTTTAAAAATCCAAAAAAAAATTTATTGAAACATTTGAATACACAATAATATTGAAACTGCTGAGGAGCCTTAATATAAAACAAATGATCAAAATCGGTCGTACCGTTTTTGAGAAAATCAAAAAGAAAAAAATGGTTCTAAGGGGGGTCCCAAAAATAAAATTTTTTTTTGGAAATTTTTTTTTAATCATTACCCAGGTTTAACTAAATGACATTTTTTGAATTTTTTTTTAATTATGTGGGACAGTTTTTGAGAAAAAAAAAATATTAAAAAAAATTCGTATGGCAGGTACCGTTATTTTTGGTCTTTAAAAAAAAAAAACATCCGGGGGTAAAAAAATTAAAACCCATATCTGCAAAGTTTGAAGAAAATCGACCGAGCCGTTTAGCTGTAGTCGGACAGACAGACAGAATTGCGAGAACCACTTTTTTGTCTTCGCTATCATCGTAATGTCAACTTTGATTAAAATCTCAAGTTCGATTTTTTTAAAAATGCATAACTTGCCTTATAGTACCTATAAGTCGCAAGTTCAAATGGGGAAGAATAAAAGAACTGAATTATAAGACCGTTATTCTCGAAGTGTCATCAAAAGTGAGGCAGCAGGTATCATATTATAAATATTAGCACTGAAATCCAAAAACGGGCTCTAGCATTGATACAAAACGAAATAAACGAACTTATAGTTAATCTTAATTGTAGGGTAATACATGCTTTTTAATTCTGGTACACACAAATATATTTGATGAAGAAAAGGAATTTTACCACCTGGAGAGTAATGATACTCGTATTTGTAGGAAGCAATTTGTTTCAAAAACAATATCATACCAAAATATTCAAATACAATATTCGCGAAAAATAAAATCCCTTTTGAGAAAAGCTAAAACACTTGATAGTTTATTTGGAGAATTTGCAAATTGCATAAATGATAACTTGGATAAAGGTCACCACGTGTCAATGCTGTTCATGGATTTCGTAAGGCCTTCGATACATTAAATCACTCCAATCTCATAGAAGCACTAAGAAGGATTGGGATACGGGGTACGATGGCTGATTGACTATTGACTACCTTTGAAATGGAACATTTGGTGTTGAATACAAAAGTTCAAAATGCTGATCCAAAGATCATAAGAAATAGTTATAATCGAAGGAATGACGCCAGTTTTCAGGCTCATCCAGTCGAGGACACAATTGAGTACTCTGATGAACATCGATTTTATCAACCAATACAACACCAGAAAAAAGGAATGCTTCAAAGTCCATTAATTTACAATAACAACGGCAGACAGTTCAGTCAATGATCACAGAATTACCTCGTGAAATAGTCAATATTCTAATATAAAAAATGTTAACTAAAACCTTACAACTTTGAAATATTTTCTTAATGAAAAATGAATAACTTTACTCACTTTATAAATTTATATTGTATAGAAACTTAATCTTCTGCAGACAAGCTTCGGCTCCGCAGATTTTTATTTTATATAAATAAATACAAAAAATAATATTTCACATTTCCTGAAGAAAATCGACTTCAAAGTCGAAAATAGACGAATTAGGGGTATCCTGTTAACACAACTCCACCACACATCGGAGTGGATTATCGCCAAGGCGGATGATTATCATATGTACTTGTACAGTAAGTGTGAACCGGGAGCTATCCGAATGAGTTCGGAGTTATACATATTCGAACACTCTAATAGCCTTAAACTGTCAGGCCCAGTTTTTTGATTAACTCGAAATGACACTAGAAATTTATTTTTCAGTACAGTTTAAGCCCAATTTAACTCGGAGTTCTAGGCTCCACGTGACAATTAAAAAATGAGCATATTTTCGTGTCTTTTATTCTTCTTTGCAAAACAATATATTTGTTATAAATTTTAAATATTTGTATCTTCCTTTTTGGTTAAGATAATAGTAAATTCTCTTTTCGCTTAACTTTACTGTCTGATAGTATTTAATATTTACGAAAATCATGTTTCGATCGAAATGTATGCGAACAAAATAACAGCTCAAATTTTCAAAAATACGTTATGAATCAACAATACCTAAATATCAATTTAGACAAACCAAAAAAAAATAACACTATAAAAAAAATTTCATTAAAAATACTGCCATCAGCAGCTAAAACCCAATGGACAAGTGCCGATCCATTTCAGTAGGAGTTTTTCATTGCTGTCACTTTGCCATTAACCAACAACAGCTAAACCACTGTAGTCTTAATATAGTTACATCTAGCGTGCAACTTAATTTATAACAAGCCACACGCGTTTTTCCGTTCTGCATTTTTAAGATCACACGATTTCAATTTACGAAAAAAAAAAAAACTTTTGTCTGTAGCACAATAAAACCTGGAATTTATCCACACTACTCCGGATTCTCTGGATGTGCTGCAAGTGATATTTAAAAAAAAAAAAGCGATTTCTGTGAAAGATTAAATTAATGTACTACGGAAAACGACTGAAATGAATTTTATTCAGCGCAAACGACGAAACCCGTAACAACTCATAGACAATTAGCAGAATGAACGTTTCCATTTCTAATGTGTCATTTAGCTGTGATTTATGCTGTCTTGATGAGCACGCAATTTATATATGCAATAGTATGAGGCATGAGACATAAGGCTTGCAGAAATGCAGCTAGAGGAAGGGAACTTTAATGTTATTTACTCGTAATAAAATATTCAAGTGCAAAGTGCATGCCTTTAATTAGTACGAAGACACACGCTTCGATATACAGTTAGATTACATTTGTAGTCGTGGTTACACATAATGTGTGTAACAAATGGCCTTCGGGTAGGGGGAAAGAATATACCCGAGGTAGGAATGCCTGTCGTAAGAGGCGACTAAAATCCAAACTCCGTATACTGAGAAAGATGTATACAAAATATGGAATGAGTAAAACAAATAGATATAGTACCCCAGGTGGCAATTCAGATTTCCTGAAAAATCCACCCTCTTCGGAGGTCGGCTCTACGGATTCTGGGGAGAGCCAATTATTCCAAAACTTGATAAATCCTTTTTCAAGAAAACCAATGGTAGCTCGATCACCACCATCAACATCGAGTGCTTCCGGGAAAAAGAGTCCGCCCAAAGCGCCAGAGCGTGAAAAAGAAGACTCGGAGAAAATAGAATGTCTTGAAAAAGACAATAACGAACTTCGTCAAAGACTCGACGAAACTTTGAAACTCTATCAAGAGCTGAAAGAAGAAATACATTTTCTACGAAATAACAGCGATGCCGTAAAGAAAGCACAGAAAGAAATTGAGCTTCTTCGGAAAGAAAATGAAGAGTTGAAAAAAACTCAAAGACAAAACGATTCGAAAACAACTCCACAGCAGCTGGGTGTTTGCGAATATAAAACAGACGAAGAAGAGCTAGAAAGAGAAACGTCTTCAAAAAGACCTAGCAAAAAACGTAAAGCATTCTCCTCGCCAGAGGGAACCTCGTCTTCCGAAATAATAAAAGTAAATGTACCAAAAGATACGAATAAGAAAGAAAAAACTACTAAAATAAGACCACCGCCACCGATTAATGTCATCGGGATTGCGGAATACAATAAGCTTAAAATAATCCTTGAGGCGTTAACCCCAGCGAATTTTAAAGTTATCTCGCTTAATAACAACAAGTGGAAAGTTTGTGTAAAAGACTCCGATAGCTATCGTCTGCTTTCGCGAAGACTTAACGAAGCAAATGTAGAATGGTATACCTACGAAAACAAATCAGAAAGACCTTTACGAGTCGTTGCAAGAGGCTTACATTCCTCATGTCAAAAAAACGATGTAATCCGTGATCTTAAAGAAAAAAATTACAAGATCTTAAATGCTGAGAACATCGTAAAAAAAGAAAAACAACAAAAAGATAGAGAAACTGTCGTGGTAAAGCGTGGTCTCCCACTATTTATACTCACGTTCGATAAGACAGAAAAACTAGAGGAAATCTACAGAATTAAAACAATACTGAACCTCGTTGTTAAGATCGAACCTCTGAAAAGCCGTACAAAGCAAGTGCCTCAGTGTAAACGCTGTCAAGGTTTCAACCACACGCAAAGCTATTGTAAAAAAGAACCTAGGTGTGTAAAATGCGCGGGAAAACATTTAACTGCTGACTGCACTGGAAATAGCAAAAGTCCAGCGAAGTGCATAAACTGCAATGGAAGTCACCCGGCAAGCTATAGAGGCTGTGAAGTAGTTAAAGAGCTACAAAAACGCCGAGAAAAAATTCATATGGAAAGAAAACCAAAGAAACAAATAAAAAGCCCAATATCTAAGACTCCTAAAAGAATTAATACACTAAGAGTCGGCATCGGCAAAGAAAATCAAACCCCATCAACGTCAAAGACATCTCCAAAGAAACGTACTGTTAAGTCATACGCCGAAATGGCAGCTGCACAGACATCTCCAAAGAAACGTAGTGTAAACACAAATGCCAGAATGGCGGCTGCACCCGTAATAAATCAACCTGACTCTGACGCACTATCTCAATGCTTGGCTTTAATTTTGTCAAAATTTGAAGATCAGGTCAAAATCAATAGAACTATTTCTGATAGGTTAGCAAAAATCGAAGATTTTATTCGACCCAAACGTTTTAAAAAAAAATCATGATGGAAAACCTTAAAATTATTACGTGGAATGCCAACGGATTAAGGCAAAGACTTGAAGAACTAGAAATGGTCATACGGGAACAAGATATCGACATTTGTCTAATATCAGAAACCCACGTTAAAAAAGAATCAAATTTCAATATAAACGGTTATCTAGATTACCATGCAATTCATCCGTCGAACAAAGCAAGAGGCGGAGCATCATTATACATAAAAGAATGTATCAAACACTCGATAGGCCTTAAGCTTGAACTTGAACCGATGCAGCTTATAAGTGTGCAGGTTAAAACTAAACATGATACATTGAATTTCACATCTATATACTGCCCTCCACGGTACAGAATTGATAAAAATGATTTTTCAAACTTGCTAAAATCACTTAGACCATCTTTAATAATCGGTGGCGATTTTAATGCAAAACACACGTTTTGGGGTTCTAGATGCATTTCTCAAAAGGGCCGAGCGTTATATGAAGCCGGTATGGAGAATAATTGTGATTTTCATTCTAGTGGGAAACCAACTTATTGGCCGACAGATACCTCGAAAATACCTGACCTGATTGATTTCTTTATAGTCAGGGGAATACCGTCAAATCGAATAAAAATAACGGAATGCTTTGATCTTTTCTCTGACCACTCTCCCGTTATTCTCACTATGAGCGAAAGTATTGTTAAAATTGAAACACCACCTAGGTTAACAAACGGTAAAACTAACTGGGAAGGTTTTAAGAAAGATATTGAAGATAATGTTGAATTAAGGGTATCACTACAAACACCTCTTGAGCTTGAAGAAGCGGTAGATAATTTTGTGCATATTGTTCAAAAAGCCGCATGGAACAATACTCCTTACCAAAGACAAATGTCAGGCTATAGAGAAGCTAAATATCCCCAAGAGATAAAAGAGGTACTTAAAGACAAGCGAAAAGCGCGCAAAAAATGGCAACAAACTCGTGCTCCCCAACACAAAGCTAATTTAAATCACCTCAGTAATTTGCTTAAAAAGATGATATCAGATTTTAAAAACCGCGAAGCTGGAAATTACCTTGAAAACTTGACGGCAGGTAAAGAATCTAATTATTCTCTATGGAAAGCGATAAAAGCTACGAAAAAACCAAAGCTTCCAGCACCCCCGATTATGAAAGACCAAAATGAATGGGCAAGAAGCGATAAAGAGAAAGCAAACGTTTTCGCTGATTACCTAGAGGAAACATTTAAGCCGTTCAATGGGCAAGCATTGAATGATGATATAAGTGTGAATATAAATTCAAATGAAAGCTCCATCACAAGAAATGTTACGCTTGCCGAATTAAGCAAAGAAATTAAGAAACTGAAGTCAAAAAAAGCACCAGGATACGACTTAATTACTGCGGAAATTCTTAAAAAGCTCCCACGGAAAGGTTTAGTAAACCTCCTTTACATAATGAACGCCACTCTAAGGTTAGAATATGTTCCAAATCAATGGAAAGTCGCAGAAATAATAATGGTCTTAAAACCTGGCAAACCATCACATGAAAAGAAATCGTACAGGCCCATTTCACTTCTTCCTGTAGTGTCGAAGGTCTTTGAGAGAATATTTCTTCAGCGTCTTCAGCCCATAATAGAAGAAAAGGGTCTTATACCTGAACACCAGTTCGGTTTTAGAAGTAAGCACTCGACGATTGATCAAGTGCATAGAAACACCGATGTCATCGAGAAAGCCTTTGAAGAAAATAAAATTTGTTCAGCGGTCTTTTTAGATGTGTCTCAAGCTTTTGACAAAGTGTGGCACGAAGGCCTCAAATACAAATTGAGACAAGTCCTATCTGAAGGACTATACAACATTCTTAGAGAATATCTAGAGAAAAGAATTTTCCGCGTTAGGCACGGAAATGATTATTCAGATTTTAAAGAAATAGTGGCTGGGGTACCACAAGGTAGTGTTCTAGGTCCCATTTTATACCTTTTATTTACACGCGACATACCCCAAACAGACAATACAATTGTAGCTACTTTTGCAGACGATACCGCAATACTTGCAGTAGGCAAAACGGCTAACGAATCGACATGTAAATTGCAAAATGCTCTTAACAATGTCAATGAATGGACAAACAAATGGCGAATAGCGCTTAACGAATTTAAGTCAGTCCACGTGGACTTTACTTATAAGAAAATTAATAGATTACCAGTCTTTATTAATACAACTCAAGTTCCATTTGCAAATGAGGCAAAATATCTCGGGATGACTCTTGACGCGAAATTAAAATGGAAGTCACATGTTAAAAATAAATGTGATCAATTAAATACTAAACTAAGGGAAATGTACTGGTTACTCGGACGACATTCTAAACTTAGTATCGAAAACAAATTATTAGTTTACAAACAGGTACTTAAGCCTGTCTGGACATATGGTATTCAACTCTGGGGTTGTACCCACGATACAAATCTAAATAGTCTACAAACTTTTGAAAACAAATTATTAAGGTCCTTTGTAAATGCGCCGTGGTATATTAGAAACGAAGATCTTCACAGGGATCTTGGAATCCCCACGGTTCGCGAAGAAATAAAAACTTTTTCGCAAAGGCATAGAAAGCGTTTAGTTGAACATACCAATAGAACAATCTTAGAAATTCTTGACGAAACAAATTTAGTACGACGTTTGAGAAGGACCAAACCTTCCGATCTAGTACGGTGAAATTATTGTACTGTATTATGTATATTTAAATCATCGCTTAAAATAGAAAGAAGCTATTCAACTAGCTTATAATTAAACCAGTAGGAACTTTCACCGGAAAGTTGCCTACAACACGTTACTTAACTTCGAGAAAGATAAATTGCTAGATAAGTTCCATATGAACTTAGTTGCAATCGGGAGGAGGAGGTGGTTTTAGTGCGGTCGGCCTGATTAACGGTCTGCTTGCATAGAGTCTTACCTTCCGTAAGGCTTTATGGGGGCAGAGTTGTTGGTCGGGAGAGTCCCACATATCTATGAGCGCGCGTTTTTCGGTCCTCATAGAATCTTTGAAGATTTCAACACCTACCCACGGGAAAAAAAAAAAAAAAAAAAAAAAAAAAATTGTGTAAGAAGGATAGATTCAAATGATTTTAAACGGGGTTGCCACAGACTCTGATGGTTATACTGGTTTAGGAAGAGCCTGCAACTTACATTCCTTTTGCCATATGCCATATTCCGTTTTTTTTGGATATCAGCTATGTCCAACACCTGCAAAATAATGCCAATAAATGCCATCCAAAGTTTAGATACATCCGCGTTATCAAGTTTGAAAATAAAACTCAAAAAACTTGACTTATGTTTTTAAATGTATAATGATTAAAATGAAGGTTTGGCTCCAATTTTCGGGGTCCCAATTCTAATACCAAAAGTTAGGCTAGGACCGCACTTGCGATTTTTTGTCGAGGCGATTAAAAAGTCGTAGTCGCTACAAATTATTGTCATGCACGCACTTGCGATTTTTTTGCGCGCGATTATTTAATCACAAAAAATGAAACACACTACTTCTTATGTGAGTGCACGCATTGGCTACAAATAAATAGCCACAGAAAAATCGCTTATAAAAATGGAACTTGTTTCATTTTTATAATCGCTACGATTTTTAAGTCGCATGTGCGTGCATTCACATTTAAGGCCATGTGTCTTACTTTTTGCGACTAAAAAATCGTGAATTATTATTATTTTGAATTATTATTAATTGCGACTACGATTTTTAAGTCGCAGTAATTTAAATCGCAAGTGTGGGCATATCCATTTGAGTACATGTGTTTCATTTAAGTTTACGACAATCGCATCGCAAGAAAAATGAAACAAATTGCGACTTTTAAATCGTCATGATTTGTTGGTAGCAAGTGCGTTCATTCTCATTTAAATTCATGTGTTCTATTTTTGCGGCTTAAAAATCGTGCGATTGAAATCGCAAGTGCGGTCCTAGCCTTAGTTAGAAAAATTAGATTTTTCTTCAAATTCCATTTTCTTCGTGGCTGCACTATTTTGGTCAGACAACACCCGAAGGAAGGTATATCGAGATTTTTGCTGAGCTAAACAAATTGACTCAGCTTGTTGACGAGCCAACTCGGATTCCTGACGTTGCAGGTCGATTCTTCAACTTTCAAGATTTGTACTTTACCTCTGACGCTGATAAATAGACCATAAGTGTATTATCGCCTCTACACAGAGAAAAAAGTACCACATAAAATAGAAGAAAAGTAATAAGATTTCTGTATGGTTTTCATACAAGAAGAAAGTTTTATTAAAACCATAGGTAAAATCTTATTTAAATCTTGATGCCCATTTTATACGATTTCTACATATTTTTAAAAAGATATCTCATTGCGTTTTTATATGACTGCTTCTTAGAACAATAAGAAAATTTGAAAAATATTAGCAAATTTTTTAGAGACAATTAGAAGATCTTATTGATATGTGAAAATCTTTTAGAAATAATAAGATCTAATTGCAAGAATAAGACAACGCTTTAAATCAATACGAAAAAGTCATTGAAATCATGTGAAAAGTCTTAGGAACAATGAGAATGTCTTATTAAAAGTATGTAAAAATCGATTTTAAATAATCTAGAATATAAATAATTAAAAATTACCATTATGTACGGTTTTCTGTTAAATTCATTTAAAGAAAAGGCAAAATAATATTTTTTTTTTCAAAGTATTTATTGCTTTTAAATATATATACATATATTTATTATAAGTAGAAAAAAATTAATTCAAAATTCTTTATAATAAAAAAAGGAACATGTTTTTATAAAACTCTTAAACTGCTAATAGGAAAATAAATAAATAATATTGAAACTAACTATAAACAAAAATAAATAAATTCTTATTAAGAAAAAAGGAACACATTTTCATTAAGACTCGAAATTGGACACAAAGCAATAGGTGACTTACGGAACACTAATGGGCCAAAATCCATATTTACACAAAATGAGTTGTATTTAAAAATAAATTTTGAGTTTCAATTGCATTAAAAATATAAATTTGCTTCAAATTTTCTTCGCTATAATAATAATAATAAAATAAAAACATCGTTGTTGCAGTAATTGTTTTACAAGAACTTAAAAGGCTTTAACATTTAAAAACTAAATTTTAAATCTATCACAAAAAAACAAAATCGCTTTGGCTCCTGACTCACAAGTGTTCCGTAAGTGACTCGATGATTTGATACACACTACGCTTTAATTACAGTACTTTTTCGGGCGAACGACCTTAAGTCCGTTGTTTAAGTCAAAGTAGCCGGAACTGTCGAAGTTGCTAAAAAAATTGTCGACGTCTTCCATCTCAATTTTTTCTAGGACGTCAATTGAGTTAACTCCATAAAATTTCAGCAACGAGGACACCGAACTACTGAGACCACACAAAAGAAAAATTTGCCGAGTCTCCTCAATATCCTCAATGTTCCATATTAAGAATGGAACGCTTATTGTTCAATCACATTGTCATTTTCCATTTTCATACAATCTTTGTTATTTTTTCTTGAAACACTTAGAAATATTTTTTTACTTTAAGTTCCGCACGTCTTAAGCTTGAAGAAAAACATTGAACTAATGAGATATTCTTATTGTAGACACGGCATAGAAATAACGGGATTCAAGCATGCAAGTTAATAAGATTGACTTCTTCAAACTGATAATTAATAAGATTTTTTTATTATTTATATCGCTTAATGTGATTTTCACATACATATTTATAAGAAAAAACTTATAGATTTAAGAAGATTTCCTTACAAGCCTTTATAGAGAAAAAGTTAATAAGATAGACTTCTTAAAATTGATAAGTAATAAGGTTATCACATTATTTACAGCATTTTATGTGATTTTTCATATGGAAAGAGTCGCACAATCTTTTTAAAACTTCAATAAGATTTTCTTCATTAAATCAATAAGCTTTCTCTATGAAAATATCACATTATTCAATGCTTTTAATAAGATTTCTAAGTAAAGTACCTCAATAAGACTATCTTATTGATTTTATGTAGTCTTCTCTTCTTGCAGCACAGACGAGACGGCTGTTGATTCAACACTACCAGGGAGTGATATGACTCCTCCTGTACTTGAGAGCGTAAACGATTTTATGGGACGAATCTTCTTTCGCACTCGTGCGAAATTCACAAATACCATGGCCCGGATAATATCCCTCCCAATGTTCTGAAGAGGTGTTCTTCAACGCTGGCAAAACCACTGCGTAAGCTTTTCCATCTGCCCTTCTCTACATTTTTCTTTCCGAGTGGATGGTAAACAGCGTTTGTCCAGCCTGATTTGATGATATATCTCACCGAACGTTGGCACAAATCTTTACATTGGTTTGGAGAAAGTAAAAATATTGCACTTGATATTTCAAAAGCATTTGATAGATTTTGGCATCAAGCTCTCTTATCGAAAATGCGTGCATTTAATAGCGATGAATCTCTTCTGCGAAATGACCTATCGGACCCTTCACTACAAGTTAGTGTTGGACGGTTTTACATCTGGTAAAGATAAATAAACGGTGGTGTACCACAGGTCTCCGTTTTGTCTCCGACACTCTTCCTTATGCTCATAAATGATCTTTTGTCTGAAACTTCTAGTAAACTGTATCGGCCAGTGTTAGTGATGACCGTGAATTATCGATTCGGCGCCGTTCGCACCAATTGGGCTTCTATTACTCCATTACGTGGAAAATTTAACGGAAGGATTTAGATTGTGAAGCCTTTCAAAATACAGCTGGTGCAATAATTGAAGCCGAACGACTTACCACAACGCCGATTTTTTGGTGAATGGGCTCTTGAAAAGTTGGCCGACGATCCACTTTTTTATCGAAAAATTGTGTTCAGCCACGAAGCTCATTTCTGGTTGAATGGAACAAGCCAAACCGCCGTATTTGGAGTGAAGAGCAGCCAAAACCATTGCAAGAGCTACCAAAGTATCCAGAAAAACTCACTGTTTGGTGCGGATTATGGGCTGGCGGAATCATTGGACCGTATTTCTTCAAAGATGATGCGAATCGCAACGTTACTGTGAATGGTGAGCGCTACCGTGCGATGATAACAAACTTTTCTTTTGCGAAAATGTTTCAACAAGACGGTGCTACATGCCATACAGCACGCGTAAGAATAGACCAATTGAGAGACGAGTTCGGTGAACAGTTTATTTCCCGTTTGAAGCCGGTCAATTGGCCGCCTAGATCGTGCCATTTAACGCCTCTAGACTACATTTTGTGGGGCTATGTTAAGGCTCATGTCTATATGGAGGCCAACATTGAAGCATTTATTCGTGAGATACCGGCCGAAATGTTAGAAAGAGTATTCCAAAATTGGACTAAGCGGATGGACCATTTGAGGCGCAGCCGCGGCAAACATTTGCATGAAATAATCTTCAAACATTAAATTATATCGGCCGTACTATCGATTCAAATAAAGATTTCATGCATTTTTCTGAATCTTATGTTTTTTTTTTTTTTAATTTCCGATAGCTCTTAAAAATCACTCGTTATACATATAAGTACGTTTGTAGGTAGTTATTCGATTCTCTTTTTAGTTTTCATTTGGATAAAGTTAATATAATGTTCTACTGTTTAATCAACACTTATAAATTGTTCACTGAAATGTAGAATGCAGAAATACTTTAAGCCAAAAATCCGAAAAAAAATTCCCAAAATTCAAGCTACCGCATGGGAGTCCTAATTGTTGATAACTTTGATTTATTCTTATTTTATTAATAAAAAATAGTCTCAAGAAAACTTTCTGAATGAAGCCTAATCAATCGCAGTAACAAAAGCAATTTACTCTGGCAACCCTTAGAATATTGAATTAGTAATAATCTATTTTCGTTCGCTATCACACTAATGTCGGCACTTAAGTTGTATCTGTTTGACATTTTCGCATGTATCACTCAATCTATCGGATCAGGCCAACCAACCACTCCCTTCTTGTCGGAAGGTGCTTTCATGTACACAACATCACATGCTACTTGAAGTAGGAATGCTTTCGCAGTACTGGCCTAAAAAAAATATGGTATGCATACTCATTCAAAAAAAGAAACAAAAAACATTCTCGAACAAATAACAAAAATTCTAATTATAGCCGCATAGTGTTTGGGGTAGGTTCTATTATGTTTGTTGATGTTATGTTAACGCATAAAATTGCCTTGTATTTTTGTACCGTTATAGTCTACACATTCATATGTACAGTGCTCACATAAAATTGTGGTTGGTGAATTTATTTGAATAATCAATTAATTTTTCGTTAATTAATGAAATAAATTTATTGATTTAACCAGGGCCTGTTCTACCGGCGAGTCCTCGGATTTATGAAAAAACACAGCATACTCTTCTCGTTCTTTTTCTTCAGTTTTAAACTTTTAACATCTAAATAATATTAATTTTGAAATAAGTGAATATACTGTTGCACAAAACATATTGCATCTGGATGATTGTTTTAGTCTTGGTCCTGATGGTGTGCCATCCTCTATTTAAAAAAATGTGTCTCTTATTTGTCGTACCCTTTATGAGTTCTGTTTAACACGTCCTTAAAAAGTTCGCTTTTTCCAATTATCTGGAAAAGGTAATTTATCATTCCAATACACAAGTATATCTGTGATATACCTAAACTGTTTGAGTCTATCGTATGTAGTGTCCTTACATTTCATTCTAGTTCAATTATTTGTGATAACCAGCATGGTTTTGTCAAAAAAACGGTCTACTGTTACTAATTTGTTTAATTTTACGTCCTTTTGTTTAGATGTTTTTGAGAAACGTGAACAAGTAGATTGCGTATTTACTGATTTTAGTAAAGCGTTTGACAAGTTGTATCATAAAACACTTATTTTTAAACTGTTTCGTTAAGGTTTTAACGATAATTTCTTAAATTGAATTTCATCATACTTAAAAAATAGACAATATAGTGTAATTTTTCGTAATGAATATATGAGTCCGTTTATTGTGAACTCTGGTGTACCCCAGGGCAGCCATCTAGGCCAATTTTTTTTTATTTTATTTATAAATGACTTGATTTCGATTATAAAAAATTTTCTGTCTGTCTATCTTTATATATGCTGATGACATTAAACTTTTTAAAAGAATTAACTCTACATCTGACAGCCTTCTTTTACATGATGAACATTGGTTTCGAATGTTTGCAAATTAAAATGGCAAGGGAAAACAGTGCCTTAGGTTTAATGCAGTGCATTAAAATCTTCTAGAATCTTCTCTGTGACCTTGGATATGTCTATGTGGCCTAGGCTACCCGACTTTGCTAGTGTTTTTCAAGCAATTAATTCTAGTACATCATCCTCCAAATTAGGATGACCTTGCTAGCCTCAATATTTATCACCACAATGCCATTCTAATCTGGGATCCCACTCATTGTGGCCTTGATGGGAATGAACGGACGGATGAGCAGGCCAGGCAAGGATCAGCCCTTCATAACTCAATCGCGGAGAGAGTCAACATTCTGCTCGGAGTTATGTAGGGCAATATTGTCTGAATTTTTCTTAGCGAATCAAACCGTAGGTGGAGAAGTCGATGGCCAATAGGAGAACATGCATCGAAGCTAGACATTCCTCACAACACTCACTGTCATAACTGTGGGGACCAGCGGAAAAAGGAAATAGTCGTCCATTACTTCCATTACTTTGCTCTTGCCAAATTATAGCAAAATCATTAAATAAATAAAAATAAATTTGGTAGTGCAACAGCTCGAAGTGAACCAGGACCTAGTGACTTACAAATCTCAACCATTTCTGTGTGCATGTTACCAGGAACGGAGGGGACCTACAATTTTCTGCCGATTCCGAACGGCTAATGAGCAGCACTTTTCAGACAAGAGATATTCTTAACAGATTTGTAAATTCCTCGCAAAAGGTAGTACACCCCTGAAAAAAACTTTTTTGCAGCGGCTGAGAATCGAACTCGAGACAGTCCAACGCACTAACCATTATGCCAAGTTGTACACAATCATTAGGTATGACATTTTTTGACGAAATTGACGACTTTTCGGAAATAAAGATCAAAGACTATCTCTCTTCTTAAGGCGACGAATTGACTCTAGGACAACGTCGGTATTTTTTGTGCCCTGCTCTCCGTTTGACTCCTTAGATCCCGAACTAGCGGACTTAGGGATAAGCTACATTTTCAGCACCAGTCAACAAGCTACTTGCTTGGCACAGAGTAGATGGTGTCGGATGAGTGTGAGAAAGTGATGGTCTGGCTGAGTGACTGATCCAATTTCCGGATGATTGTGCAAGAGCAAACGCACCATAAAAGACATCAAAACCTTCTATAATCTTTCATATTTTTGAACTTCATCTAAATTGGATGACTCCATGAGAATGACCACAATTTCTTATATAAATTTCATCCAAAACTTCATAAAATGTATGTGTTTTTGGGTCCACTTATTTATGAGTTTTTTTTTATTATTGTTTTGTTCATCAGATAAAAATAAGAAAGCTTTATGTTTATTACGCGTTTTTTAAAAAAAAAAAAAAAACTTGACCTCAAAGTCAAAATTTTGCTCAGGCAAGAAAAATTGAACACTGATGAATATCTGGCAACTCTAAAAATATATCAGCTCAATTTAAACGTAGTTTCAAAGGTTAGTAAGGTTAAATAAGGTATCTACCATTAGTGCCGACAGAGAAATTGACCTTAACATGGGTCAGGGTACACCAAAGTTAGCCTTTTTTTAAATCGTCAAAAAGTGATGTCAAAGTTGAAAATCAGACTTACTGTAGAACAATTTTTTTTCTTAAAATATGACCAAGAATCACATCCCAAAGTATGGCACAAGAATTACCGGACACCCTGTATAGGTACATGCGTTTACAACTACATACCTACCAACATTTTTGATCTCACAATTTTTTGTCCATCCTCAATGCTTTTACATTCTGAAGACCCAATCATGGGCTTATGAATGGAGGTCTCAAATGTGTATTTGGCCATGGATTTGTTTCACCTAAATCTTTAAATCGGGGTTACATTTTTAAGGCTTAGAATATGCACATAAGTTACTTCATCCTGCCCGATGAGTTCCTTTATTTATACAATCGAGGAAAGTTCGAGGATAGGAAGATGGGTGAATAGGCGACTCCTGTATGTGCTTATGATTGCCCAAAATGGAGAAATTCCTCCGGTTTAGAAAGATATTGTCCGATCGGGACAGAAAGGATAGGGTAAGACAGGAAAACCAGTTCTGGTGATTTAATACCTACTGAAGATTGAACGATTGCTATTAGCCGTGTTTTTTTGGTAAAGTTATCCGTAGTACAGTAGGATTTTATATGATAAAAAAAATACAACATCCGCAGTAGGATCACTGCCGATACTCGAATAAACGTCAAATCTCTATCCGCAGCAGGATCTCACTTCTCCTTTTATCGGCAGTGATCCTACTGCGGATGTTGTATTTGTTATTCATATAAAATCCTACTGTACTACGGATAACTTTTCCAAAAAAACACGGCTATTGAAAGTTGACTTGAATGTTTTGTATTGTCTTAGCCAACTTACATAGGTTGAAGATGTAGTTTTAACTAGGAAACAGCCCGGTGGTACAAAAAAAAATTATAGTTTACCTCAGAGCACCCACATAGGACTAAAGTTGGTTGTACAAGTTATTAAGAAGTAGGCTAGTTTTTTCTGCATTTTTTGTCTAACTGTAAGATAGTTGTAAGTTAATAAGTATGTAATAAAAAATAAATTTAAGAAACCTTATGAAACCTATTTTTTAAATATTGTACGTAATTATGAAATATATTTTTTCGAAACATGTAACTATGTATTTTTTAAGGTACTATAAAAAATTAAGTCTTACTTATACACCGTTGAATTGAATTAAAAATTGAAATTGAATATGTCCGTTTCAAGCTTGAAGATGTATTAAGTATTTTTCAATAAGCCGATTTTTAATCATTCAAAATGAAAAAAAAAATATTAAAGTTAGATACACTTTTAAGTTAACAAAAATATAATTTATTTAGTGTGTATCCTTCTGGAAAAATATGTCTTTTCTCTTTTATTTATATATTTTTTTATTAATCAATTTAAAATTAAAAACATTTTTTTTTTTCAAAACAGTTTATTTTGCTGTTTTTAAAAACACTATTTTCGACGCCTTTTTAGCCCTTTTTATGTATTTCTTCTGATATTCTACAAATTTGAAGATATTTATTTGTGATTTTAAGGGATTGGCTTCGGATTATTTTAAAGTTTTTGAATATTTTTGTCATTAAACTCGATTTTTTGGTGAAAATTCCATACAACCGCTCATGCCTCCTCACTTCTGTTACATTTACAGTTAAACGTCCGCCGACATTTACGTGGAAACCAAATTTATGTTTCCTTAAACACTGTTTCGGCGGTCAGCCATCAGACGAATAGGGGGAACAACATGTAGCATACGAAAACATGCACGTGCCGTAACTATTCGGGACTGGTGGAAGTGTGATCATAGCCTCTCCGCGGCGGCCGCTAGAAACAAGCCTTTTAAAAAAGGTTTGGCTAATATGATCAGGCTGGTTCCTCAGGTTGGCGACAGGTTAATTCCCTGTCCCGTAAAACTAAAAGAATTTCGAGAACGACAACAAGCCTCGGAAACGGACTGATCACACGACGACAACCCACGCAAAGAAAACGGAAAAACGATTTACGAATTTTCTTATGGAACGTACGATCGCTCTATAGAGCTCGAGCTGCTCAGCAGCTAGCCGATGTCCTGTCAAAGTATAAAGCTGACATAACAGCTCTTCAAGAAATCAGATGGACAGGGAATGGTGTTTTACAGAAGAAAGAATATGACATATACTACAGCTGTCATACAAAACACCATGTGCTCGGGGTAGGCTTCCTAGTCAGCGAAAAAATGAAGTCTACTATCATCGGCTTTAACGCTATAAGCGAAAGGCTATGCACCCTTCGCGTGCGAGGCAAATTTACGAACATCAGCCTCATTAACGTTCACGGACCTACGGAGGAGTCCTCAGACGAAGAAAAAGAGACTTACTACGAACAAGTCGAGAGGGCCCTCAATGCCTGTCCAAGGTATGATGTTAAAATCATCCTTGGGGATTTGAACGCAAAAATAGGTCGGGAGCCGGTATTCAGGCATTACGCAGGCACCCATAGTTTGCATGAGAACACTAATGACAATGGACTTCGAGTCTTAGAATTGGCAGCATCGAAAAACATGGTCGTTGCGAGTACCAGGTTCCCGCGTAAAGATATCTACAAAGCCACCTGGGTATCACCTTAAAAATACTGTCATTAGTACTGCCAACTCCATCTTAGGCAGCAGTCGTAAAAATCGGAACGACTGGTTTGATAATGAATGCAAGCTAGTGACTGAACGTAAGAATGTTGCGTACCGAGCAATGCAACAATCTCATAGAACGCGGGCACGCGAAGAGGAATATAAAGAGCTCAGAAGAACAGAAAAACGGCTTCACAGACAAAAGAAATCAGCCTGGGAGAAGAACCTAATCTGTGAAATAGAAAATAGCCGAGAGCGAGGTCCGCACCAGGCGCGGAAGTTCTACCAATCCGTCCGAAACATGACGCAGTACACACCACGCTGCACATACTGCAAGGACGGAGAGGGAAATCTGATCACCGATCCTGAAAGCATACTGGAGCGATGGGAAGTGTACTTTAATGAATTGCTAAATGGTCAGCTCACTGCAGAAGTGGAGGCTCCACTACTTCAAGAAGAATACCCTATGTTGCCGCCACCAAGCATAGAAGAGGTTGAGAAGGCTATAGGCCGGCTTAAACAGAATAAATCCCCGGGAGCCGATGGCATACCAGCCGAATTATTTCATCACGGCGGGCCAGCCTTACGTCAAGCAATTCATGATATTATAGTGCACGTATGGGAGCAGGAAGAAATGCCAGAAGACTGGCGAAAAGGCATAATATGCCCCATACATAAGAAGGGAGATGTCACAACGTGCAGCAATTATAGAGGTATCACGTTGTTGAGTACCGCCTATAAGATACTCTCCTCTATCCTACAAGACCGGATAACCCCATACGCTAAAACCGTCATCGGACAATATCAGTGTGGTTTCATTCCAGGCAAATCAACAACTGATCAGATCTTTACCCTTAGGCAGGCGATGGAAAAATGTCTAGAATTTAACATTCCAACATACCATCTGTTTATAGACTTTAAGGCCGCCTATGATAGCATAGCCAGGGTAGAACTTTACAAAGCCATGAGAGAATTCGGCATCCCAAATAAATTGACAAGACTATGTAGGTTGACCATGACCAACGTAACAAGCCAAGTAAAAATAGCCGGACTGCTATCCAGACCAATCAAAATCTTTAATGGACTCCGACAAGGGGACGGTTTGGCCTGCCTCCTCTTCAACCTGGCGTTGGAGAAAGCAATCCGTGACTCTGGCACGGCAACAAGAGGGACCATCGTCAACAGGTCCAGCCAGTTACTGGCTTACGCAGACGACATCGACATCATCGGAAGAACCGAACAAGCTGTACACGATTATTTCATCCAGATCGAGCAGGCGGCACAAAATCTGGGGCTGCACATTAGTGAAGGTAAAACAAAGTACATGGTGGCGTCGAATGCGAGAGGAACAGTTGGTCAAACAATCAAGGTTGCGGAGCACGAATTTGAAGTGGTGCAATCCTTTAAATACCTTGGGTCAATAGTAGCAGCCGATAACAATATAGAAGAAGAAATACGCGGGCGGCTTCTCAAATCCAACAGAGCCTACTATAGTCTGTCAAAGCTTTTCAAATCCAGAAATCTCACCATAACTTCAAAACTGCTGCTGTACAGGACCATGGTCCTGCCAGTACTCACATATGGATCCGAGACTTGGGTGCTTAGCAAAAGGCACTCCGACCTCTTAGCTGCGTTCGAGAGAAAAGTCTTAAGGAGAATTGTTGGCCCCATATGTGAGGAAGGACGATTCCGGAGACGGTACAATCATGAACTGTACGCAATCTACCTAGAAGCACTGTTTCAAGTCAATATCGTCGTCGTTCTATGAAAACTCCCTAAGTCCATTTAAAAAAAAATGTGATTCAATTCTTATTTAATTCATTTCGGATAAACCCATTCTACAATTGAAGCCTGAGATCTTGCTATTCTGATAATTTTTGGATTTTTTTATATTAATTTCCAAGTTTAAATGCAAATAATCTCAAAATACAAAAAATGGACTTGGGACTTTCATAGAACGACGACGATATGTATCTTCTTAATGTCAAAACTTAAACTTGAAGATCCGCCATTAGAAGTTGCTTCAAAAGGTAGCAGTCTCGTCTTTTTTGAATATGATTTTTTATTTATTAATTTAATTTTATTTCAAAATTTTTCACAGCACTTTACATCTCTCAAATATTTTTGGATCGGATTTAGGTTTAGATGCTGTCTGTCAGGTTGCCTATGCTGTGCTTATATTTGTTACGTGGGCTCTGTGATTTCAAAAGTCGATTGATGACGACCACTATTATTTAGATGCTGATGATGGTGGTGACGGCGATGATGACGTCTGCTAAATCTGGACTAATATCTGCTTGGCTGTTTTGTCTGACAGGTATACCTATGAAGATTGTTTCTTAAAGACGAAAATGGTCATCTATGTCACGGATAGTTTTGCTTAATTTATCTGGCATTAAAAATAGATACTAGTTCTACGCGAACTCATCAGTCACGTCTGGTTCCACCCACTTATATAATTTTCGTGGCGGCTAGGATGGCAAGGGTGGTGGTATTTGTGGAGGTCATTTTCATTTAGTCCGTTCTGGAAATAGATTCTCATTTGCAGAGAAAGGGAACTCACTGCCCGAGTGACAAAGTGAATAGAGTGCAATTGCAATTTGTTTTCATGTTGTTGCCTTCTGGTGGTTCTAATGGATTATCATGATGTATTTGATATCTTCTTTTTTGTATAAAAAAAGAACTGGGGAGAAGAAAAACAGTGATAATGATAGTTTAGTGTGCATGAAAAGATGTTTTCTTTTCACCGAAATACTTGATGATCATCGTCGGAGTCAATTCACGTCATCATCATCAGCACACACCGTCACCAATTCGATGTGGGTTGCACTCGAGTACTTAATGGAGCATTGCCGATGAATGATGCTACAAGGATAACAAATTGCATGCCGTTTTGCATTTTAATATTGATTTTGATGTCACATCGTGTTCCAGGGGAATGTTAATTTGTCTTCTTTTTTTTCGCTGCGGGAAAAAATGTTCATGAGGACAGAGGTAGAAGGTCATAGTAAAATGAAGGTGAGAGTAAATATTGCGCTAAGGACTGTTGTGGAAATTTTAATATAATGGTGACCTATGAGGATTTTTATATGGATGAAGTCATTAAATTAAATTTATGAGTTTTTATGAATAGTACTGTAATTTAATGTAGAAACTTTTTCTTTTGAAAATTTAGAACATTGCAAGTAGTTCTATTCATAGTTTAGATTATCAGAGTGTTAACTTGGGCTATGAATTGGATTCTGAGCACTATTCATTTTTACCTTTAATTTGTTATTTTTTCCTTCTAATAAATTTTGGATGATTCGATAATACATAAATTGATATTCTGGGTATATTATTACGATATTTGATTTAAATTATTTACAAAACAAAAACTGTTTTTCTGAGATTTTCTAAGCTTATACTCTTAACGCAACAAATTAATTATTTAATTAATTAATTAATTTTTTAAAATAATTAATTTTCAAAACCATGAGTTTCACTGCCACACTATAGGAGCAATGGAAATACCCATTTTAAATGTAGGCATAATATCGAATTATAATCGTCGTTTCATATCAAACAAAATTTTGAAAAAAAAATCCGATTAAAACATAATTTTTTGAAAAAGTCGCATTTTGGAACATAGATTATTGTCTTAAAGTAAAAAAAGACTAATATTTTAAATTTTTTAATTTTTATTTTTATTTTTTATTAGTTTATGCAAGAACACAAATTATAAGTCGTTATAGTGGTTTCTTAAAAAATAAACTTTTATACACAAAATTTTTAAAACATTTTTAAGAACAAATTTTGGAAGGCGAACTTTATGTTTTGGTTACTGTACGAAATAAAAATTAAATTTTTGAGATATCGAATTTTCAAAAATACAAAAACTATTTTTTTTTAATGCAAAGTTATTTAATCTTTTTGGAAGCTTCTCTATAACAAATATCATTAAAATCCGTTATACCGATAATGAAAAATTCAAAACTCGAAAAATTGTTCGATGGTAGGTACAGTCAGTAATATTTTTATTTTAAAATTTTTTATTGAGTTATATATTGTAAAAACTAATCGAAAGAAAAAAAAATTATCAAAATTTTAGGTGCCGTTTTTTGAGAAAAATACGATTTTCGAAAATCAGTTTTTTTAATATGTATGTATATAGTCAGCACCGTTATTTTTAGATAAAATTTTTTTTTTTCACATCGTGTAGACTTTATTTAAAAACTTTTAATTAATAATTTAAAAAAAAAATCCAGAAAAATCGGTTTTTGGAATGAGTTAAAAAAAAACAATTTTTTTAATCCAAAAAAGGTGGGAAAATTTGAATGCACGATACTATTCAAACTTTTGCGGAACTTAGACATAACAACAAATTATTGAAATCATTTGTACCGTTTTTTGAGAAAATCAAAAGCAAATCGGCTAACCCGTTAAGGCTGTAGTCAAACATACTGACAGAATTGCGAGACTTTTTTCGTTATCGCTGTGTCAAGTTTGATAGAAATCTGTTTTTTTTTACGAATATGAAAATGTAAATATGAATAAAAATATTATCAATTTTCGAAATGATTAAGTTAATGATATCCTGTCCGAGGATATCTAAAATGCTAACGGTTCGAGTTACGGTATTAGATGTACAAAAATATTAATAATATTAGTATAGGAACAGGTTCAGTCGTGAAGGTGTTGACTCAGCGAATCTAATATGATTCGCTGTCTTTATATTGGGTCAATGTCCGAGTGCAGTACGAAACCATTTAACTATCGTACGCAAGTTGGATATTCTTTTGTTGTTTAAATAATTTTAGCGAGATTTTTTAGAAAATAAAGTAGGAAATTACCCAAAAAAACAACATCACAGTTTTGATGTTTTGACAAATGTTCGCTAATTTATTATTTTTGAAAGGTCTTATTTTTAAGAGTGAAATTTAATCCCGAATGAAACTAAAGTCTTTTTTCGCTTGCAAGTTGTTTTTTTTTAATTTAGTTAAAATTATATTTAAATATTTAATTCTTTTTTTGTATACATTATACATGTGTGTCTGTATACATTATGTATGAAGCAACAATTCAATAAATTTAATCATTTTCAAACGTGTGACACAAAGTGCTAACCCCCAAAAGACTCAAAACCAAAACCTTAACAAAAAAACACAGAAGCATAAATTACTTAGGGAACACTTAAAGGCTCTTAGTCCTAAGAGGCTTAATATATACAGCAAGCGCACGCATAAACACAAATAAACAAATCAAACAGAAAACATTCATTAAATATTCATGTTAGTGGCACATCCCTTCGGAAATACAAACGAAAGCTTCTCAAAAGGTAGATATCTAATGAAAACTTTCCATAAATAACTCACACTTCAAGTACCAACATTATAACACCTTGAGACTCTTTCCTGAGTTGTCACGCGTTTCCGCGTCACACTTCAATTCCTAAAAACACAAACATAATAAACACTCATGTGGTCATTTCACTTACCCCACAATAGGCGCAAGGTATACCTATTTTATCAGTACAAAAAAAGTAATAAATTATTTCATTGAAGGAATCATCGTCATCATACCTGAAAGTAAAAAAAAAGAACAAATAAACACACCAGAAGAGATATTATTTAATACTATATCAACGAACGATGATGATAAATGGCTTTCTTACAAAAGATATAGAATAACCTAGTGACACCTAGCGATAAGGAGAATGTTCTTCTTTTTTTTGGTTTGTATCTTCTAGTATTTCGTGACTTAGAGAAAAAAAATGATTTCTCACAACTGAAGTGCGATCTGTTAGATATGCATATTCTTCGAAATCTTAATTCTTTATTTTTTTAGTGAGGTAAAACGAATCTCATTGTGGCATATTTTAGGTGTGTGAGTGTCTTTACGAGCACTTTTAAACAATCCTTAGTAATCAATCTTCGTTCAATTGCTTTCCATTTTCAAATAAATCACTGAAAAACGCGACGAACAGTTGAGCAAGTGAAATAAGAACTTTCTGTGATCTCTTGAGTTCAACTAGAGAAATACAAATAAACCAGATATGAACATTAATATTTTCTAACGGTGGGAGGACGCTGCCTTGCATATTTTGTAATATTATATATGGTAGTCGTATTTGCACGGTCTGACAACTTCAAATTCTGGTCAGGGATATTGTAATGCAATCCCAAGAGTCGTATGGATATGTACAATAGGTACTAGTATGTCAGCTTCGCTAAAGTATAAAGTCTTTTGTTGAAAAAAATTCATTTAATTCAAGCATTGTAGGTATCGTTTCCCGTTAGGTTATAGAGAAAACATTTTTAACAATCAAAAGAAAAGAATTGCTAGCAGTACCTGCATTCCAAAGAATTTTAAATATTCAACTTTTTTGTTAAAACCGCATCATATATGTACATACAACGCTTGATAGAAAGTTTTGCACTTCTATATATATTTTGGTATAACAGAATTAGAGTCGTTAGTTCTAGCGACCCGAGTGTGTTTCACAAATTTTTAAGATCTTTAGGAGGAATGATCAAAACGATTTTCCATGTCTTAAGCTTGGGAAGACGACAGAAATCAGAAACGTACTTCTGACAGCAGGTGTAGTTTTACCTTCTAGTCGAAATGACGCCATAACAAACATTAGGTATTTACACCAAAAACCAAAGTACTCAGTCTTCTGTTTTACTTACGTGAGGAAGGATTTTAAGAAGCGGTCAGGTATCAATGTAGAGGTTAGATTTATATAGGTTAACCAGACAGATGATGGTTTTTTTCAAGTTTGAGTAGCTGTTAAAGTTACCAATGACATCCACTGTCAAATTAAATTATATTCTGTAAAGTTTACCAATTCATCTGCACGACCATGGACCAAAGCTGTGAGTTCGTTAATTGAGCGTTAGAAATGTTGGCCGTAGGTCCGGACTTTGGCCAAAGAATAATCTTGTCTCAAACACAATCCACAAGTGTCCGATGAAGCATCAATGCAACTACAAAGTTTGACTGTTTGGTGCGGTGGTGTTTCTTTCGAAATGAGGAAGGAGACACCGTTACCGTCAATGGGCTCGAATCCAGAGCGATGTTAACCGAATTTCTGTTGCCAGAGTTCATCAATACGGACATACCCGAGCTGTAGGTGCAACAAGACGGAGGCGCTACATGCCATCCAAGCGATGCAACGCTCGAAGTTGTCAAGTTGAAATTTCCCGGCTTGACACCACTCGACTGGGAATACGTTAAGTCTACGCTAACAAGTCAACAATTTCGGTGAGCTCGATGCCAACTTTCGAGACTCCGGAATAACGCCGCGAGCCATCAAAAATTGGACCGCCCCACAGTGGAACGTCTAGTACAAAATTCCGGACATTGGGTGATTTTTTGTTTTCATTATTGGAAATATTTTTTGTTTGATATGTATAGAAAATCGTCGCCTCTTTTACATATAAAACCGTTTTTTTATGTACACTCTTTAATTTTCAAATAATAGGGACTCAAAGATGCAGTAAGTATTTTTAAAAGCAAAAAAAAATGGAATTTTAACGCATTTTTGTAATTTGTTTTTCTCAGACCCTTTTTATGTTTTCTTTTCGAAAAAAATTTTGTAGGCATGCAATTGGTTCATTTAAGCTTAAAAGTTAAAAAAATCCTTGAAACAAAATTGTTTTAGCCTTAAAAAAAACTGGTTTTTTGGGTGTTTTTAAAAAATCCTAATTTCAGGTTTGAAGATGATTTTAAAAAAAAAGGTCGGTTTTTGGGTAGTCTTAAATGAATTGTGCACTTATTTGGAGTCATATTTTCAAAAAATTGGATTCGACCGCATCCGACCCCGCTTCCTGGAGGGTTTTTAAAAATCATCCTTAGAGCTGAGAACTCTTAAATAAAATAAGTTTGTTAACTGGAGAAGGGGGTAGGGGCATCTTTGCATTATAAATAATAATAACTAACATTAAGAAATCTAAAACTATGAAACAGTGCATACATTGACATGAGATAAAGAGGGAGGGGGTAGGAGATTCTCCTTTTATCAATTAAATCTTATTTGCTCTGGTTAAAAAGATTTTGTCTTTAGGTTATCATTATCTGTTATAGACTTAATGGCAAAACAAAGTGTGGCTCTATTGCTAACGGTTAATTTTTCTCTCTCAATTTAAAAAAAATATAATTATGTGATTTTATAATAATGAATGCTATTTTTGTTTAGTTTTTTTTTTAACAAAGCGATCGTTTAGTACACAAATAATTTTGAAGCCTTCTACTAAGTTCAAATAGTTGTGTATATTTACGAAAACTTTGCCAACGTTTTAAGGGCTAACGGGCGTATTTTAACTGACTATAAATATTGTTATCCAAACAGCGACAGTAAAATCTGGGGAAAAAGATTGAACTTATTTTAATTTTTTCGCAAGTTTTGTTTGAAGCTGAAAAATGGATGTGTAGAATACAGTAACAATAAAATGCGAAAAAACGGTTTAAAACGTGGCTTGAAACAGAATTCAACACATTAACCTTTATAAAACCATCCCCATCAACCGCTAAAAACACTAATGAACAGTTTGATAACTTCAGTGAGCGACAAAAACAGGCGTAAAACCCAAGCTTTACGTCAAAGTACATGCAGCACTACGCTTTTCTTAGCCGAAAAAATGAAGCTGAAAGGTGAAGTTAATCTTGATGCGTCAAAAGTAATAGTTTTTTTCATAAAATACCATGAAAAGGCAAAAGAAATTTTGTATAAACATATATTAACTAGAACAATATTCAATATAAGGGTGATTCCATTATAGCGGGTGCAACATTTAGACTCATTTGAAATACATTTAATAATAAAATAAGCAAAATATTTAATGACGTTATTACTTGAAGGGATACATTTTCACCTATTTATTTTTAATCAATTAAGAATTCTAAAATATAATAAATAATTTGGCAGAAGAATGGTTTTAAAGTGCGATCGCGGGTGCAACAGAATTGGCCCGACTTTTCTAGATCATAGTACAAAAAACACAAATTCTGTTAATTGTGAAACATTTATCATGCTATTCTGACATATATTGAACAACGTTGATTCAATTAACTAAATAAATAAAAATAAAGATAGAAAACAAAAGTAAACAACGAAATATTAATTTTTAAATCAATCGCGGGTGCAACATCAAATTATCGCGGGTGCAACGCGTCTAACTTAAATTAGTATACTGATTTAAAAAACTGGAAAAAATATAAAATAAGGCACATATGTAACAAGTCAGTACCCTTCTCTATTAATTATAATTTTGTTTCTTTCAAATACTTCAATATTTTTTCGAAAATACATATTGTTGTGAACAGAGCTTTATACTACTACAGCGCCATCTGTTGGAAAACTGCATATCTAATTTATGGAAGAAACAAAAAGCTCTCTTCCAATGCCAAATGTATTTCCCCTTATTCCAAACATCTAGAACATTCCAACACAAGAACTTTCGAGAACAACTAATTTGAATATATAAGGGAGTGTTCACGGTGAGCGAGACACAGTTGATTTTGGATTATGAAAGTGTGCAAAAGTATTGCTTATTGGATTGTGTTATTAAACAAGTGTGATTTAAATTTGAATAAAAGTATTTGAGTTGTTTATAAATTGAGATTTACTGTTTTGAATTGGAAAGTGTGAATAAAGAAGAAATACTAAAAAGAGTAATAAGTTTTATTTAACGAACCTAGCAAAAATATTACAATATGTATATGTATGTTAGTAGTACTTCATCTTCATCGATATCGGTTAAGGATAACCCCACATAACGATATTGTGATATTGCACCCTTCCTGGTGCCAGAACGTACAAGCCTTCGGAAATAACTTTTGGAAATACTGATGCTGTAAAAACAGAACGGTATTTTAGAGCATGGATCTACTGGTATTATAGGGGGCTCAAAAGACCCTGACTCAATAAAAACATCGAAAACTTAACTTCACGAATGCTCATGGTCATTGTACTGCTCTCGATTCTTAACTTCTGACTTAATCGATTTCACATCTTTTATACCCGGCACTTGTCTGCTAATATTATCCCTTTTATAGAAATCACCTGTCATCCTCCAGTTTTTTAGGCATTGCTTCGGTGGAATCAGTTTTTTTTTTAAATACATTTTTTACCACTTTAACTACGTTAGTGGGACTCCTTGGGCGATTACGTTTCACTTGTGCGACTTTTTCAGTCTACAGGGACTGATGTAATGAGTGCCTGCCTTTTTTTGTGTTGCCTGCATTTTTTCGTTTTGTCTGATTCTGGTCAGAATTTTTTAAATTTGTATCTGCCTTCATTTTCCCTTTCAATACATCTCTCCACATTAAATTTCTACGTCCTTTTTCTGCATGAAGCTCAGCATATTTGTTAATTTTTTGTCAATTTTCTGTAAAGCAGTCTCTTTTTCTTGTTTCACTTCCATATAACCATATATTTTTATATAAAAAAGAACAAAATATTATATTACATAGTTAAAAAAAAAAACGTGAACAGCAGAAATTATTATTCAAAGCATATTTTATCAATAAAATACAATAATTCACGTTATAATGTTAGTAGTCAATAAGTTGCACCCGCGATCTTAATATTGGGATTGCGGGTGCAACCAATTTAAATCAACGTTTTTTGTCGTTCAACGTACAATATATTCCTAATAACGACTGATTTAATTTTAGTTTTGTTTTCTTCTTACTTTTAGAAAGTTTCAAAACGCTAGCACTTTATTTCTGCCAAAAAAGTAAACTTTTATATCTTTTATATCGCGGGTGCAACAAACTTACAATGGCTATTTGCAATCAATAATGCTAAAAATATAATAACAAATTCGTACATGTTTTTATGCAAACGATTAAATGGCATGTTGCTTCGTACGTCTATTGAGTAAAGCATAACTTAAAACTGTCGGAAATAGCTATTTTGAGCGTATGTTACCATTTGTAATAATTGCAGTTCGTACCGACTCTTCGTATGATAATGTTGCCAAGCGCAAACAAAAATGTTCTCTATAAGTAAGGTTTCAGTTTCAGTTTTTGTTTTTATTATTAAATATAGTATTTCTACTTTGAATATTTATCAAAAAAAGTAAAAAATTGTTCAAAAAAGTTCAAAAATTGGTGTCAAAAATCGTCTATAGCGGAATCGCCCATAAATAACATTCCAATTAAAATGTGAACGATGTCTCCAAATACATATTTAAAAAAAAGAGTGCAAAAATGCACATCAATCTTGTAATATGAATTAAGAGCAATAAATATTAATTATTCTTCCTCCATAAAATTAATTTTATTTGCCTAAACCTAAATTTTTAAAAATTCTAAGTTTCAGGGGTTATGTTATTTTTTTTTTTTTTTTTGGAAAATTGCTAATTTTTCAGAGTTTTTGAAATATAGTATAAAACTATAATTTTTCAAGTACAAAATAGTGACAACCGTTTCAAAATCCATCCATTATTTCAAAAGTTACAGCCCGATGAACACTTTTTCATGTTTTCGTTCCACTGTGCGCCCACGTGCAGCAGCGAAGCCGAGGCGGCTATTTGAATGACGTGCTTTCTCAAACATATGAAATGGCATAAATGTAACTCCATAATAAAGCCACAATAAATTGTATCTCTCACACAGTTTTTTGTTTATTTAAATTCTTTTTTCCAATCGTCACCCCAGTAATAATTTTACAATTGCTAAATTTTGTTTTGTTAAAATATATTTCTCAAAACATAGAGTTACCAAATAACACAATCAATAACTTCATCACAAAGAAGAAAACACAATAAAATAACAATAAAAGTAATTTGTTGCTGATTTACATATGATAGAACTATGACTCTGAATCAAAAGTTATACTCAAACAAAAAGTTATTGGTTTATTTATTAAAAAGATTCTTTGACGAACTTCTTTAGACAAAATGGATCGAGCGATTCGGTCTGAATTCGATTGTCTGACATTGGAGTTTATTTTGAAACGTAAAAAGCAGAAGCACAGTTTTTAAACAGTTGGTTAAGGAGAGAAGACAAACTTCAAAATGGTTCTCAGTTTCGGTTCAGGTTGACTCTTTCCAGAGGGAAGAAATTGATTGGTGTTTACAGCTTGACTGGTCCTTGCAGGAAGTTGTATCTCTTGACCACAGCTGCAGCTGCCTAGATGGACGTTACCGGAGAACTATATTTTCTTTTTGAATGATTATAAAAGTTGCCTTCAAGGAAAGTTCGTAAAGTCGTTTACTTTCCAGATAGTTAAGAGTTGATTGTTTATTGAAAAAAGTTATTTTGTGATTCTTTGGAAAAGGCTTTGAGAGCAGAATTCGGTTAGTTCTTTAGAAGTTTGTCTATTTATAGTGAATTATTATTAGTTATACAAACTGTGTACACTAAAGATTTAATTGACAACGAAGTCTAATGGGTTTTGGTTTCATGGAGATTTTGAGAGGAATATTTGAAAAATCTCCCAAAATGACACTGAGCTTCAAGTGGGATACAATCGGATTTATGTGAAAATAATTTTCTTTAAGCAGTGAATACCGTTTATGATTTATTTGGAACTCATTTGGGTCGCAAAAATATGTTTTCTTATAGGTATAGCGCTTCGTATAAGCGTGATTCTCCAGTAATAGCTTAAGAAAAGACCTACTTTGGACTACTCTGATCCATGCTAAATAAAATTGTTCCATTAATACGAATGGACTTTAATACTTCTGGTATTCGTTTAGGATCTTAGTTTTAGAAGTTATCAAACTTATGTGATTCAAGCAAATATTAGCTTATGCAAGAACAAAAATTAAATTTAATTTTAATTTTTTAATTTTAATTTTTAATTTTAATTTTTAATTTTAATTTAAGCTTAATGCAAGCCACTTATACTATATCACAATAAAAATATCTTAAGTCTAACATTAAGTACTTAAGTCTAAAAATTAATAAATGGTTTAATAATAGGATAATTTGGATAAGTATCAGGAGGGGTAGCGTAATAGGGCATGTTTAAGTGAGGTTTTACTAAGGTTCAAGTCAAATATGTTAGAATTATTTACCCTACTCAACATTCTTGACAGGGGTTCGTTTAGTCCGTAGTCGGTACTATGGTATTGGAGTCGAAAAAGAGTCGTAGATCGAAAACGATGTTGGTTAGTATTAAAACCGATCTGTTGTAGTAAACAGGGACAGTCAATGTTACATGTTAATAACTGATGAACGAAGATAATATCAGAAGTATTACGGCGCGCATATAAAGATTGTAAACTTAGAAGCTTTAGACGTTCTTCATATGGAGGAAGGTTAAAAGGATCGTCCCAGCCAAGTCCACGCAAGGCAAAACGTAAAAATCTTCGTTGGACGGCTTCAATGCGATTAATGTGAACTTGATAATAAGGCGACCAGACCTGTGATGCATATTCCAAAAGTGGTCGGACAAAAGTCATGTAGAGGGATTTTGTAACATAGGGATCGGAGAATTCTTTGGACCAGCGTTTAATAAATCCAAGTGAAGAGTTAGCTTTATTTATAATGTTATCAATGTGAGAGCGAAAGTTCAGTTGGGAGTCGCATAATAAACCTAAATCACGGATCGAAGTAACAATGGGAATGGGTTCGTAATTAATAAAATATTGTCTTTGAGCTAATGGAGGACGCTTACGGGTATATGTTATGGCTTTACATTTATTAACGTTGAGTTCAAGGAGGTTTTTTTGGCACCAAATGTAGAATTTGTCCAAGTCGATTTGCAGAGATTTGGAATCTTCGGCACAAGAGATCTTTCGGCATATTCTCATGTCATCTGCGTAGATTAACAGATCAGAGTTCGAAAATATTTTTTCAACGTCATTAGTGGTTAGAACGAAAATAAGTGGTCCTAGGTGGCTACCTTGCGGAACTCCAGACGTTGCACGGATGGAAGTAGATATACACGACCTAAATATAACGTTGTATTGTCGTTTCGATAAATATGATTGAATCCATGAAATCATTAACGCCGGAAAGCCGAGTTGTTTTAGTTTAAATAATATTATATTATGGGATATTTTGTCGAAAGCTTTGCTAAAATCAGTAGCTATTGCATCGAATTCTTTTCCTACTTCTAAAGCACACAGGGTAGTAGATACAAAATCTACCAGATTGGTGGTAGTGGACCTGCCCTTCAGGAAACCATGTTGTTTAGTTGAAAAAATCGGCTTACAAAAAAAGAACATATTGTCATATATAATACTCTCAAAGAGTTTCGGTATGCAAGAAAGTTTTGCAATTGGTCTATAGTTAACTATATCATTTTTAGGTCCTTTCTTATGCACAGGTATAATAAAAGCATCTTTCCAAAGCTGGGGAAAAATTCCTGTTGAAATGGACTTTTGGAAGAGTGCAGTAAGTGGCTGGGCTAAGTTGGCAGTACATTTTTTCAACAAAACAGAAGGGAGACCGTCAGGACCAAAAGTGAAATCATCTTTAAGCAGATTCATTTTATTTAACACCGATGATATGTCAATATTAATGGAAGTTAGGGAAGTCTGGGTGCATCCGTTCATATAACTAAAATAGCTAACGTCAGCTTCAGAATTGTCAGACGAAAACGCTGCCCCGAAGAATTCTGCAAAAAGATTGGATATAGTTTTTGGATCCATTGACGAAGAATCGTATAATTTTAATACAGAGGGGTAACCATCAAATTTTTTTTTACTATTAATAAACTGATAAAACAACTTTGGGTTAGAGATAAGATCAGTCTGCATTTGAGAAAGATATCTTGTGTATAAGTATTCACACAAAACGGAGAAGTTATTATAAGCTAAAGTGTAGTTAGAAAAATCAGACTCTGATTTGGACCTTAGAAATGTTTGCCAAAGTTTGTTACGTTTATTGCGAAGAGAGCGAAGTTCTTTATTATACCATGGAGGAGAAGAAGTTATGTTTTTTTGAGAAAGTATTGGGATCGATTGGGAACAACAGTCAAAAATATGTGCATAAAAAGTAGCGATAGTTATGTCGATATGTGTATTATAATCAGATATAAAATCGAAATTTATCCTACCAATAAGATCGTTTAGTTTTTCAAAATTACCTTTACGAAAGTTGAATTTACGCTGTGTTAATACGTCAGGATTAATATTGTTGCTAACGTATGCGAAGATAATTGCGATTGGAGGATGATAACAATCAAGTTTGGTAAGAAGATGACTGCTATTCGAGGCTACAGTGTTATCGGCGTCTGAGGAAAAAATTAAATCAAGCTGTCTTCCTAAGTTATTTTTAACATTGCTCATCTGTGCAAGGCCGGAGGCTTGAAGACGGTCAGTGAATAGAATTTCTTTTTCGGAGATTGCATTATTCGAGATCAAATGGATCTCGTCTTCAGAATTAGTCCATATCAATCGTGGAAGATTAAAGTCCCCAACAATAATGATGTCGTCTTCAGGTTTAGTTAGATCAGCAATAAAATCAACTGCATCAGAAAAAAGCTCATATGCACTTGTGGGCTGAGACGGAGGAATGTAGCAACACAAGATGTAAATGCATCGATTGTTCAGGTTTATCTTGACACATATAAGTTCCAAATTAAGAATATTGGGAATAACAATTAACGATGCATCCAAATCGGAATGGAGTGCTAAAAGTACACCACGACCTACAGGGTTATTAGCACCTAAATTGGAACTATCAGGAACTAAGATATCCTTCCGAAAAACAGCAAATTCCGAGGTGAAAAGCTCATTACTCTCAATGTCTTGAGAAAGATTTGTTTCAGTGAGGGCAAACAAATTATATGGAAGTTTTTGTGAGTTAAGATAAACTTCGGTGGTTTTGGTGCGTTCTGATAATAAATAGACAGACATTCATGACTATTTGATACATGGGAGGTTTGTTTGTAAGGGATATTTTTAGTTACGAAAAAACTGATTTTGAGAAACGTGTGGTCTTAGTTTGGAGCTCAAATAAGCGCCGTAAGCTGAGAGGTCATTAATTACTTGAAGGGGTGAAATATCAAAACATTCATGATATTGAATGAACATTTTTTTCAGGGTTAATAAATCAATAGGAATGCCTTCTTTTAAAATCAAAAGTTCAAGATTAACTCTTGTTATTCCATCGATGCAAGTATGTTGTGGTTTATCATGCTGTTTTAAAAGCTGTTGTAGCGGTGTCTTAAAGAATAAGCTTTTCTATAAAACATTTTTAAGACATTTTTAAGAAAAAGTATTGATACGCCATTCACCTTAAAGTTTTTATTATTGCACGAATAAAAATTAAATTTCCGAAAAAAATAATAAGCCGTTTTTGAGATATCGAATCCTCAAAAAAATATTTTTTTTTTTAATTCAAAAAATATTTTTTTTAAAGCTTTGAATACAATGTTTTTCAGACTTTTTGGAAGAGAGAGAAAATAAGAAAATTCAAAAATTGTAAAAATGATTCTTTGGTAGGTACAGTCAGCAGTATCTTAATTTCAAAATTTCTTTTATTAAATTATAGATCGTAAATATCTATCGAAAGAAGAAAAAATGTATCAAAGTTCTAGGCGCCGTTTTCAAAAAAAATATTTAAAATTTTTGAAAAATATTTTTTTTACATTTGTATGGTGGGTATTGTTATTTTAGGTAAAATACATTTTTTTCTCACATCTTGTAGATTATATTGAGAAACTTTTATTTATCAAGTTTGAAAAAAATCGAGCATGGGGTTTTCGAAATATGTATTGAATTTTGAAAAAAAAAAAATTGAAATTTTTTTTAAATCCAAAAAGAAATTTGTTTGAAAATTTTAATACGCAATAATATTCAAACTGTTGGGGATCTTTAGCATAAGAAAAATTATCAAAATCGGTTGTACCGTTTTTAAGAAAATCAAATACTACATATCAATAACTATTTTTCGGAATTTTTTTTTCTCAACTATCATCTTAAGGAAATTTAAAAAAAAAATCTATGGAACAGTTTTTGAGAAAATACAAACTTTTATAAGATTTCGAAAAAAAATTCGTTTGGCAGGTACCGTTCATCTTAAGGAAATTAAAAAAAAAATCTATGGAACAATTTTTGAGAAAATACAAACTTTTATAAGATTTCGAAAAAAAATTCGTTTGGCAGGTACCGTTATTTTTGGTCCCAAAAATAAAAAAAAAAAGAGATAAAAACTTGTGGGGGGGGGGGAATTAAAAACGATATCTACCAAGTTTAAAGAAAACCGGCCAAGCCGTTTAGGTTGTAGCCAAAAAGACAGACAGCCAGAGTTCCGAGAATAACTTCTTTCGTCTTTCCTATCATCTTAACGCCAACTTTCATCAAAATCTCAAGTTCGATTTTTTTAACGAATACATAACTCGCAAGTAAAAATTATAATATTACAGGTACATATTTTAATTTTCTCAAAAACGCTACCAATATTTTTGTGCTCCAAGTTTTCATCTAAAAATTAAAATTTAAAAATTAAATTTAAAATTAAAAAAATTAGACAAAGGTTATTCATTAAAATATAATAAATGTCCCTTAGGTTAGGTTAAGTTAGATTAAGGTGGCTGCTGACAATAAAGCATTTGAGACAGTGAATGTCGGAATTTCTTAGATCACTAGGATCCTTATAGTAGAAGTCTCCCAAGTGGAGTCTACGTCTTTGTGCTAGGGCAGGACAAGAACATAGAAGATGAAAAACTGACTCCTCTTGTTCTTCATCCATGCAGCTTCTGCAAAAATCATTTGCAGGAACTCCAAGACGGAAAGCATGTCCTCCTATTAGGCAGTTTCCAGTAAGGACACATTTAACGGAGCTAATATGCAATCTACCAATAGAAATTAGTTGTTTTGAGCGTTTAGCATCAAACAATGGCCAAATTAGTTTAGTAGACCGGCAAGTTGGTGTGCTGGTACATCTCTGGTTAGCTTTCCTTATGGCATCATGCTTTAGCATAAGTTTACAAGTAGCTAGGGTTATACCGATGTTAGATTTTCTATCCAACAAATGTAAGATTATTCCATTTTTTGCAAGTTCGTCGGCTTTACAATTACCTGGAATGTCTCTATGCCCCGGCACCCATGTAAGGTGAATGTTAAACTGTTTTGACATCTCCACCAGAGATGATCGCCAATTTTGGGCTGTTAGTGAGTTAATGGAGACAGAGTCCAATGACTTTATGGCAGCTTAACTGTCTAAGACTTTCTTTGAGCCAAGAGAGGACTTTTTTTTATTGCTAGAAGCTCTGCCTGGAATACGATACAGTGATTGGGAAGACGAAAAGATAGACAAAGATTTAATTTAGAAACGAATCGCTTCGTCTTGCAAAAGTGACTCATTTTCTCGGGTAGACCTGGAAGGGATGGACACTTGAAAGTTTTTATTAAATTTTGGATGAGGAGTGTTGTAATCGACGTTACTAGGTAGAGATGCCCCTTGGTACATAAGAAATAGCGATCTTCGAATAAAAATGATTACAGAGTAGTTAAAAATACGGTGGATCAAACAATCAGCGACTGTAAAGTCATATTAACTCCGAAATCGAAACCGTCTAAAATGTACGAGACAATGTTCGCAGACTACGGTTATGATAGACCAAGCCTCATGCGCTCATCATCTGAAAGCTATTGCCAAGTATTTAAAGTTTTAACCTCCCTAATGTAATAAGAATAATAATTTTCCGATCTTTCATAATATGGTCCTGCTCCCTGTTATTTTAGAGCTGTAAAAGCACACTCAACTTGGCACTGAATATTGCTTTTAAAGGAATTCCAGCGCAAACAAGATATTGTATGCTTTTATGTGCCGAATGGGTATACAAATTTGTGCTGCTATGTGCCGCAATAATTCTTTTTAAATACGCCACATGATAGCAAAATCTTTTTTTTTAGAAAATCGCGGTTAGAAATAGCGGTTTTAACTCCAAAATCTTTTTTCCACCCATAAAAACTCGCCTCGATTTCTTAAATGGCTATTACATCATGGGTAGGTATATTTAGACAAACGTGTTACAAAACTTTGTTTTATTTTATTTGACACTTGCAATGGAATTTTTAAATTTTTCGCAGCGGGATTGCACTTTAAAATAGGAGCCAGAGATTCCATTATCATTCGATCGTCTGACATTGAAGTTTATTTTAAATCATAAAACGAAAAGAGAAAGTTTTTTTTTCCCTATATTGGTTACAAAGCGCAAAAAAGAACTAAAAACCAATAAATACTTAATTTAAGAAATAAAACAAACTTTAAAATTGTAAAGTTAACAGTTCCGGTTCAGTTAAATGGTCGGTCTTTCAAAAATAAATCAAGAAACTGATGGTTATGGGTAGCCACAGACACAAAAAAGTTTATCTGATGGTCTGTGGTACAGATTGGCTTTTCCCTAGAGCAAGCTGCACCTCTTCACCACAACTCTCCAGATGAATACAACATATTTTCCTTCTGAATGTATATACAACTTTGCATTCAACGAGAGTTTGTAAACTCTTTACTTTATAAAGAGTTGAGAGTTGATTGTTTATTAAAAATCGTTACTTCTAAGTCCTTAGAATACCCCGAACTCTTCTATACGAGTAAAAGTTTATCTGTCCAAATTGTTATAAGGTTTCATCTTAAAAAAAACATATCCACTATTTTCCTGTTTTTATTTTATCAAACCTTTATTTTTATTGTTTAATAAATTTAAGTAAAGGAGTGAAGTATGTTTATTTGAAATAAGTTGAAAAATTAATCCAAGGAGGAGATTGGTTAAATGGTTGATTGAATGTTTATATGTATTCGTTAAATGGTTGATGTAATGCTTTATACTTTCCCGTACTATATTCCTAGTGTTGTTCTTTTGTGAACCTTGAGGAAAATTAATGTTTAAATGAATCTGTCTCTAGTTCCCAAACATCACCACATTTCACGAAAGGATAGACGAAGTGAAGACAAATTAAAATCTGATTCAAAGAAAAGCTTCTTTTTTCAGGATGTCCCTTTTACCAAATTCACTCTTTGAGACGAAGACAGACAACGACAACCATTAGGGATAGCGAATTCTACTGCACTTATCTTGTCATTGCATTGTATCTGGAACAGTGTATGACAGATTCAGTTTCCTTTGTTTGCCAATAAAATTCGCATACGCATTCTCGCTCGTCGCTGGGTATGCTTACGGAGAAAAGCACATTCCGGAATCACACAACAATTATTCCGTCTGGTTCTTTCTCCTCTTTTCAGGGTTGCCGTTTTGAAAATACATGATGACAAAGAAAATCAAATATATTCTAAATTACATGGCGGCTATTTTTGTCCAAATTCGTATTTAATTGATTACACAAGTCGGCACAATTCTTAAAAAATAACACCAAACTTATTCATTTCAAGGTTTTTGATAAGCTGAGTTCAAACATAGTGTTCTAGTGAAGTATTCTAGTACACTTTCAGTCAGAAAATAAATCATAACAACTTCTTATTCTGCTTGGAAGTGCAAAAATTCAAATAGTCTCATATGGCCTCATATGAATCGTGTGAATGAATGTGAAGAAGTTCTTTGTTGACCAAGAGCTTACACTATTTCCACTTTTTGCGTCTGAACAATGCCACCAAAAAAATGTACGAACAACACGAAAAATTAAAACTATCGCTAATTTTGAGTCGGCAGAAATCGTTGAAGATGTTTTCAAACTCCCCAAAAACCTAGCTGGCATATTCGATATCCGAAGAGAGACCTATATTCATTAAGACAGCAGCGATTAAAGATCATGTTGTCACTTCGTCGGCGCAGACTTACCGTCCTGAGCGATATGATGAGAATCAACGTTAAGTGGGTAATATGGAACATAAGCTAAGAGTTAGTTTGTGAGGTGCACTAAAAGGCGAAGGTAATCTCAAGGAACTGTGCAAGGGGCAAATAGATTCTGTTACTTGCTTTTTTTAAGAAGTTTTTTTTTAACAAACATTGACTTCTGAGTCTCATTTTAGATAAAAAATTAAGTTGGAAACCTATTATACAGCCGTGCGGAACAAATGGGGCTTGTCTCTACAAATCACTCACTGGCTATATACTGCGGTCATTAGACTTATACTCACTTGCGGGGTGATTGTATGGTGGACTTTCTTAGATAAAGCGACAAATCGCGATAAACTGAGGAATGTGCAGCGTTCAGCGTGTATGTGCATCGGCGCAGCCCTCCGCTCGACACCTTCCGCTGCATTAGACATACTCCTCAACCTCACACCACTCGATATTTACAGCAAACAAATTGCCGCGAGCACAGCCGTGCGTCTCAAAGCCATCTATCAATGGACCGATAACTCTATTGGCCACACCATCTATCTGAACTTATTCGAAATATTGCCAATTCACTCCGACTACATCACTTCCTTGCTGGTTTTCGATAAAAAACTTTGAAGTCACCATTCCCTCAAGGTCAGCTTGGGAAGAAGGGGCTTTGATGGAAAATGAATCAGTACATTTTTATACTGATAGTTCGAAAACCGAAAACGGAGTGGGTGGTGGAATTTACTCAGATAGACTAAACCTTAGTCTTTCCTTCCGCCTACCAAACCATTCTGGCATATTCCAAGCGGAAATTCCGGCGACAAAGGAAGTATTGTCTTGGCTTAAAGAAAACGTGATATCTAATTCGTATATCCGCATCTTCTCAGATAGTCAGGCTGCTTTAAAATCCCTCGCATCAGTCTCTTCAAACTCCATTACAGTGCAAGACTGTCCATCGTCTCTGATGGAGATGGCCGAACAGTTTAATATTCACCTATTCTGGGTGCCGGGACACAGAGATATTCCGGTGAGTTGTAAAGCTGATAAACTCGCCAGAATTTAAACGGAAATGCCTATCTTGTCCGATAGGGTAAATATAGGTATGCCTATAGCTACTAGTAAACTTATGCTGAAGCAAATTTGCTCTGGAACAATCAAATACAAGATGGCTTAACACTACCACTTATTTGGCGACCTGGCTCAAACTAGATTTGAAATGGTCAAATTGTTTGTTGTCTCTCAGTAGATCTCAGATCAGCTCCGTAATAGGTGTCATAAGTGGACACTGTCTTATAGGCAGACACGCCGTGCCGCACGACTCAGTGTACTAACAAACGACTTCTGCAGGAGTTGCTTGGACGAGGAGGAAGAGGAAACAATCCCACGCCTTCTTTGTACATGCTTTGCTCTCTCTTATAGACGCAAAACTCATCTAGGACACTATTTCTTTAATGAACTAAGCGATCTCATTAACACAGACATTAAAAGTCTCCTTCGCTTCATCAAAACCTCCAAATGGTTTTAACTAGTAAGGAACTTTTTGGTCCCTATTAGATCGTGGTATCACAATGGACCTCTACTGGTGTAAGTGGGTCAGATGCTTTAATGACAGCCACTTTAACCTAACCTAACCCAACCTAACCTTGACTTATTCATAAAAAACGTAAAGATTGAGTTAAGAATAAAGATTTATGTACAAAATATTTAAGATTTTAGAAAACTAGTTTTTAATTAACAAGGACGCGTTCTTGTTGATCTATCAATACTTGAGCATTGTCTCTATGGTTTTTAGATCTACGAATGCTTATAAGAACATTTTTGAGTTTTTTATAAAAAAACATTAATATTGAGATTTTGGTAAACCGCGATGTTTGTGTTTATATTTATATACTCGTAAGTCAGTATCCGAAATTTGTATTGTATTTTTATTTTTATTTTCAATCTCATAAAGACTGAAAGTATCAACATATCAACAACCTGCTAAAAGATCAGCGAAAATTCGCAGTTAACTTCGAAAAAGAAATCGAAGTTTTCATTTTCGGGACTTAGATTTTATGGGTTCTGTAAGGTTAATACTTTAGGCTCCTAGTTTATACCCTCAACATTTAAATATGTGTTGATTGATCTACAGCATAAGAGTGGACAGGTCAAAACACAGCTGGCGAACAATTTTTCGACATTGTAGGAAAAACTTATTCCGAAATTTTACCACTTGTACCGATAGTTCATATGCCGACAGCCCAGCTTCTTTGCACATTATCTAAGTTCCCTTTATTCTGGGTAAATCGTAACCATCACCGCATCACCATCAAATGCGCTCATATTGTCATTTGGAAGACACAATAATTGTTAATGTATACTGACGACTGTCTATTCTTCTCTTTTTGAGTACACTTTTGTTGATTAAATGCTTCCATACTTCCTCAAATTGGTGCGGTTCTGTTACTTGCTACATTCCGTTTGTGTCGTTTTGTATTCTAATTAGAAACCAGAACTTAGTGATGGAAGAAGGAACAAAAATCTAACTTTCCAAGCGAAGAGGCTTAAAAGTTTTCACCGAAACCACAAAAAGCTCGAAAATTATATGTCAATAGAGACAGCCTCATTTCAGATCCTTCTCGTTTGGGTCGGTACTGTGTAGTATGACAATGATGACAACGATGATAGTTCCAGGGCGAATGAAGTGTTTGGCGGTAGGTCGAATATTTGTTGCGGTTTCACTTTCCTCTTTCTTCAATCAACTAATCAAGGAAATTGGAAAGAACTTTTGGGGTATATGGCTTTCATTAAAGTTTTGTGTGGTTTCCTTAGGAATTATTGAGGGAAAGAACTGTGTGTACGTAAATGAGTGAAATCGATGTATTTATTTCGAAATATCGAGTATATATATGTATGCCTGTCTAATTAAAATATCCAAAGTTTTCAAACTTTTTTTTTTGTTTAATGGTTTTTTCCTTAAAAATGAAGACTTTAAAGTTTGAAATCATAATTATTGGACCTAATACAAATGTGGCATTTGTAATGTATTTGAATGAATTAAACTGCAATTGTTATATTGTCAACAAATGTAACAAAATTTTATAAAAATTATTATGATTTTTTTTACGCTAAAACTAAAACATTGAAGGATTCTTTCAAAAAGAAAATTGAGTTATCCCAATTTCATAAATACCAGCTATGCCGTCAAGCCTTGATTATTATTCACTCAGGCAAAGAAATACCTGAATAAAAAGTTGTACCTACTAAGAGATTTCGTTATACTACATCTATATTAATGTTTAGTAAATGTGATAAGTCAATAATGTCAAAAATGTCAATAAAACTGTTCGCCTTTCAGTCTTTCATTTCACCAGAAAGAAAAACTACTGCAGAGCGAAAAGACCCCATCTTCTATGGATTGTAGTGTGTTCATAAGCATAAAATTAATTTTTTAAATGACTAAAACAACTTCTTAAGTAGGTAAAAAAAGATGCCATGTGATTCAAGCAAATATAGGTTTATGCAAGAACAAAAATTATACGTCTTTGTAGTGGTTTCTTAAAAAAATAAGTTTTTATATAAAAAAAATTTTAAAATATTTTTAAGAAAAAATTTTGGTACGGCAATTTAAAGTTTTTATTGAATTTTCGATTATTACAGCAACAACTTGAATGAACTACCACTAAGAGGGTTTTTATTTGGCTGGAGTTATAGCTATTTCACGGTTGCCAAGCCGATCATCAAAGTTTTTATTATTGTTCGAATAAAAATTAAATTTACAAAAGATATTTTCAAGATATTGAATTTTCCAAACCAAAAATTATTTTTTTGTTTTTTTTTTTCAAAATTCAAAAAAAAAAATATTTTTCTTAAAGTTTTGAAATGCAATGTTTTTTAGGCTTTTTAGAAGTTTCTCTATAAAAAAATTTCATTAAAATCCGTTATGCCGATAATGAGAAATTCAAAATTTTAAAAAATCGTTCTATGGTAGGTACAGTCAGTAATATCTTTTTTTTAAATGTTTCTTATTAAATTATAGATCTCAAAAATTAATCGAAAAAACAAAAAAATTCAAGCAAAATTCTGGGATCCGTTTTCGAGAAAAATACGATTTTCGAAAACCATTTTTTAACATTTGTATGGAGGGTATCGTTATTCTTACGTAAAATACATTTTTTTTCTCATATCTTGTAGATTATTTTAGGAAAGTTTTATTTATCAAGTTTTAAAAAAATCGAGCATGGGGTTTTCGAAATATTAAGTTTTCAACAAAAACATTTGAATTTTTTTTTAAATCCAAAAAAAAAAATTTCGAAAATTTTTGAATACACAATAATATTGAAACATAAAAAAAAATGATCAAAATCGGTCGTACCGTTTTTGAGAAAATCAAAAACAAAAAAAAAATGGTTCCAAGGGGGGTACCAAAAATAACCATTTTTTGGATTTTTTTTCAACCATTACTTAGGTTTAACTAAATGAAATTTTATAAATTTTTTCAAAAAAAAATCTGTGGGACAGTTTTTGAGAAAAAAAAATATTTATAAAATTTCGAAAAAAAAAATCGTATGGCAGGTACCGTTATTTTTGGTCTTAAAAAAAAGGAAAAAAAAATCCGGGGCAAAAATTAAAACCTATATCTACCAAGTTTGACAGAATTGCGAGACCAACTTTTTTGGTCTTCGCTATCATCGTAATGTCAACTTTGATCGAAATCTCGAGTTCGATTTTTTTTACGAATGCATAACTTGCCTTATAATACCTACAAGTCGGAAGTAAAAAGGCGTAACTGCGAACATATTGAATGAATGAGCAAACATCAGAAAAACAGAACATTCAAACAATGTCCACAAAAGTCACGGATATATGTACATATCTATTTGGAGTATGCCACGATATTTTCAAAAACCACTAAAGTTTGAGTTCGCTGAATACTTTTCCGGAAGCAAATCTAACATCCTAAATTCGCACAGCTTGCGTCGCTCTATTAGTTGACTTACGCAATATTAAACTGCATCGAACAATTTTTTTTTTTTTTTAATTAATAATTTTTTCTAAACATGAAGTTTGAAAAAAAATACTTGAAAAGTTAAGGCGGAGTTTTTAAAATAACCTAAAGTATTTTTGCTGAGTACACTTGATTATTCCATTGGAGTCCGATTAACCTATTTCTAGTGCAGCAATATCTAGCTCTATAAACCTTCTCTAGGTATTTGTGCAGAAGCCAGCGATAAAATCCAATTTTTTTTAAAATTCGTATGGAAATATTTATTAGCAAAGGTATTTACAATTAATAATTTGATAATAATTAAATTTAAGTAGTATTTTGTCATCAAAGAAATTATTCCATAAAAAGTGTAACACCAAGTATGTACTGAAATACTCATTTCATTTTCATTTAAAAATCGTTTTGACTATACTTTAATTGTTGTTTAATATTTTTAAGGTTTTTGGGTTTTCTTCTAACTCGTTAGGTAATTTCTTTTAAGGCAAAAGTTTTGTAAATCATTGTATGCTTCTAAATCATTATTGTCAATAAAATAAAAATCTTTACTACAAAAAACAATGAAACAAATTTAGCTCAGGACTAACTTATAAGATATTGTATCTTACAGTTTTAAGCAATCACGAATAAATCAATAAATAAATAAATAAATTTATTCACTTTCGGTTCTTATATACACAACACATCCATTATTTCGATGGAATACAAGTGCCAATGCATTTATGAATACTTTTACCAATAAATGTACTCAACTTTGTTCATTCTCCACCTCTCCTTCTTTTGTTAAAAAGAATTATTTGAAAGAAACTTTTTTATTTCTATTTAAGGCAAATGCGTTGTTCTTTTCAAAAAATTTCTTTGTAATTCATATCACGACCAAAAATCTTCTTCTATGAAATTCCCCAAAAATAATAATTTCATTTCCGTCCCCATGGCCGGATCTAACTGATACTAATCATCAGTTATCCTCAAAAGCAGATAACATACTGAAAACTCATTTTATATTCAAAGCAATTAATCGAACATCATTTTAGGTTCTATCATAAAATCACAGAGAACGCTTCTTAAATTCGGACATTAATCAATGGGATTTCCTGTGTATGGGAAAATCATCAACAGAAATCCAGTTAAATGAGTGTCGGAATATAAAGGACACAAAAAATTAACTGTCAGACCTGCATAGTTCTATCGCATCTTCTATGCAGAACGTGTGCCTAAACAAAATTCCTGGAAGGTATCATACTCAAAGCAATAAGCAAAAGCAGCAACAGCATAAATAAATATAATGCGTACTGAGAACCTTTGTCAACTCTCAGGCCCAATAGCCATTGCCATCTATCCAAACGTCATTCATTGGGAATTGACTGCCAGCATTATAGTCTGGGTGATAGCGTTGTAAGGAATTTTGATTTTATTTTAGAGTTGTCAATTTGTGTTTAAATGTATTGTTAGTTATTATTTTTATTACTGTCGTGACTATATGAATTTTGATATTTACTTTAAGTTTTAAAAACTTGGTGTTTGACAGATGTAAATTACTAATTTTAATAAATTAATTTTGCTTAGCTATAGCTCGTGGAGACCAAGGGCATAGTGAATTATAACTCTCCACAACTCTTGTGTACTTGTTGTTAGTCGACAGGACTAACAAACAATGTTAGGCAACAATGAGCGACATTTTTGTATGTAAAGAAACACTTGGTAGAATTCTCATTTCTTCGTTAAGGGCAGTAAATGCTAACAAAAATATATTTTTGGTTAAGATTTGAATCCCAGTTATTCCAAAAAGTGAAAAATCTTGACAAATAAAAAAAAAACATTATTTTTGATCATATAATTTGTATTTCTGATGGGTACATAACATATACTATAAACAGAGCTTTAAAAACAATAAATAAAATAATCAGTTGTAGAGTTTGTCAAAGTTGTTGAATTTTGTTCACTAGAAACAAAACACGCACACACCTACATCGAACTGTTTTATTTTTGATAAATGAGTATGTATATTTAATGATAGCATATTTTTTTAAAAATGTTACTTAGCTATTTGCTACTAAAAACAAATTTTCTGCTAAAGTATATTTAAAATATTCCATTTGTCGAAAATACCAAGAACGTAAAATTTTGTCAACTTTCACCCCATTTTATTATTAAAAAGTTTGAACTCACAAACGAAAAAAAAAACTAAACGAAAAAACTTTTGGAAACACCCTTATTGACCTAATTAAAAAAAAATATTTTTCAAATGCACTACTTCAATCTACGTTTTGGCAAGCCCCGTGCCAACTATTGAACAAAAAGAGTTAAGGACTTGAAATTTTCCAAACATGTCTTTAATGACATTATTGAACATTAAATTTTGAAATCTATCCTTTTTGGAGTCTTAAAAAAAACCTTAGATTGGGATCTTCTTTTAAGTAAACCCTTCAATTAGTTTTGTTTCTTTCTGAGAAAATATAACTTCACCAAATATTCCGAATACCCTGCTCACCATCATCATCATCATCATCATCGGCTCGACAACCGCGTTCCGGTCCTGGCCTTTTTCAACAAGTCTCTCCACCTATCCCGGTCTCTAGCCGACGCTATCCAGTTGCGCACCCCAAGGCTTCGGGCGTCCTGGTCTACGCCATCTCTCCAGCGCAAGCATGGTCAACCACGCTGTCGTCTACCATAGAATGTACCACAAAGAACTTTCCGAGCAGGTTCCTATTCGCTCATGCGAGCTCGGTGCCCTGCCCACCGGAGTCTACCGAGCTTAATTTTTGTCACGATATCTGCTTCTAGGTAGATTGCGTACAATTCATGATTGTACCGTCTCCGGAATCGTCCTTCCTCACATATGGGGCCAACAATTCTCCTTAAGACTTTTCTCTCGAACGCAGCTAAGAGGTCGGAGTGCCTTTTGCTAAGCACCCAAGTCTCGGATCCATATGTGAGTACTGGCAGGACCATGGTCCTGTACAGCAGCAGTTTTGAAGTTATGGTGAGATTTCTGGATTTGAAAAGCTTTGACAGACTATAGTAGGCTCTGTTGGATTTGAAAAGCCGCCCATGTATTTCTTCTTCTATATTGTTATCGGCTGCTACTATTGACCCAAGGTATTTAAAGGATTGCACCACTTCAAATTCGTGCTCCGCTACCTTGATTGTTTGACCAACTGTTCCTCTCGCATTCGACGCCACCATATAATTTGTTTTACCTTCACTAATGTGCAGCCCCAGATTTTGTGCCGCCTGCTCGATCTGGATAAAGGAATCGTGTACAGCTTATTCGGTTCTTCCGATGATGTCAATGTCGTCTGCGTAAGCTAGTAACTGGCTGGACCTGTTGACGATGGTCCCTCTTGTTGCCGTGCCAGAGTCACGGATTGCTTTCTCCAACGCCAGGTTGAAGAGGAGGTAGGCCAAACCGTCCCCTTGTCGGAGTCCATTAAAGATGTTGATTAGTCTGGATAGCAATCCGGCTATTTTTACTTGGCTTGTTACGTTGGTCATGGTCAACCTACATAGTCGTCAATTTATTTGGGATGCCGAATTCTCTCATGGCTTTGTAAAGTTCTACCCTGGTTATGCTATTCTAGACATTTTTCCATCGCCTGCCTAAGGGTAAAGATCTGATCAGTTGTTGATTTGCCTGGAATGAAACCACACTGATATTGTCCGATGACGGTTTTAGCGTATGGGGTTATCCGGTCTTGTCGGATAGAGGAGAGTATCTTATAGACGGTACTCAACAACGTGATACCTCTATAATTGCTGCACGTTGTGACATCTCCCTTCTTATGTATGGGGCATATTATACATTTTCGCCAGTCTTCAGGCATTTCTTCCTGCTCCCATACGTGCACTATAATATCATGAATTGCTTGACGTAAGGCTGGCCCGCCGTGATGAAATAATTCGGCTGGTATGCCATCGGCTCCCGGGGATTTGTTCTGTTTAAGTCGGCCTATAGCCTTCTCAACCTCTTCTATGCTTGGTGGCGGCAACATAGGGTATTCTTCTTGAAGTAGTGGAGCCTCCACTTCTGCAGTGTGCTGACCATTTAGCAATTCATTGAAGTACACTTCCCATCGCTCCAGTATGCTTTCAGGATCGGTGATCAGATTTCCCTCTCCGTCCTTGCAGTATGTGCAGCGTGGTGTGTACTGCGTCATGTTTCGGACGGATTGGTAGAACTTCCGCGCCTGGTGCGGACCTCGCTCTCGGCTGTTTTCTATTTCACAGATTAGGTTCTTCTCCCAGGCTGATTTCTTTTGTCTGTGAAGCCGTTTTTCTGTTCTTCTGAGCTCTTTATATTCCTCTTCGCGTGCCCGCGTTCTATGAGATTGTTGCATTGTTCGGTACGCAACATTCTTATGTTCAGTCGCTAACTTGCATTCATCATCAAACCAGGAGTTCCGATTTTTACGACTGCTGCCTAAGATGGAGTTGGCAGTACTAATGACAGTATTTTTAAGACGTGTCCACTTCTCATTTACGCCCAGCATACTGGCTCCAGGACTTACTCTCCCTAAGTCAGGTGTTTCTAGGGCGAGTCCTAACGCATTACCAAAGGTTTTACTGGTGTTTTCATTGTGCAGGGCAGCCGTGTTGATTCGAATCTGATCGGCGGATGCAATGCGTCTTCACAAGGCAATCCGCCCTCGGAAAACCATACCAACAAGATAGTGATCCGAGTCGATATTGGCACCTCGGTACGTTCGTACCGTCATCAAGTTCGAGTAGTGGCGACGGTCTATCAACACGTGGTCTATTTGGTTACGAGTGACTCCATCAGGTGATACCCAGGTGGCTTTGTAGATATCTTTACGCGGGAACCTGGTACTCGCAACGACCATGTTTTTCGATGCTGCCAATTCTAAGACTCGAAGTACATTGTCATTAGTGTTCTCATGTAAACTATGGGTGTCTGCGTAATGCCTGAATACCGGCTCCCGACCTATTTTTGCGTTCAAATCCCCAAGGATGATTTTAACATCATACCTTGGACAGGCATTGAGGGCCCTCTCGACTTGTTCGTAGTAAGTCTCTTTTTCTTCGTCTGAGGACTCCTCCGTAGGTCCGTGAACGTTAATGAGGCTGATGTTCGTAAATTTGCCTCGCACGTGAAGGGTGCATAGCCTTTCGCTTATAGCGTTAAAGCCGATGATAGTAGATTTCATTTTTTCGCTGACTAGGAAGCCTACCCCGAGCACATGGTGTTTTGTATGACAGCTGTAGTTTATGTCATATTCTTTCTTCTGTAAAACACCATTCCCTGTCCATCTGATTTCTTGAAGAGCTGTTATGTCAGCTTTATACTTTGACACGGCATCGGCTAGCTGCTGAGCAGCTCGAGCTCTATAGAGCGATCGTACGTTCCATAAGAAAATTCGTAAATCGTTTTTCCTTTTTCTTTGCGTGGGTTGTCGTCGTGAGATCAGTCCGTTTCCGAGGCTTGTTGTCGTTCTCGAAATTCTTTAAGTTTTACGGGACAGGGAATTAACCTGTCGCCAACCTGAGGAACCAGTCTGATCATATTAGCCAAACCTTTTTTAAAAGGCTTGTTTCTAGCGGCCGCCGCGGAGAGGCTATGATCACACTTCCACCAGTCCCGAATAGTTACGGCACGTGCATGTTTTCGTATGCTACATGTTGTTCCCCCTATTCGTCTGATGGCTGACCGCTCACCACCCTGCTCACCACTTTTGTTAATATTTTTTATATAGATACAAACTATAAATATCTGGATCCATTCTAGACATATGGGACCATTTTTGAAATGTGAGATTGAATGATTAATTAAATCATTATATTTATTCTGGAGTTTTTTTCAGTGTGATCAAGTCTGGCTTTTCTAATTTCCTTTTGTCTAGCTTACAAAGCTTCTTAGGATAGGACAATAGGTTATTAAAAATAAGTAATTAAACGCGTAGTTTTTGCATAGATTAGAAGTATATGACCAATTCTATTTGAAAGATACAAGATACAAGACCTTTGCATCAGCTAGTTGGCCGACTTCTTCACTTAGAATGTTTATTCTACCGACAGCTTTTTCAAGAAGAGTTAGGTTTTGGCGGCAACCTGGTATCAACATTTTTTAGAAGTTTTGGAAATGACAAGCGAGGTCAGTGTGGAGGGAATTTAAATTGTCGGAAAAAATTCAGGGCACAAAAAAAAACCATAGTTCTTGTATTAAAACATCTGTTTATATCGTCTACACAGATACATATTACTAATTAATCCCTCCTTCAGAACCGCGAACTGCTTTTCAATAGTTCAAAATTAAGCGACAATTTTTTGTTTGCTGACTTGAGATACTGTTCAAATCTTCAATTGATTTTACGAATTCATCAATTTTTGGGGATTCGCATTAAATTTTTTGTGAGACGATTTGTTGTATGCAATTGATCTTTTTGAAAGCCCTATAAACGCTTTTCCACATAGACCATTACACTTCATTATTAGACACAGTACAGGCATGAAAATATTATATTTTTTTAAGGTAGGTAAGTGTGAACACAAAAGTTAGTGACAGAGGGTAAATAAATTAATTTATATGTAGGTTGACACACTTAGAAATATGCTGTGACAGCGGTGATAATGAAATTGGGTCAGTTAACAATTTATTTTAACGACGCAGTAAGCACAAATTTTCAATTATAATAGGCTTGGATGGTGGCAGAACGAATGAGTTTATGGGAAAAAATTGGGTCAGAGAGTTCGGTGGTAAGCGAACTGAATCATTGGAAAATAAAATTATTAATTAAGTGGGTATTGAAGGGCGAATTAAGAAGACGGCGATACTATGTACATACATACATATGTATGTATGCACATAGATACATATATACATATATACATATGTAGGTACCATAAAAAAAATCGAGCTCGAGATTTTGATCAAAGTTGACGTTACGATGATAGCGAGGACGAAAAAAGTGGGTCTCACAATTCTCTTTTTTTAAGACCCAAAATAACGGTAGGGGAGAGTGGGGCACATTTTAACACGGGGCACATTTGAATAATGCTTATAAAATTTTACTTTATTACTCTTTTTTAAAAGTAATTTAAAATTTTAACCTGTCAATACCATATCCATAAACGTGATTGACTTTCCTTGAATATCTCAGTTGTCTTTCGGACTTGGAGGTGCTAGACCGAGAGCCCACAGCAATTTTTGAGTGTGATTGATAACAAAAAATAATTAGCATAATTAGATAGGCCTTTTATAGTTATTTATAAATGTGAATGTCTTGCATACTCTAGTGGGCGCAATAGTGCATCAAGTATGCAGTTCTTTCCAAAGTCTAAAAAATTGGGATACAAAATTTGGCATAACTTCAAAATGAAGAGCTAAGTGCCCTGATTGCAAATATCGAGGTCCAAGACGTTTTGAAGGTGGCCTTCTTAATTCAAGAAGTAGCCTATTCTTATCGCGTCTGGCAGGCAGAAGGTTGTCTGTAAAACGTCTTGGACCTCGATATTTTCAATCAGGGGTCCTAACTCTACATTTTGGCAAAGTTTTTATCACAATTATTTGGACTTGGAAAGAACTGCATACTTGATGCACTATTATGCACTATTGCTCCCACTAGAGTATGCAAGACTTTCACATTTGTAAGTAACTATAAAAGGCCTATCTAATTATGCTAATTATTTTTTGTTATCAATCACACCCAAAAATTGCTGTGGGCTCTTAGTCTATGAAGAGTACTTTTGCTAGTGGAATTGTTTTGATTTCGTTTTTTAGTTGTAAGAGTTTAAACAAAAATTACTGCGCGCTTTTAAAACAGGAACACATTTTTTTGCAGGAAAAATAAATTTTAAACCTAATTGCGGTAAGTTTTTTACTGAAAATATTTCAGTTAAATATTTATAATAAATTTTATGTCACGTGAACAGTTGGGGCAGATTTGAACAAGCGTATTGGGGCACTTTTGAACATGTTCAAAACTGCCATGATTAGTTTTTTTTAACATATTTAAGACATTTAAGAGAAAATTTAATCAGCTTCAAGCAATTTGTTATCTGTTCTATAGCGCAAGTATTGGTTTCAGGTAAAAAATGTTTTTGTCATATCGACCATCAGTCTCTGCGTCTCTACGTTCTCTGTCTCATTTTTGAGCTATTGAATACTGAAAGTAAGGCATAATTAAAGCTTTCTATGTTGAAAAAATCTTGAAATTTTTATAGCTTTAACAATAATATTCTAGTTTAAGCTATTTTTGTTCACACAAATTGAAGATTAGGCTTGGAAAACAAGTTAAAACTAAATGAACTTAGCGTTGGCTATTTTAAAATAGCTATTACTAGAAAACATCTTTAACTAGCTAGCTTAAGCTTATTCTTATTCACTAAAAATCCAGCTTTTACTTAAAAATCCAAGTTTTAGTTTTTTTTTTTTCTTATTAATATTTGTGGATTTTTGTTTTTTTTTTTACAAATAAATGAATATGATATAGCAAAAGTTTTAATTTTGAGTTTTATTGATAAGTTCTTATTAAAAAATGAATATACAAATAAAATTAAAAAGTTCTTTTATTCAGTAAAAAAAATTATATCACTGTTCAAAAGTGCCCCTTCAAAGTTCAAAACTGCCCCATACATGGGGCACTTTTGAACATAAGAACCTGTATTGATTGGAGATAAAAATTCAATGTAAATATTTCGTTAAATGGACCAAATATTTTTCTAAATTGAACGTCAATACTACTGTTCCATGTGAGTAAAATATCAGGCCAATTGATCGAATATTTTAGGTTTTATCAGTCTGGAAAGCAAAAAGTGTTCAAATGTGCCCCACTCTGCCCTACCTGCCATACGATTTTTTTCGACATTTTGTAAATATTTTTTTTTTCTCAAAAACTGTTCCACAGACTAAAAAAATCACAAAATTTCATTTGAAGCAAGGTAATGGTTAAAAAATTTGTTTTGAAAAATGTTTATTAATGGTACCCCCTTGGAACCATTTTTTTATTTTTGATTTTCTCAAAAACTGTACAACCGATTTTGATATTTTTGTACACTAAGGCTCCCCAAAAGTTCGAATATTATAATATTATTGTGTATTCAAATTTTCAAAAAAAAAACTTTTTTTTTTGGGTTTTTAAGAATATTTCCATTTTTTTCAAAACTCAATACATATTTCGACTTTATTTCATGAGGCAAATATGCTCGAATCGCTTTTACACTTTCCGACCACATCATATGATTATTTACTTATCGACTTTATTTCATGAGGCAACGAATTAAAAAAAAGAATCTGTGAGTTTAAAAATGAGTCACTAAGTAGATTCCTGAAAAGTCTGACGACGGATGCTTCTACTGAATACTCCTTATGGAAAGCAGCTAAGCGCCTAAAAAGACCTCAGACACAAAACCCGCCAATAAAATCTCAAGATGGTAAATGGATCGGAAACCCGAAACAAAAGGCTGATCTCTTCGCTGAACATCTCGCGAATGTTTTCAAGCCATTCCCAACAAACACAGCTACAGATCCCTTAGAGTTTGTTGACAGAAACGACGAATGTGAAATACCTTCTGTCACGCTCAAAGAAGTAAGAAGCATGTGTCAACATAAGTTGTCTAACAAAAAATCACCAGGGTACGATCTTATAACTGCTCAGGTTTTGAAAGAAATGCCTCTAATAGCCTTCAAGAAACTCCAATTTATAACAAACGCATGCCTTAAACTAAGATATGTGCCACATCATTGGAAAATTGCAGAAGTCATTGTTATACCTAAACAAGGTAAGCCACCAACAGAAGTAACATCTTACAGACCAATATCGCTTATACCAATCATGGCAAAAGTTTTTGAAAAACTGCTACTGAAAAGGCTTAGCAAAATAATTGAAGAAAGAAGACTAATTCCAAGCCATCAATTTGGATTTAGAAATAAACATTCCACGATAGACCAAGTGCATCGAATTACGGATGTTGTGGAAAAGACACTTGAAGAAAAACAAGTATGCTCTGCTTTATTCTTAGATGTTGCTCAAGCTTTTGACAAGGTTTGGCACTTGGGACTTGAGTACAAACTGCATAGGGACCTTCCCAGGCAGTACTACGAAGTACTGAAATCCTACATTACGAACCGACTCTTTAGAGTACGGTACGACCAAAATTACTCGGAACTTAAGAATATTGAAGCCGGTGTACCACAAGGAAGTGTCCTAGGACCAACCCTGTATCTGTTATATACAAGGGATATTCCAGTGGACAACAACGCTATCATGGCGACCTTTGCTGATGATACTGCAATATTGGTGCCAGATAAATCCGTTACGAAGGCTACACAAAAATTGCAAAATGCAGTCGATAAAGTTAGTGATTGGACGCAGAAATGGCGTATCAAATTAAACGAAACAAAATCGACGCATATAAACTTTACAAACAAAAACATAAACAATGTTCCAATATTTATAAACAGTACAGAAGTACCTTACTCCAATACCGCCAAATACCTTGGAATGAATTTGGATGCAAAGCTTAAATGGAAAGAGCACATCAAAAAGAAAAGAGAAGAACTAAACTTAAAGTACAGAAAAATGTACTGGTTACTAGGAAAGAACTCTGACCTATCTATCCAGAACAAACTAATGTTATATAAGCAAGTATTGAAACCCGTTTGGACATATGGCATCCAACTATGGGGCTGTACAAAGAAAACAAATGCTGAACCCATCCAAAAATTCCAAAGCAAGGTCCTTCGTGGAATAATAAATGCCCCTTGGTATATAAGAAATAGCGATCTACATCGTGACCTTCAAATTGAAATGGTTACAGAAGTGGTTAAGAAACACGCTGTATCACATAATCAGCGACTGCAAAGTCACACTAACTCTGAAATGGAGAACGTATTAAATGTACGAGACAATGTTCGGAGATTAAGAAGAACCAAGCCTCATGAGCTGATGGTCTAAAAGTTATGGGAAAGTGTTATTACATTAAACTTCCCCCAATGCGATTTAAAAATTAAGAAATAAAAATCATTTGTCGATCTTTTCATAGATTGGTCCTGATTCACCGGTGGTTTTAGTGCGGTAAGAGTCCCACACTACTCGGTACCGATTCTTACCGAGTGTCTTTTGAAGATTTCCATCGGATAAAAAAAAAAAAAAAAAAAAAAAAAAAAAAAATACATATTTCGAAAACCCCATACTCGATTTTTTTTAAACTGACAAAAAAAAATGTTTAATACAATCTACAAGATGTAAGAAAAAAAATTATATTTCATAAAAAAATATCGGTACCTACCATACAAATGTTAAAAAATGGGTTTCGAAAATCGTATCTCGAAAACGGCACCTAGAATCTTAATACAATTTTTTTCTTTCGATTAATTTTTATGATCTATAATTTAATAAAAATAAATTTAAATTAAGATACTACTGACTGTACCGTGTACCTACCATAGAAACATTGTTTCAAATTTTGAATTTCTCATTATCGGAATAACGGATTTTAATAAAAAAAAATTAAAGAGGAGCTTCTACAAACTTAGAAAAACATTTGCGTTTTAAAACTTAAAAAAAAAAATACTTTTTGAATTGAATGTCTTGAAAATTCGATATCTCAAAAACGGCTCAATTTGGATCCTGGAAATTTAATTTTTATTCGTGCAATAACTTTAAGTTGGCGTACCAATTTTTTTTCTTAAAAATGTTTGAAAAATTTTGTGTAAAGTTTACTTTTTTTCTCTAATAACATTAATTTTTGAAATTCTTAGTCTTTAATATAAGAGCAAGTTTGTGCGACTCAGTCGTGTATTTTATTTTGTTTCAAATAATAAGTCGTAAAAATTAAGCGCAGATGGCTGCTTTCAAGGAAAATACGATAACAAAAATTTAGATACAACTTGCTTTCTGCAAGTATTGAAAACTGATAATTGTCAAGATTTAAAAAAATGAAAGGTGGGGCTTTCGAAATAAAAAGTTGTCAAAAATCTATAACTTGCAATATGTGTAGTAAATACCTACATATGTACGTAACGGAAGAAGGTCACATGGCACTACCTATTACAGCAAGGGCTATCTACTACAAAACTTATAATTTTAGGAAATATATAAGATTTTTAATTTTTTATTTTTATTTCGTGACTTGCGATCGACCTGGTGTCACACTAATTTTAATGACCATTTATGTAAAATCATTGACAAAAAGGCAAAGTTACTTCCTTGACTATTTTGTTTTACACAATACTGACTACCACAGTGGCAATTCAATTGAAAACCGCCATCGCAGCTCATGCATTTTTGATCAGCACGCAAATGAATAAAAAATTCCACTCGAGGTTCCTGCTTCTCGAGTGTGGTGCGTATGGATTATGTCGACATTTGGGTGCATAACTAAGTACTCGGATTCATATATGTATATATATACAGGGTGGGCCATCTAGTGGTTTCTTTTTAAATCACAGCTGTTTTCCGCTCGAAATCTTGACAGAAAGTCAATGTCATACCTCCGCGGAACGAAATGAGTGGCATAACGGTTGAACGTTGGGAAATATGGAACAATTTTGTTTAAAGTGAGTGTAGCCCAAACGGTGCATTTTTTGAAAAGAAGTTTTCGCCGAAATGAAGCACCCACCGCGCCTGCTGTACGCGAGTTTCCACTAAAAGTTTGTGAGACTGGTATGCTAGTGGACAACAGTCATGGTCCCCGCCGACCGACGACGTACGGTGCCCACACACGAGAATGTGGCTGCTGTAGCTGAGAGTGTGAGCCTCAATTCACGAACATTAACTCGCCATCAATCTCAACAGCTCAAAATTTCACGCACTAGCCTGAGGAGGGTTCTGCACAAAAATCTTGGATTATGCGCTTGGAGTGACAGAATGCGCAACTGCGAAAGCCAGCCGAGGCAGCCACTTGACAGACGTTGTGTTCCATAATTAATTTGAATATTTACTCTTACTAATAATGTCATTATGCATGGACAAAATTTAGTTTTGTTAATTTCATTGCATTTTTAAAAAGAAACTTGTATTTGACCCACCCTTTATGTATATATGAACATACTTATAAATTTGTATGTATGTATATGGGGAAATTTCTACTTTGTTTAGTACTTTTGCGATGAGTGTAAATGTGTACAAATCCATTCAAATCATGTCCTCTCTAACGGCTGATATATTTTATATAAAATGAGCGACACATTTCAAAGTCAACATAATACGGTATACGGTATAATGAATGCGACATTTGGATCTGATGATGGTTTGTCAAAGAAACAGTCGTTTTGAGTGAAATGAATAAACGTGCAAATTAATAAATTAAAAAGACCATACATACACACATAAGTATATTTGAATGCGAAGTCAATTCGCATTTTTTATTATTTAAACAAAACTGAATCAAACTGCGACAAAAAAAATTATATTATGTTTAATTCATAAAATTAATACTGAAAGGTCAAAAAATGTTTATTTCAAAAAAAAATATATCTGCATTTTGCATTCAACAATATGAGATAATTTCCGCACACTGGAAGTTTCGATGACAGACCTTCAATACAACTAATATATAAATGGTTTTTTTGGTTTTAGTTTTTTGAATGAATGACCGATTTTGTTATTTCACCCTTGAAAGCTTTTCTGAACAAAATTTTTCACAAGAATAACCATGGGAACAAAATGAAAACAAAAAACCATCTTCATTAGCCCGGCTTAAAGCTCGAAAACAAAATGCTACTTTCTTGATCTCGAGTACATTTCACCTTCCAACATCCATTTGATAACATGATTATTTTTTTGCTGTTTTGTTTTTGCAAAAAATTAATAATTGGAATCAAAATCAAAAAAAATTGTTGAATTAAAAATCTCTAAAAAATAAAACAAATTGTTCTTACTAATAACATTTTACCCGTAGTTAAAAAACAAAATAAAAAGTCAGGTTCAAATTTATTAAGAACTTCGGTCTTGTCAAAATAATTAGTACAAGAAAGCAACAGTTAATTGTGTTGTCAATTTAATTTATTTCAGAAAGTATAATGCTAACTTAACACTCAATTTGGGGTTACTTCTTGCATACTCTAGTGGGAGCAATAGTGCATAACAATGCATCGAGTATGCAGTTCTTTCCAAGTCCAAATAATTGTGATAAAAACTTTGCCAAAATGTTAAAATGTTAAGCCCCTTGATTGAAAACATCGAGGTCCAAGACGTTTTACAGACAGCCTAATGCCTGCCAGACGCGATAAGAATAGGCTACTTCTTGCACTAAGAAGGCCACCTTCAAAACGTCTTGGACCTCGATATTTGCAATCAGGACACTTAGCTCTTCATTTTGAAGTTATGGTAAATTTTGTATCCCAATTTTTTAGACTTTGGAAAGAACTGCATACTTGATGCACTATAATGCACTATTGCGCCCACTAGAGTATGCAAGACGTTGACATTTATAAATAACTATAAAAAGCATACAAAATTATGCTAATTATTTTTTGTTATCAATCACACCCAAAAATTGCTGTGGGCTCTCGGTCTAAAAGGTTTTTGCTTATTAAGACAACTATATATGTATGTACATACATATGTACATTTATCGATAGTTTTCTTCATGTTGTATTTTTTGAAATTTTAACTATTTCCATTGCATTTGCAGTCACTTTCGTCGCAACTTCCTTTACTTAAAAAAAAAACAACTTCCTATGGACTTGGAACCCAAAATTGTGGCAGTAGAAGTACTCATTTTGCTTCTACTCAATACTGCCTCTTAACAGTTTATTACACTATACAAATCTATTAAAACAGTATCACACTTTGTTGATGAACATTTAATAACTACACAAATTCTTCAATTGAAAATGTATCCCAATAAATAGCGTAAAGAATTAGAATAGTTTTCAAGGCTGAACAATTGATGTTCTGTATTTTGGAGCCCCACTATCGAAATAACCGCCTCGAACTTTTATATTTTACCTAAAACAAAAGGGTGCTTAAAATACAAAACACTCTGTGTCAATTAGGATTGGAACTCTTTTCTACAAAATAAAATGTGTCGCAATACATTTTTTTCTCATACGAAAATATACAATTACACTCATCGTGTATTCTTAACCCAAAAATATTTATAAAAAGTTCGAAAGAACGTACCGTTTTAATAAACAGAAAATGTATAGCTGATTGGCCAAGCCAATTTTTTTCAACATTCTTATAGTCAGCTTATGATGCCCTGAGCGTTATCCTGAACCTTTTACCACTCGACCTTCATATAAAATACCTAGCGGCATGCAGTGCTGTAAGACTTAAAGAATCTAACTGTTGGTTCTGCAAACCCTATGGTCATGGAAACATAACAAAATTGATTCCTCCGGATATTTTCTTATCGAACACCGACTACTGCGTACCTCCTCTTGGCCCAAGCGGGGATTTCAAAGCCATTTTTCCCACCAGAGAGGATTGGAAAAATGATGTTGTCACAAAGGATTTCGATTCGATAATCTTCACTGATGGATCTAAGATGGTGTGCGGTGTTGGTTCAGGAATTTTTTCCGAGTCCTTTAACATCTCCAAGTCCCTCAGACTACCAGACTTTGCGAGTGTACCAAAACCAATTCAGAAATATAGCTATCTGCTCAGATAGCCATTAAGGCCATTAAATCATCTACATCTACCTCAGTACTTGTCCAGCAATGTCGGGACGAACTGGCGAGTCTGAACATTGACCTCCAGGTCACTCTCATTTGGGTTCCAGGTCACAGTGACATAGAGGGTAATGAACAGGCTAACGCTTTAGCTCGGCCTGACATATGAACAGAAAAATCTTCTCGATTTTTCTCAATGAATCCAACCGTAGGTGGAGCAGTCTCACAAGCTGTGTATTATCAAGAAAGATATGGCCTACTTACAACAACTCACGTTCCAACGATCTAATATGCAGACCCAGGCGCGACATAGCCAGGATCACAGCAATATGCACCAGGCACTGGCCCATAGGTGAACATGCAAGAAAGCTAGGCATCCCCTACAACCCACACTGCCGTAGTTGTGGAGATCCACAAGAAAAAGAAACTGTGGTTCATTTTCTTTGCGATTGCCCCGCCTTAGCAAATTACAGGATGACTTCCTTTGGGAAAGCCTTCCTCGATGACCCCAGCGAACTTTCGGAGAAGAAAATCAAAGATCTGATTATCTTTCTGAATGCGACAAAATGGCTTTAACAATGTTCCGCTAAAGTATATAAAAGCCATTTTCTTCCGTACTAAATCCTTATTAGGTTGACACGAGTTAATGGTATCAAAACTGTGCACCCCAGCGCTAATTGAGTCGCGGGCCCAGGGCTGGCGACTACCATCTCTACCTACCTACCTATAGTCAGCTTATGAAAAGATAAACACGTTCTTACTCACAGATGTTAGTAACTTCTGTTTGAAGAATTTTAACCCGTAGATTATGCGAAACAGGGCTGTCAAAAAATGACAACATAATCAAGTGATGCGGAGTATATCATGTTTGCCAGTGAAAATCACTTCCAGAAAAATAAAATTTGTCTTTGGATTTGTCTACGATACGTATTTCACGTGGCGAAGTAAACCATACAAACACAACCTCCTTAAAACCTTAATCAATGTCTAATTAACTTTCATAATTTATTACTTCCGCTCATCGTACGTTCGGTATACTGTAAGAACAATGTTGGCATATTCCCTGTTCGCGGCAATCAATTCCTATTCAAATGATTTTAATGCTTAATTAGCTCTAAAGACACGCCTTAGAACGAACGAGTTACATATTCCATGGAGAAAGGTATTCTATATCCCAAACGACATCATCATTCCCAAAAAGCAATCGTTATGTCAAAGTAGAAGATTATGGTGCAAATAATTATAGATTAAGCCACTTATCACGATTACGGGAAGAAACAATTCATTTTAACAATCTTAGATAGAATAATAAAAAGGTGATAGAAGTATGACAGAAACATTTGAATCTCCCGCGCACCTCCCACCGCAATGTGTCTTGTCTTTCATTATATTATTATTTTTATAAACATTGTTGGAGTGAAATAGCCAGTTGCATTCCCCCCCTTAAACAATTTAACCGCAATACTCGCGTTTAAGGGAATTCCCATCAGTTTACACTTGAGCCCAACTTCGGACGTAACGTTAAATTCAGAGATTCTTTCATTACCCGCACTACACGAATGTTTACTCGACACTTTATTTTCCTCCCATCAGGATATTCAGACATCCAAAACCAATGTGCATCGATATCTACTTTGAAATCCCGTCCCATTTTCTTTTCTAAAGGTGCGTGTCCATTTGAGAGTTCTTTCGCTAGTAAACTCTCGAGAGTTGCTCTCGGGTGCCTGTCCATTTGAGAGTAATTTTTTTGAGATTTTACTATCGCGAGTTTACTAGTTAAGTTTTGGGAGATGATTTTCTGAGAGTACTTTCATAACCGTGTCCACTTGATATATTTTTGCAAAACTATAATTTTGCCCGAACAAATAGAAACTCACGATGTACTGAATGGAAGCTGGCGTTTAGACAACAATTTCGAAAACTCATTTTCCGATCTTCAAAATGGAATAAGGCACAACTATAATACTTCTCAAAAGGATTTCAGGGATGAATTCAAAAATTACTTTATGAGCCCATAAGGTGAAGTTCCTTGGCAGTACAGGCACATCACAGAAAATAATTAAGAAATCAAATACGTACCAGATTTGACTTATTGAAGCAGCCATTAAAAATGGAATAAAACCTGCAAACCCCGAAAATATGGCCGCCTAGTGCTATACTTCATCAGTTCCGGCTCCACTTTTCGTTTTTTATTTTTTTTTTTCAATTCTTGTGACATCCGTTAATATTTTCATGATTATTAATTAAATGTGCATAATAGATTCAATATTTATTTTCAAAAATTATTTTCTTTACCTGGTTTCGCAAACTATGAAGCTTTCTCTTGATTTCATTTTCATAAGTTCGTTTGTCCCCTTCTGTTCAATGTTTTTACATGTCAACTCTCGGACAGCTAATCGCAAAATACGAACCATGTTGGAATTCTGCGAGCTCATCTCCGATAGTACTAAAAAAGTGTGTCCACTTGCGAGTAAAGCTTAGTACGCAGATCGCTCTAAATTTTATCTCCCTCATTTTTCTCCAAACATCAGCTAAAATCCAAGCTAAATTTTGACATAAGAACTTTGTGGAGAATATGTCACAGCTGTTCTCTAAATGAATTTTTTTCAAAGATTTAAAAGAATTTGCCTTAAAGTATGATTTTTTAAGATTTGTGAATGAGAACGAATGAGAATTATGAATTATGAGTGATTTTTGTTGTCGAAAATCTTGTAAGACTCCCGTCACCAAATATTCTTCTAAATATTATTCAAAAATTATTCCATTTCAAATTGAAATTGAAATTTAGCTCGAGAATAAATGTGCCAGACAATTATTTCTTGCGCTAAATTTTGACAGATAAGTTATGTACTGTTCGAATAGAAATTTTGATTTTTTAGCTGGAGCAGCGTACCTCTCTGCTAAAATGCTTGACATAATTTTAGCTTGGCTAAAATTTGGAGAGAATTTTGTATGGGAGATAAAATTTAGCGCGATCTGCGTACTAGGCTTAACTCTCAAAAAATTCGTATGTCGAGAGTGAAAAGTCAACTCTCCGCTAGCTTCTATCAAGGCTGTGTCCACTTGAGAGTTTACTCTCAAGAGTGGCCTGATAGCTACTCTCAGTGTTTTTGCTCTCAAATGGACACGCACCTTAAAACGCTCGCACTGTGCTCAATCATTTAAAGGGTAGTTATAGGGTTAGTTGTAATCTCCTGCATAACAAAGGCATACCAACGATATCTATCTTTGTTTTAATGCCTTAATTCAGTTTAAATAAAATACACAATTGTTCAATTCATTGTCTTGAAATGAGATACTTCAGAATTTGAAAAAAAAAAAAAAAAAAAAGAAAAATATCGGCAACATATCTAGATTTGTATTTATTATGTTTTTTAAGGTATTAGTACGGTCTAGAAATCGCAAAAGACGCATGATTTTTGGGAATTTTTTTCTCGGAAACTTTATAAGATAATAACATAATTTTTTTTAAAATAATGAATACATGTGTCAAGAGTACAAAAAAATTTGTTTGTAGAATTTTGGCCGAATTATAGAGGGCGTCAACGTCGACTCATCAAAAAACACATTTTCCCATGGCGGACAGTTAATCTCCGGATCTACTGAACCGATTTTCAAAAAACTTGTCGCAACTAGATTGTTTTTATGTTTTCTAAGATAATTTACCACAATTTGACCAAAAAGTTTTGAATAAAAAAAATGGCGACCCAAAAATGGCCAACAAAAATTGCCAAAAAAAAATTTTTTTTTCAAAGCTCGAGATTTTTTTTTGTTTTTACTTTTTAAACAAATTGTGGTAAATTGTCTCGTAAGAAACATTCCTTTAAATAACCCACTTTGGTTTTTTTGTTTCAGTCCAGCCAATCCTGAGATTAACTGTCCGCCATGGGACAATGTATTTTTTGAAGAGTCGACGTTGGGCCTTCTATAATTCGGCCAAAATTCTCAAATTTAAAAAAAAAAATTTTTTTTGTACTCTTGACGCATGTATTCATTATTTAAAAAAAAATTATGTTACTATTACCTAATAAGGTTTCTGAGAAAAAAAATTCCCAAAAATCGTGCGTTTTTTGGCGTTCCAGACCGTACTTACTTGTTGGCTTACGACCAAAAATTATCAATTTTTATCAATTTCATCCCATAAAACTGTAAAAGTTCAAATAAAAAAATTCAAAAATTTTAAACGAAACGGACCTCAATTTGGACTTAATCTTGTTTAAGTTTTTGAATCTAAATGTTAAATAAAATTTATCATTTTTTGAATTATCATTTATTATGTTTTATAAAATTATTTTTGGTAAATTGTATTATTTTCAGATTATATAATTCGCCTGTAAAAATTTGTTAATATTTATATACTGGGTGTTTTACAGAAGATATAAGATGATAGATGTGGCAAAAAGGTCAGCTTGTAGGTTGGTTCTGTACAAGAAAAATATTGTAAGCAGGAGGGAGGAGGGAACGAAGTAACAGTTTTTGAAGCAAACGTTTTCTTTATGGGACAGTATTGCACAAAAATAGGACTTTAAAGTTAATGAGCAGGTAGTAATAGTAGTTAAAGAGGAGAGCAGAAGGAAATTTTCGTCGAATATGTCTAAAAAGAGAGGAAAAGGAAATAAATAGGAGAAAATAAAAAACATATGGAAATAGTTTTCGAAAAGTAAACATTTTATTCAAATCTAACCAAGAAATCTAGAAAATAACTTTTAATGTATCTATTCTTTTAGCTATGATAAACGGATATGGATAATATCGGCAAAATCAGCAAATATATTAGAAAGACACTTAGAGTTATGGAGTGATCAATTCTTAAGATCACTAGAAAGCACAAAAACGAATTTATAGGAAGCTTGACAGATTTCAAAAATGTCAACCAAAAAGCGAAGCAACAAAAGTGGAACTTGGCTGACCATATATCCGGATGAACTGCACAATGGATTCTAGGAGACAGCAAAAGATTAAATCAACACACACCACATTTGTACCTGCCCCGGGCCCACTTAAGATTTTTCGTAACGGCTTTATGACAGGTACCGTTAGTTTTAAAGCTAGAAGCCACAGTTCTCGGAACTCTGAAATTTTTCATATAGACTTCCACCGAACCAATTATGGTCTCAATGAACCTTTGACACGTATGAAACATGAGGCTATTGTAAGCCATGATGTTTTCGATTTGAGTTACTCAAAGCTTACACTTAAGCACAGGTTGTATGGGCCGGGCGTTCTCATTAAGTATTCGAAACTCACGCATTATAAGTTTTTGTAAAATAAAAAAGTTGTTTAATTCATAATAATTTATTGTTTTTATAGCAAGTAGTAGTTTGACTTGTAGCTATTTTTGTAGCCACTGATTTCTTTGTTTGTCATATTTGTTCGTTTTTTAGTAGAGTGTTAGGCTATATGTATATTTATTTACTAACAACTAACACCACGCTAAATGATGACTGTGACAAGCTGATGTTCCCCAGTATCTAAAGGTAAAAAAAACCAGCAGTAGTACTAATGGCGTTTAAAAAAAATGTCTCTTTTATGGAATCACCGAAGACACTTGAGTACCAAGTTTGAAAAATCGATGCAGCGATTTAGACTGTAAATCGAGGTACATAGTACGGACAGACATACAGAAACACAATCAAACACACAGACAAACGGAATTGCGAGACCCAACGTTATTATATGGCATAACTTACCATATAGAACATATACATTGAAAGTACAAATTTATGATGATATAATTAAAAGCTGATGTGTTTAGTCACATGGTTCTTTGTTTTTTTTTTTTTTTTGGTTCATTGGTCATATACGAGTACAAAGGAAATAGATATAAGTTTTATGTTCCCTGGAATCGCAACCGTAGCACATAAAATGCATTGAACCGTTAATTTTTCAATAAAAATATTGGCCTCTTGTATTATTTTTACTAAAGTTATTTAATTACCCATTAAATAAACATTTTTAAAAACTATTGTTAAGCAAGCTTTCATAACGTCATATTTTAGCTGCATCTCAATACACAAAAAAAAAAAACAAAAGTGAGAATTGCATTGATGAATTGGGTAAACAAACACTTTGTATAAAATTATCTTAAAAGTAGATTTGACAGTTGATGGAAATATATTTTATAATAATTTTATAATCCCTTAAAATAGTTTCGAAATTGGTAGAATGGTTCAAATTTTATTAAATAACTCGGTGGGTAAAATTAACAAATGTTGAGAAGTGATGGAAGGCTGACAAACTAGGATTATATTTGTTTATGTAAGAAATAAAGCAAGCAAAAATCTGGATACGAGTATCATCAGTGCCACTTAAAAGCTCCAACTATAGCTAAGAACCATCTAATTATTGTCCTAGGTCGTCATTTAAGAGGAGAAGAATTATAAACATTTGCGCACCTAGGTATTATATATAAAGATGACACAAGACCTCTATAAGACCGTAACCAGTGTGTAGCGGTTTTAAAAAAGTTTGGGATAAAGCTATCGGTTGGTATTCTCTTTTTTTAAGAAGTATATAAATGTCAGATGGGATTTGTATTATTGGCATTTCAGGATACAAAATAGGCAAAGACACATACTTATATTAATTATAATTTTTTGTAATATTTTTTTTTTGTTGAAGTTAAATGAAGTATGACAGAAACACTTGTCAATAAATTTTAAAAACTGCAAGCTCATACAAAACTTATATTTCGTAATAGTGCCAGTATCAACATTTATTGGGAACCTACCTTTGAAATCAATTCTATCCTATGCCTAAACTGATTGTGAGAGTGACAAGATACAATAAAAGAATCAGTATTTTGACTTCTCTTAAAATGACATGTTAAATAAAAATAAAGTTCTAGTTTTCTTGACAATTTGAAGCTAATGGTATTTGCGGTACGAGTACAGGTTGGCTATCAAGTGCCAAATATCTTAGGGTTCAAACAAATAGTTAAAAAAAAATTGGAATCACAATAAAAGTTTTACACCCTTTCATCACCCGTACCCCTTTTCTATGGAACATGGTAGTTAATTAGCTGCTAATAGACCTAGAAGAAGAGGGCTTCAAAGTGATTGCATACGCTGACGATATTGCCATTGCCGTATCAGGAAAGCATCCTCAAATCCTAATAAAACTCATACAGCAAGCTACTCAATGGGGCAGATCGTTGTGGACTAGGTGTTAACCTCCACAGGACTGAACTATTCCTCTTCACAAGGAAATACAAAATTCCATAACTAGGCCCTCCATCGATCAAAGGTGTTCCACTTACTTTCTCAGATGAAGCTAAATACCTGGGTCTTATTTTAGATAAAAAGTTAAGTTGGAAACATAATATACAGGAAAGAGTAAGAAAAGCCACAGTACCTCTCTTTTCTTGTAAGAGAGCCGTGCGGAACAAGTGGGCATCAGTCTCTTCAAACTCCATTACAGCCCAAGACTGTCGATCGTCTCTGATGGAGATGGCCAAACAGTTTATTATTCACCTATTCTGGGTTCCGAGAAACGGGTACATTCCGGCAACGCCTATCCTGCCCGATAGGGTAAATATAGGTATGTCTTTAGCTACTAGTACACTTATTCTGAAGCGAATTGCTCTGGAACAATCAAATACAAGATGGCTTAACAATACCACTTGTTTGGCGACCAAACAAATCTAACCCAAACTGGATTTGAAGCGGTTAAAGTGTTTGTTGTCCCTCAGTAGATCTCAGATCAGCTATTACAGAGGTGTCATAACCGGACACTGTCTTATAGGTACGAGTAGGTACGCACGACTCGGTGTACTAACAAATGATTTTAGCAGGAGTTGCTTGGACGAGGAGGAAGGAAACAATTCCACACCTTCTTTGTACATGCCCTGCTCTCTCTTACAGAGGCAAACTCCATCTAGGAGACTATTTCTATAATTAACCAAGCGATCTCATGAACACAGACATAAAAAGCCTCCTTCGCTTCATCAGAAGCTCCAAATGGTTTTAACTAATAAGAAACTTTTTTTTGTTCCCTATCAGATCTTGGGGTATCACAATGGACCTCTACTGGTCTAAGTGTGTCAGATGCTTTAATGACAGCAGCCACTTTAACCTAACCTAACCCATCAACCGTAAATCTAAATTGAGCATGAAAAATAAGTTGTTTATATACAAAGCTGTATTTCAAGCATTAATATTTGACGGTTCTCCAGCTTGGGGCAGATGTGCAATAAGTCACGTTCGTAGGTTACAAACAATTAAAAAAAAAAGTTCTAAAAATGATGTTGAATCTTCCAAAACATTTTTCGACAGAAGAATTGCACCAAATTTGCAATATTGAACTTTTTTCGTTTAGACTTTCAAGGTTATATGAGAGATATAATATATCATGCATTTCTTCCGATAACGCATTGATAGCAAACCTACGACCTTGTAGCTACATAGATAGTAAATTAAAAAAAAAATCATACGCATATACATAACTATTTATCTTTTACTTTGTTATATTTATATTTGTTCTTTACTTCATATCCGTTTTGTTGATGTTCATTATTTTTTAATTTATTTATTTTTTGTTTATTTATTTATTTATTTATTTTTTTATTTATTTATTTATTTTTAAATTATTTATTCATTTCATTGTTTTGTTGACTTAAGGCATTTGTTATGTTAATTATTTATTTCATTGCCCTTTTTGTTGATGTTCACTATTTGTTAGTTTATTATTTTTTAATTTATTTATTTATTTTTTATTTAACTATTACTTATTAATAAATAAACTATTATTATAAAAATTGTTTTTCATATTGTCAGTAGCAAGGTTGTCATATACCATAACTCTGTAAATTTTGCAATATACATAGGTAAAGAGAACTATTATGTAATATCGTTTCTGCTACAATAAATATATACCTATCTATATCTAAACCTAAGGGCAGGCGCGGATCCAGGATTTCGTTCAGGGGGGGGCAATTTTCGTGATATTTTGCTTAACTTAAAAAAAATGGTCCATTTCTCTGCATTTCTGTCTTAAAATATTAAAAAGGTATAAACATAATCGAATATAAAAATAACAAATTATTAAATTGAATTAAGGAAAGCATGTGCAGGTACATAATAATATGTAGGTCGTATGTAAAAAACTATTAAATAGTAAATCAAACATCTTCGTTTACTTTACTTTAGCCTCTTTCAATAATGCTCTGTATGCATGTCTTAAAGTATTAAATAGGAACTCGTACGTATTAAAAAAAATGAGTTAATTAATTTAAATGAAGGAACTATAGTGTTGTACATGATATACATAGTTCTTAAATACTTAATTCTAATTTTTTTGTGTGGCCGGTTTTTGAAAACGGTTTTTTAACAGTTTTGAAAAAAAAAATTGAAATTTTTTTAAAAATCCAAAAATTTTTTTTTTGAAAATTTGAATACCAAATTCTATTTAAGTTTTTTGGGAGCTTACGCAAACAAAAAATGATCAAAATCGGTCATACCGTTTTTGAGAAAATCAAAAATAAAAAAATGGTTCTTTGGGGGGTACCCCTATAACCATTTTTCGGAAAATTTTTTTCAACTAGTACCTAGCTTTAACTAAATTAATTTTTTTTTTGTATCTTTTTTTTAAATCCGTAGAACAGTTTTAGAGAAAAAAAAATTTACAAAATTTCGAAAAAAATTCGTATGGCAGGTACTGTTATTTTTGGTCTTAAAAAAAAAGAAGAAAAAAACGTGTGGGGGGGGGGGAAATTAAAAATGATAAATGTTTAGGCTGTAGTCGAACCGTCAGACAGACAGAATTGCGAGACCCACTTTTTTAGTCTTCGCTATCATCGTAATGATAACTTTGATCAAAATCTCGAGTTCGATTTTTTTTACGAATCCATAACTTGCCGCACGAACTTGCTCCTATGTAATAGACTAGGAATTTTAAAAACGAATGTTATTAGAAAAAACTGTTCATAAGGATAAAATTATCATCATTTTTTAAATTCTCTTAGTAGTAAGAGACAAAAACAGAATGCTATGCAAATATGAATTTATGCAAGAACGAAAATTATACATAAGTCGTTGTAGTGGTTTCTTAATAAAACATTAGGTTTTTATTACTGTACGAATGAAAATTAAATTTCCAAAAAAAAATATTTACCCATTTTTGAGAAATATTTATAAAATTTCGAAAAAAAAATCGTATGGCAGGTACCGTTATCTTAGGTCTTAAAAAATCAAATCAAAAAACATCCGGGGGAAAAAAAATAAAACCCATATCTACCAAGTTTAAAGAAAATCGGCCTAGCCGTTTGGGCTGTAGTCGAACCGACAGACAGACAGAATTGCGATACCCACTTTTTTGGACTTCGCTATTATCGTAATGTCAACTTTGATCAAAATCTCGAGTTAAATTTTTTTTACGAATGCATAACCTGCCTTATAGTACCTATAAGTCGCAAGTAAAAAGAAAAAAGTGTTATGGTTTTTATAATAATTGTGAAACGAAGAACTGCCCAGGGGGGGGCAATTGCACCCATTGCCCTCCCCCTGTATCCGCGCTTGCCTAAGGGTAAGCATTATTTCGTTCGTATTAATAATGTTGCTGCATTGAAATTTTATTCAAAGTACAAATCGTTTGATAATGTGTGCAATCTTTTGGATTTATTGTCACTCATATAGAACACCATTATCACTATCTGCTTTATTCATAGCAAATAAAACAACCTAGTTGAATCCTAATTTTACAATATATGCATAAAATTGAGATTCACTAGTTACAACATAAATATTTTCAACTCAATCACTTACAACATAGACACCCCATGCAAATGACTATCTAAAGAGATATGAATCCTCATGGTCCATAAACTTACACCTACTGTTACAAGAGATGAAAAATACATTGCTTCAACCGTAGTTTCTGAATTATAAAATTTTATACCGAATACATACGTACAAATATGTTTTCGCACTAGTGCATAATCTTTTATGTTTTATAACCGAATTTGCATAGAAACACTCACTAAATTTAAGATACTGCCAAGGTTTTTAGGTTACTTTCACGTTGTGGATTTAGATTCAAATCAAAACTAATTTCCAGACACATGTGCGTTAGGACTTTAAATAGAAAGCTTTTGACAAAAGCCAGGCATTATAATCTTCTACACTTCGAAAGGTGTGGCAGTGGCGTACATTTCATGCTGTACAATGACTGATGGATTTGTAAATTGAATCCTTCATACAATTTGTATGGAATATAATTTAATGCATCTTTCGCATTTTGACATCAAGACAGAGAGTTCCGGAGCTGGTTACCATTTTGTATAGTTATAAAATGTAATCCATTTAAATATAAGTTATTCAAAAACTAACCAATGTGAAATAAACGGTGATTTATACAAATTTAAGTTTATTTATTTACTCATTTCAAACGTAGCATAGGGATGAAATTATAAAAATACATTTATTTTATTATGTAAAGCTACAGAAAACAACAATAATAATCCAGGAGTGAAATCGAGGAAGATGATTTTTGATAGGTGACACTCGCATTCAACCTATTCACTTTCTTTCTCAAAACCTATTCAAAACAAAAATGCTATCCTAAAAAGTATGAATGAATGATTTGTATTGGGGGTTATTGCACTGCGACCTGTGCCCCCGCTTATAAAATGATGAGCTGGCTCATACTACAGTTCCTCCTCCAAACCTATTGCTTTTAGGAATTTTAGTATTTGGGGCACTTTTAGACAGGATAGTTTGCTCTTTTCTACTTGGTATTGTCCCAGATGAGTTTTCCTTTGGTGCATGATTGGACAACATTTTCCCAGTATGTGTTCCTGTGTTTCCTCATGCATGTTGCAGAATCTGCTAGTGGCACTGCTTAACACACCAAGTGAGTTAAGGTGTCTTCTAAGTTTGCAGTGTCCTGTTAGAATACCTGTTATTATTCTTAGGTTATTCCTGCTTAAGTTGTAATTGCCCAGTAGTAATTTCGCCTGGAGTTCATTCCAGTTTTTGAATCTGTTTGCCTTCTCTTCTGGTTTAATTTAGGTTTTGATGTCATTTTCTCCTATTCCGCAATAGATTTCAGGCCCTGTTAGGGGAGTTGAAGCGCCTATTTTTGCAAGGGAATCTGCCTTTTCGTTACCATGAACACCAATGTGACAAAACTCTTAAAATATCTCTATATAGCTGTACAGAACTCCTCCAAAGCACATATGTTATTTTGGACCATGTCTTAAAACTATGGCAGTGATAGAAATAAAGACGACTAAGGCGTCAGTTATTATACACATTTATACGTAGCCATCATTTAAACTTATTATTGACTTATTAATCTTTAATTTCAATACAGTGTTCACATTGGAATTGGACATACTCCTTAGACTTATTTTTAAGTCTCTGTAGTAGAGTTTCAAAGTAAAGGAACAAACCTATTTATTTCATGTAAGATATTCTATTTAATATAATCAAAAAATAATGAAACGCGATCACCCTGTATTCATCTCGTTACTTTAACTTTTAGTACTCAACTATTATACATAACGTTCTTGTATAAATTAATTGCATAATTACTTATATTTACTTTAAAATCGAATGATTTATGTAACTATTGTATGTACTATATGCTATGTACTCTCCTTAACTGACAAAACTGTTAAATATTAAGATAAGAAAAAGATCACTTGTAATAAAGCTCCCAATTAGACAAGACGTGCCTTTTTATTCTAACTTGTAACTTTTCTTTTTGCACGATCATTTTTTGTTTGCTTGCTAGTTTTGCGTTTATTAAAATCTTAACAGTCGCTTATATTCATAATTAAAATATTGTAAGAAAAAGGACGCACCATTGGACTCAGCTACGTAGCGTTAATTTTGTTAGACTTATGTTCAAACAGGGATGTTGTTTGAGGCAACATTACATTTTTACACTTAGGTTATATTCAAACAGAGAAGTTATCTGATACGAAATAGACCGTTTTACACGAAACCGATTTTTAATCTCTGTTTCTCTTTTGGATTCCTTTCGATTACAGAGTGATATCGCATCGTTTAATACTAACTACAACTATTTGCCCGGAGCATTAATAGAACGTTCACATTCTCAAATTTGTTTGACTAGTACGGCATGGTGAATATTTGATGGATGAAAAACAGGAGCGTTCACATTCGTCAAACATGCTGTCAAACATCACTTTTCATTAGAATTTTGACTATGGCGGACTAACTAAGAGCATAGATGAAGTTTTAGATGAGGAAATTTACTTGAATTTTATATTCAAAGTCTGCAGAAAACTAAAATCCACCTAAATTACCGCTATTGATTATAAAACTCATTTTTATATATTTTCACAGCTCGAGAAGTACGGTAAATGAAATTTACTTTAGGCTTGACGAAAGTGCAGTCACATTCTCTAATATGATTGTCATGCAGCGAAAACAAAATATCAAAACATTTTGAGATCTTTCAAGCATGTTTGACAAGCCACTGAATGGAGCGAAAGGCCAATGGGAGGTGGTCTATTTTCCCCCCTTTAGGTGGTGGGTCGGCCAATTTTCGAGAAAAAAAAATGACTTAAAATTAAAAAAAAAATATTAAAAAACAACGGCTTTGGCACAAATCCAGATATAAACTCTTTAAATAAAATCAAGTTATAAAAATTCCTTTAATAATCAAGTGGGGTCAATAGAGAAACCAATTTAATCCGAGAATACCGAGAGTTTCAATTCATTAATGAAGAATAGACAACAGAGTAAGAGAAGAGCTTGTTTAGAAATTAAGAACATTTTTCAAGATATCAGATAGTGGAAACTCAAAGAATATTTTCTAGAGAGAGAAAATACATATAATAAATTTTTTGTTTGTGATGGAGTGAATAAATTACTTTAATAAAAAAAATTCAATTAGTACCAAAATATTTCTGGCCAAAGTGGTTAAGAGTAACTGCATGCAGCTCTGATGTTCATCTCAGGGAATGTAGTAACAACTGCTTTGGCTGCCACTGGTGTGCAAAAGAGATTCGAGAGTATGATGCAGTTCTCTGGTACGCCGCCGCCGCGCCGTGCTCCTTGAGAACATTCACAGCCTGCAGGACAGTGTTTCCCGTGGACATTATAGAATACATCAGCAACACTTGTCTTCGGGCAATGTCATCAGGAAACCTGGCATAAACAACTCTAGCAACGTGGGTTTCGGCATCAGATTCGACTAGAATCTTTCCGATTCTTATCGACCGGCAGCAATTAGGAAGTCCCTGTTCCATCGCTTCGCCAGAACGAATAATCCACAATCCACAATTACCCCATCGATATTTCAGACCTTCATGGACGGCACCCGTAGGAATTTCAACCGAACAATCAGAGTATGGCTATTGGTTGAGACTTTCTGCAATGACCAGACGAATCAAGCGATCGGCATAAAACTTGAAATCGCTGCGCGATATATGTTTTCTATTATCTAATGATGGTTTGAAATTCGACGTTGTTGTTGTTTTAATTAATTGTTTTTGAAAAACTAATTTTCAAATTCAAAATTTCGAACTAACTTTTTCTTCAATAGTTACTAAGTACTATTTGTTGCTCTTATCAATTTTCAGTGAAACTTTTAACATGAAAATATAAGCCAGAAAAATTGTAGAAAACTGTTCAATTATTTTGAAGCATTCTCAGGACAAACGAGAAAGAATAAACAAAAAAAATATATTCCTGGGGCCTATTTCACAAATCATACATTACATACAATGTATGATTTTAACAGGTTTGATGTATCATTTCTGTTTCACAGAATTGTTGTATGACCAGATGACCACTATCAGACAACATTGTAATCGACTGGAATATTTCCAATGAGATTCTGTAATTTGATGTAATGTATGATAATCAATTTATTGTAATGATGTATGTAATGTATGTGATGTATGATCTGTGAAACAGGCCCCTGGAAACTCTTTTGTAGTAAAAGATGACAAACTTCCGACCAATAATAAACAAAGTTATTTGTTATGTATATTTATTATACGAGTATAAACGATAAAGTAAGGTGAATACAAAAAAATATACTTACTATGCTATAGAGTAGGTTAATCCCGGTACATACCTGAAAAGAAAAACCATAGAAATTAGAATAAATTATAGGGTGTCGAGTTGGTGTTAACATTAGATTGTAATTTTATTAGAAACGTGTTAAACAAATCGTTCGGTATAAATTAGGAAAGCCTATATTCTTAAACAAAGTGAGGTTATACAATTCAGAGTATTTTGTAATTCTGTCTGGTTTAATTTATGCATTGTTAAGAAGTTTTGATCAAATATGTGGGTTGCAAACACTTTACACAGGAGCAGAACTGATAAACCGCAGCTTTTTGTTATCGCGGCTTTCACTTATTCTATTTTTATCTGGACTCTAAAATGTGGGTATTTTAGACTGAGTAGATTATTATTCCGCAGTTTGCTGACATTAAATTTTGAATTTTGGACAAGTTTTCATCTTTCATTCTTATTTGAAATAATAAATAAAGTAGTTTATTAATATGTAAGCAGTTTATTTTTAACAATAAACTCGAAATTTTGAATTTTAGATTAATTTATTCATAAATAGTATCTTTAACCAAACATTTATACATTGGTTGTAATAGGAATAAAATGCACGACTGAGTCGCACGAACTTGCTCCTATGTAATAGACTAGGAATTTTAAAAACGAATGTTATTAGAGAAAACTGTTCATAAGGACAAAATATCATCATTTTTTAAATTCTTTTAGTATTAAGAGACAAACACAGAATGCTATGCAAATATAAATTTATGCAAGAACAAAAATTATAAGTCGTTGTAGTGGTTTCTTAATAAAATAAGGTTTTATGTATAAAATTTTTAAAAAATGACCCATTTTTGAGATATCGAATTTTCCAAACAAAAAAGATTTTTTTTTCTCAAAAATTCAAAAAAAAAAAATTTTTTTTAAATTTTGAAATGCAATGTTTCTTAAACTTTTTAAAAAATTTCATTAAAATCCTTTATGCTGATAATGAGAAATTCAAAATTTTAAAAAAATCGTTCTATGGTAGGTACAGTCAGTATTTTATTAAATTATAGATATTAAAAATTAATCGAAAAAAAAAATTAAGCAAAATTTTCAGAACCGCTTTTCGAAAACCATTTTTTAACATTTGTATGGAGGGTAACGTTATTTTTAGGTAAAATAAATTTTTTTCTCATATCTTGTAGATTATTTTAAGAAACTTTTATTTATCAAGTTTAAAAAAAATCGAGCATGGGGTTTTCGAAATATCGAGTTTTCAAAAAAAAATTCTGAAATTTTTTTTAAAAATCCGAAAAAGTTTTTCGGAAAATTTAAGTACACAATAATACTGAAACTGCTGGGGACCTTTAACATAAAAAAATGATCAAAATCGGTGGTACCGTTTATGAGAAAATCAAATACAAAAAAAATGGTTCCAAGGGGGGTACCAAAAATAATAATTTTTGGAAATTTTTTTTCATTTATTACCTAGGTTTAATTAAATGAAATTTTATAATTTTTTTTTTAAATCTGTGGGACAGTTTTTGAGAAAAAAAAATATATATAAAATTTCGAAAAAAATCGTATGGCAGGTACCGTTATTTTTGGTCTTAAAAAAAAAACAAATAAAAAAACATCCGGTGGAAAAAAAATAAAACCCATGTCTACCAAGTTTAAAGAAAATCGGGCGAGCCGTTTAGCTGTAGTCGAACAGACAGAATTGCGAGACCCACTTTTTTAGTCTTCGCTATCATCGTAATGTCAACTTTGATCAAAATCTCGAGTTCGATTTTTTTTACGAATGCATAACTTGCCTTATAGTACCTATAAGTCGCAAGTAAAAAGCACATGATTTTCTATAAAAGTTATAACGGGTTCTTTACGAAATCACTGTTAGTAAGGTGATTCCGAAATTAAGTTAACTGGTCAAAGTTTATGTAGTGCTTTTTCTCCATATATTTTCTAGCATACATGACAAACTATTCTTTTTCACATTGTAACAACATTATGAATATAATATTATATGTATAATACCATATAATTTCTTAGTTCTTTATATTAAATCTTTCAAAATTATTAGCAATTTCTTAATTTTTTTTTTCAGAAACCTATCAATTTTGTTTTAATTCTCTTGTCATTCCAAAAGCCTAGGGTTGTCATTAATTCAGTAGGCCCGTATGTTTTTTGGTAACATTTTTAAAGTAAAACTTCTTTTACGGCATTGTGGGTAAAAAATGTTTTATGCAGTTGTCAGCGACATGTCAAAACGACACGTTAACGTTATCAGTCAAAGACAGACACATGTTTTTAGAATTATTGTTCGAACCGTACTCGAGGATGTTTAAAATTCTTCAAAACAATTAAAAACATAATTTTGTTTAAAAAAAAAAAAACACAAGAGAGAAGCTTTTTTCTAATGAACTATTTAGCCGAACAATTTCATAATCAAAAACCACTTTCCCTTATAAAAAAAAGACTCAAACAAATATATTTTTTTTATCCTTTTATTTATCAAAAACATTTAACACTTAATCCTAAAAAAAAAATAAATAATAATAATATAACTAAAATAAAAAAAAATAAATTATGCAAAATATAAAAAAGCACATTCTGCCTTCTGTTGTCAAATACAAACCAGCATTGCCATATGTCAAACTTAAATTAACATTGTCATACTATTAGAAGAATCCTTTGGGTGATATACAATTCATGCTATAAGAAAAACGTGATGTGAGCGTGATGAAACCTCGTAGTTGTTGTAAAATCATTTTCAAACTATGAAAGCAGACGAGTATATACACAATTAAGCATTTCTTGTTCGTTACGTTAAGTGATAAATAAAGTACGACAGTTTCACATCTGTTTGGTTGCTAAAATGAGACTCCGCAAAATGTTGCCAATGAATCATGTCTCGCTCTCATCTCGTGTTCTCGTTCTCGCCCATTATGAATCGGACATAATTATAAAAACCTTTGTCCGATGTTTCAATTGCATATTAATGTCACAATCTAACAAATTTCATGAAATTTTGATGTCTTAGACGCCAGTGTTCTGTCACTATTCATGATGTGCACCCAGCTTAATAATCATCTGCGTTAAAACAAAAGCGCCATCTGAGCGTCATAAAGAGCGACATTTATTTTGTTTAACCTTGCTAACAAATATACAATTTTCCCAATTTATACATGACTTTCTTGATTTTCTCAATGAATTCAAGAATACCAATAGACCAAGCTGTCATTCCAAAACTAACTGCTTCATTTGTATTTTGAAACAGTTATGAGTTAAGCTTCCTTATTAATTTTGAAAATCATTTTTAATTCGAACAAATATTTCAAAAAAAATTCATATGGAAGTGATTTTGACACCTTTCAATTTGCAAAGATATGCTAAAATTACTCTTAAATTGATTTAATTTTATGTTTTCCGAAAAGGACTGAAAGCTAATGTCAAAAACCAACAAAAAGTAGATTTCCGTCTCGTCAAAATGGGAACACAGCCATAGTGTTGTTTACATCTAGGTATGTCACAAAACTCTGTGGCCACAAGCAAAAACCGCTTAAGTCCAAAAATTCAATTTTCGAGGAGAGCACTTTGAAACTTCTTTTTAAGTCTGGAAAAAAATGACGCATTTAAAAAACAAAAACGGTGCAGATTATAATAGAAGACTTCGATCTTATTTGTTTAAACTATTTTTTCTTTTTTAAATTTCTTTATTTTTAATTTTATTGCAAAAAAACGTTTTTAAGTTGTTTTTCCAAAAGTAATTAAACACCTTGTTGCTTGCCTATGTCACTTAAGCTGTTATTGCAAACTGAAAATTTTCGCCCATGTGTTCTTAAATAAGATAAGCTGTTTTTGGTCATCATTTTTTTTTATTTGTATCAACTTAAGCGATATTTCTTTTCGAAAAGCATGTAACTTAAAATGTATTAAAAACGTAATTCACAGTAACAAAAATGCAAAAACTCGTATTAAGTAAAAAATAGCCAATTTAAGTTAGTAAATAATTAGTTGAAAAATCTTGTTAATAAGAAAAAGTATTTAAACTCCATTTTTGTCTGGATTCATTAAGTCAGGATGTATTTTAGCTTCGGGTTGCATTTCTGTATCTAGGTTATTATAAAATTCATGAAAAGAATGATCAATAAACGGAAGAAGTCTTTGAAGCGCAGCTTTTTTACGCTTATTACATTGATAGCTGGTGGGTTGGGAATTTCAAACCATTTGAGTGAATCAATACCATGTTTTACAACAGTGGGTGTTGAAAAATGCAGATTTTTACCCAGAGTTGTTTTGTATTCAATTTTACCAACTTTGTTCACGTTATTCCATACAAAATTGTCTCTGCTGCTCCACAAAAGTTTTGTTTTTGAAACACAACCATAGTCAAAATCGGACAAAATTAAACCAATCGTGAGGATGATGAATCGGTACCTTTTTTGGTTTCTTTTTTTTTGTAATTCATGATCTACGTTACACTCCATATGAGTTTGGCATGACTATTAAAGCTTGTGATCTACAACCTCAATGCTGGACTTGGCTTTCAAAATGTTAACAACATCGTGCTCACAAATAAATTCTTATTTTGACCGCCAAAGGAACTATAGAAAATCAAATGTCTTGTCTGTCGTCGCCGCCAACTGCCGTTTTTTTGTAAAAGCTTACTGAATTTCGGAGGTATGTTGTTTGCAGACACTGTTGAATGTCAAATCCAAAAACCACATACAAATATTTACAAGATGTGTCAGATGGGATTCTAGAAAACTTTCAGTAGCATCGATGCATTGTTTAAAGCACTTTTGATGGACACGAATCTATTCTTTCTAGTAGGTAATAAATTAAGTACTTTATATGAAGTTGTCGGTTTCAAGGTGGAATATGACTTTTTTCAATGTCTGTTTCTTATCTTCTATTTCTATTTAAGCTCCGATAAAAAGAATTCTTTGGTAGAACGTCCCTAATTCCCAATATGATTTAAAGATTTCCTTCCGTTTTTTAAAACTAATTTTTTCGATATTAAGATGCTCACATTTTCTTGCCTAAATCACTCCCGTTTTTCGAGTTTATGATTCACCTCTGTTTCTTTTTTTTTTTTTGAAATCACTATACTTGAATTATATTCCGATTCGTTTTTAACTATTTTATGTGGGAGAGAAACAATTTTACTTTCCTCAAATTGCCTACCAATCTCCAAAAGTTCTTCGTCAGGAAAATCTGAAGAAATGTCCATGTCTGCAAGATTGAAATAGGGATCGCGTACAGTCATCTGTACTGAAATCATGTTCATATTCTTTGCTAATGTTGACACAAAACTATTCAAAAATTATATTCAGATTTTCATAATAAACTTTAATTGAATCAAATGAAGAAAAACAAAAGGTAAAATAAAATATAAAAGTTAATTCAGCAAAACAAAAAATCATAATATAATAAACTTCATTTGCAGGTCACTTTATTTCGTTGAAAACTACTTTGAATTAGATCCTTATTGGCCAAAAAGCACAATTTGTAATTATTGTTTCACATTTGTATTAATTAATATGAAACAGATACATAAGTGAGCTATAGCCAACCAATTTTTTTAATATTCAAAAACGAAAATCTGAAAACACACATTCATAAAACTTGATATACAAAATTCACTCAGATCACTTTCTTTTTCAAGTGTATCACTTGTCTTCTGCCGTTGCCGTTCTTAACATATTATATTAACTTCACGTTGCCTAAAACACCTTTCCGAGCTGTATTCAAAATTTGTAAGGATCAGGAGCTCATATTGTTGCACTTTCCTAATTATTTTTACTTTAATTTTCCTCAAAACACTTTTATCTCAACTAAATTAATTCACGAACTTGCCGTCCAAATCTCTTAAGTCAATTGATATTTCATCCTTGCATTAATAATAACGACTTAAATCGACTTAATTCTGCAGTTCGTAGAAAATACATTTTTTAAAAACTATCGAAGTAACAAACAGAAATTTACAATAACGACTTATCTCAGTTTGGCTATAGCGAAAATACTTTGTTAAGTTTGCAATAAACGCTTAAGTCGATTTAAGCTGTTTTCAGTGCAATATGGTTGATATGGTTGATTGATTTGTGAATAGTTTTTTATTTTGAAAAAGTATCTTAAATCCATATAAGCTATTATTGGATTACGAAATTTTGAAATTCACAAGTTCTTATGTGAGTTAAGCGGGTATTGCAAATGCTTCTACCTATGAGAACGACTTAAGCGGTTTTTTCTTTTTGGATTATTTTGACGAAAAAAAGAGTTACAAATCCTGGATTTTTTTCTATAACAGAATGGAATATGCAGATTATGATGCAGCAAAAAAAACGATTTTTGTCTTAAGTCGACTTAAGCGGTTATTGATTGTTGCCACAGAACTCATATTCTAGAGACAATAAGTGAGGAATGAATTGTTTCACGACTCGAAAAGTCATCGGCTGAATTACAGAACATGTAACTTACAATTTTAGTGGCTAAGTGAAAATCGTCAACTTTATTTTGATTATATAACTAATTTGTAAATTCATTATAATATTAATCAACAATTAGTTGTTTTGTTGGTTTGTACAAAATGTTTGCACGTTTGTAAGTTACAATCTTACAGAGCATTTGCTTGAGGGAAAAGAAGTTTTATTTTTACCGCGCGTACGCCCAGTACACACACTCTTTTTTCGAAACTCATCATTTCTTGGATGCAATTTGGATGCTTTTTTCAAATATCTATGCTTTTCCCTACTATTCAAAATTATTCATAAGAAAGAGTCTGGCTATTTGTTTGATAAAATTACCTTTTGCACTTCTAGTCGCTATACAGTACTGCGACTTTCTAAATACACCTACTTGAACCCAACCAGGTATTTTTTTATATATGATGTGAAGCTTTGGAATGATTTGGCCAATGATATGAAGACGAGATTCGCACACAGAAGATTTCTTGAAGATTGCTTTGATTACCATACTAGGCTGAGTTGAGATTACTTTGTTTCCTTTTTGTTTATTTTTTCTCACATCCTGTACTTATAATAAGTTTTTCTTGATGAACAGGTACAGATGAATGGTACAGGTCCATGTATTAATGTTCTATGTAGATGAAATTTAAAGCTTGGAATCCGTAAGTAGAACTTCATTAAATATGGCGTAAGTGTTGTTGATCAAGCTGTATTATGAGAAAAGCATTTCAACAAATATCTCGTCAACAACCCATCGCACAAAATAGACAAACCGTATGATACATACTAACGTTAGTGTTCAATTTTAAGTAACTCCTCAATCTCAAAGTTTGATTAAAATTTTCAGTTTTTATCACATAGGGTCATCCAACAAATGTAAACATTCAACTGCCATTGCGGTGATAAAAACTTGCACAACATGTTGAAATATTGAAAATTATTCTAATTTACAAATGTTTTATATGGGCCTACGACAACAGTGGATAAACCTATCTATCCACACCGAGTGACAGTAAGGTGCGACCATTTCAGTTAATGGATTGTATTTCTGCTTATTTTCATCCGATCCGAGTTGGACATTTCCAAGATTCTATTGTTTACCTTAGGTTTTGTACTTTTTATAATTGTATTAAAAAGACACATCTTTTTGGATGACCCTACATAATTCCGAAAGATATGACTATACTCCTAGACCAAATAAATGCTGATTATTTTCTTTTCTCCATTTATTTCTATCTTCAAAAGTCATTTATTTGTAACTTCAAAAATGATAAAATATAAGTGCACTAGATTTATAAATTACAAGAACCAAGTACTTTCTCCAATCAAGACTAAATGACCAAACATTCCATAAACTGCCCATCAAGTACCTTCGTTCTCCTTCTAAGCTCACTCCTCGAATTCGGTATCGCTATGAAGTGATAGACGGTTTCATTATAATGAGATAAAGAATGATTAACATTTCCTTCTTTGCATTCAACAAAACTTATAATCAAACAAGAAAGTAAAGAATGGAAGTTTATTAAACGCAATCCATCCATCAATTGACCGCCTTTCTAACCTTCCTCATTCCGATGCCTATGGCATTACACTAACTTTATGAATGTTCAACCACTTCAATTCGTTCCTTATAAATAAGGCACTGCCCAGTGTGAAGAAAATTTAACGCGTCAATTGCAGCGAGTTACTGCCACCATAGCCCTCGTCCTCTTCAAATCGATAGCAAACGCCAACCGCTTGTTCGTTAAAATGATTTATTCATTCCAATCCGCTTACCCAGCCACTTCTTCGCGGTTTTTGATCACATAAATCATCCAACAAAAAATTAACAAACACAATAATATAATGTGGAAAGCCTTCGTTATAGGTGTCGCCCCCAGTCTTATAGGGCCCTTCGCGCCTACCACAAATACAACGTTAATCGAATTCTGCGTCGCGCGAATCCCATGACAAACGCCATGCTAAATACAAAAAAGAATAAATTATGAAATCGTCATATTGAAACATTATGTCGTTTTGCTAGTGCCGATGACCCGGGCAAATTACGTTTGCTTACTTGTCAGGCGCAAATAAAAATTAAAAAAAAAAATATAATAATAATACGATGCCCACTTGACAATTTGCACTTCCCGCCTAATGTCGCACAGTGGAACAAGAAAATTCACAAACTGGACGAAAAATAATTCTGCTAATATAGATTCTGATTTATTTCAAAAGTACCTATTGTGGTACTAAAACAAAATCCGATATCTCCAGGGAATCAATATTTGGTTGATTATAAGTGCATATCAAATAATTGATTTAAATAGTTTTACCTAATGTATGACAGAATAAACAGAATAGAAATAGAGCAGAAAAACCAGTTTCACAGAAGTAGATACAAGGGCGGTCCGATAAGTACTTAGCCTCACCGCCCGATGGTGCCAGTTTCGCAAGCTGCCGAATCGGACTCGTAGTTTTGTTTTGACCACGTGTGGAAGACAGCTTGTCCGCGAATTTTAGAAAAATGGAAAAAGAGCAGTGTCGGTCGGTGATCCAATTCTTGTTTTTGGAAGGAAAGTCGTGCAGCGAAATCAAAGAGTTCTTGGATGCTCTGTACGGTGACTCTTCTCCTTCGATGGCGACCGTCAAAAATTGGTATAACGAGTTTCAACGGTCGCACATCGGTTTTTGATGAGCCCCGTCCAGGTGCCCCGAAAATGGCTACCACGGAGGATAACGTGTCAAAAATCCACGATCTCGTACTGGCAGACCGGCGATTGAAGGTGCGCGAAATAGCTGTAACAGTAGGCATATCAAAAGACTGCGTGGGTCATATCCTCCATGAAATTTTGGGCATGAGAAAGCTGTCGGCGCGATGGGTGCCGCGTTTGCTCACTCCGGGTAACAAGCGCAACCGTGAGACCTCCGCCGTCACCATGGCCAAATTGGTCGAATCGCACTACGAACTGCTGCCCATCCACCGTATTCTCCAGATTTGGCCCCAAGCGACTTTTTTTTTTTTTTGCAAACTTGAAAAAATCACTCGCCGGGCAGAAATTTGAGTCGAATGAGGGGGCATCGCCTCCCCGAAGGCCTACTTTGCAGACCTCGAGAAAACTTTTTTTTCGTATGGGTTAAAGAAGTTAGAGCATCGCTGGATCAAGTGTATCGACCTAAAAGGAGACTATATTGAGAAATAAGTCGCCACTTTTCCAAATTTTTTGTTTTTTTTTTTTTTTTTGTAGGCTAAGTACTTATCGGATAGCCCTCGTAGATGGTTGAAGAGCGATAAAAACATTTTTCGGTTGTTTTCAAGAGAAATACTGTATCCATTTATTTCGTCTAAAATGGGGGGGGTGGCCGTGGCGCGATGGATGTGTGCTCGCCTGTGAACCTCATGATCACAGGTTCGATCCCTGCCGTCGTCTATGTCGTTTTAATTCCATTAAAAAACTTCTAAAATTGTCATCAATGGGTTGCTGGTTTACTCATTACATGTTGTTCAGGCATAACACTAACAACATGTAATTAAGTTAAACTAGTATGCCCAACAAGGATGAACACGAATAAAATAATGTGAATTATAAGCGACATAAAAATAAGACACGGCATTCTCCGCTTTAGTTCAGCCGCCATCCCTGGAGATAAAATATCTGAGACAACAACCTTTAGTCTCAGAACATCGTGCCACACATCTTTCCTATCTTTCTTTCTCTTCCTTAATTTCACGCCCGCGCTGTGTTCAAACATTTAAAGGGTAATCATAATCACTTGAGCGCGTGTAGATTATAAAAAAAAAAAAAAAAAAATGGCCCACGATAGTCGGCCGAGTCCAGTTGCGCATCCCAAGGCTTCGGGCGTCCTGGTCTACGCCATCTCTCCAGCGCAAGCATGGTCAACCACGCTGTCGTCTACCATAGAATGTACCAAAAAGAACTTTCCAAGCAGGTTCCTCTTCGCTCATGCGAGCTAGGTGCCCTGCACACGGGAGTCTACCGAGCTTAATTTTTGTCACGATATCTGCTTCAAGGTAGATTGCGTACAATTCATGATTGTACCGTCTCCGGAATCGTCCTTCCTCACATATGGGCCCAACAATTCTTCTTAAGACTTTTCTCTCGAACGCAGCTAAGAGGTTGGAGTGCTTTTTGCTAAGTACCCAAGTCTTGGATCAATATGTGAGTACTGATCCATATGTGAGTGGACCATGGTCCTGTATAGCAACAGTTTTGTAATTATGGTGAGATTTCTGGATTTGAAGTGCTTTGACAGACTATAGTAGGCTCTGTTGGATTTGAGAAGCCGCCCGTGTATTTCTTCTTCTTTATTGCTATTGGCTGGTACTATTGACCCAAGGTATTTAAAGGATTGCACCACTTTAAATTCGTGCTCCGCTACCTTGATTGTTTGACCAACTGTTCCTCTCGCATTCGACGCCACCATGTACGAGTACTTTGTTTTACCTTCACTAATGTGCAGACCCAGATTTTGTGCCGCCTGCTCGATCTGGATGAAATAATCGTGTACAGCTTGTTCGGTTCTTCCGATGATGTCGATGTTGTCTGCGTAAGCCAGTAACTGGCTGGACCTGTTGACGATGGTCCCTCTTGTTGCCGTGCCAGAGTCACGGATTGCTTTCTCCAACGCCAGGTTGAAGAGAAGGTAGGCCAAACCGTCCCCTTGTCGGAGTCCATTAAAGATGTTGATTGGTCTGGATAGCAATCCGGCTATTTTTACTTGGCTTGTTACGTTGGTCATGGTCAACCTACATAGTCGTGTCAATTTATTTGGGATGCCGAATTCTCTCATGGCTTTGTAAAGTTCTACCCTGGCTATGCTATCATAGGCGGCCTTAAAGTCTATAAACAGATGGTATGTTGGGATGTTAAATTCTAGACATTTTTCCATCCCCTGCCTAAGGGTAAAGATCTGATCAGTTGTTGATTTGCCTGGTATGAATCCACACTGATATTGTCCGACGACGGTTTTAGCGTATGGGGTTATCCGGTCTTGTAGGATAGAGGAGAGTATCTTATAGGCGGTACTCAACAACGTGATACCTCTATAATTGCTGCACGTTGTGACATCTCCCTTCTTATGTATGGGGCATATTAAACCTTTTCGCCAGTCTTCTGGCATTTCTTCCTGCTCCCATACCTGTACTATAATATCATGAATTGCTTGACGTAAGGCTGGCCCGCCGTGATGGAATAATTCGGCTGGTATGCCATTGGCTCCCGGAGCTTTGTTCTGTTTAAGTCGGCCTATAGCCTTCTCTACCTCTTCTATGCTTGGTGGCGGCAACATAGGGTATTCTTCTTGAAGTAGTGGAGCCTCCTCTCCTGCAGTCAGCTGACTATTTAGCAATTCATTAAAGTACACTTCCCATCGCTCCAGTATGCTTTCAGGATCGGTGATCAGATTTCCCTCTTCGTCCTTGCAGTATGTGCAGCGTGGTGTGTACTGCGTCATGTTTCGGACGGATTGGTAGAACTTCCGCGCCTGGTGCGGACCTCGCTCTCGGCTGTTTTTTATTTCACAGATTAGGTTTTTCTCTCAAGCTGATTTTTTTTGTCTGTGAAGCCGTTTTTCTATTCTTCTGAGCTCTTTATATTCCTCTTCGCGTGCCCGCGTTCTATGAGATTGCTGCATTGCTCGGTACGCAACATTCTTACGTTCAGTCGCTAGCTTGCGTTCATCATCAAACCAGTCGTTCCGATTTTTACGACTGCTGCCTGAGATAGAGTTGGCAGTACTAATGACAGACAGTATTCTTAAGCAGTGTCCACTTCTCATTTACGCCCAGCATACTGGCTCCAAGACTTACTCTCCCTAAATCAAGTGATTCTAGGGCGAGTCCTAACGCATTACCAAAGATGTTACTGGTGTTTTCATTGTGAACCTGATCGGCGGATGCAATGCGTCTTCGCAAGGCAATCCGCCCTCGGAAAACCATACCAACAAGATAGTGATCCGAGTCGATATTGGCACCTCGGTACGTTCGTACCGTCATCAAGTTCGAGTAGTGGCGACGGTCTATCAACACGTGGTCTATTTGGTTACGAGTGACTCCATCAGGTGATACCCAGGTGGCTTTGTAGATATCTTTACGCGGGAACCTGGTACTCGCAACGACCATGTTTTTCGATGCTGCCAATTTCAAGACTTGAAGTACATTGTCATTAGTTATAGAAGTATGCCGCCCCCCCCAAATTCCATTTTGTGTAACCCAAAATTGCAAAATGTTGTCCAAAAACTCCCACAGTCTATTTAAAAAGTGTATATTTTGTTAATTCATAATACAATCGCTAGAACTGCAGAATATAGTTTTTTCGTCAGTAAAGAACTCGTTTTCAGAATATAAAATTTTGAGAAAGTCAGCAATATACATATTTTATAAAAGAGGCGTTAAGGTTGAACCTTGCAGAATACCCGCTTTTATGGGATACTGTTCGCTGTTGTTGCTGTTAGCGAAGCATTTAATAGACGTTTCTAAACCTTTAATGGGAGGTACAAGACATTAAATTAAGGATTCAACCCACTTTGTATCGAATCTCGGTACCTTAAAATTCGAAGAGGATGAAGTTATGGTGAGTTTTGACGTTGAGTCACTTTTAACAAATTTATTTACATACCTTTAGCTCCACTCGTTGTAGATTTGTAGAGGGATTATTTTATAGGAAAAGCCCTTAGCAATTTTTCAGAAGTGAATGTGAGTTTCTTGGAACATTTTAACTCACAACATCCAAAAAAAGGTTCACGATGGAAACAGAAAAGGATAATTCCATTACATTTTGGGATGTGAAGGCGAAAAGTTGAATGGATTATACATTGGGACACGCAGTCTATCGTAAGGTAACAGATACCAACAGATACGTGTATGCTACTTCCCACCATCTGTTGTCTCAACACTATTTCATCGCAGCAATAACCATCTCAACTGAATCTGGTTGACAACGTTCTAAGAGCAAATGGCTATTCCAAACAGCATAGAACTTGGAAGACAGTTGTGTCACAGGAAAGGGACGAGAGCAATCTGGATAAAAAAGAATTCCTTCTATACGTCAATGGTGTGACAGATATAGTTGGTAAAGTGTTCAAAAGATATGGAGTAAAAATCATATTTATACCACCAAAAAAGGTTACTCTACAAAGGACCACTTTCCTCTTTAAACATCGAGCGTTTATGCAGTCTCTTGTAGCTGTGGGTCTATATAATATGTTGGACAAATACAAAAAAGCATTGTTACCCGCTTAAAAGAGCACAATACTGCTGTTAACAAAAAACATCGGAAATAGTCGGCAATTCCCGAGCAAATCTTGGGAGAATCTAGATGAACATCACTGGATTCATTTTGAACAAGCAAAGGTGTTAGCTGAGGAAAAACACTACATCCCACGAAACAATATGTAGTTACAAATCATATTATATTCTTTTTATTGAAATTAGTAACTTGTTGTCGTTCCTTTTTTAATAAAGATTTTTCTTGCTTTGCAAATTTTTGTTTTTCGAATAAAAATTTGTCAACAGACACAAAACAAAAAATAGAAATTTGGATTTATAGAATTTTGAAAAGTAGAGTGGATTTACATTATTTTGAAATATAGAATTTTGGGTTTAAAGAATTTTGGAATACAGAGTAACGACTAGTTCCCTGTTAACAATCTTCGATAAATTTAGAAAAAAATTAGTGTGATGTTTAATGAACTAAAAAATATAATATGGACAATATTGTTTTCTTGCGCAGTGATGGTCAATGGAGAAAGCATAGAGGCAGAAGGATACATTTTTGGCATGGAAATACGATAATTAAGGAAAACACGTTTGTAATGCAACTCAATTTAGATATACCAGTCAACAAATAGCTTTTTGGAGGGAAGGAAACACAAATGATATCAATGTTGCAGGCTTTCCGGTTGTCCTTGTCAAGTTAATAACAAATACCATCACGTAGTGTCAGCTATATAAATAAAACGTTCATGTGAAGTGGTTTCTTTTTCTGAAGTTAAAATGAGTGACAGAAATTCTTTGTTAAAATTAGAGACGCAGACAATCTTAAATAAAATACCCGAATGGATCACACGTACTTGCTCTTAAGTAAAAGTACTTTGGAATTTAAAATACATTTATAAATGTAAAACATGGATTTAACGAGATAAAAATATTATGAGATATAAATATTTATAAAATTGCCGTCTTATCTATAAAAAAGTATGAATTTATGACATTTACAAACATCTGTTTGCTTAGTTTTTTTCATGAACTGCCATTACTTTATTACAAAAATAGTCTTAGCACGATACTAGTTAAAAAATAATTAAAATTAGTTAGAAAATGTTAGTAATCTACTTAAAAGTTAGCTGATTGTTAAGTAGTATCATATACTAATACCTTAATCCTAACCTGTTTAAAATTTTGCGCCATACATTTTAGGAAATAATTAAAAAAATTATTTTTCACACGTTTTGAAGATGTTGATTTTCCAAAAAAAAATCGAAAATATGTACATATATGTATATAAAATATTATTTCAATTTTAAAGGAGCTGCTGTTAAAAAATTTTGGTCAAAATTGTTAGAAAAAGTCGAAAATCAAAAAAGCAGTTCTATGGCAGGCACTGTTAATATCATTTTATCCCAATTTTTTTTTTTTTGAACAAAATGTAGTCCATATCCATAGTCCACAATAGCATACTTATTTTTACTTGCGACTTATAGGTACTATAAGGCAAGTTATGCATTCGTAAAAAAAATCGAACTCGAGATTTTGATCAAAGTTGACATTACCATGATGGCGAAGACCAAAAAAGTGGGTCTCGCAATTTTATCTGTCTGTCTGTCTGTCGGTTCGACTACAGCCTAAACGGCTCGGCCGATTTTCTTCAAACTAGGTAGATATGGGTTTTAATTTTTCCCCCCCGGACGTTTTTTTCAGTTTTTTTTTTTTTAAGACCAAAAATAACGGTACCTGCCATACGGTTTTTTTTTTGAAATTTTATAAATTTTTTTTTCTCAAAAACTGTCCCACAGAATTTTTAAAAAAAAATTTGAAAAATTTCATTTGGTTAAAACTAGCTAATGGTTGAAAAAATTTTTCCCCCCCCTGGGTCCATTTTTTTTGTTTTTGATTTTCTCGAATACGGTACAGCCGATTTAAATCATTTTTTTTATGCCAAGGCTCCTCCAAAGTTTGAATATTATTGCATATTCAAATTTTCAATTTTTTATTTTTTGGATTTTTGAAAAAAAATTCAAATTTTTTTTTTGGAAACTCAATATTTCGAAAACCCCACGATCGATTTTTTTCAAACTTGACAAATAAAAGTTTCTTAACATAATCTACAAGATTTGAGAAAAAAACTTTTGTTTGATCTAAAACTAACGGTACCTTCCATACAAATTTTAAAAAATGGTTTTCGAAAATCGTATTTTTCTCGAAAACGGTTCCGAGAATTTTGCTAAAATTTTTTTCTTTTGATCAATCTTTACGATCTATAATTTAATAAAAAAAAAATTTGAAATCTAGACATTACTGACTGTACCTACCATAGAACGATTTTTTCGAATTTTGAATTAATCATTATCGGCATAACGGATTTTAACGAATTTTTTTATAAAGAAGCTCCCAAAATGGTTAAAAAACATTGCATTTAAAAACTTAAGAAAAAATATTTTTTCAATTTTTAGAAAAAAAAAGTAATTTTTTTTTTGAAAAATTCGATATATCTCAAGAACAGCTTAGTATTTTTTTGGAAATTAGACTTTTATTCGTACAATAATAAAAACTTAAGCTTGGCGTACCAAAATTTTTTCTTAAAAATGTTTTAAAAATTTTGTACATAAAAGCTTATTTTTTTAAGGAACCACTACAACGACTTATAATTTTTGTTCCTGCATAAATTCCGTGTGAAATCACATGATCGTGACGGCTAATTAACATTGCCACGACGTGAAATAACACGGCCATTGAAAAAGAGCCATTATATGACATGGGTCATCATATATGTCACCAATGCTCATTTTCCCTTGAAAAAGAATGAAGGCCGAGCTGATGGATGGAACACCGCCAAATTCGTGGGTCGAATGTAACATAAACGGATGGATAACTTAGGATCTGTTTTTGAAATGGTTCAGACGATTTATTGAACGGTCACGTGCAACCAAAAACTAACCTGTTTTGTTACTTTTAGATGGGCATGCAAGCCATGAAAACAGCATTTAAGTCATAGATATTGGAAGGGCCAAAGGTGCTGTCATGTTCTGTTTTCCACCACACTGCACTCATCGATTGCAACCATGTGTTCTTTATGAAGCCTCTCAGGTCCTATTATGGAGATGAAGTAAAGAAATGGCTCAGGCAACACCCTGGAAGAATTGTTATACACTATCAGGTAGGACAATTGTTTGGTAAAGCCTATTTAAGAGCTGCTACAATGCCAGTTGCGAGAAACGACTTTCGAAAGACCGCAATACGGCCGGTAAACTCAAATATATTTGAAGACCATGACATTTTCCCTTGCGTAACCACAGACATGCCACATGAGGAGCAATCTAACGTTCTGGAAGAAGCAACTTTTGTTGACACATGCTTACATCCTTCACAAGTGCCACCATTAAGCTCATCAACCACTGATCTCTTGATGTTAACAAAAGCTTCATTAATAGTAATGACGGCAGTGAATGATCCATCTACTTCATCAATTTCTACGCAGAAATCCGTTATACGGACGCCAAGGATGCATCTCCAGACCCTGTTTCGGCAACTAATGATGCCCCAACGCCATCAACTTCATTCCATAATTGTTCACCATCGCAAATTGTAACAGTTCCCAAGGCACCACACAGAAAAAGATCTTCTAAACGCCCGGGGAAAAACCGCAACTCTCTCCATACAAAGAGCAGCTAAAGGCGGAATCCATCAATTTCAAGCCCCCCACTGTAAAAAAGAAAAACAGCATCAAAAAAGTAAAAATAAAATGCAGAACTGGATCGCACGAACTTGCTCTTATGTAAAAGTATTTTGGAATTTAAAATACATTTTATAAATACAAAACATGGATTTAATGGGATAAAAATGTTCAAATGTATATAATTTCCGGAAAAGTATGAATTTGCAAACAAAATTTAAAAATCTTTTAATTATCAAAGCAATTTTTTATATAACAATTTCTTTAAAATTTTTCAAGAACTAAATTTAGGATGCCAATTTTAAGTATTAAGTAGTATAGATTTTAGGAAATAATTTCAAAAAATAATCGTTCACACGTTTTAAAGATATGGATTTTTCAAAAAAAAACTTGGATTTTTGTTTAAACCTAAAAAATATTTTTCCGAATATTTTTATATACAATATTATTATAAGTTTAAGGGGGCTCCTGATGAAAATTTTTGGTTAGAATCGTTTGAGCCGTTAGTAAGAAAGTCGAAAATCAAAAAAAAAAAAGGTTCTATGACAGGTACCGTTAATAACATTTTGCCCCAATTTTTTTTTTTCACCAAAATATAGTCTATGTCTAGAATATCACACCTTATTTTTTTTATCAAAATCTTTAGAGCCGTTTTCGAGATAAATAAGATTATGCGTTACGGGTGTATGGGGGTACCATTAGTTTTAGAGTAAAAAAAAATATTTCAATTTCCCCTCTAGGGAATCACCAAAGACCCTTTAGTATCGAGTTTGAAGAAAATAGCTCCATTGGCTTAGGCTGTAGATCGAGGTACACACATAAAGACCTACTTTTTTCGTCTTCGCTATCATCGTAATGTCAACTTTGACCAAAATCTCGAGTTCGATTTCTTTTCTAAATGCAGAACTTGCCCTAGAGTACTTACATATATCGCAAGTAAAAAACACAGGAAGAAAAAAATATCAGAAAGCGAATAAGACGAGAAGTGCTCTTATTACGGGTATTTATACTCCCATTCGACAGAAAGATGGGTTTCCTGCAGAGCTTGTGGCAAGTGGGCCCATTGTTCTTCTGCTGGGGAGGACGATGTTGATGATGAATCTGTGCACATTTGCTTACGATGTTATCAAATTTAAGTCCATGCCCATCATGCCCCCCTTTTATGCCCATTGTGCCCAGCACCGGGGCAGAATGGGCAAATTGAATGATTTCTTAAAAGTAAAAAAAAAATACTAAATGATTTAATATTAACCAACTGATAATTATTTACATACGTATTCCTTAATAAACTTTCTTTCAAATAAAAGATCTTCAGATATTCCTTATACACTTTTTCAGTTTTTATTAACAATAATCCTTAAGGGACCCGTTATGCCCCGGCTTTCACTACATTTAAGGACGTTATTTCAAAATTTAATCGTGTACCCGTTTTCAAGATATTGAATTTCCATAAATGTTTATAAACAATATTTTTTAAATTCAAAGGAGCTCCTGCATACAAATTTTGGTTATAATCACTTTACCAAAATGTAGTCCATGCCTATAATAGCACACATAATACTTACAACAATATAGCGACCCGCTAGATAAGAGCCCTTGTTTCTAAAGGACAAAGGGTATCGAAACAACAATTTGTTGGCTTCATGAAAAACGAAATGTTCAATGCAATTAAAAATAAAATTATTAAGATTTTAAAATTTGTCCAGTGTATAAGAGATCTTTATTTACTGTACAGTGTACTCTTCAACTCGATCTGTCACTGTCATTTATTTCACGCGTTATATTCGTCTAATATCTAATTTAACATCAGCTACAACACAAATATCGGCGGCCGTTGACACTAGCCTTTTCCTTCAATTTCAACACACATCACGCAACAACTCACATCAAAAACAGCCAATTGACACTTAAAATCCGAACGAGAGTGTAGTTTGTTTCTTGTTTTGTGTTCTTTAAGTAGGGATAAGTTATTATGGTTCTGTTGCATAACTTCCTCGATTCCATATAAATGGCTTAATTAATCCGAAAGATAAAACAACTGCTGCGGAATATTTTATAGACCAATAGAGTTTCATCGAAGAGGAGGCGAATGACCACCCATCTTTCACACAATTATGGATCAATTGAAGGCTCTGAAAATTGAAGAAATTGAAGTTTCCGTTAATGGTGTGTCATGGTCGATTGTTTTTCTAAAGTTGACGCAACCGTTAAAGTGGCTTAACCGCTCACCAACTGATAGCTTAACCAGCAACAGCAGCTACTCTTTAGTATATATGTATGTATGTATGTATGTATAATTCTTCAGCACTAGTGTGTGTGTCAATGTATGGCTCAAGTGTTGAGCTAGAGGGAGAAGTTTGTGTGATAAAAGGGATATAATACACGTAGTTGTAATTGCTTTGGAAGTTTCATCGGGTATTCCGAGAGATGAGATCGAAGGAAAGGAAAGTATCAAGGGAAATCGAGGCTGTTAGGCAGTGGCAATTGGTTTGTGGAAGTAATTTCCGCTTCGGAATGAGTTAGAGTTTATAAGCGTATATTCACACAGTTGAACATCATCCAGTCAATTGACTTGAATGGTTTTCAGATCAATTCCTGATGGAATTTACAACAACAATGTGTACGTAGGGTCTATGAAGAAAAATATTTTAAAGAAGCAGTTGGATTGATATCGAAATATTTCAATGGGGTTAGTATGGATATTTTTGGTTTCAGTTGGAGACTATCGTGGTTGCAAGGGTCGTTTAAAGTAATAGGATTATTTAGTATTGTTTAGATTGAGGGCATGGAAATTAAAATACCCATAGATAGTTATGTGGATATTTCAAAATGGTTTCACTTTAAAAATTTAGATATAAATTGTATTTCTTACCTTATTTAATGGTAATAATGTGAAAATATTTGTATTCAACTTGAATTTTCTTGGTAAAAAAAAATTCACAATGGAGGCATTAGCGGTGTATTTTTGGGATTTTATATACATAATATATAGAACAGTTAGAAAATTTATCGAAAGCTAAAAAAAAAACATAAAATAGGTTTGTTCGTATATTATGGACATATGTTTACATGCAGCAGCTGACGTCATCGGCGCGGCGGTAATTGTGTCGGATCAATACATGATTAGTTAACTGAATTGAATTGCATATTTGTGGTTTTCCATTGATTTCCAAGATATTAATTTCACATCGGAAAACTCCAAATCTCTATGAAATGAAACCCATCAGGCTTTACCACTGATTTAGATTTAAATCAGGCGCACGCACCCGACAGTCAGCAGCATCCGTATCATCATCATCATCGTTGGCACCAACATCATCATTATTAAACAGTGCCATCTGGGTTGGTTTGATATTTTGTTTAATCTCTGAGTCGATGTGTTTGGTGAGAATTTTGATTTATCCATCAATCACGTCCATCTGAAAACTTTAATTAAAACATATTCTGGGAAGTTCTACGAGTATTGCATCACAAGCTTCATGGCGCGACTCTTCCCAAAATCATATTTTTATATTTTCAATCAAAGGGAAGCAGGCAAAAGAAGAAATCTGACAGTGATGCATGTTTTATGATCCACAGTGATGTCTGTGGACCGATGAGGAATACTTCTCTGACTGGCGCTCTTTATTTTGTCACATTTACCGATGACAGATCTCGGGAGATTTTTGTGCATTTCATTAAAACTAAGAGTGAAATTATTAAGAATTCAAGGTCCAGGTAGAACTTGAAACTGGACCAAAAATCAATCCTTCGCAGCGATATTGCTCGCGAATATGTCAACAACGCATTTTCCAATTTTTAAAACTAATCTTTAAAACTAGTGGTGCGTTCGCTTTTGGTCGAATATACACCACAGCAAAATGGCGTAGCGGAACGTGGATCATGGATTCGCAGCTTCCAGAAATGATGTGAGCCGAAGCAGTCAACACTACCGTTCAAAAAAGGAACCGATCTGTGACAAGTGCGTTAAACTCTACAATGAAGGTTGGAGTGGACAAAAGCCTGTGAAACATCTAAAACCATTTGGTTTGGCTGCAAGAGAGTAATGCTCGATAAAAGGCCGTCGAAATCTAAGTTAAGAGAAAAAGGCATGGATTGCGTAATAGTTGGGTATTCAACTGAGTCAAAGGTGTAGCGTATCTTCATGCCAGGTCAGCGGAAGGTTCATAAAACCCGCGATGCGAAATTCCTGAATATGCCAGGTAACATAAAGTTCAAAGAAAATTATAACGAATATTTTATTTTAGAAAGTATGACAACAAAAGACGATAAACACGAAAAAAAACTGGCAAAAGATACTGAGTCTCATGATGATGTGGTGAAGGTTGTTGAGGCCAACGTGAGTGATAAGGCTAAAATTTTCAATCTAACGAACGCAAGCGGAACAACTGATGAAGAATCTTATCCAGAAGATGAAGAAAAAGTTGAGTATCCTGGTACATCATCAAGCGAGTGGAGGGTTTTGCGGTCCGAACGTGGAATTTAGTCAATTAAATTGTATAGGGCATCACGGTGCGATTCCAATGACGGTAAAAGATGCATGGGCTTCAAAGAATGCTCAGAAATGGAAGGATACAATGGATTTCGAGTATCGTGCTTTAATGTCAAATAATACATGGGATTTAGTTGAACTTCCAGTTGACCGAAAACCAGTTCATTCAAAGTGGGTCTTTAGTATAAACTACGAAGTGGAAGTAAACATAGAAAGGTGTAAGGGACGCCTTGTAGCCAAGGGCTTTAGTGAGAAGCATGGAGTAAACTTTCACGAAACATTTTCACCCGTCATTCGTTATTCGACAATTCGATTTATTCTTTTTTTGTCAGTTCAGTATAGACTTCATCTGCACCAAATGGACGTAATCAGTGCCTACTTAAACGGTAAGTTGAAAGAAGAGGTCTTCATAGTATTTGTAGACCAAGGAAGGCCTAAAGTATGGCCTAAAGCATTCGGGTCGCGAGTGAAATACGAAGCTAAACGAGACTCTGAAAAGGATGGATATATTCAAAGTGAATCTGACCGTTGTGTCTATACAATACATAATAAAAACCGGATAAAAATCACTGCAGTGTATGTGGACGACATACTCTTTGCATGCTCCGATGGGGGGAGGGGGACTTCAGTCAATCCAAACAAAAACAAAACAAGGATTTGATGTGGTGGAGAAGGGGCAGGTTTGAATTTTCTTGCGCATGGAGTTCAAGCTGAAACAACAGCGGAACTATCTCGGCATTAGTCAAAAAAAGGCGAACATCGTTGTTGGAGATCTCTTTGATTAACATACCCACTAGAGATCAGTCTTGTTTGGACCATATTTTTTTAAGATTGCACAGGAATAACAATATGTGCTACAAGACGGATGTTTTTGAACTTGGAATAACTGATCACAGATTAACTAGCATACAATTTGAGTGCAGTTTACCAAGAATAAAGCATCAAAAAAATGCAAATACTTTTCAAAAAATAAATTTCTCTGCTCTTAAATCAGCTTTGACTTTTGAATTTTGGGATGAGGTTTATAGTGCTAGTGATCCATCTGTAGCTTTTGATCTTTTTCTTAAAAGACTTCAATCCTTAATTTCAAATAATAGTCAAGTTACTCATAAAAAATTTAAAAAATTATGCTCTCTAAAACAGTGGATGAACTTATCACTACTCAAAAAAATAAATAAAAAGAATAAACTTTCTGCCAAAGTTAAGAAACATCCTCAAAATATAAGACTTAAAAAATGTTTCGATAACCTTTGTAAGGAACTTAAAAATGAAATTCCGCTCTGCAGGGATAATTATTTTAAGAGTAGACTTCTTGAAAATGTGGGTAACTCAAAGAAGGAATGGGAAGTTGTTAATGAAATTTTAAATAAAAATGAGCAAAAAGTTGATATTTCATTACATAACGGTGACTCTTTAGTCAATCATCCTTCAGCAGTTGCCAATTTATTCAATGAATACTTTTGTAATATAACTCAAAACATTGATTTACCTTCTATTTCAAATGAATGTCATTGTTCAGAATTTATTGTCCAAGACACCGTTTGTGCTGAAAGTTTTTTCTTTAATAATTTTTCCTCATTGGAAATTCATAAAATCATTATGTCTCTTAAAATGTCTAACTCTTCATCTGATGATATGATTTCAGCTAAGATTTTGAAAAATATTTCCTACTATGTTTCTGATGTTTTGAGTTTCATATTCAATCTTAGCATTACAAAAGGAATTTTTCCAGATTCGCTCAAGTTATCAATAGTGCGATTCCAATGACGGTAAAAGATGCATGGGCTTCAAAGAATGCTCAGAAATGGAAGGATACAATGGATTTCGAGTATCGTGCTTTAATGTCAAATAATACATGGGATTTAGTTGAACTTCCAGTTGACCGAAAACCAGTTCATTCAAAGTGGGTCTTTAGTATAAACTACGAAGTGGAAGTAAACATAGAAAGGTGTAAGGGACGCCTTGTAGCCAAGGGCTTTAGTGAGAAGCATGGAGTAAACTTTCACGAAACATTTTCACCCGTCATTCGTTATTCGACAATTCGATTTATTCTTTTTTTGTCAGTTCAGTATAGACTTCATCTGCACCAAATGGACGTAATCAGTGCCTACTTAAACGGTAAGTTGAAAGAAGAGGTCTTCATAGTATTTGTAGACCAAGGAAGGCCTAAAGTATGGCCTAAAGCATTCGGGTCGCGAGTGAAATACGAAGCTAAACGAGACTCTGAAAAGGATGGATATATTCAAAGTGAATCTGACCGTTGTGTCTATACAATACATAATAAAAACCGGATAAAAATCACTGCAGTGTATGTGGACGACATACTCTTTGCATGCTCCGATGGGGGGAGGGGGACTTCAGTCAATCCAAACAAAAACAAAACAAGGATTTGATGTGGTGGAGAAGGGGCAGGTTTGAATTTTCTTGCGCATGGAGTTCAAGCTGAAACAACAGCGGAACTATCTCGGCATTAGTCAAAAAAAGGCGAACATCGTTGTTGGAGATCTCTTTGATTAACATACCCACTAGAGATCAGTCTTGTTTGGACCATATTTTTTTAAGATTGCACAGGAATAACAATATGTGCTACAAGACGGATGTTTTTGAACTTGGAATAACTGATCACAGATTAACTAGCATACAATTTGAGTGCAGTTTACCAAGAATAAAGCATCAAAAAAATGCAAATACTTTTCAAAAAATAAATTTCTCTGCTCTTAAATCAGCTTTGACTTTTGAATTTTGGGATGAGGTTTATAGTGCTAGTGATCCATCTGTAGCTTTTGATCTTTTTCTTAAAAGACTTCAATCCTTAATTTCAAATAATAGTCAAGTTACTCATAAAAAATTTAAAAAATTATGCTCTCTAAAACAGTGGATGAACTTATCACTACTCAAAAAAATAAATAAAAAGAATAAACTTTCTGCCAAAGTTAAGAAACATCCTCAAAATATAAGACTTAAAAAATGTTTCGATAACCTTTGTAAGGAACTTAAAAATGAAATTCCGCTCTGCAGGGATAATTATTTTAAGAGTAGACTTCTTGAAAATGTGGGTAACTCAAAGAAGGAATGGGAAGTTGTTAATGAAATTTTAAATAAAAATAAGCAAAAAGTTGATATTTCATTACATAACGGTGACTCTTTAGTCAATCATCCTTCAGCAGTTGCCAATTTATTCAATGAATACTTTTGTAATATAACTCAAAACATTGATTTACCTTCTATTTCAAATGAATGTCATTATTCAGAATTTATTGTCCAAGACACCGTTTGTGCTGAAAGTTTTTTCTTTAATAATTTTTCCTCATTGGAAATTCATAAAATCATTATGTCTCTTAAAATGTCTAACTCTTCATCTGATGATATGATTTCAGCTAAGATTTTGAAAAATATTTCCTACTATGTTTCTGATGTTTTGAGTTTCATATTCAATCTTAGCATTACAAAAGGAATTTTTCCAGATTCGCTCAAGTTATCAATAGTTATTCCAATGCACAAAAAAGGGGAAACTACTAATTGTAATAATTATCGACCTATTTCGCTTTTGTCTGTGTTTTCAAAAGTTTTTGAAAAAGGAATAAAATCAAGAATGCTCTCCTTTTTAGACAAAACTAATCATTTTAGTAATTCGCAATTTGGATTCAGAAAAGGAAGATCAACTGAAAATGCAGTCCTAAAACTTTGTGGTGAAATCTATGCAGGCTTAAATGAATCTGACATTCCGGCTTCCTTATTCATTGATATAACTAAGGCATTTGATATGGTGGACCATGCATTGTTACTGGAAAAGCTTTATAAGGCGGGATTTCGTGGGTTTGTTAATGATTGGTTTGGTTCGTACTTAAATAACCGTAAGCAAAAAGTAAAGATCAAGGACTCTTTTAGTACGGAAAGTAGACTAATTTTAGGTGTTCCACAAGGTTCAGTTTTGGGCCCAATACTATTTTTAGTTTATGTGAATTCGCTTTTTGTGCAAAAGTTCAAAGGCAAAATAACAGCCTTTGCTGACGACACTGCTTTATCATACTCGTCTAAAAACTACTTTAATTTATTTGTTGATATCAATAATGACTTAGAGATACTTCGTCAATGGTTCTTTCATCATAAATTAATTATTAGTGCAAAAACTAAATTCATGATATTTAACCTTTCGGGTTCTATCTGCGATGATGTGGTACTGAGATATCATGCACCTAATCATTTGAAAAATTTCTGTGAGCATTATTTTGATACAGAAACATATAGCTCTGATAAAAATTGTTGCATTGGCTGCTTTAACATTGAGCGGGTTGAAAGTTTTAAGTACTTAGGTATCCTTTAAGATAATAGGTTGAATTGGAAAGTTCATACAACTAGTTTAACACAATACTTAAATATCGTCATAAGACATATCTACCATCTCAGCCTTTATTGTAGTCAACCTGTCCTAAAATTAGTTTATAATGGTTTATTCAAATCCAGGCTGCAATATGGGTTGACTTGTTGGGGTGGTACTCATTTTAATAAAATTGAGCCCCTGCTCATCAAACAAAAGCATGCAATTCGTATTTTGTGTAAGGTTAGTCGTAGAACGCATAGCTTTGAGTTGTTTAAAAGCCTTGAGATTCTGCCACTAAAGCATTTATACTTTTACAAAGTCTTAAAAACATTTTTTGTATGTTCTGGGTATTCGGCTTCGAGACTGTATGATTCTTATAATTTACGGGTGAACAATCGAAATCTTGTAACTATACCCATTGTTAAAAAAACACACTTTTCTCTTTTCTATAATGTAACCGCACCTCGCTTGTTTAATAGTTTGCCTGAAAGCTTAAGATGTGAGAGAGTACAATCGGTTTTCTTAAAAAATATTAAATCGTTGTTATTTACTTTTAACCACACTGAAATAAACACATTTATGAATATAATTATTTCATTTACTCTTTTCGATCATCTTTTAAACTGCACTAATATTGTACATATATATTTTTTTTTTATAATATACTAAACATTTTTTTATTTATTTATTTCAATCTATATTTATATTGATCCCCATCAATATTATAACTAATGAATTTTTTCAATTAATGGTGCATTCGACTCTTACCTTTTGGTAATTGAATGCCCCTAACTATTTCATTTTCCTAATCATAGTAAGCATTTATTTTGTAACTGAAAGTTTCTAATTAAAGTTAAGAAAAATGTTAGCTTATAAAGTTTTGGTTGTATGAAATAAAGTTATATGAAAAAAAAAAAAAAAAAAAAAAAAAAAAAAGATCTACCAACTGAAAGACTGTGAACGTAGGAGCACACCTCTAGAGCCTTGTCAGAAATTTTTAAGATCGGATACATGTAGAACATTATGAGTTGAAAATTGTAATTAAAATTATATTTCGAATTAGCTAATGCATTGAAGGATATATGTAGTTTGTTGAATCTAAAATTGAATTTATATACCTAGATCAGTGGCGTAGCGAGGGGGGGCGTTGGGGGCAGTCCGCCCCGGGCGGCATGGCCTAGGGGGGCGGCAAAATGTCGCCGGTGATGCGGGTAGAGTAGAAATCATATGTTTCATGACAGATCGTTTGACAAGTCAACAAACAACAATGATGTAAATTTGAAATTTGCCACCCTATCTGTGGTTCGTCGTTGACGCTCTCGGCTGATTTCCGTGAATTCATAAACGGTGAGTGGAGCCGTAAGAGTGCATTCTGTATTGTCGCGCGACAATAAAACAAAACGTTGCGAAACTCTCGCGAAACTGAAAAGGAGAGTCCGAAAGATATGATATGCATATGCGAGATATGATAAGATAACTAGGATTCGACGGAAACGTTGTTCTAGTCTCAGCCAGCTTAATGTTTTTCTCCCTCCCGCATCACAGAAAGTTATTTCGATTGTGTTGTTTATAGTTTAAATACTGTTGAATCTTCTAAAACTAAACACTTAGTACTTCACTCAACCTTTGAACTAGTTTTTGAAAATGAAAAGAGTTAAAGAAAGCGGTGCGGAATACCGCAAGAAAAAGGCTAAGAAAGAAGAAGATGCGAAGAAGTCTGCAGGTGCATTACTGAAATATTTCAGTTCTTGTTCTGGTTCGAAAGCTACGTTAACGTATTCGGCGGCATCCAGCAGCAGCGGAAGTGATTCCAATGTTACTATGATTCCTCCATCTACAATCGTGAGTGGTCTAGAATTGTCCTCCGGCCAATATTCATGGGAATGCATAACTTATCTTACAGGCAGAAGAAGAAGACGTGCCTGCCGTCGAAGTTGGAAGTCGTTCTGGTCCCAACACAGACCAGGGTCAAGACGAAGTCGACTCACCAGAAGTACCTCAAGCATCTAGTCACAAGCCAGCAGAAGACATGAAGCTGTAAAGACGCTTAAAAATAAGTTTGTGGAAGTTCTTCAGGTACTGGAAGAATTGACGGATCGGGAGCCAGTCTTCTTCTGACAGTCATGCAGTCATTCAACTTCCTCACTTTTCTTGGCTTTTGAGCTGCAGAGCTACCCGAAGAAGATGACGCACAGATTTACCTGCAGCAACGTGGACTGAGTGTGGATAAGTGTGATCAGAAACTCTGCGTTTTAAAAGCTCTCCTAGTGGAGACCGTTCGAACTCAAAAGAATTCACAGGAAAAAACACATGCATGGCGATGAATCCGCAGATGCAGCTTTGTCCCACGAGCCTCATTCGTAAGGCCCGTAGAATCCGTTTATGAAACCGCTGATTCTATTTTACATTCAATAAAAGATACCTCATTGCCTTTGAAATAATGTATCGAAATTTAATTTTAATTTAGTATTGAATGGGGGCGGCAAAATGGGTCTCCCGCCCGGGCGCCGAGATGGCACGCTACGCCACTGACCTAGATATATTAATGCACAAACTAATTTGTTAGCTTACATCAGACTTTTACTCATCACTGTAATGTATGAAAATAGCGTAACGTAAAGTAAGAGAATTATTATGTACTCAAACATATAACATGAAATCATACCATGTACTTTAGTTTTTAGTCTCTCGATAGCCTTAGAATTAAATATGTACATAGTTGGAAGAAGAATTAACAGGGATCTTTTATTTTTCTTAACAATTACCTCATTTTAGTCGTTTATGAAAGAAAGTTGATATGTATTGAGAGACAATAGCTTTTTTACAAATAAAAAAAAAGACTGGAGGCACAAAAGCTCGTACTTAGCTCCTGAACTTAGTAACCTTAAACTCTCAACAACACAAAGGACTGGCAGATGAATATTAGCAAAAGATCATGAGCATTGGAAGTGGTGGACAAAAATTAACATTGTATAAAAATGAAATTTTTCACAGACCTCTTAAGTCAAAAGGTTTTCAGAATGTGCAAGAGAAAATGAAGACTAAGTTTGACTTAAAACTTTCACTTTTTTGGCCAAAAACATGAAACTACTTGCACAGGTCTTGGTTAAGGGATTTAACATAAGCCAAATTTCATTCCTGATTGCAAATCCTGTGTAGAAGGCGAAGCACAATCGGAATAGTTTTCCAGCACAAGGGTCGAGATCAACAAAAGTTCTTGACATAATTCATTCAGACGTCTTTGGTCCGATGGAGATGGAATCAATAAAGTCAGGTATATACTTTGTTACTTTCATAGATGATTTTACACGAAAGCTGTTTGCTTACTTCCTGAAGAGTAAAGATACTGTTAAGTTAAGTTAAAAGCCGAAGTAGAAAATCAGCAAGTATCAAGAATAAAAATTCTAAGAATTTTTCATCCAGCAATGATCCAGATCAGAATGGCTTAGCGAAAAGAATGAACAGAACTCTAGAAGAAAATGCCAGAGCCATGTTGTGTGATGCTAATATGCCAAACATGTTTTTGGGCTGAAGAAATTAATTTTGCCTCTTGGATAGTTTATCGCTCGACCCCTTGGAAAACTCAAGAAGACACCAGAAGAGCTATGGTGTGGTCGTAAGCCCGGGTGTTAGTCATTTGCGCAGTTTTGGATGCACAGCCTCGTTGGATTCAATATCATCAAGACGAAATGTGTTTTCAAAAAGAAGAAAGATTACAAAGATGGTGAACATGGTTTAGTGGCAAAAGGTTTAACACAAAATAAATGTATTGACTATGAAGTAACCTATTCACCTGTTGTCAGATACGCATCTATTCGGCATTATCAGATTTGTTTTTTTTTAATGTGAGTTAAAAAACATTTATATTGTGAAACTTAAGGGGTTTTCGATCAGAAGAGAAGGTCAAGTGATGAAATAAGACAAAGCGGTCTATGGACCAAAACAGTCAAGTTTAGTTTGGAATAATTAATTGGATCAATTAGATCCTTGTATACATTCCATCGTAAGGGCAGAAGTATGACATTTCTCGTAATTAACGTCGATGATAACGAAAATCTGACATTAAATTTGATGAGAAGTTTAAAATGAAATTTCTTGGGAACTGCAAAGCAATATTTAGGTATTTAGATCTCACGCGACAAAGATGTGATTTACTTTAAACGAGAAGATTATATTTCCGCAGTTCTGATCAAATTATTTATAGATAAATGTAACCCTATTTTTATTTTTAAAAATACTGCATCTTTGAGTCCCTATATTCGTGTAAATAAAAAAATTGTTTTATATATAAAAGAGGCGACAATTTTCTATATCAAACAAAAAATATTTCCAAGAATGAAAAAAAAAAATCACCCAATGTCCGGAATTTTGTACTAGACGTTCCACTGTGTGCCGTGTCTTGGGCTACGAAACATCAGCCAAATATTGCTCTATCTACAACAGAAGAAGAATATAAAAAATAACACTTTCGGTATCACCTTAAAAGGAAATGTGGATGCGTTCCTTGGTCTTGAACTGAACCAAGATATTAATAACTCCAGCCATGAATATACATTGCGAAACAAAAGTGCAATTCAACCACCTGGCATTAACTAGCAAGTACTTTCCAAGATCTAAACATATTGAATATTATAACCTTCATTGGAATTGGAACTAAATTTATGGTTGCAGATGAAAAACATAAATACTGTTTAAATAATATACAAAGGTTTATACTTTAAGTAAAGTTTGTTCGAGTGGGGGTGTTGAAATACTTGTCAAGTATATACATATACATAAATACTTCCGATCAAAATTATTAAGTATAAGTTTTGATATTGTTGTCCAAAGAAAATAATTTTTAATAGATTTTCATTCCATCTATTGTTCTCGTCGAATCAAGTAATTTGATATTACTCTGCGAAAAATTTTCTCATAAATTAAAATTAATACTTTGTATCTAAATTCATTAGCCACGATTTTATGAGCATGTGCATTTAAGCAACTCAATACATCTGAACAAAACCAGTGTCTTATCCCAAGCTGCCATAACACGAAAAGTCGTTCGAAATTTTGCGATTAATATCGAAGAAGAAATAAACTTTACAGTTTGCACACTCATCCCAATGGTTTTAATTTATTTTCTTGAACTAACAATCCCAACCACTTTTCTTTTAACATAAACAATCGTTTCTTACTCTTTCAAACAACCAGGTCCTCACATCGAACTGTGGATCGGTTAGTATAAAAACATGACTTTTTGTTTTTTTTAATTTACCTATTTTTAAAACATCACTTAAGTCATTAAGTAATTATTTTTTTGTTAAAAGTTTTGTTCTGAATAAATATTAAGCATTATACTATTTTTTAAGTCACACAGATCAACAAAGATTTTGGAGTTGAAACCCAACTTCACTTGGCTAAAAATTAAGTATTTTTTTGATAAAATAGAGGTTGAAACACCAAGTAATTGTTTATTTTTTTTAAATCTTGTTATATGTAATGTACATATGTAAAGTAGAATCACTTCCTTTCCCCTTCTTAAACTATTTAGAGTCTTCTCTATATTTATCTCGCTCGAAGAAACCCTAAGTTAAAATTGGTTGACTTGTGCAAAATTGATTATATAATAATTTAATAAAGTAATTCCAAAAAAAAACGGAAAAATTTTAAAAATCATAAGGTTAAGATGTGAACATGATACTAATAAAGAATGTCCTCTCTTGAAGCAGTTTACCAATTTTTTCTCAATTCTCAACTTACAATATCGTAATACAACCATTGATTTTTTTTTTTTCAATAAAAAGCATCTGAACACACCTAAAACAAGCTAAGCTATTAAGCATTTTACGAACATTTTTTAATGCAAAAGTGTCATATCAAATAAGAACGATAGCAAAAAAAAAAGAAAATAGTAATTTGATGATTTTATTACGTATCAATAACATTTTAGAGAACGTATGAAGCCAAATTTATTTAACATACATATATAGCATTATAATAAATTAGTTTTAGCATTGTACTAATTCCACAAAACTTTTTCGCCACAATTTTTAACCAAGCTAAATTTGGCAAATTTTACTAAAGTTCTCATTGAAAAATCCCATTGTGTGACTGTCATCTTTAGAAAATTTTACAAGAAAAATTATGCAAATATCTACTTAAATAATATCTGTTATAAATAATTCACTACTTACATATGTATATTGATATTATCTTGTATGCATATTATATTATCATCTTCCTTAAAATAAAACTACGAATCCATGGTTTGGATCCCAAATCATCTTAGATAAGTTCCTACAAACAACCGAATAAACTAGAAGTATCTCCACAGTGTATCTGTACAGTGTGTTCAGCTTTAAAAATGTAAAAGTTTAAAGAGTTACGTGAAGAATTACGGGATCACGACACCCTTAACAATTTTGTTGAGTTAGATGCATTAATATTTCCGACAGATGCGTGCAAAGTTTAAGCTCATTCTCCACTTCTTGTCAATTTGTTAAAATGTTCTGTCATTCTCTCCCTTGTCATTTAAAATAAAAATTTATCTAATTTGTTCTTAACACGAAAAATTAGTAAGCTAAATGCAAAAAATTTTTTGTACAATATTGTAACCTGTCACTGTTTTTGAAACAGGACTTTGTTTAACTTGAAAAAAACGTGTTCCATTTTTTGTTATTTTGGACATGACATTCACCCAAGTCGTATTTTGGCTCGTACTCGTAGTCGAACTCGTTTCGTATCAAAATCGTTATTCTTCAAGTCGTATACGTCGCGTACGAGAAGCTTAAAAAAACAACGTATATTGTCGCCCGTAGGTAATTGTCAAAATCAATAAATTTGAATTAAAAAAGTCATTTGTTCTTTTTTCAATTAAATTATTTTATTTATAATGAAATTCTGATGAGCTCCATTGATTTGAAGTAGCTCTTCTTCTATTTTATTTGTTTTTTCTTTTTGTTTTTTGTTTGTATACGAGTGGTGTTACTGGCTTGTGAATCCTCGTTATATTCTTGGACTATATCAGTTTCATCTTCAGCATGTATCGTGTCGACTACAGGAGGAGCAATGCACTCCTCAAATTTGCTCTAGCATATGGTTGTAATTTCACCACCCCTGTGCCTTTAAATTGTTGCTTATTGTGATGCAGTTTCTGTTTTAACTAAATACTTTTGATCATTGCAGACCTAAAGAGGAATGTATTACAATTTGTTAAATATTTCTTGCTTTAAGACAAGCTGGACCATTTCTCATGGGTGGTCTAAGGCTATTTAGTTTTACCGAAAGGTCCGCCCAAAACTGTTAAATATTAGCTTTGAGTTCTCCACTTTTCCTATGGCCCCTTGCTACCTCCAAATTTTCTTCCAATGCACAAACCAATGCCTCAAATTGAGAACGATTTATTATTTTACTAAATATGAACGCGTTAATAACGTTGAGTCCAAATAAATAAACCAATAAAAAATGTACTCTAAAAAATTTGGTGGTGCAACAGCTCGAAGTGAACCAGGACTTATAGTGACTAACAATTCTCAACCATTCCTGTGTGCGTGTTACCAGGAACGGAGGGGTATTACAATTTTTTGCCGATTCCGAACGGCAAATGTGCAGCACTTTCCAAGACAAGAGATATACTCTTAGAGGATTTGTCAATTCGTTGCAAGAGGCATTACACTCCTGAAAAACTTTTTGCTGCGGCTGAGAATCGAACTCCAGACCTTCCGCATGACAGTTTAACGCCTAACCATTTTGCCAAGAGGTACCAATGTACTGACATTAACTTTTTGTCCATTTTTATCGAAAAAAAAACAAGTCTCGTCTAGAAAATTTAATACGAGTAAAAAAGTACACAAATACGACTTCAAGTAAATCGAATACGAGATTCGGAATAACGATAAAATACGAATAGTCGTATGCGATGTTTTGCGTTTCCCGATATTAGTACAAGTGAAGTCGAATGTACGACTTCTGGAATACCAACATACGACTATAGTCGAATACGAGTCATAAATACGAGTTTCAGAATACGGGTGACTATTTCTTGGGAGGAATTGACAAATCCTCCAAGAGTATCACTTGTCATGGGAAGTGCTGCTCATTAGCAGTTCGAATCAGCAGAAAATTATAGGTCCTCTCCATTCCTGGTAACACGCACACGGGAATGGTTGAGAGTTGTAAGTCACTAGGTTAAGGCTCTCTTTATGAGCCGTCATGGCCTTTAATTTATTTTTATTTATTTATTTATTTAAATATAATCCTATAATCATGTTTGATTAAAATTTCGAATTCCATTTTTTAAGAATGAATCCTCACGTATAAAATACCCTGTATTTCGTTAAACAAAAACTGAATCCGACAGAACTATACCACTCATCAGCATGTAATTTATCCCATTCAGGCATTATCATATAATGGGATCATAAATTTCATATGAGTTGGCACGAGTCTGGGTTCGGGTGATGGTAGCTGAGCGAGACCGGCCGGCGTAAATTGATCTTGAAAATAATATTTAAAAAACAAATCCAAATAAACTTAAGAAGGTACATCTCTTTCTGAGGATTCTCCTGCTCGCAATAAATGAAGAGATGCATCCAAAAATAGAACATCTACCCAGCAACAACAATGTGCAGTATCCGGCATTGCTCTTATGGTGTGTAGCCTGCAGCTGAAGAAGACTAATATCGAATTCAGTTTTTATTGTCTTGGAGTTCAGTTGAGATCCCTTCGCGGTTGGCAGATCAAAAGGAACGACTACGCCGCGTGCCAGGTTCGTTGTCTTCTTTTTTTTTCAGGTTCTTTTCTGTTCGTTTAATTCTCCCATGCTGTGATGGTTGAATTAGTTGGCTACTGTTTGGCTGACTCCCGGAATTTTATTTGTCTGCAAACAGCATCGCCGGCGTAAATTAAGAAAAAATGGTTTTGGTTTTGACATTTCAGTCTAAAAGGGGTCAATTAAAGTATGTACTTTGAGTTAAAGCTGTATCATCTGTATACGAGTATTTGTAGGTACATATTGTCACAAAGTTGCATTCATAAACATGAAAGGAAGAGTTTTTCGTTGATACTATTTGTCGCCTCTTTTCTGAGGAATTCTTCTATTTGTCTTTTCGGATTGGATCCGTCTCGGCGTTGGACACGACCGTACTGGCATCGGATACCACTAAGGTATAGGTTTAAAATTACATAAAAGCGTGTCAGAAATATAAGACTGGATGCGGACAAGTTTAAAACGCACCTATCTGCCGGAAAGTCTGTTTCATTTTTTTTGTAATGGGAAAATGGATACCTATTGTACGAGTACAAAAATAAACAGAAACATTATCACCAATTAGATAGACCGGAAAGTAACAATCGATTTTTCGTTTGATATTTTTTCATTTATGTATACATATGTATGTAGGTACATCGTACATATATCAATATAAACAAAAAGAAATAAATATTGACAATTGCCCTTTTCTTTTTGACAGAACTATGGACCATAAATGTCGGAGTATGCACATGTTCTTCGAATGCCACGTGGTATGTATCGATGCATGGAGACAGGATGGCACAAGATGCTCGAAAGTAAAAAACAATATTTTATTTTAATATTAAGCCATTCACAAAGCCACCTTACACAAAAATGTTAACTGAAAGGAAACCATCAATTTGCATTTGGTGTCTAAAAAATCAATTCACTACTAGGCACACTTCTTTATCGTAAAAATAGTATTTCTAGGAAAATGCTTTAACTCTCCAAAAACACTCAGTAGAAAGAATACATGGAAAACATTCAAATTATTGAGAACACCAATTTGGACAAGTGTTTGAGTTGTATTTTTTTTTTTTTATAATTTGAGCACATTAACAGGGTCTTACACTCTTACACTTAAAATGTAAACGCAATGCGAGCCTTAGGAAAATAGGGTTGAATTAAAGAGGAGATACCGATCTATATTAGTTTTGAAGTTTTTGATATCAAAATGTAAAAAGGAAAAACAGAGTTAGGTAAAGCATTCCACATTCGTTTTGTTGGGCTAAGGAAAGAATATCTGTACATAACACTACGTGCGAAATTTGACTCTGGGCATTCCCTAGAGCGCAAGTATTACGGTTAAATTGCCTTAGGGTACGATTCCAACTAACTATTTCACAAGAACAATGTTTCTAAATATAACGGCAAAATAATGAAAAACAAGAAACAATGCGGCCATGCTCAAGGGATGCAAATGTTTCTATCATAGTTCTATCACTTATCCTTTTTAGAGACATTTTTTGGATTACATCCAAGGGACTTAAGTGGGTTATTGAAACACCTGTCCAAATATGAGACAGTGTAATAGTTTTTGCTGAATTTGGCCTAAACCATTCATACCTATGTATGTATGTATATATACATGGGGTGGACCATTTAGGAAATCATAGGTCATTTTGACACTGACAGCTGTTTCGCGCTCAAAATCTTGACACAATCAGTATCATACATCTGCGGAACGAACGAATCACTTAACGCTTGAACAATGTTGGCAAATATTGAAAACTTATTTCCAAAGTGAGTGCAGTGTAGCCCAAACAAGGCGTTTTTTTAAATGAAGTTTTGGCCTAAATGGAGAACCCAACGCACGTGATGTACGCAAGTTTGTGCTAAAAGTCTGTGAGACTGGTATACTAGTCGACAAAACCCATGACCCCGTCGTCGTATAGTGCGCACAGATACAGAATTTGGCTGTTGTAGCCGAGAGTGTGAGACTCAATTCACGAACATCAACTCGCCATCGATCCCAACAGCTCAACATTTCACACACTAGCCTGAGTAGAGTAAATATCCCGGATTATTGGCTTACAAGGTCCAGTAATTGAATCAGCAATTGAAGGTGCACAAACATCTGCTTGACTACCCTAAGATGAGGATTCAAGATGAAACATAAGTAAAGCAATACATATTTGATTGGTACCACTAAAAACAAGAAACTCTTTACTTTGCGTCTGAAATCGGGCTGAAGGATACACTAATGTACATTCGAAGAAGTATCAGTATCACGGTGGAATTTTTTGAGGTGATAAATGAAATAAAATGCACGACTGGGTCGCACGAACTTGCCCCTATGTAATAGACTAGGAATTTTAAAAACGAAAGTTATTAAAGAAAACTGTTCATAAGGATAAAATGAATTTTTTAAATTCTTTTAGTAGTAACAGATAAAAACAGAATGCTATGCAAATATGAATTTATGCAAGAACAAAAATTATAAGTCGTTGTAGTGGTTCCTTAAAAAAATAAGCTTTTATGTACAAAATTTTTAAAACATTTTGAAGACAAAATTTTGGTACGCCAACTTTAAGTTTTATTATAGTACGAATAAGACTTAAATTTCCAAAAAAAGTACTAAGCCGTTCTTGAGATGGTGCCGTGAAATAAGGCCAACTTTCAAAAATTGGCCTTATTGCACTTTTATAAAGTGAAATTAGGCCAATTTTTGAAAGTTGGTCTGATTTCACTTTCAACAGTCGGTTTTATTGCACTTTGACAAAGCGAAATAAGGCCGAACTGCATTTTTATGTTTATTTCATAAAAAAATTTTAGAACTTGGCCTTATGTCGGTGGCCGACGTTCTTGCTTTTCTTAGGCAAAAGTACCTTGGGTGGCCAGCTTCGCGGGTTTTCAGGATTTTAACTCCCTTTTCGGGGCTCACACCCGCTCACGCAACTCCGTTGCTCCGCTTAGGGCATGTTCAGTCGCCAGGCAGGCGCCTGTGAAAAAAGCTTGCTTGTATAGAAAAAATATAATGAGATACTTAACAATTCATTAAAAAAATACATCTTATAGTTATTTTATTTTACATCAATTTTATAAGAAAAAATACTAAATAAGTGATTCGATACAATTAAAATTCAAAGTGAATAACCAGTCTTTAACCTTTTTATTAAAAATTGAAAAACGGAGGGTTTCTCTTATAGATAAGGGCAATTTATTGAATATATTTGGAGCTGTGTATGTATAAAAATGAGAGAAATGTGTTCTATAAGCAAAAGGTACAATAACAAAGTTCATATTGTTTACACGAAGGTTGTACATTTGAATATTCCTACTAGGAATATTTCCGCTTTGTTTGAAAAACTCCTTTAAAACTTTAAAAACATATAAGTGCCTCATTGGTAGAATAAGCAATTCCTTAAATAAAGGCCAACTTTCAGCCAAGCGATTTTTATTTAAAATAATCCGTATTAAATGCTTCTGTGCTATCAATAAAGGTCTAAAAGTATTAGCATACGAACCACCCCAGCTTGTTATGCCGTATTGCAACTTTGAGTTTGCAAGTCCATAATATATAATTTTTAAAACTTTTTGGGAGCAAAAAGGCTTAATTAAATACATTTTACGTGTGACCAACAACATATATGTCTTGAGTATTTGAATATGATCTTTCCAATTCAGATTAAAATCAATTACTACTCCTAAGTACTTAAACTGTTGAACAGTTTCAATTTTAAAGCAATTATCTGTGCAATGTAAATTGGTTATAAAATTACTTCTACCACACTTATGACTAGGTAAAGAAAACTGTTTGCAATCGTGAGCATGAAACCGTAAATTAAAGTCATAAATACTATTTCCAGATACCTTAATCATCAATTTAGTTTTTTCACTGATAATCAATTTATGATAAGTAAACCACAACCTTAATTGTTCAAGATCTTCTTCAATATTTAAAATACTTTCAAAGCTAGTCCCAGATGAATACGTAAAAACTATGTCGTCGGCAAAAGCAGTAGGAGTACCATTTAATTTGAGTTCGAAAATTGAATTAATGTAAATTAAGAAAAACAAAGGGCCAAGTACCTATCCCTGTGGAACACCGTTCTTTAACACTCTTGGTTCACTAATGATTCCATTATTATTAACTTGTTGTTTTCTATTTTTTAAATACGAATGTAGCAAGTTGAAAAAACTACCGCGAAAACCTGCATTATAAAGTTTAGTTAGCAAAAGATCGTGGTTCACCAGATCGAAAGCTTTAGTCATATCAATAAACAGACCCATAGTTGATTTGTCGCTATTTAGACTTCCATAAAGTTGACTACATACCCTTAATATAGCATCTTCTGTTGACAATCCTGCTCTAAAACCAAATTGATTGTTACAGAAGAAATTAAATTTTTCTAAGAAGGAAACAATTCGAACCTTAAGCAGCTTCTCAAAAATTTTTGAAAAGGTTGAAAGAAGTGATATAGGCCTATAATTAGAAATAATTTTCCTATTACCTTTTTTAAAAAGTGGTATAACCTCAGCACATTTAAGATGATTAGGAAAACAACCATTTTCAACACTTTTGTTAAATATGAAGGCCAGAACGTCAACAACATACCAAGCTACATTTTTCAATAAATTGGGGGTGGCCGTGGCGCGATGGATGTGTGCTCGCCTGTGAACCTCATGATCACAGGTTCGATCCCTGCCGTCGTCTATGTCGTTTTAATTCCATTAAAAACCTTCTAAAATTGTCATCAATGGGTTGCTGGTTTACTCATTGCATGTTGTTCAGGCATAACACTAACAACATGTAATTGAGTTAAACTAGTATGCCCAACAAGGATGAACACGAATAAAATAATGTGAATTATAAGCGACATAGAAATAAGATACGGCATTCTCCGCTTTAGTTCAGCCGCCATCCCTGGAGATAAAATATCTGAGACAACAACCTTCAGTCTCAGAACATCGTGCCACACATCTTTCCTATCCTTCTTTCTCTTCCGTAACTTCACGCCCGCGCTGTGTTGAAACATTTAAAGGGTAATCATAATCCCTTGAGCGCGGGTAGATTATAAAAAAAAAAAAAAAATTACTTGATACACCATCGCTAGTACACGAATTTTTATTTTTTAAAGACGAATTTACAATTTAAACAAGGTTCAATATTAGGTTTCAATTTTTCTGAAATTTCAGTAAAATACTCATTGAATTTATTTGAAATTTTCAACGAATCGGGCTCAGTAGCTCCTGTAATAACATTTCCCCCCAAATTTTTTTTTTTACCAAAATATAGTCCATGTCCATAATGTCACTTAATTTTTTTTTATCAAAATCGTTAGACCCGTTTTCGATATAAATAAGATTTTGCATTACGGGTGTATGGGGGGTACCGTTAGTTTTGGAGCTAAAAAAATTTCAATTTCTCCTCTAGGGAATCACTGAAGACCCTAAACTATCGAGATTGAAAGAAATAGGTCCAGTGGCTTAGGCTGTCGAGAGAGGTACAGACATACAGACATACAGACAGACGGATCAAAATCTCGAGTTGAATTTTTTTTCCAAATGCAGAACTAGCCCCATAGTACCTACATTATATCGCAAGTAAAAGCTAACTTTACTAATAAAATTAGGCGGTTTTGTGCACTAATTAGCTTCCTTTGTTTTGTTAATCTTGGCCGAACTTTTTCCAACAGCAAATTGAAAGTTTTTTTTTGACATACCTACGACAGTATCTATTGATAAAATAGGTCTGGATATTTGCAAAGATTCAACATAATTTGCCCTTTCGATTTATTGGGTATACATCAAACCTTAGTTTTCTTGATCTTATAATAGCTCTTTAAATATGAACGCGACTTTCAACTTAAAGACTACGACGAACTATACTTGACAATTGCATTTTCGCAACTAATCGCTCAGCGATGACGCTCAGTAAATGGCCACCCATTGCTCAGACTCGTCGCTCTATCGCTCGTCGCTCAGCCGCTCAGTCGCTCGGCGCTTATTGCGTGGCCGAAGCCTTAGACGGTCTTTCGGCAATATTCTTTGACTCAATTGCACTTTGCACGGAAACAAATTTTAACAATCCTTTAAAATACGCCGTAAGGTGGTTCCACTGACGCCAAAATGCTGAGCGCGGTGACATTCTCTCTTACCGCTTTAACCAGTCATTGGGCATTCATGAACGGCGCCACTGCTTTGGAAAAAGCTCTGCCGTAAGGCCTGTACTGACAATTTTTGTTGAACAGAGTTTAGAAACATCTACAATGGGCCTAATAAGCTCCTTATAAAATTGATACAATATTTAATTATCCGTAAACGACGACGAGGATGAAAATTAAAATTTAAAAAAAAATTGAGAATTATTTGTTCACCCTTTTAAACCGATCCAACATAGAAATACAAAAAAAGTTTAACGACTACCCCTACATACAAACAAACCTATGTGTTAGCGACAGTTGTGCCGCCGACATCTCTGACTACTATTATTATTTGGTAACACCGTTTTTGAAATGTCAAACAAATATCTTTTTCGTTAACACAAACGTTTGTATGTATGTATATGTATCTTATTCGTCAAGTAAAAAAAAGAGCTTGATATAATTCAAAAAGCCAGACAAACGAATTTCAGCCACCGCGTAAGCAAGAAGCAGCTGCAAAGAAAATATATTGAAACTTAAAAATTGTCCAAGTAAAAAACTAAAAGTAAGATTAAAATTAAGATTTATTATAGAAATATTATAACAAACATATTAAATTGCAGGAATTTTGTAGTCCTGCTTTATTTAAATACAATTGATTAAATAAAGAGACTAACAGATTGGAATTACTAGGACAAGAGTTTTTTTATACTTGTTGCCAAAGCAACAATTTCTACAAAATTCTTTTACTTGACAACAATTTCTACAAAATTCTTTTACTTGACAACAATTTCTACAAATTTCCTTTATCAAGTAAAAGAAATCGAGATGTCTGGAAAAGATAGCAAAAGTGCTCCAGAGCCAAGAAGAAGTCTGAGAATTGAGAAGAAGCGAGAAATTAACATCAATCAGTCCAGCTGCAGCATTTGCAATCGCGACGACACCGACGAGATGGTGCAATGCGACTTGTGTCTATTGTGGTACCATTTTGCATGCGTCAATGTGGCATCAGACGTCGAAGATAGGGAATGGAAATGTGCAACATGCGACATCAGGAACACGGATATAGAGTCTACGCATTCTCGAAGAACATCGACAACAATAAGGCAAACCAGAATTGAAATAGAACTTCAGATGTTAGAGGAAGCACGAGCCCTCGAAAAGAAAAGAGATGAAGAATATATGATGAGAAAATTAAGTCTTCTCGTCGAGCAGAGTCAAGGAAGCAAGGACTCAATGTCCAGAGTAAGTGCTAAACGAATGATCGAAAGATGGGTACAGCAAGGACAAAAGGTTGGAACAAATGAACAGCAAACTGCACCTGCAACAAATTTAACAGCAGCTGCATCGAACGCACATCAAGTTAAGTACAACCAGGAAGCCACAGCACACCTTTCACACGTCATTAAGCACAATCCGGTACATAATGCTCCAGCATCATCAGCAGCAGTTCTTCAGAATAGATTAGAGGCATTTCAATCCAGCCTGGGAATAAATTTGGAGGAAACATCACAACCAAGCAACGTGCAATTAGCAAATCGACGCTCTATGTCCAGGGACCTGCCTAATTTTAATGGTAGCCCTGAGGAATGGCCCCTCTTCATAAGTTCATTTGAGAGAAGCACAAGGTTATGCGGCTTTAGCAATGAAGAAAATCTGCTGCGTTTGCAGAAATGTCTGAAGGGACGTGTGTATGAAGCTATGCGGGGCAGGTTGATGATGCCATCAAATGTGCCAAATATTTTACACACACTACGCATTATGTATGGGCGCCCCAAAGTCATAATTCAGTCACTTCTTCAAAGAATTTATTCCGAGCCAAAAATAAACGTCGAAAAGATCGAGACAGTAGTGTCCTACTCCTTAGCAGTGCAGAACCTCATATCCACTATGGAAGCAAGTGAGCTTTTTCCATACTTAGAGAATGTAGAGCTTCTGGATGATCTTGTCGGTCGGTTGCCAACGCAACTAATGTTGAACTGGGCTGTGCATACTGAAAACATGCGATCCGTGAACTTGCTGGATTTTAACGAGTGGTTACTGCGACTTACTGAAAACATATGCAGAGTCAGTCCAGGTACTTCCTTCGATTGTGAGGTAAAAACACAGCCGCGTCGAAAAGAAAAGGCTCGTGTGCTTGCACATTCTGAAGATGATAAAGGTCGGACGTCTTCAAAGCGGCAGTGCGTGGTTTGCAGTCAGACATGCAGAGCCATTGATTCCTGTACGCGGTTCCAGAATATGAGCCTCAATGAAAGATGGGAAATCGTTAAACAAAATCGACTTTGCCGAACGTGTCTAATTTCACATCCAAGGTCTCGTTGCCAAATAAGCAACATATGTGGTGTAAACGGCTGCGAATACAGACACCATCGGCTGTTGCACAATAACACAAGTGAACGAAAAACAATCACATCGTCTTACATTGGAGGACAACATACTTATCCCAATCATCAGCTGATAAGGGAACAACCTATCGCAGAAGGAGGGCAGTTCAACTGCAATGCACATGATTCATCTCAGGAAATCAAATATCGAGTGGTCCCTGTCAATTTATACAATGATCAGAAGATGATAGAAACATTTGCCTTTCTTGATGACGGCTCGTCGCTCACCATGATGGAAGATTCTTTGGCATCTGAATTGAATCTAAAAGGTAAACGTCAGCCACTCTTCCTTAAATGGACTGGTGATACCCATCGAAACGAGGATGAATCTAGGATAGTGTCCGTTGAGATTTCGGGAAGCAGCAATCCAGGAAAAAGATTTTCGATCCCAGTTGTCAGGACGGTGAAATCTTTGAGTTTGCCACAACAGTCGTTAGATGTTAAACAACTAACTGCTAAATATTCTTATTTGCGCGGGTATCCCATTCAATCTTATGAGAATGCGGTTCCCCGAATGCTGATTGGACTTGATAATCTGAAGCTGGCTATTCCACTCAAGGTGGTAGAAGGAGATGACGGCGATCCAGTAGCAACAAAGACACGCCTAGGATGGGTTGCATATGGACCATCGTCACACAAAGTCAAAACAAAGGGTGAGTCAAATTTTCAAGTAATTAATTTCCATGAGTGCGATTGTTCAAGACATTCCAATGGCGATGACATCCTTCAAAAGATGATGAAGGATTACTTTTCGTTGGATAGCCTTGGGGTCACAGAACCAAAGAAATGGCTAAAGTCAAAAGAAGAACAACGCGCTTGTGAGATGCTTCAAAGTCTAACGACTAGAAACGGTGATAGATATGACACTGGCCTCCTTTGGAAATATGACAAAGTGAAACTGCCAAACAGTTATTCCATGGCACTCCGGAGGCATAACTGCTTTATGAAAAAATTGTCTCGTAACTCAGACTTAGCCGAAAACCTTCAACTTCAGCTGAAAGATTATGAAGCTAAAAACTACATCCGCAAACTCTCAGCAAATGAACTTCAAGAACAACATTCTCGAACATGGTACCTCCCCATATTTGTCGTAACAAATGAAAATAAACCAGGGAAAACTAGGATAGTTTGGGATGCTGCTGCGGAGGTGAACGGAATTTCGTTGAACTCCGTATTGATGAAAGGTCCTGATCAACTGGTGTCTCTGTTATCAGTCCTGTATCGCTTCCAAGAAAGGCCTGTAGCATTATGTGCCGACATAAGAGAGATGTTTCACCAGGTTGGTGTCCGAAGTGAAGATCAACATGCTCAACGGTTCCTTTGGTCCAGTGACTTGAAATGCACCCCAGATGTTTATGTGATGCAAGTGCTGACGTTTGGGGCGACCTGTTCTCCCAGCAGTGCTCAGTTTGTCAAAAACAAAAATGCTTTGGAATATGCAGACGAATATCCGAGAGCTGTTGACTCGATTCTTCGAAGCCACTATGTAGACGACATGCTGGACAGTGTCGACACCGAAGAAGAGGCTATACAATTAGCCCAGGAAGTAAAGTTAATACATCAAAATGGAGGTTTCGAAATACGAAACTGGATCTCGAACTCATCGACTGTCATTAAGGCGCTAGGAGAGAAACGACCAAAGGCCAAACGCAACCTGGACACTAACCCGGAATGTTCTGCCGAAAAAGTGTTGGGTATGATGTGGTGTACTGCCACAGATAATTTTACCTACTCAATATCATCGAAGACGTCTTTGAGTGAGTTGCTGTCAAAAGATGTAAGGCCAACTAAACGACAAGTCCTACGAGTTTTGATGTCCATCTTTGACCCTCTAGGTCTAATCGCACATTCTTTAATTTATTTAAAAATATTGATGCAAGATATTTGGCGATCTAAAATACAATGGGACGAGGCAATCGACGGCAAGTTACATGAGAGGTGGCGTATGTGGGTGAACCATCTTAAGAACATCAGCAACGTACAAATTCCTCGATGCTACTTAAAGAACATCAAGTTTGGAGAACATGATGCTTGCCAATTGCATGTTTTCGTAGATGCGAGCATCAATGCATTTGCCGCCGTAGCGTATATTCGCGTGACTAAAGGGCACCTCGTAGAATGCAGGATAGTAACGGCGAAGACAAGAGTCGCACCTCTCAGCTTGACTTCGATACCACGACTTGAACTCGAAGCTGCAAGACTTGGAGTGCGGTTAGCCAACAGCATTAAGCAGTTTCACAGCATCATATTCTCTGAAGAAGTTTATTGGACTGATTCAAAAACGGTTCTTTCTTGGATTAAATCCGATCACCGGAACTACAGGCAGTACGTTGGATTCAGGGTAAGTGAAATTCTTGAGACAACCGAAATGCAGCAATGGAGATACGTACCTACGAAGATGAATGTAGCCGATGACGCAACAAAATGGCAGAAGATTCCGGATTTTGACTCGGGCGGCCGTTGGTTTGTTGGACCACCGTTTCTCTTACAATCTGAAGAGAAGTGGCCGGTTAATTTGATGCATATTCAGGACACGTTAGAAGAACTGAAATCATCGGTTTTATTCCATCATGTAGTATCTAATCGTACATCGATTGATCCAGAACGTTTTTCGACATGGAAAAGACTAGTACGAACTCAAGCATATATTTCTCGTTTTATATGGAACATATCAGCAAAGAAAAGAAAGGTCCTTAAAAGGAATGATGATTTTCTAACACACGAGGAGTTCGCTGAATCGGAAACTACCCTATACAGACAAGCTCAGCTGGAATCGTTCCGTGACGAAATAGCAGTTTTGGAAAATAATCTCAATCTCCCTATAGAACTTCGCAAGTCTTTCGAAAAATCTAGTCAAATTCGCAAATTATCTCCGTACATTGATAAGGATGGTGTTTTACGACTACGTGGAAGAATTGATGCTGTTGTTGGAGTATCCCACGAATCGAAGCGGCCGATATTACTACCCAAAGGACACCGAATCACAAGTTTAATAATAAATCATTATCACAAAAAATATCATCATCATAACGATGCAACTGTTGTGAATGAAATTCGCCAAAAATTCTCAATTCCAAACATACGAGCATCTATAAGGAAAGAGCGAAAAAGTTGTCAACAATGCAAGAATGATAGGGCTAGGCCCAGTCCACCAGAGATGGGTGACTTACCAGTGGCAAGACTTTCAGTATTTAGTAGACCGTTTACATTCATAGGGATTGATTATTTCGGGCCAATGTACGTGACAGTGGGACGCCATAATGAAAAAAGATGGGGAGTGCTTATAACTTGCATGACTATTCGTGCCATCCACTTAGAAATAGCCAATAGCCTTACGACGGATTCTTGCATACTCGCAATCAAGCGTTTCATTGCACGCCGAGGAATTCCAAAGGAAATAAGATGCGACAACGGAACTAATTTTCACGGAGCGGAAAGAGAATTAAATGACACTTTAAAGCAACAACAAGTAGATCTGGCAAAGCAATTTTCTAGCGAAAACACAAAATGGGTCTTCAACACTCCAGTCTCTCCTCATATGGGAGGAAGTTGGGAAAGGCTCATCCAGTCGGTGAAGAAGACATTATACCGTATTATGCCAAAGCGAAATCCAACAGACGAATTGTTACATAGCATGCTGTTAGAGGTTGAACGAATAGTCAACTCACGCCCGTTAACCTATATCCCCCTCGAAGACGACAACGATGAAGCCCTTACACCGAATCATTTTTTGTTGGGAACATCTAATGGTGAAAAAACAGACAGTGTTTTAACGGACGACAACAGTGTTTTGCGGCGAAATTGGATGAAGTCCCAGCAGTATGCTAACCTTTTTTGGAAGCGGTGGATACGCGAGTATTTGCCTACTTTGACTCGGCGAACGAAGTGGTTTGAACAAGTAAAGCCTATAGCTGTAGGAGACATAGTGCTAGTGGTAGACGAAACAAATCCTCGAAATCTATGGCCCAAAGGACGTGTGGTAGATGTCTCACTTGGAAAGAATGAACAAGTTCGTCGGGCAACCGTCCAAACTGCATCGGGGTTATATGAAAGACCTGCGGTAAAGCTAGCAGTCCTAGATGTTTTAGGAGATAAGTCAACCTTGTGAGTCAAGACTCGCTGGTTGCCATACCGGGGGGGAGTGTTAGCGACAGTTGTGCCGCCGACATCTCTGACTACTATTATTATTTGGTAACACCGTTTTTGAAATGTCAAACAAATATCTTTTTCGTTAACACAAACGTTTGTATGTATGTATGTATATGTATCTTATTCGTCAAGTAAAAAAAAGAGCTTGATATAATTCAAAAAGCCAGACAAACGAATTTCAGCCACCGCGTAAGCAAGAAGCAGCTGCAAAGAAAATATATTGAAACTTAAAAATTGTCCAAGTAAAAAACTAAAAGTAAGATTAAAATTAAGATTTATTATAGAAATATTATAACAAACATATTAAATTGCAGGAATTTTGTAGTCCTGCTTTATTTAAATACAATTGATTAAATAAAGAGACTAACAGATTGGAATTACTAGGACAAGAGTTTTTTTATACTTGTTGCCAAAGCAACACTATGAGTACATGTGTGTACCTATATAAACAGGTATATATCTACTTCTATGAGTAGATATACGTATAATACCTACGTCTAACTTTGGCAAGGAAAATAAGAAGTGTATGACTAAAAAATTGGGATACGTGAAGATGAAAAGCATGAACTACAAATACTATGAAAGTAAGTTATTTTTGGAGAAAAATAAGGGTGTACATACATAGTGTGCAACACGAAAAAGGTAGAAACTTGAATTTTTATGTAAGAGAGGAATGAGAAATGTAAAGGTATTCCAATCGTGACTTGGTTCTTAAGAGAAGCCACAACAAAAAAAAATTATGGCTTTTGATTGAATGTTAGACAAGTGGTTAATTTGATAAAAGGATATCCTATGTGTCGAGTGCTAGAACGTAATGCATTTTTGTCTATATATTGAGTAACATGGTATATAGGGGATAAATATTGGAGCCTTATCTTAAACTAATTTCATAGTTTACATTGCATGTTTTATGTGCCTAGTTAGATAAACTTATAATAAGAATATAAAAGAATATATACTGAGACGAATGAAAGTATGTAGTTGTTTTTTAATTCGTCTACAAGTTATATTTTTCTTGAAGCTTTAATTATTACCCAAAGGATATATATGTACATATATAATATTTTGGAATTACAATGAGTAGGGTAAATTTCGTGGTATTATTATTATCGTTAATCTATACTATTATATAAAAGTGTTTTTTTGTTTGTTTTTCAGTTTGGCTGTATATAACAGGAAAACATACTTTGAAAATTTTACTCATCTGTTATGTTATTAACCTTATCTGAAAGTTAAACATTTGCTAAATAAACTATACTAATAAAATTAAAAACATACTATAAAATAATTTAGTATGTGGAAACAATTTGAGAAATTCCATTTTTTGACTGTTTTGACATTTCTCTAATATTCTTCATATTTACGGTCATCTTAATGATAATAGCGCTAATGTTCATATTTGGCATCCATTTAAGGTGCGCTTACACGCATCTTTGTAAGACCCTGTTAAGATTGTGACTTTTTATTACGCTATCCATGACGATGTTTTTATCAATGAGATCCGTGCGGAGCTCTGTACAGAGTATAACGGGCAGTGGCGAGGCGTCATATTGTTCAAGTCGTGCATGAACGACTAGCTTACAGGCGACATTATTTTAATTTCTATCTAATTAACCCACACCTCATACTCATACTGTTCGTTCATTCCTTATAGTTATATCTAATGTATACGTACATATTTTCCATTTTCCAACGCGTGCATTCCTTCTCTGAACTACCCAAACAAAACAAAACGAACTAGCTACCTGCTACTGTTTTGTTTTCACTCAACCGATCAGTATCTACCCAAGTCGTTCATACGATTTGGCAACGAAATGAACCCATAGAAAGCATACAAGAAAAAAAAAAAACAATTCGCTCGTTGTAGGGAGGATTTCGTGCAAATCTGTTTTGAACGAATAGAGCTTTTTTTAATATATAGAATGATGGAAATGAGGAAAACGGGTAGCTAGAGCGTAGGTAAGTAGTTTATTTATTTATTTAGGTACATATTTCAATATTTAATTTTTTTATTTTTTCGAATATGAGAAATGAGACGCGCGTCGTTCATAGGGACGGTTTCGTTCAAATCAGTTTTGAACGAGGAAAGCTTTTTTTACTGTGGAATGAAGGAAATGAGGAAAACGGCTAGCTGGTACTTAATCAATACATACCTACCTATTTATTATTGACATAAAAATAAAAACATTATAATGTACATTTATATAAAAAAAGACTTGTTTGACTTTTTGGCATTGCAAATAAGAATTTTGAAACTGAACGACTACATTTTTTAGGCACGCGTCGCCGCTGATAACGGGTATAATTTAATTCGCAATTTAATCGTGAATGATAGCCAGGTTTGTGGTCAGATTAATTAATTGAAAGTTTTTTAACACCTTATTGACCGCAAAAATCGTAATAAAAGAAGAAAACTGTTTACATTGCTCTCTTACTTTGTCTAAATGTTTAATTTTTCTTAGAGAGTCTAACTAAATTATGTATGTACCTTAATATGTATTTGTACCTGAACTCTTGTAATTGTTTAATTGTCGCTCGCTGATGATGGTTCCGTAGCTGAAAACCGAAATGCATACGTGTCAAATAAAAGAAAAGAAAATTTAAAAAATTTAAAAAAGTCGTTTCGTTTTTTAGTTTTTTTTTTTCTTCTTTTATTACGATTTTTGCGGTCAATAAGGTGTTAAAAAACTTTCAGTTAATATAACGGGTATATTATTCATTCGATTCATCCAGATTAAAACTTAAATCCATGTTGAGGCCAACTTGAATTACCTTTCGTTTTGATGGATAGACACAGTACATGTCTATCCATTACATTAGATACATGTGGTTTAATGGACATGGACTACATTTTGGTCAAAATTTTGGGGCAAAACGTTATTAACGATACCTGTCATAGAACGTTTTTTTTGTTTTTCGAATTTCTCATCAACGGCTCTAACAATTTTGACCAACATTTTTATGCAGGAGCTCCTTTGCATTTGAAAAAATATAATCTAAGAAATTTTTTGAAAAAATAGTTTTTGAATTTAAAAAAAAAATAATACAAATTTTTTTTCAAAATTCAATATCTTGAAAATGGATACACAATTAAATTTTTAAATTACGTTTTAAATAAATTTCATTAAATACTAACAATTTGCATATCATTTTCTTATCAAAATTTTAAGGAAAATTTAGTACATAAAAAACATGTTTCAGTGTGTCTGTATGTCTGTACCTCAATCTACGGCCTAAGCCACTGGACCTATTTTCTTCAATCTCGGCAGTTAAAGGTCTTCCCTAGAGGGGAAATTGAAAATTATTTTTTAGGCTCCAAAACTAACGGTACCCACCCATACACCCGTAATGCAAAATCCTATTCATCTCGAAAACGGCTCTAACGATTTTGATAAAAGAAATAGGTGTAATATTATGGACATGGACTACATTTTGGTAAAAACAAATTTTGGGACAAAATGTTTTAAACGGTACCTGTCATAGAACCGTTTTTTTTTTTTTATTTTCGACTTTCTCATTAACGGCTCTAACGATTTTAACCAAAATTTTCACCAGGAGCCCCCTTAAGTTTAAAATAATATTGTATATAAAAATATTCGAAAAAATATTTTTTGAGTTTTTTGACAACGAATAAAATTGCAAGTTTTTTTTTGAAAAATCAATATCTTTGAAACGTGTGAACGATTAGTTTTTGAAATTATTTCATAAAATCTATACTAATAAATACTTAAAATTGGTGACCCAAATTTAGTTCTCAAAAAATTTGAAAGAAATTTGTTATATAAAAACTTACTTTAATAATAAAACGATTTTTAAACTTTGTTTGCATAAATTCATACTTTTCCGCAAATCAGATGGCAATTCCATGCATTTGAACATTTTTATCTTATTAAATCCATGTTTTATATTTATGAAATGTATTTTAAATTCCAAAGTACTTTTACATAAGAGCAAGTTCGTGCGATCCAGTCGTGCATTTTATTTTGTTATAAACAGACTCTTTCTTTATTTAACGCAAATGGGTGTGATCAGTAAGAATATGGCATATCTTTGTTTATTCCATAAAGGCATGGCCAATTGGCCACATTGACTTTTTTTGGTTTCAGCTCAATCTACCGTTAATAATAATATTCTCTCTTACCACTTATACACAAAAAGTCAATGATGATATTTTTTTTGTTTTAAAGTACGATATTAAGGAAACGACGAGGAGAAAGAAGATTAGTTTTAAACATACCTATGTATGTGAAAAAAATATAACTTAAAAATAAAATATGAATACTATGTATACTCATATAAAAATAAAGTGAAAAGTAGTTTAAACAAAAAAAGTGTCATTACTTATGTAGATTTGGAAATTTTTGAAATTTTTCATACCATTTTTTGCTTGATTTTAGTAGTCAGTTTGAGGATTGCGGTCCTTAAGTTTTACCAAAAAAGACCCGGGCAAACCAAACTGCTTGTATACAAACAACTTATCCGACCCGTTCTGACCTACGCCTTTCCCATCTGGTTTACTATTTCACCTACAACAATGAAAAAGATGAAGCTTTTTGAAAGAAAGATGCTCCGCATTTGCACAGGACTGTACCGTAACACACTGACGAAGAAATATATACCAACAAGGAATCTGTATAAAGAAGCAAAGTTAATACCATTGGACAAGTATTTACTGCAGCTCTCCGGAAAAATCATCAGGAACCTGGAAGATCATCCCAACACAGAAGTGCAACAACTTCTCCAGCATGAACTAGAGCCTCGTGACAAGTATCTATACACCCGAGCCATCACTGACGATCAATTTGAAGATATCATCCATAACGACAACGCACCTTTTTACGAGAAGAACAACAATCAATACTACAGGGGATAAAACGCCCACTCATCAAAAATTATTATTTAGTTAATATTAAAAAAATCATGAATTAGATTAAGAAAACATTAATATGATATTGTAAGCAAATAGCATTATGTAAAGCCAAATGAAGAACGTTGGGCCCCTATTGTTGAGCCAACATGATTTAATTTAGTAATAAGTTAGTTTTAAGTCAAATTGTATATAAAACAAATTGAAAAATAAAATTCTTAATCTAAAAAAAAAATCTCATTTTTGATACACTATACTCATTTTTGAGTATAATTTTGTTTTTGTAATTTTCATATTTTATCAGGGCTTTTCACAAAATCGTTTGAGTGTGAAAACAAATTTAATATTTGAAAATATTTTGACATTTTATTGATTTTTTTCATAAATTGCGAATCGGATAGTGTGTGAAGCTGTGAAAAAACTTATCACTTCACAGTTTCACAGATAGAGAATTGACCCCCTGGTCACGTTAGGATAAAAGGTTATGAGCTCGCAGATATCGTTGCAAACTCTGCGCTTTAGGCTCCAACCTACACGTACGACACCTTCTCTCGTCTCGACTTAAAAAGATACATACCAAAAGAATGCCGCAACCAACGGCTACTTGAGTGGGAACATTGCATTCACCACTATTCAACACTAAACCCGAGTAAAACCCAACCAAACGTCCCCAAACCCGATATATCAACGTTTATCCGACTCCGCCTCGGTCACACCGAGTTTATCCCACCAGAACCTGCTCAAAAGGGAATCGTCACTAACTCCTTTTTACTTTTCATTTATTTTTTAATTTTTCAAAAACTAAGATAAATTTTTGCATCTGGTTTTATGTTTTTTATTGAAAATTAATAAGAGCATTGAATTTTGAAAATAAAAATTATAATTAATTACATAAAATTTAAAAACAAATTTGTTTGAATTTTTTTTTTAATTTCGAGTTTGAAAATTAATTTTTCAAAAACTATTCACAAACACAACTTAATTTGAAATGAAAATTAAATAAGAGATTTCTGGCTTTCCAAAAAGGTATGGTATGACATTGCAAAATTTACTGTTGTTTTTAAATAATTTATTTTTGACATTATCTTTGAAGCATATAGAGTTGATTTCATATAAATTCAGTAAGTCCAAAAGACGACCTCTATCTTTAACTTGCAATCCATTAAATGAAAACCACAAAATTGTATTTCCTACTTTTCTCTTCCAATTAGTGACATGAAATCAAAATTGCATTTAATTTACTTACAACTTCTAATGTTTACAGTATCAAATGAGTTTTTGCTTTTGGTTTAAGATTAGCTTTTCAAATTGATAATCTAAATTAAATCCTTCTAAATACCAGTTCATTTGAATGACCGAATACCCTTACAGTTGTAAGTGAACCCATTTCATAATCTTTTTTAATCCTTCTTTTATTGTTTGCCGACAGATTAATTAATCTGTATATCTTTTCTGACAGACTTGATTAATCGTAATCATGTAAGCTGATCATAAATTGTTTTCAACCAGTTTATAAAAAAACTGTTTTTCTTTTTGACAACCCTCGTTTTTGTAAGTAACACCTTACATACAGTGGATCAAAAAAGAAATCGGACATACAAGTTTTGTCTCTTTAAATCACAAAATAAAATTGATGAAGGTTTGAAAATAGCGTATTTCTGCATTTATACATAGTTTTTACTATAAACTCTGGATATTTAGCAAAAATTACAGTTTTATTAACAAATTATCATCGAAATTCAATATAAAAGAAAATAATCGCAAATTTAATATCAAAAAAGAAATCGGACACTCTGTGTTGTACTCATTTTTTTGTTTTTAACGGGACAAATATAACACTTTTAGGTTCTCAATATACCGTTACATTTGTCAGATGTTTATTTGATTTGAATTTAATACGTTATTATTAATAAGGTCAAAATGGAAGAACAATGTTGATATATAACAATAGAAGTACGAAAAATAGTGATAAAATTTTTTTAAAAAGGTAACTCTGTACGTGCTATTGCAGAAATTGTAAAAAGAAGCAATTCTACGATAGGAGACATCATAAAAAGATTCAAAACAACAAAATCTGTTGAAAATTTACAAAAATCTTGAAGACCAAAATAGTTTACTGCAGGCGATGAACGTTAGATATTGTAATAAGTTAAAAAATAAACCCCAAATAGGTGCACCAAAGTTGACGGGCATAGGTAATGAAATACCTGCACTAAGATATTAACCCTGAAACCGTAAAAACAGTGCTGCGAAAAAGTAATTTTCATGGAAGAGTGGCAAGAAAAAAACCTTTTATCAACAAGAAAAACCGAATCAAGAGAAATAGTTTATAAGGAGCTACCAAAAGACGGATTTCTCATTCTAGAATCGTGTTTTGTTCTCTGTTATATAAAATTTACTCTCGTCAGAGACAAAACACGATTCTAGAATGAGAAATCCGTCTTTTGGTAGCTCCTTGTTGATAAAAGGTTTTTTTCTTGCCACTCTTTTTCTCTTACTTTTTCGCAGCACTGTTTTTACGGTTTCAGGGTTAATATCTTAGTGCAAGTATTTCATTACCTACGCCCGTCAACTTTGGTGCACCTATCTGGGGTTTATTTTTTAACTTATTACAATATCCAACGTTCATCGCCTGCAGTAAACTATTTTGGTCTTTAAGATTTTTGTAAATTTTCAACAGATTTTGTTGTTTTGAATCTTTTTATGATGTCTCCTATCGTAGAATTGCTTCTTTTTACAATTTCTGCAATAGCACGTACAGAGTTACCTTTTTAAAAAAAATTTATCACTATTTTTCGTACTTCTATTATTATATACATATTAATCCAATGCTCTCACGCAGGTGTTCTCAATGAAAAAATGTGTGAAATATGGTTAATCCAGTACTTTGTCACATTATTGTATGCTTATAAGACGATAATTAAAAAACTAGTAAAAAGAAAGTTAATCCTTTCAATCGTAAATTCACGTAAGAATCCAAAGACGTATAAAAACTAAAATAAAAGGCTTTTCTTAGAACAAAAGTAGTTTTTGTTATTTTTGATTTTCGCAAAAACTACAAAACATTTTGACATCCGGTTTTTTGTGTTTGATCAAAAATTAATGAGAGCATTGAATATTGAATACAAAAATAATACTTAATTACGTAAAATTTTGAAAAAAAATTGTTTAAAAAAAATTTTTTCATTTTTTTTTTCAAAATTTTGATTTTGAAAATTAATTTTTCAAAAACTATTCACTCGAACAACTTTATTTAAAAACAAAATTAAAGAATGTATTTCTGGCTTTTCAAAATGCTATAGCATTACTCTGTAAGTATCACCGTTATTTTTTAATAATTTTTTTTCTGTTTTAAGTGATTTTTTTCTTAAATTGCCCCTCCCGCCTAAACGGGGGGAAATAGACCCCCCCCTCCCATACGATTTTTTTCTTGTCTAAGTCCAACCTACACGCCCTAGCTTTTTGTCACACCTTATGCCAATCACCCTGTATATCAACATTGTTCTTCCATTTTGACCTTATTAATAATAACGCATTAAATTCAAATCAAATAAACATCTGACAAATGTAACGCTATATTGAGAACCTAAAAGTGTTATATTTGTCCCGTTAAAAACAAAAAAATGAGTACAACACAGAGTGTCCGATTTCTTTTTTGATATTAAATTTGCAATTATTTTTATAGTAAAAACTATGTATAAATGCAAAAATACGCTATTTTCAAACCTTCATCAATTTTATTTTGTGGTTTAAAGAGACAAAACTTGTATGTCCGATTTCTTTTTTGATCCACTGTAGATATAAAGGGTGAGCCAAAAAGAAGTTTTTTTTAAAATACAATAAAATGAACAAAATAAAATTTTTTCCATGTATGTATTATAATCTTATTATTAAGATCAAACATTCCCATTAATTACGGAACACAACGTCGTTCAACTAGATGGTCGTGCGCCTTCAATTGCTGAGTCAATTGGAACTTGTAAGCGAATAATCCGAGATCTTTGTGCAGAATTATCTTCGGGCTAGTGCGTAAATTTTCAAATTTTACGATCGATGGGGAAGTTGAATGAATTAAAAAAAATCAATTCATAAGCTAGTAAGTGACTTATAATTTAAAAAAATGTAATTCATAAGCTACTAAGAGACTTGCAAATTAAAAAATTTATTCACAACCTCTTAAGTGACTTATGAATTAAAAAAAAAATAATTCACTACCTACTAAGGACGGTGTTCACATTGGATTTACTCAACCGATTTATTTTGACGTAAGGCCACCCTGTCGTGTTCAGACACAAAAGTAGTGTGAACACTCCAGACTCACTTTGACGTCTTGTAGTTTTCATAATTGTTGGCCATTTGCTATGCCACTACAAATATACAGTGAATTACAAGAGTAAGCAAACACCTCCTAGTTTAAAGATCATTTCCTTCAAAAAAATCGATAGTAATGTTAAAAAAAAAACTTAATATTTTTGTCTATAATTTATATGTATTTCGAACTAAAAAGTAACATTTCAAATAAGAATTTAAAGAAAACTTAAGAAATATTCGACTTAAACTAAAAATAATAACAAATTTATATCACAAAAGTAATTACATATGTAAGTTCAAATAAACCTTGAATTTATTACAGTTATTTTGTAAATCTTATCCATTTAGTACTTCGTTGGATACCCTTTGGCTTTTATAACTGCTTTCATATGTCGAGGCATTAAGTTAACCAAATTTTGCGTAACGTTTTGTCCAATTTTAGACCATTCATCCTAAAGAACACTCTTTAAATCATCTTTCGTCCTGATTACAAGTTTTCTTACTTGTCGGTCAAGATGTTCCCATAAATGCTCAATGACATTTAAGTCGGGCGATTGTGGTGGTGATTTGAGCTGGATTCGAACGTTATAAAGCAACCATTCTTTGATAACATGGCAGGTATGTTTAGGATCATTGTCTTGCTGGAAGACAAATGACCTACCCATTCCCAGCTTATTGGCATTTTTCTGAAGATTGTTCTTTAAAATATTCAAAGATTCGAACCTATTCATCAAAGAATCTATAAACACTAAATTGCGGACACCAGATGCTGCCATACATTCCCACACCACAACGTTTCCCTCACCGAGCTCCACGGTTACTGACATGTTCGATGATTCAAGCTTCGTTTTTTTTTGTCTCCAAACTTTTCGGCGTGCATCTGAGTCTTGGATATTAAATTAGCTTTCATTGGAAAAAACAACTGTGTTCCAAAATTCAGCTTGTTTAGATTCACGGGTTTTTGCAAAAAAGAGCCGCTTTTGGCGATTTATTTTACTTGTGTAAGGTTTCTTTCTAATATTTCGAACATGATAACCGGATTGGTAGAGCACTCGTCGAATAGTTTGATGGTTACATGACTTACTTGTTTCTTTGGTTATTTCTGCGATATCTTTGATGGGCTTACTTTGGGATTCCTCTTCACTTTCCTAACAATTATACGGCATTCATGCTTTTCATTATCATTGATCGAGGGTCATTTTGCAAACTTCCAATGTTATTTTATTTGGTTATTATTTTGTGTATAGTAGATGGACTTTTGTTAACAATTTTACCATTCTCGCACTCCGATTTATTTTCCAAATAGTGTTTGATTATAATTTTTTTTTAAACGAGTGCTTACTTACTTTTGTGATACACTGTACTTTCGCGTGTCATATTATGTCACCAAAACAAATGTCAAAAAAAAATCCATTAATTTTCAATTTGTTTTAAAAATCCTGCCTCACTTTCTTGTCTCTTTCTTACCATTTAGTGCGAATGAGAAAAAACACAGAGACGTCAAAATAAGTCGGCGGAGTGAGTCCAATGTGAACACCGTCAAGTGACTTATGAATTAAAAAATTTTCATGGTAGATTTAAAATTCTTAAGCTTGTTTTGACTACATAATTATTTAATTATTAATGAAAGTACCTAAAAATAATAAAATAAAAAATAATTTTTAAAAATGGAAAAAAAAAAACATTCCGTTTTGAATATCTTTTAAGCTTTCAAATCTAGTTTGTAAATTATAAAATTATCATGCTAAGCTTATTAATTTTCCCATTCATAATTTTTCCAATCAGAATTCATCCATTAGCTTATAAATTAATTTTTTTAAATTGAGGCATTGAGAGCAGAAGTGGCGTAACCCCAATGTTCACTAATTGAGGAAATCACGGTTTAAAAAGTTAACGAAAAAGAAATGTTTGTTATTAGCTTCCTATTTAAAATAATAGTTAATAAACTTCAGTTATGACATAACTAGTGGGATATCTTATATTTAAGACCTTAATCTTCTCCTTAAATTATTAATTACTGGATTTTATGTGAGTTACACCACTACTGCTTCTTAGATACTGGAATAAATTTAAAAAAGAAAGTTGGTTACACCAATAATTTGAAAAACAGGTTATGAAAAAAAAAAAATATTATCGCTTTTAAGTACAAAATAGTTAGAAAGTTAAGTTTAAGTTTACACTACTATGATAGGTACTTTCATTCTTCTTCGTCATCTACATACTCAACCAGCCCAACGTCTCTGTCCATAGAAACAGTTTTCAATTTTTTATAAAAGTCGTGGTAATTCGGTGGGATAAAATTAAGTAACTCTAATAAGTTTTTTTCTTTTTTGCTTCACTTACGGCATTCCATTTTGGAAACAATAGTTCGAGATCTGTGATGAGTGCAGGTGTTCTTTTTTTCAAAATCACAGTATCAAAAAGCACGCCTTCGTTATTACTGTACTTGTAAAAAATATTGAAAGGTGTCTTTTTCAAAAATTTTAGCCATTGAATTTTAAGCCATTCCACCTTCCCTTTATTTACATTAATTTTCCGATTTGTTATATTCATTTCCAATTTTTTCGACAAAAACATCATAGATTCATCCATAACAATAATTTGAAATGGATTCTTCTTTCTTGCCGCTGCTATAACCCTTTGCCAATTCATAGGGCCAAAAATGTCTTTAAAATACTTTTTCTGATTTTCGATAAGACCAAAGTCTTGGTCAGAAGGTTTAAGTAAGCCTGGCCACTCATAAGAATTTTGTGATCGATTTGATTGACAAGATAGTCACTATGAGAAACAATATATTGGCACAAAACGGACGGTTTCTATTTTGCCCAAGTGGGTTACACCATTTCTGCTCTAGGAAAAGTTCCGTGCAGAAACAATGTTTCAGCATTTTCGTATTGATTTATGAGCAAATATAAGTAACGTCACTTCTGCGTTGAAAGAAATTTTATTTTTGACCATTGTGTATTATAATGTCAAAATTGAAACAAATGAGGGTTACGCCACTTCTGCTCTCAATGGCTCAATTTATAATTCACTTATTTGCTCATGAATTACATTTTTTTAATTCATAAGTCACTTAGTAGGTGTTGCTTTAATTTTTTTTAATTCTTAAGTCACTAAGAGGCTTCTCAATTCACAAGTCACCAACTAGCTTAAGAATTAATTTTTTTTAATTCATAAGTTAATAATTAGCAGCTGAATTACATTTTTTTAAACTCACAAGTACCCACTAGGTTGTGAATTAAAGCCAAGCTTAAGCTAAAAAGTGACTTAAGCTTTTGCAACCCTGTTCCACAGTATATGACTGACAAGGGTCAAAATGAAATATGTCAAGAATTAAGTAACGCATTTTTACAACATAGGTTCCTATGCACATTTAGCAAACATTACCTCGTAAAAGGCCTCAGATCATGATTCAAAGTTTTAAGTATTAATTCGTTCTTCGCAACATATTACATGTACCTACATTTACAGAAAAAATGGTGTACGCATATATGTACCTGATGTTTTTGGTATTTACTCTATTTGCTATTCTCAAAGCATTAACTAAACGTAACCTTTGTTCTAAACAATGTTTTTGTGATTACATATATGTATGTATTTTTTGATATCAAAAAATAAGTGCATCTATACCTACTCTTAAAGCCCCGCATCCTCATGATTTGATTATCCGTTTATTTTAGTAGACATTTTACCAATTGACACAAATTAATTGAATTTGTCAAACAGTTCCCGCTCAGTACTTATAAAATGTCAAGCTTCATATACCTGTGTGCTTTCCCATTAAATAAAAGTTTGACGTTGTATTATAAGCATAAACTACACACGCGCCAGCTTAAATTGATGTCATATAAAACGCGACAACCATAAACATATTGCTAAGGGGTGGAGAGCATAGGCGCTTTGCTTTTTGAGGGTGACATTGCTTGACTTGGCATTGGCACCACCATTCAGCAGTTTCTTTTATCTGTAAGCTCTTACTCTTTTCGCACTGTCACAAAATAAGCAGCCGAACTCAATCGCATGTTCAACAAGATAATTCATTTAATCCTTTGCATCAGCACGATTCCCAAACATGACACAGTTCACCGCATACACAACCCACCGCCTGGGGCACACGCAGATACAGGGGATGTCCTCGCGTCTTCTAAGTACTGAGGAAAAATATAACTAGAACAGCATCACACACATGTGTAATGAAGCTCTAGGAAACGTGTGGCGTGAACATAATCCACCGCCTTCCATTTGGAACATTTAACCAAAAAGCTCTCTTTAGCACCAAAAGAAAATAGTTTTCGATTCTGCAAAGGATTAGAATGGAGCCCGTTTTGGCGAGGACAAGGATGCTTTCTGATAATCCGCATTCAAACCACCCCTGCGGTACACTTTTACACTCATGAATGTGTTCAAAGAATTGGGTTACTGGGGCTTCAAAGCAAAGTCAGCGCTAGTCTTTCGAATGTTTAATTCACGTCAGCAGTGTGTAAACGCCATCCTAAGGTGCTGCAATCCGATTTTACAACCTATTTAATGGTTTCTAGTATAGCATTAGCCGTATTTATTCCACAAAATATATATACGTAAACATACATACGTATATACACAAAGCGGTTGGCCCACAAAATGGCTGAGCCAAAGAGGGTTGCATGTTATGTGTTCTTTTTCGATCTGCAGGTAGTGCGACTTTGAGAGACATTGGCGTTGCTCTTGTTTATTTATTTGAAAATACAAGTATTGTTAGAACTAAGTATAATGTTTTTAAGTTGATTACTAGTTTAGAATTATTTCTATAATTTGTTGAACAGATAACGATTAAACCAGAAACAAAGAATTAGCGAAAGAGCAGTTTTAAATTGTCAAAAAAATGTTCCACAGAGTTATAGGGTACACGAAAAACTCTACAATTTTCAAAATATTTCATTATGGTACTATTTAAAAAAGATGATTTTGTTAATTATATTACACCTTCTCTTAACATTTTTATTATTGAATACCTATGTTTTATAATTTCCGCGCTTTTTAGGGATGACTTCTTTTAAAACCTTTGCACAGAGTGCGAGCTTTTAAGGAAGTTGAAGAGGTTTTATAAGGTGATAACGACGCACATTAGTTTTAAATGGCTGAACATCGCAATAGGAGCGAAATATGGGGCGGTTAAGGCCTTCAACATTCGTGTAGTGCGGCTGAGGAAAGAACCTCTGAATTTAAAAGTCTAAAATTCTCTTATAGTTCGATCGTCTATCATTTTTAAAGAAAGAGAGTCGAAGACAAATTGGAGCCCTGGAGCACACCATCATTTTTTTTCATGAAGAAAAGACCTAAAACCATACATTACAACTTGATAGCGGTTCAAAAGGTAATTTCTTATCCAACGAAGTAGTGATTCAACAATTAAAAATACACGAAGTTTCGATAAGAGAGCTTTATACCAAATTCTGTGAAAGGCTTTTGAAATATCATGTAAAATAATCTTAATTTCTCCAAAGCAATGTACAAATTTGTCCCAATGTTCAGTAGATATGAGTGATTTTTTTGCTATTTTCTTTTTGGAAACACTGGTTTTCACAGCTCACGCACATTTTATGTTTTGTGTCACTGTCAAACATCTTCAGTTTGGTCTATAATTTAACCATGAATCGTCTTACAAACGAACAACGCTTGCAAGTTATTGAATTTTATTATCAAAATGCGTGCTCTGTTAAGAAGTTCATCACGCGCTTCTTCCATTTTATGGTCAGTTAAATCGACCTACTGAGGCGGCTATTCGGGCTATTGTGACTAAATTTCGCACCAAATTTACATTGTTGGACCACCAATACGCTTACGTAGAGTGCGAACTGAGGAAAATATCGCAGCTGTATCGGCCAGTGTTATAGTGATGACCGTGAATATCGATTCGGCGCCGTTCGCAGCAATTGGACCTTTGTTACTCCATTACGTGGAAAATTTTGCGGAAGGGTTTAGGTGTGAAGCCTTTCAAAGTACAGCTGGTGCAAGAATTGAAGCCGAACGACATACCACAACGCCGAATTTTTGGTGAATGGGCTCTTGAAAAGTTGGCCGAAGATCCACTTTTTTATCGAAAAATTGTGTTCAGCAACGAAGCTCATTTCTGGTTGAATGGATACGTGAACAAGCAAAACTGAAGAGCAGCCAGAAGCATTGCAAGAGCTACCAATGGACCGTATTTTTTCTTACTGTGAATGGTGAGCGCTATACCGTGCGACGATAACAGACTTCGTTTTGCACAAAATGGAAGAGCTTGACTTGCATGACATGTGGTTTCCACAAGATGGCGGCGCGGCGGGCGCGGCGCCACATGACACACAGCACGCGTAACAATGGACCAATTGAGAGGCGAGTTCGGTGAACAGTTTATTTCACGTTTGGGGCCGGTCAGTTGGCCACCTAGATCGTGCGATTTAACGCCTCTAGACTATTTTTTGTGGGGCTATGTTAAGGCTCATGTCTATAGCGACAAGCCCGATTCAATTGAAGCACTGGAAGCAAAAATTGAAGCATTTATTCGTGAGATACCGGCCGAAATGTTAGAAAGAGTATGCCGAAATTGGACCAAGCGGATGGACCATTTGAGGCGCAGCCGCGGCCAACATTTGCATGAAATAATCTTCAAATATATTATATCGATCCTACTATAGATTTCATACATTTTTCTGAATGTTATGTGTTTTTTTTTTTAATTTCTGATAGCTAGAGTAAAATAAAATTATTATTTTTTTTTTAATTCATTTAGTAATAAGAGATAAAACAAAATGCTATGCAAATATGAATTAATGCAAGAACAAAAATTATAAGTCATTGTAGGTAGTGGTTTCTTTAAAAAAAATGAGCTTTTATGTACATACAAAATTTTTAAAACATTTTTAAGAAATAAATATAATACGCCAGCTTTAAGTTATTATTATCTACTGTACGAATGGAAATTAAATTTCGAAAAAAAATATTGAGCATTTTTGAGATATCGGATTTTCCAAGAACAAAAATTACTTTTTTCCAAAAATTAAAAAAATATTTTTTTTTAAGTTTTGAAATGCAATGTTTTTTAAACTTTTTGGAGCATCTCTATACAAAATTTCATTAAGATCCGTTATGTCGATAATGAGAAATTCAAAATTCGAAAAAATGGTTCTATGGTAGGTATATACAAGCTGTAATGTCTTAATTTCAAAAATTTTTTATTAAATTAAAGATCATAAGAATTAATTGAGAGAAGAAAAAATTATCAAAATTCTAGATGCTATTTTCGAGAAAAATACGATTTTTGAAAACCATTCTTAAATTTTTTTTACATTTGTATGGTGGGTACCTTTGTTTCTAGGTAAAATAAATTTTGTTTTCTCTCATCTTGTAGATTATATTGAGAAACTTTTATTTATCGAGTTTAAAACAAATCTAGCATGGGGTTTTCGAAATATTGAGTTTAGAAAAAAGAATTTTAAGTTTTTTTTTTAAATCCAAAAATTTTTTTTTTTTGAAAGTTTGAATACACAATTCTATTTAAGTTTTTGGGGAGCTTTAGCAAACAAAAAATATGATCAAAACCGGTTGTACCTTTTTGAGAAAATCAAAAACAAAAAAAATGGTTCCATGGGGGGTACCCTCAATAACCAGTTTTCGTAAAATTTTGTTCAACCATTACCCACATATGTAGCTTTATAAAATTTCGAAAAAAATTCGTATGGCAGGTACCGTTATTTTTGGTCTTAAAAAAACCTGTGTGGGAAAAAAATTAAAAATGATATCTACCAAGTTTAAAGAAAATCGGCCGAGTCGTTTAGGCTGTAGTCGAACAGACAGACAGAATTACGAGACCCACTTTTTTCGTCTTCGCTATCATCGTAATGTCAACTTTGATCAAAATCTCGAGTTCGATTTTTTTTCCGAATGCATAACTTGCCTTATAGTACCTATTAGTCGCGAGTAAAAATAATATGATTTAAAATGTAGCTAAGAATCAGTTTCTAATCTACACGTATCTTTTATATCAAATCAAAAAAGAATGAAAAAATCATCAAATCTGACGAATTTTCGTCTGCCTCGTTATTTTATTAGGTAAGTCAGAATTTAAGCGTTCCGACATTGGATTTTGTAAAAAATTTGTAATAAAACGAACCAATGCAAGCACGGGCCTACTAAACTAAGCAAAAGAGTTAACAACTTCTTGTATTCAATTGAATTCGTAAGCTCGCGTTAAAATTGAATCTTATATTTTTCACTTTTCCCCAGGGAAAATATTTTATGGGCGCCTATGTTCCTCGCACTAAGTATGACATTCGCAGCTTTTGATTTACGGATTAAATTTATTTACTCAAAAGCGCGGAAGAGAGATACACGTCGAAATCGGAAGGTATTGTATGTATGTTCCAGCTGGCTGGTTTTGTGCCTCTAAAGATACATTCATGAATAATTAACATTTTACGGTTAATTAAAATACACACAACTACCAGTTAGCTACAGAATAACATTTGTGCTCGAGTATAAATCCGAGTCCGTGTACCGTAAATTGCATTTGATTTTCATGACACAAAATGCATCATCAAACTGCTCCTGCCGCCGCCGCTGACATCGCTTTTGAAGGCTGCTTGCTCAAACGATACGACGCACGATGATGATGCGATCTCGATTTGCGGTTTTAATTTATTTGACGCAATCAAATTGCGTCAGGAATTTGCATGTTGTTTGATTTTGTTGTTTAGAGCCGCTCTGCTATTACGATTTAGTGCTTTGTGTGGCGACAAATCGATGACATATTGAATGTTTTTTTTCCAGCAAACTTACCTTCCGCCTGACAGACTTATGGACTACTTTAGGTAGATTGAATTTCGGTGTTTGGTTGTGGTTGGGATTCGCGTTGAGTAAGAGTAGGCAAATGTTTGCTCAAATAAAATTGTATACAGGGAGCTTGTGTTGAAATTTTGCCGCTAGTGTACAATTAGGAACGTGTATTCCATGTAGGATGTGGTAAAATTTTCTGTTCTTTTTTATGTATGTAGTTCATAATATAACAGGCATAGAAGCGCAGGTATTTTGAAATTTGATATCACATTGCAGTATAATTAGGCAAAGGTAGAGAAGACGTTTGTATTTTTTGATTTGATAGATTTTTTCAATATGCGAAAATCGTATTTAACAGAAAATCGACATACACGTCTTCGATAACAAGAAAGTAGACTTTTGAGTAATAGTTTTCAAAAATCATTGAGGGGATTAGACTGTGTGTTTTTGGAAAGAAAATAAAAAAGTATTTAATTCATGTTTCAGATATTTTGTATTTGTTTTCTTTTTGATGTTGAAAGATAATTTTTTTGTAAAATGAACATTCTTCGAGGTAGTATCGGTTCGACGCGGCCGAAAACGCAGCGAAATGCTTAGGTTTTCTTAAAAGATGCAAGAAATTTTGTTCCCATTCTGATCTGGCTACCATATATAAGACATATTAATTAGTGCTGGTGCCCCCATTACTCATTTGAAACTGTTGGATAAAATCCAGAACAGAGCCATGCCATAAAACTCATAGGAGACAGATCAATTACTGAAACGTTTTTGTCTCTTGAACATCGCTGAAATGTTTTCTGTCTTTATTTATTGTATCGTTTTTTTTCTATCAACAATGGTCAAATGAAATAGCCACTTGCATTCTTCCCCTTAAACAATTACGCCGTAATACTTGTTTCTATGAATGCACATCAGCTTACCTTGAGCCTAACTTCGGACGTACTCTCAAATATAGAGGTTCTTCCTTTAAAAGCACTACTAGAATACTTTGCCCTTCTCGATTTTTCCCTGATTGTAATGTACAAGCTTTCAAAACCAATGTGCATTGACATCTCCTCGCACTGTTTTACACCATAACATTATAACTTTATAACATTTCTGACGACTATATGAACACGCACATTTGATTGAGGATGTTATTCACTAGGCCCTAGAGGCTAGATCTTCACGAGCTAATTCAGCACAAAATACGAGTAGGTTAGCTATTTTGAACATTTGAAATATATAGAAAAATTGTTCGATTTTGTTCATATTTAAAGAACCGTTCGTGAAGAGAACAAGATATTGGAAATACTATAAGGAAAGTTCGCGGTGGTGAAACTTCGAATTCTTAACCACACATAGAGAATATGTACTCGTATAATACATCAACATTGCTTTTTTATTTATGAATACAAAAACACTCTGCCTACCAATAAAAATCAAAATTTCGTTTCATTCAATCATAAAATGGAATTAATGTATCTGAGATTTAGTTTGCGTTTATTTAAACTTAAACACTTAATTAAAACTTTAAAAGTACCTTCTAAACAGGTGAACATTTAGGCAGAGAATAATTGATAAGACACATCACAGGTTTCAGTTTAACATAAAACAGTTGTTGGTATTTTGAATTTAAAAAGAACTCATCTCGAAAATCTAACGTTTTATAAATTTATCAAATGTTGTATCGCAAATCGAAAAGTAAAGTTGTAGCTGGTCAAAATCATTTAATATTATTCAACTAAGATCAATTAAAATAAATATTGCATTTTGTACGTATTTTTGTTGTTATTCTTATTATGGATTATATCAAATGCTAAACTACACATTATTTCACAGAATCATCTTAAGTATAAAACAGTGCTTAACAATATATCCGTTCTCATGTTACAAAGTTTGAATTTTCTGCCGCGTTCAAAAGGTTAAGATGAGAAGAACTTTTCAAGACAAGAGTCAGTACCACTGCACCACGATATACTACAAAACTTTAATAAACGAATTTAAATAAAAATCTTTCAGTGGAATTCCAGCTCGTTTTTTTATGCTACTCGTATCTTTCCGATACTTTAAAAAGAAAAATGTCACAACCAAACACAGAGAAAAATAAAGCAACATCCACTTTGCAAGCTGAAAAATTGATAAAATGTTGGTGCCGAACCATTGAAGTCGTGTATCGATCTGAATGTAGGGAGTCGATTTATCGTTCATTATGTTTGACGGCCAACAAAAAAAAAATTAATTAGAGACCAAGGGCTCGTTGAAAACCACCTGCGGCGTGTTAAGAGGAATAAAAGTAACCTTCAATTTTCTGCCAAGTCCCAAATGGCTAAAATAAGATATTTTTGGAGGTTTTGTCACTTCTTCACAATAGACAGTGTATGTAGATTATTGCACAAAAGCTAGAACTTCATGCCACTTTACATGACGGCCCATCGTGTAGATGTGTCTATGGCGTTGGATGGGTTATGGGGTGGCATTGAAGTCAGTTTTTCGTAGAGGGGCTATTATAGCCAAAAGTTCAAGACTGGTTAGTAGCTGGTACAGAGTTAACGCTTTTTAATTTCACATCATCAAACCGCTTTATTACTTTAACAATTTTTAAATATTAAAGGTTTCCTTTAAAACTGATAGGAAGCTCTATTTATATTGGCTTGACTAAAAGCGCAAAACGTAAAATGTTTTATATCGAACTAACAGGAGTAACCTCGGTTTTAAGACAAGACAGCAGGCTCTTCGAAACAACGAAGATAATCTAGTCACCGAACCACAGGGAATATAAGAAGTATTGTAGCCGCAACAGCTTAATTGTCATCATGTAGAGTAATAGTGCAACAAAATATGTTTAATAAACGTTTGCTTACCATAAGACATTTTCAAAAATTTAGGAGATATATGGGTAGGGTGAGAGTACCTATCGAATCAACAAATAACCAAGTTTAAGTAGAAGGAAGAATGCTCCTGAACTGAAATATCTCTTCCGTATGCTTATCTACAAAAAGGGTGATCTTATCGCTTATCGAGACCGCATTCAACTAATTAACTTGAATACGCTGGAAGAAACTCGTTGCAACTCCATATATTTCAAAACTAATTCTCCTAATCTAAGAAAACCTCGTCTCTTCTATCTGCCCACCTACCCTCTTAAGGAAACAACAAACCTATTATTCGAATGCTGGGGAGAATTAATTTACAATTACTCTTTCGGCTATAACCTACCTAATCGATCATCCTTCAATTTGATCGCAATCCTAGTTTCAAGATATAATACGAACTTTTTTAAAAGTTAGATTAAGAGTAAGCTTCTATTAAACAAAATAAATAAGGATGTTGCGCTAAATTTACAATTTAGTATTTTGGACTTCTGACCAGCTTACCACATTTTATACTCCTGCAAGTTTAAAACATAAACGGATGAACCGATTCTAATCAAATATGGTAGATACCATTTTTATGTAATTTTTTAATTATTTTTTTTTTTCTTTTTTCCTTTAAGACCAAAAATAACGGTACCTGCCATACGATTTTTTTCGAAATTTTATAAATATTTTTTTTTTTCAAAAACTGGCTCCCAAACTTAAAAAAAAATCATACAATTTCATTTAGTTAAGGCTATTGAGGTTGAAAAAATAATTTCCAAAAAATAGTTATTTTTGGTAGCCCCCCCTGAAACCATTTTTTTGTTTTTGATTTTCTCAAAAACGGTACACCCGATTTAAATCATTTTTTTATGCTAAGGCTCCTCCAAACTTTAAATATTATCACATATTAGAACTTTCAATTTTTTGGATTTAAAAAAAAAATTACAACATTTTTTTTTTGGAAACTCAATATTGCGAAAATGGGGTTTTCGATTTTTTTCAAACTTGATAAATAAAAGTTTCTTAAATAATTTATAAGATTTGAGAAAAAAAATGTTTGTTTTACCTAAAAGTAACGGTACCAACCATACAAATGTTAAAATATGGTTTTTGAAAATAGTATTTTTCTCGAAAACGGTTCCGAGAATTTTGATAATTTTTTTTCTTTCATTTTATTTTTTACGATCTGTAATTTAATAGAAAAAAAATTGAAATTAATATTATACTGACTGTACCTACCATAGAACCATTTTATCGAATTTCTCATTATCGGCATAACGGATTTTAATGAATTTTTGTGGGGAAGCTTCTAAAAAGTCTAAAAAACATTTCATTTCGAAACCTAAAAAAAATATTTTTAGAATTTTTGAAAAAAAAACTAATGGCACGAGTACGATAACTTGGCCGCCAAGATTTGATGACGGATTTTTTTAGAGGGGTCAAAAACAAGCACTTTTTACTATGGTAGGGGGGGTCTATCTCCCCCCGTTTAGGAGGTAGGGGCACTTTTAGAAAAAATGGTTTAAATTGAAAAAAAAAATATAAAAAAACAACGGCAACACCTACAATAAAGTGCTATACTGCGTTTGAAAGCCAAAAGATTGTTCTATAATCCTGCATTTAAATTAAATTACTCATATCAATATTTTTTGAGAAATTCGCATTTAAAGTCCAAATTTTGATAAAAAAACGTGAAAAAAAAAGTTTAGACCGGTTGTTTTCAAAATTGTGACATGAAATTGTAAATTAGCTTACATGTGTTTCATGTATCTATCAGTTCTTAATCGAACACAAAAAACCGCATGGTTCTATGTCTTCTGGTTTTTGAGAAAACCTCCGTTTAGGAGGTAGGGGCACTTTTAAAAAAAATGGTTTAAATTGAAAAAAAAAAAATATTAAAAACCAACGGCAATACTTACAATAAAGTGCTATACTGCGTTTGAAAGCCAGAAGATTGTTCTATAATCCTGCATTTAAATTAAATTACTCATGTCAATGGTTTTTTGAGAAATTCGCATTTAAAGTCCAAATTTTGATAAAATAACGTGAAAAAAAGTTTAGACCAATTGTTTTCAAAATTGTGAAATGAAATTGTAAATTAGCTTACATGTGTTTTATGTATCTATCAGTTTTTAATCGAACACAAAAAACCGCATGGTTCTATGTCTTCTGGTTTTTGAGAAAATCGAAAATAACTAAAACTACTTTTCTACAAAATGTTTGATATTTTTTGCTTCCTTACATAAATAAATCAGTGCTAGCTTCCAACATTACAATATATAAACAGTAAAGTATGTATGGGGGGGCATGCTGCCCCCCTGCAACCCCCCTGCTTGGGCACACTATAGGATTTGGGGTAGGTGCGAGGTTGGGTGCATGCAAAGTTTCTTTCGCATTCACAGAATCTGTATTTAAAAAAATTCAAATTTATTCTATTTATCCAATGTCCACTAAATACATATAAAATACAATAAACGATCTTGAAAACCAAAACAAACTTCCGACCATGTTCACCAATACATGGCACTATTTTTCTATCGAAAATACTGCCTAGAAAGGAAATATAAGGACGACTGGGGTTCGCAAATAATAGAGTTTTTATCAGATGTAAAAAAAGTTTACCCTTGTTATACCGATGGTGATATATGTGAGGGTTTACAGTTAAAAGACATCGATCCTCCCACCCTTCAGAGCGAAAATTTAGAAAGTGTTTTACCGCCAAAACATCCTCGGCTTCCCACCATAAAAGAGTAACTCAACGAACTCGACAGTTATACTCGTAGTACGGACGATGGCTTTATTGACGAGACTTACACACCTTTTTAATACATTTTGACCATTTTTAACTAACTATGACTGACTAACTCCTGACTAACTGACAAAATAACTGACCCAGATGCAATTCTACCTCCTCATGGTGCATTCTGGGTAACGCTAAATGAATTGCGGTACTGAACTAACAAAGATTCATTATGTTTATTAACATTAATCCTTAAAATGGAATCACCGTCACCACCAAAAATCAAAAAAAGTAGTTTTGGTAATTTTCGATTTTCTGAAAAACTAGAAGACATAGAACCATGCGGTTTTTTGTGTTCGATTAAAAACTGATAGATACATGGATCACATATAAGTTAATTTACAATTTCATTTCAAAATTTTGAAAACAATCGGTCTAAACTTTTTTTTTCACGTTATTTTATCAAAATTTGGACTTTAAATGTGAATTTCTCAAAAACCATTAATATGAATAATTTAATTTACTAGCAGGATTAGAGAACTATCTTCTGGCTTTCAAACGCAGTATAGCACTTTATTGTAAGTGTTGACGTTGTTTTTTAATATTTTTTTTTTTCAATTTAAACCATTTTTTTCTAAAAGTGCCCCTACCTCTTAAACGGAGGTTTTCTCAAAAAACAGAAGACATAGAACCATGCGGTTTTTTGTGTTCGATTAAGAACTGATAGATACATGAAACACATATCAGCTAATTTACAATTTCATTTCACTATTTTGAAAACAACCGGTCTAAACATTTTTGTTCACGTTTTTTTATCAAAATTTGGACTTTAAATGCGAATTTCTCAAAAACTATTGATATGAGTAATAAAATTTAAATGCAGAATTATAGAACAATCTTCTGGTTTTCAAACGCAGTATAGCACTTTATTGTAGGTGTTGCCGTTGTTTTTTAATATTTTTTTTTTCAATTTAAACCATTTTTTCTAAAAGTGCCCCTACCTCCTAAACGGGGGGAGATAGACCCCCCCCTCCCATAGTAAAAAGTGCTTGTTTTTGACCCCTCTACAAAAACCCGTTATCAAATCTTGGCGGCCAAGTTATCGTACTCTCCCCAAACTAATTTGTTTTTGAAAATTCAATATCTCAAAAATAGCTTAATATTTTTTTGGAAATTTATTTTTATTCGTTTAATAATAGAAGTTTTTACGTAACAAAATTTTTTCCTAAAAATGTTTTAAAAATTTTGTATACAAAAGCTTATTTTTTTAAGAAACCACCACAAAGACTTATAATTTTTGTTCTTGCATAAAACTATATATGCTTGAAACACATGTCATCCTATTTTTACCTCCAACTATAAAAGAAGTTGTTTTAGTAATTTAAAAAATGAATTTTATTTTTATGTTTTTGTCTCATAACATCAATTTTGAAAATGCTTAGTCTTTTACATAAGAGCAAGTTCGTGGGACCCAGTCGTGCATTTTATTTTTTTTTTTGTAATTTCTACGATATTCTAAGAACTGCTTTTTAAGTTTATTTTTTTTAAATTATCTTTGCAAATATTCTTCTTAATATATAAAACAAACGGGTTTGTTATACATAACTCGAAAACGGCTGAACCAATTTTCATTGTTTTTGATTTGTTGTATTTGTCCCGAATAGCAGAATAACTATTGAAAACATTGGAAAAGTGACGAAAAAAATAAAATAAAATAAAATAAAATAAAAGAAAAAACATTTTCTCATACAAAATGTTCATGGGTTTCGTAACTGTCTCAAAACAAGAATATTTCGAATCGACAAGATACGAGTATATCCATAGTACAGGGTGGCGCACCAATTGTGCTACAAAAATAAAACGTAATAACTTTTTTTCTGTGTGAGTAATCGGCTTATTTTTTTTTTATTTTGTAGGTTACTATTTAGATTTATAAAAATGGATGCTTGGGATACGGAGAAAAGAATTTGGATAGTGCAACGGTACCATGCTTTGCAGTCCGTCATTTCCGTCCAAAGGGAATTTAGGCGGGAGTTTGGCGGTAATCCCCCGAGTAGATGGACCATTATGAGGTTTGTAAACATGTTTGCCGAATCTGGAAACATCGCACGAAGGCCGTACCATCGAGATGCCAATGTTCGGGTTCAGGATACAATCGCAGCAGTAGCATCTGCAATACAGGCCAATCCGAGCGTTTCGACCCGAAACTTATCGGGGCAAATTGGAATTAGTAGACGGTCATTACAACGGATACTTCATGACGATTTAAACTTGTTTCCGTACAAAGTCCAAATTACTAGCAAGTTAAACCCTCAGGATTTGCCTGTTCGCCTGGAATTTTGCCAAAAAATGATATCAATGGCCGAAGAAGACAACACATTGATCAATTGTTTGTTCATGTCTGATGAGGCCCATTTTGATCTTAACGGCAATGTAAACAAGCAAAATTGCCGTATATGGAATGAGCCTAATCCAGAAATGCTCCATGAGACGGAACTGCACCCAGAACGAGTCACTGTGTGGTGCGCAGTTTCATCAAGGTGTATTGTCGGGCCGTACTTCTTTGAAGAAAACGGTGTTACCGTTACTGTCAATGGGGACCGTTATTTAAAGATGTTGAAGGAGTTTTTTTACCCAGAACTGCGCAAAAGACGTATACCATTCAACAGCGTTTGGTTTCAGCAAGATGGAGCAACTGCACATATAGCCAGACCAGTTATGGCGGAGCTAAACAAAAAATTCGCAAACAAATTAATTTCTAGGAACTCCACTCTTCGCTGGCCCCCAAGGTCACCTGACCTGACTGCACCAGACTTCTTTTTATGGGGTTATGCCAAGCAAGAGGTGTATAAAACGAAGCCCAGGAATTTAACTGAACTAAAGCAGTCCATAACAACAATAATTGAGGCGATCCCAACTTCAACTCTTCAGGCCGCAATGAATAATTTTTTGACCAGGTGCCGCATATGCGTGGGACAGCGTGGAGGTCATTTGCGGTCAATAATCTTTAAAAACAACTAACTATTTAAAATAAAATTTAATTTTCTAACCAATAAAAAAAAAATTAATGAAATACATCGATTAAAAAAAAAGTTATTTGAATTTCTTATTGTAGCACAATTGGTGCGCCACCCTGTATTTGGATAATGCCGTATTGTAGATTTTAAAAATGTAGAATATTGTCAGTAATGAATAAGGATTATATTATTTACACAATTATTTTAAAAATTTTAAACTGGCATTCCAATTTTTTTTTCTTATAACTTATAAAAATTTCAATAAATTTAACCCAAACGCAAATTGATTTAAACTATAGTATATCAATTTAAATTGATTTGCTTATATGTAGATTTAATAAGCTTTAGGTTGGGATTTATCTATTTTAATTTAAGTTAAATTGATCTTAAATTTTGATAAATAAATTTGCGAATGGTACAAACTTATTTTTTTTTAAATTACTCCAGCGATTTAAAATTTGTGTGCTTGAATAAGTTCATATTTGTGTAAAAAATAACATGTCATTCCTTTTTTCAGCAAGGCATTGTACTATTTTTATTGATATCAGCTAAGACTTAGTCACATTCACATTTCACATTATAGCATTGAAATTAGTCAAATTAAAAGTATGTTGACTTATTCATACATATGTAATTTTGTTATTTTATAACCAAAAAAAACTGAAACGCAGCTTTCTTACAAATATTTTGAATACTACATGTATATACTCGTAGTTATATGTAAATATGTACATGTATGTAATAACACCATGTATGTAAAAAACCTTGAAATTTGTATCAGCCTTGCGACTTTATCAACACTTTTTGTAAAGCAAATGACTACTTTTACTCAGTGAACTTATTGGTCAAATGTAAGTCATACAGTTTAAAAGTCTCAGAGAAATCACTAAATTTATCACATAATCAGGGCCGCCGCAACCGTGTGTGCAATGTATGCGGCTCACAAGGGGCGAAAAATTAAGAGATCGATCTAAGTCAACCTATACATGCTGTCCAAAAGTTTTCCTTAAGCTATTGAAACCTGTTTACATTTGACCGTTCACTACGTAGTGCCCACACATAATCTACTACAAATCTTTATTCATATTTTGTTTGTGACTGTCGACGCTCAGACCAAATAGCCTAACGGCTTAACCCCATGTCGCCATAGATTGACACTTGGGAAATAGCATTCCACACAACCTACATCTCAGACTTATAAACTCGAAAAGGATATTGATTTTTTTTTAGATTTACAGCCCTTTTATTTCCCATAAAATAAAACGAAAAAATGTCTCGAAAACATTAATTTTACTAATTTACTCGTATTTTTGTATGAATGGGTCTCAATGTTCTAATTGCAATGATTATATATAGCTAAATATATTAAATCTAAGTTGGTAACTTAAGAACAAAATTAATCGAAGATGATTTAAAACATTTTACCGATGAAAAATATAAACAAACCACTTTACAACGAATAGTTTTTAATTAATTTTGGAATTGAATTGCTTAATAACTCAAATTTCAACGGATTGAACAAAATCAGAATAACCCAGAAATTTAACGTTTCATTGGTCGTTCGAATTTGAGTAAAATAAGCTTTTATATACAAGTTTTTAAAACATTTTTTTATTACTTTACGAATAAGAAATAAATTCCCAAAAAAAACATAAATGTATTTATACCTTTTTTGAGACATCGAATTTTCAAAAAAAATGTAAAAAATTTCATTAAAATCCGTTCAGCCGGTAATGTGAAAATTCAAAAATCGACAAATGGTTCTATGGTCAGTACAGTCAGTACGTGTTTAATTATAGAACGTAAAAATTTATCATAAGAAAAAAATTTATCAAAATTCTTGTAGACGTTTTCGAGAAAAATACATTTTCGAAAACCATTTTTTAACATTTGTAGGGTAGGTACCGTTATTTTTAAGTAATACATTTTTTTCTCTTTATGTTAAGAAACTTTTATTTATCAAGTTTTTAAAAAATTCCACCATGGGGTTTTCGAAATATTGAGTTTCGAAAAAAAAAATTTTTTGAATACAAGCAAATTTTTTTTTTGAAAACTTTAATGCACAGCAATATTTAAATTTTTGGGGCGCTTTAGAATAAAACAAATTATCAAAATCGGTTGTACCGATTCTTAAAATTTTTTGATTTTTGTTTAAATCTGTTGGACATTGTTTTAAAAAAAAATTTATAAAATTTCGAAAAAATAGTATGGCAGGTACCGTTATTTTTGGTTTAAAAAAAAAGAAAAAAAAAACTTGTAGGGACAAAATTTTGAGTCCCACTTTTTTCGTCTTCGCTATCATCGTAATGTCAACTTTGATCAAAATCTCGAGCTCGACTTTTTTACGAATGCATAACTTACCTTATAGTACCTATAAGTCTCAAGTAAAAAGAGTAAATAATCTTAAAAGGATGCAAAAGCTGTATATGCTATAACAGAAACTCTCAAACTCATTTACAGGAGAGACTCCCCATATCCAGGTCTGACTACTATCAAATTTTTCAACTGCGAATTGGAGAATAAATAAAACTTCCACTTATTCAACGTAAATACCCCCAGCAGCCGAGATATGGGGCGGCAACTTAAGATTCTTGCACGTGGGCGCACGAACAACCAGCGCACAGTGCGTTGATTCAGTGCAAGATAAGGAAAAAATTCAAAACAGCTTGATTTTAATATATTTTTTTCTTAAATATTTGTTTTTTATTTCAACTTAAGCAAATATTGTTTAAGTAATATAAATAACCTTAAAAAAATGTTTTAGTTTGATTGTTCACATTTGTTTCATAGTAAGAGTGGAAATGATCGAGCCAATCCTCATTTTTTTCCATAAATCGAAAACGGTTATTATAGCACTTTTGTCAGCGTTTATTAATATTTGCACACAGATTTGAAACATGTTTGTTCAAAATTTGCTCTTGGTCCGGCTCCAAACTAATGATAATTCTAAATTTATTTCGTATAAATTCTAATAAAACAGAAAATCGGTCGTTTGGATTAGAAAACCACATCTGAAACAGTTCCCTATTCGTACACATTTATCTATAAAAAGACGAGAAATAAACAGTTGTTACAAGGGGGGACGTGGACGGACGTGGATGAATGTTACCTTTTTGGAAAGATCGTATTTCCCACTTTATATCCTACTAACTTTTTTGATGAATACACGTGAATAAAACGTGATGCTGCAGTTTGAAAATAAGCTGTTTTGGGAGAAATAAACCGTTACTTAACCGTTTCTAAAACGATCGAAGGGTTTCGAGTGCAAAAAAAAAATCAATAAAATATGTTTGGCTTACCCTTCTAAAGAGTATCCAATTAAAAACCGGTTTATTTGGAGCAATTTAACTACGTGGTGCAGCGCTTCGTAGATCATCACTAAATGGCCTACTTTTCACATGTTACCTTTAAGAGGTTGTATAGCTTGCTGTAGTTGCATTTTACAGAAAAAAATTTTACAGTTCATCTAATTAAAGTTCTGGCTACAATTTTGCATTTTTCAAAACCGGTTTTAGAAGGTCATATTTTTTGACTTTTTTCCACTGGTCGCCGCACTGTGCAGCGGCGGCACTGCACATAATTAAATTTATTTTTAGCTGAGAAGTTTATTGAATATTTCATTATTGTATTTAATATTCCTCCATTCGATTCCCACCCTTCAAAAACAACAAAATAATCAATACAAAATCATAACACATGCTCATTATACATAACTAGACCTAATTTCTGAACAGTACCCCATTTGCTGCTGAATATTGTTACAAAGGTTTAACAATTGATTTGCTTGCACTTGACTTGGTTGAAGAAAAGTCTTTGAAGGGTTTTATTTGCGTTTAGCTCTAACTTGAGTTTTGTGGAAATTGTTTTCAACTTAATTTATGCATCAACAGTTTCAAGTTTGTTTTTCGTTTTCTTTGTTTTCTTTTTTGTTTTGGTTTTCAATGTTTTGAATTTAAAGAAGGTTATACTATATAATATAGCTTTGGTTTACATTAGTAAGCTTCAAGCATGCAAATAATAAAAATTAAAATAGTAAAACATAAACATGTATACTTAAAATTAATCAAAAAACTTTATTGTTTGAAGCTTTACAAATTTAAGTTCAAAAGAAAAAGTGGATAAGAGTCGTGTGTGATCGTTAATCACTTGGAAATTTATATGACTTTATATTAAAAGTCGACTCACAAATTTAATTGGTTCCAAATTAAATTGGTATGTCTGTATGTGCAGGAACTATGAAAGTTGAAATTGTTTTGGTTAATGCTTTAAAATTTTAACACCTAGTTGGATGGGTGGCACAAGAACATGAACGGAATTTTTAACTTCATAGTTAAGTTTTTATAGTTCAAGTTGAGAAAAATGTTTCTATTCAAATTTCAATTAAATAGTTATTAGAATTTAAGAATCATTGTACATGTAACTCTCTTCCTCATATTTATCAACAATCTCCTGTCTGAAACTAATCCATTAAATTGTTTTACTGATGACATATTCTCATATTCGTTTTGAGATAAATTTCCTTGTTATTCGGCTGTGGAACTTAAAGAGCAGCTCATTAAGTTCTGATCTCAACAGAATTCGTCAATTGGGAAATAAAAAACAGCCTAGAATTTTGTTTCAAAAACTCAATGCTGTTTTCTTTAACAACTTAAGTAAAAACCTCCCCTATGGTACTTTCTATAAGTGGTACTTTTAGGAAACTAAACAGCTCTCAGTTCTCGGGACATACATAAATAAAATACACGACTGGGTCGCACGAACTTGCTCTTATGTAAAAGACTAAGAATTTTAAAAATAAATGTTAATAGAGAAAAACTTTTCATAAGCATAAAATTCATTTTTTAATGACTAAAACAACTCCGTTCGTAGTTGGAGCTAAAAACAGGATGCCATGTAATTCAAGCAACTATTAGTTTATGCAAGAACAAAAGTTAAAAGTCGTTGTAATGGTTTCTTAAAAAAATAAGCTTTTATATACAAAATTTTTAAAACATTTTAAGAAAAAAATTTGGTACGCCAATTTAAAGTTTTTATTATTGTTCGAATAAAAATTAAATTAACCAAAAAAAAATATTTAGCCGTTTTTGATTTTTTTTTTTTTTCAAAAATTCAAAAAATATTTTTTTTTAAGTTTTGAAACGCAATGGCGCAAAATTTTAAAGAGTTCTCGTTTAAGCAATAAGACCGGCTCTAATTAACGCAGTCGTTTATCTTGGAGAATTTGTCTAACTTCTTCATAATTTTAATCACGTTAGACAACTCTTCTAACTAATGTGGGTTTTACAACAGAACCTAAGCAAATTTGCGTTGAACAACCCTTAATTTGACAGGTACATAACTCATACAACTACAAAAACACAAAAAATAAAATGCACGACTGGGTCGCACGAACTTGCTCCTACGCAATAGACTAGGAATTTTAAAAACGAATGTTATTAGAGAAAACTGTTCATAAGGATAAAATTATTTTTTTAGTTCTTTAGTGGTAAGAGACAAAAACAGAATGCTATGCAAATATGAATTTATGCAAGAACAAAATTCATAAGTTCTTGTAGTGGTTTCTAAAAAAAAAGCTTTTATATACTAAATATTTAAAAGATTTTTAAGAAAAAAAGTTGGTATGCTAATTTTAAGTTTTTATTACTGTACGAATGAAAATTAAATTTCCAAAAAAAAATATTGAGACGTTTTAGAAATATCGAATTTTCCAAAAAAAAAATTATTTTTTTTTTCAAAAATTCAAAAAATGTTTTTTTTTTAAGTTTTGAAATTCAATTGTTTCTAGACTTTTTAGCTTTGTTACCAGAAATCGACAAGAAGTGCTAGACATCACTCTTGTCTCTGACACTGTATATCAAATGATAACGAATTGGAAAGTATCAGAGGAACATTCATTCTCAGACCATAGATACATTCAATTCAGTTTAAATGATGTACCCACCACACGGCCAGTTTTTCACAATTATAGGAAAACAAATTGGCAAACGTATAGAGACATTCTGAAAAGATCGCTTACAGCCGAATCTCTAGATATCCCCTCCAACATCTCAGATCTAGATAACAAAGTCAAGGATCTGACACTAACCCTGAACAATGCAATGAATATTTCTTGTCCTCTTCTGCAAGTTAGAGGAAAAAAGAAACCTTAATGGTGGAATTCAGGATTAGAACCCCTCAGGAAAAGTTGCAGAAAACTCTTCAATCGAGCTAAATACACAAAAGAATCCTCATATTGGGACTTATATAAAGAATCCTTAAAGATTTATAAGAAACAATTGAGGACAAGCAAAAGATCTTCATGGAGGAACTTCTATAATAAAATAGAAGATACTTCTGAAGCATTTAGATTGAGGAAAATCCTCTCAACAAATCCAGTCATGCCAAGCTCTTTGAAAATGTTAAATGGCTCCTGGACAAATTCATGTGAAGAATCACTCAACTTGCTACTTGACACTCACTTCCCAGGTAGCTCGCAAAACGTTTGCAACATGAACTCAATGGAGTCAAACAACAAACCTATAAATGTCCAAGGGTTAATAACAAGGGACAAACTAATATGGGCAATTAATAGCTTCGATCCATACAAACCGGCGGGACCAGACGGTATAATACCAGCTGAACTGCAAGTTGCTTCAGATATTATCTTACCCACTTTAGAGATAATATTGAACGGTTTTCTAAATCTGGTTCACATTCCCCTTATATGGAGAGAAGTTAAAGTAATTTTTATATCCAAAGCTGGTAAATGCTCCCACGTTACACCCAAGGATCTTAGACCAATCAGTTTATCGTCTTTTCTTCTTAAAATTCTGGAACGATTGATTGACATTCATCTGCGTAGTGCTATAGAACCAAACCTTCTTTCTACAGCACAACACGCTTACTGCAAGGGAAAATCGGTAGAAACTGCGTTACATACTCTGGTACGCACCATCGAACACTCCCTAAATCACAAAGAATACACTCTAGTTGCATTCCTAGACATAGAAGGCGCCTTCAACAATGTCGACAGCGCTGCAATAGCGAAGGCACTGCAGAATCTCAACGTTGATAGCTCACTTGGTGACCTAATAAATTTCATGCTGAAAAGCAGAATTATAAATGCGGAACTAGGTAGCTTTACTACAAGAAGGTCAGTCAGTAGAGGTACTCCTCAAGGTGGAGTCCTATCCCCACTTCTATGGAATATGGTAGTTAATGAACTGCTAATAGACCTAGAAGAAGAGGGATTCAAAGTGATTGCATACGCTGACGATATTGCCATTGCCGTATCAGGAAAGCATCCTCAAATTCTAGTAGAACTCATCCAAACAGCTCTCAATAAGCTACTCAAATGGACAGATCGCTGTGGACTAGGAGTAAATCCCCACAAGAATGAAAGGGTCCTCTTTACAAGGAAATATAAAATTCCTCAACTAGATCCTCCATCGATTAAAGGCGTTCCACTTACTTTCTCAGACGAAGCTAAATACCTGGGTCTTATTTTAGACAAAAAGTTAAGTTGGAAACCTAATATACACGAAAGAGTAAGGAAAGCCACGGTAGCTCTCTTTTCTTGTAAAAAAGCCGTAGGGAACAAGTGGGGCTTGTCTCCACAAATTACTCACTGGCTATACACTGCGGTCATTAGACCTATACTCACTTACGGGGTGACTGTATGGTGGACGGCTTTAGACAAAGCGACAAATCGCAATAATCTAAGCAAAGTGCAACGTTCAGCGTTATGTGTATCAGCGGAGTCCTCCGCTCGACACCCTCCGCTGCACTAGACATACTTCTTAACCTCACACCCCTGGATATTTACAGCAAGCAAATGACCGCGAGCACAGCCGTGCGTCTCAAAGCCATCTCTCAATGGACCAATAACTCTATTGGCCACACCACTATTCTGAATTTATTCGGATCTTTCCAAAGTCACTCTGACTACATCACTCCCTCGTTAGTTTTCGACAAAAACTTCGAAGTCACCATTCCCTCAAGGTCAGCTTGGGAGGAAGGGGCTTTGATAGAAGAAAAATCTGTAAATTTTTATACAGATGGATCGAAAACCGAAACCGGAGTGGGTTGTGGAGTATTCTGAGATGGACTAAACCTTAGTCTCTCCTTCCGCCTTCCAAACTATTGTAGCGTATTCCAAGCGGAAATTCTGGCGATAAAGGAAGTATTGTCTTGGCTTAAAGAAAACGTGGTATCTAGCACGGATATCCGTATCTTCTCAGATAGTCAGGCTGCTTTGAAATCCCTCGCATCAGTCTCTTCAAACTCCATTACAGCCCAAGACTGTCGTTCATCTCTGATGGAGATGGCCAAACAGTTTAATATTCACCTAATCTGGGTGCCGGGTCACAGGGACGTTCCGGGGAATTGCAGGGCCGACGAACTCGCCAGAATTGGAACGGAAATGCCTATCTTGCCCGACAGGGTAAATATAGGTATGCCTATAGCTATAAGTAAACTTACGCTGAAGCGAATCGCTCTGGAACAATCAAACACAAGATGGCTTAACACTACCACTTGCTTGGCGACCAAACAAATCTGGCCCAACCTAGACGCGAAGCGGTCAAAGTGTTTATTGTCCCTCGGTAGATCTCAGATCAGCTAATAGGTGTCATAACTGGACACTGTCTCATTGGTAGACACGCCGCACGACTCGGTGTACTATCAAACGATTTTTGCAGAAGTTGCTTGGACGAGGAGGAAGAGGAAACAATTCCACACCTTCTTTGTATATGTCCTGCTCTCTCTTACAGACGCAAACTTCATCTAGAAAATTATTTCTTTAACGAACCAAGCGATCTCATAAGCATAGACATCAAAAGTCTCCTTCGCTTCATCAGAAGCTCCAAATGGTTTTAACTAATAGGAGAACCTTTTTGTTCTCTATTAGATCGTGGTATCACAATAGACCTCTACTGGTCTAAGTGTGTCAGATGCTTTAATGACGGCCACTTTAACCCACCTACCTACCTAGACTTTTTAGAGGCATCGCTACAAAAAATTTCATTAAAATCCGATATGTCGATAATGAGTAATTCGAAACTTAAAAAAATGGTTCTATGGTAGGTACAAGCTGTAATATTTTAATTTCAATTTTTTTTTATTAAATTAAAGATCGTTAAAATTAATTGAGAGAAAAAAATGTTTATCAAAATTCTAGGTGTCGTTTTCGAGAAAACTACGATTTTTGAAAGTCATTTTTTAACATTTGTATGGTGGGTACCTTTATTTTTGGGTAAAATACAACTTTTTTCATACATCTTATAGATTATGTTGAAAAACTTTCATTTATCAAGTTTGAAAAAAATCTAGTATAAGGTTTTCGAAATATTGAGTTTTGAAAAAAAAAATTTTTAATTTTTTTTAAAAATCCAAAAAAATTTTTTTTTTTTAAATAAGAATACACAATTCTATTTAAATTTTTTGGGAGCTTTAGCAAAAAAAAAAAGATCAAAATCCGTTGTACCGTTTTTGAGAAAATCAAAAACTAAAAAACTGGTTCTTTGGGGGGTACCCTCAATAACCATTTTTCGGAAATTTTTTTTCAACCAGTACTTAGCTTTAACTAAATAAATTTTTTTCGAATCTTTTTTTTTTTAATCTGTCGCGCAGTTTTTGACAAAAAAAAAAATATTTACAAAATTTCGAAAAAAAATCGTATGGCAGGTACCGTTAGTTTTGGTCTTAAAAAAAAAAAAGAAAAAAACGTGTGGGGGGGGAAAAATTAAAAGTGATATATCCAAGTTTGAAGAAAATCGACCGAGCCGTTTAGGCTGTAGTCGAACCGACAGACAGACCGACAGACAGAATTGCGAGACCCACTTTTTTAGTCTTCGCTATCGTCGTAATGTCAACTTCGATCAAAATCTCGAGTTCGATTTTGTTATGAATGCATAACTTGCCTTATAGTACCTTTAAGTAGGAAGTAAAAAATAAAAAAAAAAAATTTGGTGGTGCAACAGCTCCAAGTGAACCAGGACCTAGTGACTTACAACTCTTAACCATTCCTGTATGTTAACAGCAGCACTTTCCATGACAAAAGATATACTCTTAGAGAATTTGTCAATTCCTCGCAAGAGGCAGTACACCCCTGAGAAAACTTTTTTGCAGCGGTTGAGAATCGAACTCGAGACCTTCCGCACGACAGTCCAACGCACTAACCATATTATGCCAAGGGGTACTACCGGTACATACATATGGTGATGATAAAAAGGACCACATAATCAACAGCAAAAACGCTGCAAAGTGTTTAAGTTTTCTCCGACATGCAAAACTTTTTTCGACATTTCAGTCCAATAATCGAGGACAATTCTCATATTTGGGCAGGATTTCCTTTAACCCTGTCGAGATTTCCTTCAATCAATCAAAATTGCTGAGCATAAGAATGATCAAAGTCACCTGACTCGAGACTCGAGAGCAAGTAATATGCACGAGTAACATAGATTTTGTGTGGAGCTCTTTATGAAAAGGTCATTTTTGGTGTTTCGTCTTTAGTGCGGTTTTTGACAAAATTTTTAATAAAAATAAAAATTAATTAAATAAAATAAAATTAATACATTAGCAGTTATTTTATCTTTGTTTTATTTAAAAATATATTTACACAACTTTAATTATTTTTACAACGCGTTTCGGAATAAATTCCATCCTCAGGTTTATAACTTCAAATATATTTATTTTATTTTATTTTTATTTTTATTAAAAATTATGAAAAGGTTTTTTATAAACCTAAAATACCTACACTGAACCAAAAAGGTGCATGATTTTCACGAATAATTTCCTATTTTGCACGAATCTGTACATCGAAATTGAACCAAACATCGCGTTCGTGTGATCTAGGTATAATTGCATGAATGTATTCATAGGAGTAGGAACGAGTCGTACGGGCGCATGATTCGTTCTTAAAATGTATGTATCTTATGTTCATAAATCCAATGTTTGTATGCTTAGGTTATATGAAAGAATTTCATTAAAAGTGAATTTTTTGTCAGTTACTATACATAGAATTTATGAATATGTTCATGTATGCTATGAAAACTTTACCTAAAGTATATGGTGTCAGTCATTAAAATTATGTAAGCATTTCATGAAATATATGAATCGTTCATAACTTATATGAATACCTAGTCATAAAACGCATGAATTTTTCATAAAAATTATGAAATCAGTACATAAAACTTATAATTCTGTCCTTAGATTTTATGAATGCAGACATTAAAGCTATGTACAGTTTTCATGATAAATATGAATCGTTCATTATTTTTATGAAAACCTAGTCATAAAACGCATGAATAATTCATAAAATTTATGAACTCAATACATAAAACCCATAATTCTGTCCTTAGATTTTATGAATGCAATCATTAAAACTATGTACACCGTTCATGAAAAATATGAACCGTTCATTATATTTATGAAAACCTAGTCATATAACGCATGAATATTTCATAAAATTTATGAACTCAATACCTAAAAGCCATAATTCTGTCCTTATATTTTATGAATGCAGTCATTAAAACTATGTACAGATTTCATAAAAAATATGAACCGTTCATTATATTTATGAAAACCTAGTCATAAAACGCATGAATAATTCATAAAATTTATGAACTCAATACCTAAAACCCATAATTCTGTCCTTAGATTTTATGAATGCAGTCATTAAAACTATGTACAGATTTCATAAAAAATATGAACCGTTCATTATATTTATGAAAACCTAGTCATAAAACGCATGAATAATTCATAAAATTTATGAACTCAATACCTAAAACCCATAATTCTGTCCTTAGATTTTATGAATGCAGTCATTAAAACTATGTACAGATTTCATAAAAAATATGAACCGTTCATTATATTTATGAAAACCTAGTCATAAAACGCATGAATAATTCATAAAATTTATGAACTCAATACCTAAAACCCATAATTCTGTCCTTAGATTTTATGAATGCAGTCATTAAAACTATGTACAGATTTCATGAAAAATATGAACCGTTCATTATTTTCATGAATACCTAGTCATAAAACGCATGAATATTTCATAAAATTTATGAAATCAATACATAAAACTTATAATTCTGTCCTTAGATTTTATGAATACAGTCATTTAAGCTATGTACAGCTTTCATGAATAATATGAACTGTTCATTATTTTTATAAATATTTAGTCATTAAACGCATATGAATTTTTCATAAAACGTACGTTTCATGGCTAAACATTTATGAAAATAAAAAAAAAATTATATTATTCTTAGAATGCTCACAAAGCTTTAATGACTGATGTCACAAAAGTTAAGAAAAAATATTTTGGGTTTGATATATTTCATAAAAGTTATAAGAAGTTTAATAATATTTATAAAAATTCATACGTTTCATGGCTTAGTATTTATAAAAATAAAGAAAAAATTATATTTTTCATAAAATGCTTACGTAGCCTTAATGAATGCGTCCTACGTACATATGTATCCATATCTCCTAGAAGTTTTGTATCAAAAGGTTGGGATCGCCTAAAATTTAAAGCAGAATTTCATATTTGTTAATACACGATTATATTGTTTCAATGAGAATTGTCGAAACATATAACGAATCGCTCAAGATATATATTATTATTATTTTATTTTCTAAAGTAGATTCTTTTTCCAAAACTATACTTACTTTTGTTTCTCAAATGCATCTTCTGAATCTATAATTTGGACCTTTTTCAGTATGTGTAAAGATTCTTGCCAAACCTGAAACTTTTTCTTCAATAATTTTAGTTCAATTAAAAAAAACATTTAACTATTTAGGTACATCTTCATCTATTTGAGCCATACTTAAGTTTATGAGCCTAATACAATTTTTATAATGAAATATAAAAACTTTGTTATATGTATATTATAAATTATATAACTTATGTGATTAAATTAAATAAACAAAACTTAATTATATACAATTTTTTTTATTATATTATTATATATTATTATATACTTAATTAAGAAAACTTAAATTAATACAGCGGCTTCATCTGCGGAATCTCCATTCGAATGTTTTGCACTGTTATAATGAAAAGAAAAAAAGAAGAAACAAATTTGTATCTTAAATAGTCATTTTAGTTGAAGTTTATTTATTTGGAAAGAACTAAATATTTTTTTTTTATTTTATTATTAATTAATATATAATAAATTACATATTAACTTAAATTATATAGCCCTAACCACCAGGCTTTCAGCTAGAAACAAGAACTTAATATGTATATGTATTATAAAGAAAATTTAGTGTTGAAAATAGATAATTTATACATATGTATAAATTTTGTCCATCATTACTCAAGAATGTTTAAAAGAATTCTTGTTTAAGGATTGTTATGAACTATGAAATGACACTGAGATTTACATCTGGTTTTAAAGAAAACAAAACGTAATCTCTCAACTGTGCTCTTCAGCTTTTGAAAAATGTTAAGAAAAAATTATAGAATGTATATAAATATCGCAAGAAATTGCCGAATAGAAAAGTATTGAACAATAAGAAATATTATTTTTTGTTAAATCAACTCAATCATGGCAATACAAACATACAAATTATAAAAATTTAGTCTCGTTATGAGTAATGTGGTATTTTTTAATTCTTCTCTACCATGCTATTTTGGATTGATAATTTTCCGTTTGTTTTCATTAAAAAATCTCTCATAATTTTAGAGAATTATTTTTAAGAAGTTCTCAAGAAAAGTAATTAATAATTCAAAATTGCTCACCTTGTTTTTAACGCTTCTGTGAGTAGAAACATTTTAGGGGATTTGAGCTTAGAAACATTGATTTCGTAAAAGTAATGCTCAATAAATGTCCATAATTGTGAGCACGCCAACGGATACTCCAAATTAAACAAGTTGAAGCACTTGAAACATATATCAAGTGCTCTTAAGAAGCTTGAAAACATAAACTTTATGCCATCAAGGTAAACGTAATAGCTCGAAAAATTTTCAAAGTCCTTATCCCCAACGGCAAGAATAAATGGTTGTATATTTTCTGATTTGCTTTTTAAAAAAGATATATGGTCATCGAGCTCTTGTACGCTTGACCCAACAAACATGAAAGCCTCTTGAGAGCTTTTAATGGTGAATCTAACAGTGCTACTCTTGCCAGAGTTATCTTTTCGGCTGGCATTTTGTGTTGGTATCAAATACCCGTGGAGACACCAAAATAATTTAACTGCAGCACTATCTACAAAAAAAAAATTAAAAAAAAGTATTAAATCGTAAGCCACAACTTCGTGTGAACAATTATTTTGAATCTACTCGTAAAATAGCCTCAATAATTATAATTAAACGGATTTTTTCTAGTGAACTGTATACAATCGGGTAAAAATCGAAGAAGACAAATTGAATTAAACTTAAAAACATGAACTTGTTGCCATCAAGGTAAATACAATAGCTCAAACAATTGTCTACGAGTATAAATAGTTGTGAATTAATAAATATTTGACGAAATATTTAGATAATGATTATTTATGTATGCTGAGAAAAGATAGTTTTAACGGATAGTGGCATAATTGCATCTTGAAAAATTTAATAAGATCGCAGTCTTATTTCATTAAAGCCCATTTCTCTTTAAAATGAAATAAGACCGTCCGAAAACATTAAACGTACCAGTTTTAATAGCATTTTCTTCAATTCTTTTTACTATACATCTTAGATTTTTGTCTCGCAGGTGGTCTTCGTCTAACAAAAATGTTCTTATTTTGTCAGCCTCCTCTGGCCACTTTAAAAGAACACCTGGCTTGTTTCGGAAAAGAACCCCAAAATCCTTGTCAATCTAAATTTTATGCTTTTTTTTCAATTTGAAGTTAGAATTTAATTTCTTAAAAATAAAGCTTACCAAGCGATATCCCCCGGGCTTCTTATATTCCGGCCATTCCTCGAAAATATTTTGCAATGTTGTCTCTTTAAATATTTTATCCAGCCTGAATTGGCTACAAGCCTGCCAACAGCTGTCTAATTCTAAATTTGATAAATTATCATACTTGATGCTTCTTATACATTCCTCTGCATCAATTTCCGGAGCTGATGGCGAAATAAAGGTGAAGAAAAGAAAATTATAAGAAAATTATTGTAAAAATTGTAAATAAAAGCTGTTAAGCTTAATCAGTCTTAAGATTAACGTTGAAGTGAAGGCATGATTTTCAATTTCGGTATGATTTCCAAAAATCGGGATGATGTTATTGTTGATTTTGATTTTTAGAAAGTTACCAACGAAAAACGATGTCATATAAATGATCTTGTTTCTATGTTCCTTTATCAAGCCCCATTTTACGAGACTACTACCGATTCATAAATTTGTGTGTTGAGACAAGAATCCTAAACTTTTAATCTTTTACCAAAAATTGTATTCTTGTGTGGGTATTGCGTAACAGTTTCCACACAATTTACAATGAAACAAGAATTTTAATAGTTATTTTTTTTTAATTTATTCAAAAAAAAAATCATTCTCTTTTATGATCAAAATTTAAAAAGCTTGAGAGTGTTCCGGAGTGAACAAAACCAATCATTTGCGAACTTTTTTGTGGATTTTTTAACTTTCATTGGATGCAATTTTATATAAAATATTGCGTTTTTACTAAATGGTAGCTTTTAACTTTAAAATTAAAATGCATTTTCTGTCAAGTGTCTTTTTGAAATTAAAAATTTTAGTATCAAATCATACAATAATGATTAAATAACTAATGAAAAAGGTTAATAATAAATTGAATACACTTAATAAAAATTGTAAAAAATATTCACAAGCATTTTTATGTTGAATGTATGAAAAGCTATTATCAAAGGTTTTAGTAGGTAAATTTGCAAAAAATGCTACATTTGCTTTGAAAAAAAAAAACAGTTCCTAAATTGTTTCGATTGTTTTTTAAGTTGTTTTTTAAGCAATAGAGTAAAAAAAATTTACTTTCTTTAAAATGATTTTGTTGAAATTTCGTTTCTATACACGCTTTACAATCTTATTTGAAAAATCGTCATTTCACTCCGGAACACTTAAGGAAAATAAATTAGGCTTTCATTATAAGAAAGATACAATCGTAGATACTACTCGTAATAACTAGTTATTTGAATAAAATGATAGGATTGAATGAAACAAAAACAAATTCAAGAATCCATGATAGTTTGGCAAGGGTATAGATAGTTAAAAGAAATTGACAGGGTTGTAAAAATGCATTTTTACTTACTTACATTTCGCAATTAAAAATAAAATGCACGACTGAGTCGTACGATATTGCACTAGCAACTTAAAGCTGCATCGTAAGAAAGTATTAAAAATGTTTTTTCTTTCAATCCTGAGTTTTAATTTGTTTTTAATAGAAATGTAGAAAAAAACACTTACTGAATTCCCTTACATTTTTTTTCTTTGATTTCTCAGCTGGCACAACAGACGTAGGCAAAATGGATCTTTTAACAGCCAATCTAGAGCTGGTTTTCGCATTACAATACTTGGTGTATATTTTACCTCTTTTACCGGTGCGATAAAACTCAATCTTTTCGCCTTTGAATCTTTGCAATATTTGTTCCTCTAGCATGTGACTAGTATATAAATGCAAATGAAGATCGTTGTCGATGAAATAGTCACATATTAAAGTGATTAAAGCCTGTCGATGGATGTCCTGAAGCCTGGAGTTTTCTTCATAGAATTTTTCTATATCTTTTGCCCTTGGCGAGCTTTTTAAAATTGAAGAAAGAGATATACCAGGCGCAGTGTAATCTTCTGTTATTGAAGAAGTAGGCGAAGATGAAAATGATTGCCTAAATGAATTATCCCCCAAAGTAATGATATCGATTTGCTGTTCGTCGATACCTAGAGAGGTTCTCCACTCCGCTAGCTTGTATTCAAACATTGCAAGATCCCCAACAAAACTGTTTTTGAAAAGCAGAGGAAAATGTTTTTCCTTTATAATTTTAAGCACTTCAATTGTTATTCGCTCAGCTGATGGAATGTCAATAAAAGTTATTTAATTTCGTTTTAAGCCTGGTCTACAGTAAAATGTAATTTAAAAATTAATTATCTAATCAAAATTCCACCGAAGTTTTATGTTCTTTACTGTACTTGCGCGTATAAGACACCATTATTCAATCTAATTGCATATAAACAATTTTATTGCAGGCAAAAAAATCGGTTTTGCATGGTGTGGTGAAATAGTTTTTTTTTTTTGCACGCCATCAGTTTATTGAATCATTGTAAATTAAGTACCTATTCGGAAACTTGTTACGAATCCCGAAAAAAAATATCAAAAAATCCATCGTAGTGGAAAATCTCATACAAATTAACATTACGAACGGATTTGGTGATAGCTATTTTTGGGATTCCTAAAAGTTTCCGATTACGATAGAATTCGTGATAGGCCAAATTACATTTTTTTTCCAAGCTAAATATTTTTAACATGCAAACAAAAAATACATATAACAGACATAAAATCGGTTTTGAAATTTTAATTTTTGCTATTTTTTAAATGATAATTAAGAAAACAATTCTCTCTTACAAATAAACAGTTGTGACAGGTGTCCGAGATTCCAACTGCTCAGGAGTTCTTTTATTTCGAACTGGGACTGGGACTCGTTTGACATAGTTTCTGTTTCTGGAACTATGCTATATACCATTTGTCCGGCCGAAACTTGAGTACTTGTTGATGGTTGTACCAATGTTATATAATTGTTAGTATCCATTCTGAAACTTAAGGTATGTGTCAGAAAATATCCTCAGGTTTGGAGAAAAGGATATGGAAATGTATATCCCCTTTTCTCTTATACATCTTAGTTGTTCAATTAATCATTGTAAAATTGCAGCTCAAAAACTCAGAATATCAATATTTTTCACGCTCAAATCATGCCCGATGTTATTTATAAGTTATTTTTTAATGATGTTTTAGGTTTTTTATTTAGGAGAACAACTGTGGAAGGGGATATACATGTCTTTGATGTTATATTAAGTTTTTTTGGTGGTAAAAACACAAATAAGCAACCTTACAGTTTAATATTCATATAGTGTTTCCGAACCTTTTGAAAATAGTAAACTTGTAAAAAGATTAACTAAATTAAAATTAGCATTCAATTTCAGAATCAAACTATGTATGTAATGGATAAATAAATTAGATAATTGATCCACTAAAATCGATACAAAAATAAATAATAAAATAAATGATATAATAATATATATATTTCAAACGATATCATATTCTTGTAAATTCATTTTCGTCTTTGTTATAAAGTTTAATATTCAAGTGTTATAAACTTCAAAATCAATTAGAAAACTGTCCAGTATTACTTATCGCTAAGTTTATAGAGTGTGTTTGTTATTTCGATGTACCTACCTTCAATAATTTTCTATCTGACATTTTATCTAACGTGTATTTACATTGAAAAAGATTAGGCTCTATATTTTACCATTAATTTTGTTGAAGTAAAGTAGGTATTAAAATCTCAGACCAGGTCTGTGGTCAAGCAAATCTATTTTATCTATTGTAAAGTGTAATCTTTTATTCGAATCATATTTCTACCTTTAGCTGTTTTAATAATGGTTAATGGTGGCCCAACGATTTCATCGGGATCAAGAATAAAATATTCACCTAAAATAGAAGGATTTATATCATATGCAGTAAAATGGGGATCGTAAAATACTTCATTCAATTCCTGGCAAAAAAGAAAAAATTTGTTTAGATGTTGGACTAAACATACTATAGCAAAAATTTTATAATCATTAAACAATTTGGATACGTAATAGCCAGTTTGAAATTTAAAGCCGTTGATTTCAGTCTTACTGAAATATTCTAAGTATTCCTCCTGGACCCCCATCTTCTTGCTTATTAAGGAAGAAAACCCAGATGTTATTGCATTCGTCTTAAAAATTTCAGGTTGTTCGTTTTTATTATTTGAATTTAAAATCTTGTTTGCAAAACTTAGTTGAAATTTTTTGGCCAATGTGAGACAAATATTTTTTCTGGAAGTAATAGCACGTGAGTAAATCTTGAAATTTTTGTGCTTCGCTTCATATTTAAAGCACCAAAAATTTCTAGGTGGACCTGATTTTTTTAAAATAGTTGGGTAATGAGTAAGAATATGAAATTTGGGCTTTAAACTATCTTGGAAAAGTAATAGATACTGCTCGTGGTGTGTCTTTATTTTGTTCTTCAAAGAAGAAATCGAAGATTCATTTATTTCAAAACATAACGTTAAATCAATTATTTCTATTAAATTCAATAGAAAATGCCAAACTTCATCATCTAATGGAACTAAATCCCCTACCATGATTGGAAGGTATTGAATAAAAGTAAGCATTTCTCTTGCAGACATGCGTAAATGTCGCTTTTGGAGATGTGTTTGAGATATTTCATTTGATATATTGCCTATTTCATGTGGACCATATTCAAAAGTTTGTTTTCGTTTGTTTAAAACTTCTAGGGAAAAGTATTTTTTTATTTGTATAAAATTTAATAAAACGTGGCAAAGATCATAGTGGCATATACCCTCAAACAAGTCATGCATTACGTCAACACTGTAGTTTTCAATAGCATGAAATGAAGGAATTATATTAAATGGACAATTACTTGAAATGCCAGTTATTTGGCTGTTATTTTGTATGACATCTTCATCATAATTACATATACTTCGCATTTCATTGGGATCCTCAAAACACATTGTTCTACATTTATCCTTTTCCAATCGACAGAATCTACAAAATACACCAGAAAACGATTTGTTAAAACCCATTAATGTATTGAGTCCTAAGTTATCACCTAAAACCAAGCCTAAAATAAAATGAATGCGGTATACTTGACCATCAGATGCTTCAATCTGAAGCCCTTCTTCTTCAAGAAATTTCAATTCATTTACTAGAGGATCTAAGCATTTACTATTACCAAACGTTTTCATATCTCTTGTTTTTATTACAGCAGCTAAAAATATATTATCCAATTTAGACTCCTTAATAGGCATACAAGAAAAGGAATAATAAAAATTACATACTGAATGAACTGAAGAATGAGATCCAAGAGGATTATTTATTTCAAAATCATCTCCATATAAGAAATAAGGAACCAATAACTTATTTGGGTACATTTTGACCTTTTCCTTCCATAATTCTCCATTGATAAAGTTTATGATTCTATTACTTTTTTCCAACATTCGCATGTGCTCTAACATACTAACAAGAAAATTGTTTGTCTCAAACAAAAGTTTAAACTGGGATCGTAATGGAAGAACGACGCCTCTAGTTAAGTTTTCGTCCAGTGATAACTCTCCACGATGGAAAACCGTTTTCATTTCGTTATTGATAACAAAGTCGTTAACGTCATTCATAAATCCACCGTTTTTAAGTTTTTGTAATAAGAGATAATCGGATGCACATTCCTCAAACGGGTGTTTACAAGAACTAATTATACTTGAAATTTCATTTAAAACTTCATGGTCATGGGAAAGTCTAATTTTAGAGAAGCTTTCAAAGATTTGGAGCAATGGTGCGACTATAAGTGTGGATACACTTTTTTGAATGTTGACTACATCTTTTCTAGAAAAATTATCGTTTGCATGTAGCGATAAAGAAAATTTAAACGCATTTTCGAGCAAATTTCTTATTTCTACGTTGAAATTGTCTTTTTTGGCGTGACATGGTGATAAAAAAGATGGAAGAACTAGTTTCTCTTCCATGTTAATATCGTTTACCTTGATGAAACTAGATTCTTCTAACAAAGCAGTAACTTTTTTTGAATCTCCTTCATTAATATTATACTGTTGTGCTTGAATTTCAGAATTTGAAAATTTTGAAGTGGAATGTAATCGTAGCATATGTCTTTTAAAAGTTGAGGAGCTACTAAACAATAGGTTACAATCCACACAACGATAATTACTAGAACAATTTAAATCATGTCTTTTTTTGAGGTGATGCATTAGCAATGTAATGTTGGTACATTTAGTGTGGCAAATAAAACAAATCATTTTGACTAAAGAGTTAAGGAAATATATAAATACGAGTATAAGATAAAAGATGTATATATATGAATGGAAATTTATTAATTTTCTGACATACCTTCAAATACCAGTTTGATATAACAAGCAACAACCTTGATAGCAGCTCACAGTTACCAATTAATTAAAGCGAAAATCTTGATAGCAGCTCACAGTTACCAACTAATTAAAGCGACAACCTTGGTAGCAGCGCACAATTACCAACTAATGAAAGCGATAACCTATTAGAATAAAGGAAATTTAAAAGAATTTTGGATCATTTTTTCTTCGAGATTATGTTAATTGTTTTTAAGCTTTTGAAATTGATTATTGTCATAAAATTTTTTTTTTAAGTATTTTTTTTTGAACATTTCATAAAATTTTCGAAAACGGATATTATTGTTATTATTGATTGAAAAAAAACTGATATCTAATAATTTTGGAAAATCTCAAACAATATCTGTTTTTGAAAATTTATTTATGCACATAAATTTCTTGATTTTCTGACACACGAGTACCTTCAAATACCACTTTTATAGCAGCCTCCAACCTGGTAGCAGCTCAAAGTTACCAACAAATAAAAGCAACAACCTTGATAGTAGCTCACAGTTACCAACTAATTAAAGCGACAACCTTGATAGCAGCTCACAGTTACCAACTAATTAAAGCGACAACCTATTAAAATAAAGGAAATTTAAATGAGTTTCGTTCATTTTTTACTTCTGGATTATATTATTTGTTTTCAAACTTTTGAAATGGAATATAGTCATTAAATTTTTTTTAAGTATCTTTTTTTGAACATTTCAAAAAATTTTCGAAAACAGATATTATTGTTATTATTGATTGAAAAACAAACTGATAACTAATAATTTTGGAAAATCTCAAACAATATCTGTTCTTGAAAATATATTTATGCATACAAATTTCTTAATTTCCTGTTACCAACTAATTAAAGCAACAACCTTGATACCAACTAATTAAAGCGACAACCTGTTAGAATAAGGAAAATTTAAAAGAATTTCTGAGTATTTCTTATTTTGAGGTTATATTTTTTTCATAAAGAAATACATAATAGTCAGCTAGTTTTTGAAAACTTTCTATTCTAAGTATCATAGAAAAAATGATTTGCATTCGCTTAAATTCTGATTAGAATCTTCTGATAGAATATTTGATACCTACTTTTAATATTTATTTCAATAAATTCTGAATTAAACAAAATTTTGTATCGCGAAAAAACTCGACATTGAATATTTGGCTCCTCTTTATATGCATTGGAATATCTAGTTTTTCATAAATTTCAAATAAATACCATTAATGATTAATATAATCTATAACAAAAAACCTATAAGACAACTAACCTACGAGTAAATAGAAAGTAGGTTTGTAGAGATCTCCAAGAAATTTCATTTAAAATTTTTCAATTAAATTTTTTTAAATTAAATTTTTTCAATTTGAGCAAGCGGTTAAAAATCTAAATTTCGAATCGATTGTATATAATTGCATCGAGAATACCAACGAAAATGCATTTTTTTTTTATTATCTCCTGCTGTATGTATCCTAGAAAAAATATTTGCATACGCTTAGATTCTGATTAGAATCATCTAAAAAGTGTGAATTACCAATTTCCATTTGAGCAAGCGGTTCAAAATCTGAATTTGAGTCAATTTTATGTAATTGGAGGTAATCGAGAATACCAACAAAACTGCAGTTTTTTTTAATATAATCTTAAGAAAAACACACTTACCTGAATACCAAGTACTTATGTAGGTTCCAATTATTATTTCCAATTATTTTTGTTTTTAGTTTTACAATTCACTATTTCACGCTATAAATTAAATTGGATTATCTCCTGCTGTATGTATCGTAGAAAAAATATTTATAGACGCTTAGATTCTGATTAGAATCATCTAAAAAGTGGGGTTTACCAATTTCAATTTGAGCAAACTGATCAAAATTTTACTTTTGAGTCGAGTTGCATCGAGAATACCAACGAAAATGCTTCTTTGTTTTTTGGATTATCTCCTGTTATATATATCCTACAAAAAATATTTATACACGCTTAGGTTCTGATTAAAATCATGTACAAAGTGGCCTCTACTAATTTCAATTTGAGCAACCTGATCAAAATATTACTTGTGGGTGGAATGTATGTATATAATATGTAATTGCATCGAGAATATCTACGAAAATGCTTCTTTTTTTTGGATTATCTCCTGCTGTATGTATCCTAGAAAAAATATTTATAGACGCTTGGATTCTGATTAGAATCATCTAAAAAGTGGGGTTTACCAATTTCAATTTGAGCAAACTGATCAAAATTTTACTTTTGAGTCGAGTTGCATCGAGAATACCAACGAAAATGCTTCTTTGTTTTTTGGATTATCTCCTGTTATATATATCCTACAAAAAATATTTATACACGCTTAGGTTCTGATTAAAATCATGTACAAAGTGGCCTCTACTAATTTCAATTTGAGCAACCTGATCAAAATATTACTTGTGGGTGGAATGTATGTATATAATATGTAATTGCATCGAGAATATCTACGAAAATGCTTCTTTTTTTTGGATTATCTCCTGCTGTATGTATCCTAGAAAAAATATTTATAGACGCTTGGATTCTGATTAGAATCATCTAAAAAGTGGGGTTTACCAATTTCAATTTGAGCAAACTGATCAAAATTTTACTTTTGAGTCGAGTTGCATCGAGAATACCAACGAAAATGCTTCTTTGTTTTTTGGATTATCTCCTGTTATATATATCCTACAAAAAATATTTATACACGCTTAGGTTCTGATTAAAATCATGTACAAAGTGGCCTCTACTAATTTCAATTTGAGCAACCTGATCAAAATATTACTTGTGGGTGGAATGTATGTATATAATATGTAATTGCATCGAGAATATCTACGAAAATGCTTCTTTTTTTTTGGATTATCTCCTGCTGTATGTATCCTAGAAAAAATATTTATAGACGCTTGGATTCTGATTAGAATCATCTAAAAAGTGGGGTTTACCAATTTCAATTTGAGCAAACTGATCAAAATCTTACTTTTGAGTCGAGTTGCATCGAGAATACCAACGAAAATGCTTCTTTGTTTTTTGGATTATCTCCTGCTGTATATATCCTACAAAAAATATTTATACACGATTAGGTTCTGATTAAAATCATCTACAAAGTGGCCTCTACTAATTTCAATTTGAGCAACCTGATCAAAATATTACTTGTGGGTGGAATGTATGTATATAATATGTAATTGCATCGAGAATATCTACGAAAATGCTTCTTTTTTTTTGGATTATCTCCTGCTGTATGTATCCTAGAAAAAATATTTATAGACGCTTGGATTCTGATTAGAATCATCTAAAAAGTGGGTTTTACCAATTTCAATTTGAGCAAACTGATCAAAATTTTACTTTTGAGTCGAGTTGCATCGAGAATACCAACGAAAATGCTTCTTTGTTTTTTGGATTATCTCTTGTTATATATATCCTACAAAAAATATTTATACACGCTTAGGTTCTGATTAAAATCATGTACAAAGTGGCCTCTACTAATTTCAATTTGAGCAACCTGATCAAAATATTACTTGTGGGTGGAATGTATGTATATAATATGTAATTGCATCGAGAATATCTACGAAAATGCTTCTTTTTTTTTGGATTATCTCCTGCTGTATGTATCCTAGAAAAAATATTTATAGACGCTTGGATTCTGATTAGAATCATCTAAAAAGTGGGGTTTACCAATTTCAATTTGAGCAAACTGATCAAAATTTTACTTTTGAGTCGAGTTGCATCGAGAATACCAACGAAAATGCTTCTTTGTTTTTTGGATTATCTCCTGCTGTATATATCCTACAAAAAATATTTATACACGATTAGGTTCTGATTAAAATCATCTACAAAGTGGCCTCTACTAATTTCAATTTGAGCAACCTGATCAAAATCTTACTTGTGGGTGGAATGTATGTATATAATATGTAATTGCATCGAGAATATCTACGAAAATGCTTCTTTTTTTTTGGATTATCTCCTGCTGTATGTATCCTAGACAAAATATTTATACACGCTTGGATTCTGATTCGAATCATCTAAAAAGTGGGGTTTACCAATTTCAATTTGAGCAAACTGATCAAAATCTTACTTTTGAGTCGAGTTGCATCGAGAATACCAACGAAAATGCTTCTTTTTTTTTGGATTATCTCCTGCTGTATGTATCCTAGAAAAAATATTTATAGACGCTTGGATTCTGATTAGAATCATCTACAAAGTGGCGTTTACCATTTTCAATTTGAGAAAACTGATCAAAATCTTACTTGTGGGTCGGATGTATGTAAGTATATATGTAATTGCATCGAGAATATCTACGAAATGCTTCTTTTTTTTTGGATTATCTCCTAGGGTATTTATCCTAGAAAAAATATTTATACACCCTTAGATTCTGATTAGAATCATCTAAAAAGTGGGAATTACCAATTAGAATTTTAGCAAGCGGTTCGAAATCTGAATTTGAGTCAATTACATATATGTAATTGGAGGTAAGCGAGAATACCAACAAAATTGCACTTTTTCAATTTCAAATAATATAATATAATCTAAAGAAAAACAAACTTACCTGAATACCAAGTACTTTATGTATGTAGGTTGCTCCAATTATTATTTCCAATTATTTTTTTTTTTTAGTTTTAAAATTCACTATTTCACGCTATAAATCAAAATCAACGACCCGGACACTTTGAAGACCGAACACCAATCACCAAATGAATACTGAACGCCACATTTTTGATACAATGCGATCGCGACCACACAAAAACACCAGACGAAACGGTAAAGTAGAAAAAAACTCTAAAGAATGCTCTATCGCGTCCTAAAAATAACGGGATGTTCATGAAAAATATGTATCAATACATGCACGAAGGGTTTCGCATGAATATATTCTTGCACTTAATATTCCATTCCTGTGTTTTAAGACTGGAAGCATAAAATGTATGTATTGGTTCTTACGTTTTATGTATGAGTATTCATAAGTTGCTAAACTCACCACGCTGAACTAAACACGTTCAGAAACCTTTACAAAAATATAAGGCCATGTTTAGATGATGATTGCTCATGCTCACTAATGCCAAATGTGAACCCGATGCTGTGAAAAAAAAATATTATACAAACAAATTTAAATTTCATTTTGCTCTAACATTTAATTGGCCGATCAATTAATTGTATGCGAAGAAGAGTTGATACTTCTCCAGTTAATATCAATTTCGCTCGTTAAACAGCGTACTGCAAAAAGAAAATCATAATGAAATTTTTGGTTTATGATTTCCTTGTGTTATTTTTGTAGAGGATTTCTGTTTCCGCATCAGCAACGTGCTAGGTTTTAATATAATTTATGTAAAAATACATATGTACATGAATATTATTGTCAATTATGTTTTACCTTTTTGTTTTTCTTCATTTAAATTCAATAAAACGCATTTCTTCTATTTTTTTAACTATATATGTATGTATATATTTCGAGGACCTATTTGCCTCATCATCAGTATCTATAAAAATAAAATATGTACATGCGTTTTAATAAAATAAATACATAAGACATTTAATTATATACAAAAATTGCCAGAATTATTTCTAATGAATAAATTACCAGAATTATTTATAATAAATAAATTATTTTGGTAATTTTTGTATTTTATTTTTATAGGTACTGATGATGAGGCAAATAGGTCCTCGAAATATATGTATAGTTAAAAAATAGAAGAAATGCGTTTTATTGAAATTAAATGGAGAAAACCAAAAAGGTAAAATATAATTATATAAAATTAATTGAGCAATACAAAAATCCTAATACATTATTTTCAATGTACCTACTGAGTGATATTTATAAAAGTTGTCTATTCTTAGACAACAACTATCCAACATTAGAAAATGTGGTCAATTGTTGTCTTTTAACTGCAAGACACAAGAGTAGACTGTCTTAACAATGAATAATGATATTTATTTTTATTTTGAAGCATATTTCCACCAATTTTGAAAATACAGTACAAACTCGATTTACACAACTAATAGAAATTAAGGCAGTTGCAATAACCGAGGTTGTTGCGCTTACTGGGTTATATTTTTTTAATACAAAATTATAGTTGTAATGGCTTATTTTGTTTTAGAGATAACGAAAATGTTATTAAACAAGATTATTGAAACCAAACAAATCGTTTTTTGTTGGTTTGATGTCTTGATTTTAATGAACAGATGCATAAACACAAAAAGTTGCATTAATTGTTGTAACATTTTACAAAAGTAGCACTTATAGAATAAAGATGTGCTTTAATTTTCGTGTTGCGAAAATCGAGGAGTTGCGCGAATCGAGGGTTGCGTTAACCGAGTTCATACTATAGTTAGACAGTGTCTAAGTAGACAATAATCTATAATAAATTCGATTGACTGTTTCTACAATCTAGGTAATTTTTATCTTTATGTGCGTTATTTAGCGTTAGTTACATTTTCCAAATAAAATCTTTCGTATTAATTTCCATTTCTTAAAAATTTAGCTTTTTAATGTGTGCATGTGAAGACGGCCTTATTTTGCATTGTAGGCAATTCATACATTAATCGTAAGACTGATACCTAGATTTTATGAATCTTGAAAACAGTGCATAGAATTCATGCAAAATATGTAATTCAATCATGAATTGAAAGATCGAGTACATAAATTTTATGAATACATATCATGCATATGTATAGCATTCATAAAATGTATGTATTCAGTCTTTTTATTTATGTATGAAATACATTTTTTACATGAATTCAATTTACAGTTTCTAAGGCCTGTACCACACTGTTCTCGTATTAGTGGTGTTTATTTTTCCAAACCCCGAGGGAAATTGACGAAAAAAACTACCACGGCGGTAAAAATTTTGCATGTTAAATCCAACAACAACCAATCCCTGGGGGTGTTTAGCAAAACCCAGATAATTCTCGGGGCTTAAGTTAACCATGTTAAAAATTGACTACAAGCGATTATTTTATACATGTTATGGACAGTTTGTATGGAAACTACATTTTTCTTCTGTCATGGCCCAGCGATTGTTCTTTTTGTCCATTCCCGCGGGGTTTTAAAAAACATAACAATTATTTCAGTTTATTTCATCGATCAATCATAGATCGATAAAATATACTTAAAAGGTATCGACACATCACATGAGAACAGTGTGGACCTGACTTAAGATTAAATTGGTCAATTATAAAATCTTATTAATAAAAAAATATGTTATTTTAAGTCCATTTTCAAATTACTCGTACCTCATCTGAATTCAATTAGAACGGAACTTTTAATCCAAAAACAAATCCAATTATATTAATCTGACATAACATCTTACTGCCTAACTAAGACATAAGAGTAAGTGACAAAAGTGATATATTTATTTTTATTCAATACAGCATATTTCCATGAATTTAAAGTAGTTAGAAAGTGTCTAAGTAGACCGATTTAAGGATCTCCCAAACTAAAGCGGAACATTCGCTGATGATTCGAAAACAACAACAAGACCCTGTTTACATCGTGACTGCTCGTTAAGCAGTAAGCCCCCTATTACACGATGTTTCACGAGACCAGGCTCACATAAGTGCAAAAAAGGAAGAAGATATGAGGAAATGAGATGTAAAAAAATATTTCCGGTGAGTACCGGGCTGATTTTTAGTAGTCTCATTTTGACGTTTCTTTTTTTCATATTCGTTTTTTGTTTTGTTGTTTTCAAATTAGATTAAGGCCAACGAAAAAAACCATAACAAAAACGAACAACTATCTCACGTAAACTGCCTCCCGGGATACAAATTTAAAAAGAAAATCAAAAATGAGACATGTCTTATGAGGCAACGTGTAATAGGGGACTAAACAGTCACGTCGTATCTACATTTGGTAGATTTCAATCATATCATTCCGTTCAAAACTGAACAAAATGAAGCAATTCCAAAAACAATTTTATATTTCCTTCTTATGTCTAACAACATATTGTTAATATTATTTTCGCCTCGTCAGTGAATGTTCCGTTTTTGTTTAGGAGAGCCATTATGTATGAATTACCTACTCTGGAAAATAAGACCGAGTTCGTATGACGAGCGGTTGAAAATAGCGCTATCGACAAAGTGGTTAACTAAACTACTAATCTAAAGGCCGATTCAAACATAATGCACTGGCAGTTTCTATAATGCCTCAACTATTATTGCTTCTGCTCACTTACGTCAGCTTAAGCAAAAGAGCCAAAACAGTGTTGATTTGACATGCACATAGTAGTCGCTTTGCTTTATGAACTCACCAAATTTTTATTTTTGAACGCAATCATTCCTTTGGGTGAATTTTATGTGGTGATGTGGTAAAGGTGAAGTTGGTCTTTCTAGAAAAACTTTATCTAAGACTGGGATCGTAGTTTTCATGAATGGTAATCATGTAGGTTGTTAAAAACAAAATTCATGAAAAAAGCAATTTTCTAAGACTAGGATCGTAGTTTTCATGAATGGTAATCATGTAGGTAATTAAATACAAAGTTCATGAAAAAAGCAATGTTTTTAAGACTAGGATCATAGTTTTCATGAATTGTAATCATGTAGGTAATTAAATACAAAATTCATGAAAAAAGCAATTTTCTAAGACTAGGATCGTAGTTTTCATGAATGGTAATCATGTAGGTAGTTTTATACGAAATTCATGAAAAAAGCAATGTTTCTAAGACTAGAATCGTAGTTTTCATGAATGGTAATCATGTAGGTAGTTAAATACAAAATTCATGAAAAAAGCAATTTTCTAAGACTAGGATCGTAGTTTTCATGAATGGTAATCATGTAGGTTGTTAAAAACAAAATTCATGAAAAAAGCAATTTTCTAAGACTAGGATCGTAGTTTTCATGAATGGTAATCATGTAGGTAATTAAATACAAAGTTCATGAAAAAAGCAATGTTTTTAAGACTAGGATCATAGTTTTCATGAATTGTAATCATGTAGGTAATTAAATACAAAATTCATGAAAAAAGCAATTTTCTAAGACTAGGATCGTAGTTTTCATGAATGGTAATCATGTAGGTAGTTAAATACAAAGTTCATGAAAAAAGAAATGTTTCTAAGACTAGAATCGTAGTTTTCATGAATGGTAATCATGTAGGTAGTTTTATACGAAATTCATGAAAAAAGCAATGTTTCTAAGACTAGAATCGTAGTTTTCATGAATGGTAATCATGTAGGTAGTTAAATACAAAATTCATGAAAAAAGCAATTTTCTAAGACTAGGATCGTAGTTTTCATGAATGGTAATCATGTAGGTTGTTAAAAACAAAATTCATGAAAAAAGCAATTTTCTAAGACTAGGATCGTAGTTTTCATGAATGGTAATCATGTAGGTAATTAAATACAAAGTTCATGAAAAAAGCAATGTTTTTAAGACTAGGATCATAGTTTTCATGAATTGTAATCATGTAGGTAATTAAATACAAAATTCATGAAAAAAGCAATTTTCTAAGACTAGGATCGTAGTTTTCATGAATGGTAATCATGTAGGTAGTTAAATACAAAGTTCATGAAAAAAGAAATGTTTCTAAGACTGGGATCGTAGTTTTCATGAATGGTAATCATGTAGGTAGTTAAATACAAAGTTCATGAAAAAAGAAATGTTTCTAAGACTAGAATCGTAGTTTTCATGAATGGTAATCATGTAGGTAGTTTTATACGAAATTCATGAAAAAAGCAATGTTTCTAAGACTAGAATCGTAGTTTTCATGAATAGTAATCATGTAGGTAGTTAAATACAAAATTCATGAAAAAAGCAATTTTCTAAGACTAGGATCGTAGTTTTCATGAATGGTAATCATGTAGGTTGTTAAAAACAAAATTCATGAAAAAAGCAATTTTCTAAGACTAGGATCGTAGTTTTCATGAATGGTAATCATGTAGGTAATTAAATACAAAGTTCATGAAAAAAGCAATGTTTTTAAGACTAGGATCATAGTTTTCATGAATTGTAATCATGTAGGTAATTAAATACAAAATTCATGAAAAAAGCAATTTTCTAAGACTAGGATCGTAGTTTTCATGAATGGTAATCATGTAGGTAGTTAAATACAAAGTTCATGAAAAAAGAAATGTTTCTAAGACTGGGATCGTAGTTTTCATGAATGGTAATCATGTAGGTAGTTTAATACGAAATTCATGAAAAAAGCAATGTTTCTAAGACTAGAATCGTAGTTTTCATGAATGGTAATCATGTAGATAATTAAATACAAAATTCATGAAAAAAGCAATTTTCTAAGACTAGGATCGTAGTTTTCATGAATGGTAATCATGTAGGTAGTTAAATACAAAGTTCATGAAAAAAGAAATGTTTCTAAGACTGGGATCGTAGTTTTCATGAATGGTAATCATGTAGGTAGTTAAATACAAAATTCATGAAAAAAGCAATTTTCTAAGACTAGGATCGTAGTTTTCATGAATGGTAATCATGTAGGTAATTAAATACAAAGTTCATGAAAAAAGCAATGTTTTTAAGACTAGGATCATAGTTTTCATGAATTGTAATCATGTAGGTAATTAAATACAAAATTCATGAAAAAAGCAATTTTCTAAGACTAGGATCGTAGTTTTCATGAATGGTAATCATGTAGGTAGTTAAATACAAAGTTCATGAAAAAAGAAATGTTTCTAAGACTGGGATCGTAGTTTTCATGAATGGTAATCATGTAGGTAGTTTAATACGAAATTCATGAAAAAAGCAATGTTTCTAAGACTAGAATCGTAGTTTTCATGAATGGTAATCATGTAGATAATTAAATACAAAATTCATGAAAAAAGCAATTTTCTAAGACTAGGATCGTAGTTTTCATGAATGGTAATCATGTAGGTAGTTAAATACAAAGTTCATGAAAAAAGAAATGTTTCTAAGACTGGGATCGTAGTTTTCATGAATGGTAATCATGTAGGTAGTTTAATACGAAATTCATGAAAAAAGCAATGTTTCTAAGACTAGAATCGTAATTTTCATGAATGGTAATCATGTAGGTAGTAAAATACAAAATTCATGAAAAAGCAATAATTTCATGATCGGGTAATGTTTTTTATGAATCTGGATTCATATACAAAAATTGTATCGAAGAACTTTATCTAAGAACAGTGATCATAATTTCCATGAATGGTTCATGCTCTTGCCACATAAAAACTTAAAAAATCCAGGTTCATGATTCATACAATCTAGGAATAGGCATTAAATTCATGAAATTGATACATGCAAACCAAAAATCCAGGTTTATATGAACCATCCATAAAACTAAGGACTGTATTCCTAAACACTATGAATTTTTCATAAAAAAGTGCACTTTTTGGAGCATGAACCGTTCATGCTCGTATGAATAAAATCATGAAATCTATGATCAGTGATTTTAGACGAAAATTTCCCATACAAAAATTTTCAGGAATAGTGATTCATAAAAACAACACCCAGTCATAAAATCTACGACCGTTTTTTCATGAATTTTCGGAGAAAATCGGCGATTTTGGCTCTAACATCGCCGTTCATAGATTTTATGTACAATTTTTTTTTCAGTGTAGTACAAGGAATTATTCGAAAAATAAATATTTTTTACGCTCTTGGAAATTTGTGAGAAATTTTTGATAATTTTGGTTAACTTAACGTTTCCACCAACTTTCATGTACAGTGGCTCCAACGAATAATCGGACAAGTGTTTATCTCATATACACTGCCGGTCATAAGGTTAGAAGCAGGCATTTTTGAGAAGTAAAATCGACATTTCTCCCGTTACATGATGGATTAGAAAAAAACAACTATGGTAAATAAGACACTATTTTGTTAACAACAAAATATAAAATTTGGGTATAAGAGAGATTTAGCTAACGGAACTTTTATGACAAATTGTAAAGTGAGTCAAGAATATGCGAAAATTAATCGGGTCATTAGATTAGAAGCATTGAACAAATCAACGTTGTTTTGTGAAGTGAATAAATTTTTGTTCGGTTTAAACGGTACATTTTATAAATTAATTGTTCTTGATTGAGTGTTAATAAAAATGGGCAAGAAAAAATGTTTGACAGTGGAGGAAAGGGCAAGAATAGATGTTTATTGCTCTGAAGGTCTTTCATGCCGTGCTATAGCCCGAAAAATAAATCGAAGTGATCATTGTGTCAGCAATTATTTAAAAAATCCATCGTCTTACTCAAAAAATTATAAAGGAAACACTTCCTCTGCCTTAACACTTCGCGAAACGCGAAGTATCCTTAGAATAGCGTCAAATTCAGCTTTATCGGCAGCTAAAATAGGGGAGAAAGCTAATGTTAAGGCCAGCTTGTCCACTGTTAAACGCACGATTCGCCATGCTAAGCACTTAAAGCGCCTGAAGCTTAAAAAAAAACCACCACTTAATGACGCAAGGAAGAAGCAACGCTTGTGTTTCGCGAAAGAACACATGAGCTGGGATGTGCAAAATGGAATGACCACAAATGATTGGCGGAAGGTTATTTTTTCCGACGAAAAAAAATTTAACCTAGATGGGCCAGATGGTTATAATTATTATTTCCATGACCTGAGGAAAGAGGAGCGGTTTTTAAACCGTCACCATAGCAGAGAAGGAGGCGTTATGGTCTGGGGCTCAATTTCATTTTATGGCGCTATAGAATTGGTAGTTCAAGATACCAAAATGACTGGGAAAACCTACAAAGCCTTGCTTGAATCAGTATTCCCCAAAATTAGCGAGGTGTTTGGACCAATTCCATGGATTTTTCAGCAGGACAACGCTCCCATACACACAGCCCGAGAGGTAAAATCCTTCATTGCGAACCAAAACGTCCACTTGCTGCCTTGGCCACCATATTCCCCGGACCTAAACATAATTGAAAATGTGTGGGGCTGGCTTACACGTAAGGTATATGAGGGAGGGAAGCAATACGATGACAAGGAAGCGCTAATTCATGGTATCAAATTGGCCTGGAGTGACATTTCACTGGACTACTTGGAATCTCTTTATAAATCCTTAAAAGATAGAATTTTTGAAGTTATTTTGGAGGCTGGTGGCAGCACACATTATTAAAAATCTAATAAAAGCTAAAATAAATAACAAAATATAAATAACTGCATTTTATTTTCATTTATTTGAAGTGCTTCTAATCTAATGACCCGATTTATTTTCGCATATTCTTGACTCACTTTACAATTTGTCATAAAAGCTCCGTTAGCTTAATCTTTCCTATACCCAAATTTTATATTTTGTTCTTAACAAAATAGTCTTTCGTTTACCATAGTTGTTTTTTTCTAATCCATCATGTAACGGGAGAAATGTCGATTTTACTTCTCAAAAATGCCTGCTTCTAACCTTATGACCGGCAGTGTAAATGCCCCTTAGCTTAAGAAAAAATTGGCTTAATGCATAGTTTTTTTCGATTTTATTAATAGTTTAAATACTTATCTCTCTAAGAAACTGAAAAAAAAAAACAATTTTCTCACAATAACTGTACATTTCAACTGAAAAACAAAAATATTTCAATTTTTTGCGATCACCGCATAATCGGACAAGACAAAGGAGCAATACTAAAAATGAAAAAATCCAGTGATTAATATTTATTTGCGTATCCTCTGTTATCTAAAACGGCATGTAAGCGCTAAGGAATGGATTTTACCAAGTTTTGGTATACTTCCGGCTCTATGGAGTTCGATGCTTCTAGTAAAGCTCTCTTAAGCTGAACTAACGTGTTAAATTTTGTTGTATACACTCTCTTCGCTAGTTCTTCCCAAAGATGCTCAATTACATTGAGGTCTGGACTCTGTGCAGGTGTTTCTATAAGTTTGGGACAGTTATGAATCAACCAAAGCTTTGCAACACCAGACGTGTGTTTGGGATCATTATCTTGATAAAAAGCAAAGTTGCTTGCGATACCTAATTTTTGTGCATTTTGCTTAACATTTTCTTTCAAAATGTTGAGGTTGACAAATTTATCCATTTTACCATCAATAAAATGCAAATTGCCTACTTCGGCACTGGACATACAGCCCCAAACCATTACCGAGCCTCCTCCGTGCTTAATAGTGGCTTTTGTGTTTTGATTATTAAACTCTGCATTTGGCTTACGCCACACAAACATCTTCCCATCTGATCCATGCAAATTAAATTTGTTTTCATCAGTGAATAAAACTTTAATATTATACAAACTATAAGAAAAAATAATATTTTAAAACGATATACCATCATATTACCTGATCCAAAAAATCTGGTGTTTTTAATAAATACTATTTGGCATATTTCAATCAATTTTTTTTATTTTTAAGACTTATAAACAGTTTTTTCCTGGCGATTCTTCCGTAATAATCAAATTTATGCAATGTATTGCGAACCGTATTAAGGCAAGCATCTTTCCCAGTTTGTTTTTTTTAAGATATCTTAAGTTATTTAGCACTTTTGAAAGGATTTTGTTTGATTTCTTTTAATATCGATCGCTCTTCTCGCTCATTTAAGATTTTGCCTTGTCCTTCTCTGCTTTTGTTGGCCAACCTTAGCTCGTCCCGGAATCTCTTGATAATATCATGAACGGTAGATTTACTTTTTCCAATCAATTCGGCAATTTCTCTCCCGGTTTTCCTTTTAAAACTTAATTTAACAATTAATTGTCTGATTTCGACAGTTGTTTGCTTTCCATTTGGAGCCATTTAAAAAAAGATTTGATTTATTATTGGTATCTAGTGTCTACTACTAAATGCAATTCACGACTGAATAAAAAAAAAACTATTTTGAATCCCGTACTTGCAAAATAACGGTATTAAGTATTGCTATTTTGCTTTGTCCGATTATGCAATGAGTGCAAGTAACTGAATTATTTTTGTTTTTCTTTTAAAATTTACAGTTATTGTTAGATAATTTTTGTTTTTTGTTGCTTAGAGAGATAAGTATTTAAATTATGAATAAAACAAAAAAATATGCACCTATTTAGCAAATGTTTTCTTAAGTTATGGGCACATTTATGTTGGACAAACTTTTGTCCGATTATTCGTTGGAGCCACTGTATGTATGACTATGACCTATTTTCACGCAACTTGAAAGCCTTATGAACGAAATCAAACGGGAATATTATTTAAAAACATATATACTCGTAAAGCTGTGGAACTAAAAGATTTTCCATAATGTTAATAGTTTGTCGAATTTGTCTTTCAGTAAATTAATTGTTTCGTGCGCTGTGTGGCATGTGGTGCCGGCCGTCCTGCTGACACCACATACAACAATAATGCCTTCCAATTGAGGCACGAAAAAGTTAGTAACCATGCATCCGTACCACTCATAGATATCTGAGCGATGACGTTTTGACCTTAATTTTTTTTTAAAGAGATGAGTTTCTAGAACTGCGCCTTGTGTCAGTGTTAAATGTAATAGAGTTTGCCTACTAACAACTAACACTGCACTAAATGATGAGCCGGTGGTATAACACAGTTCTCTGTGTTGGCAAACCATTGTTCGAAAGACGGAGCTTGCTATAAGCTTTCTTCGACCAATTCTGATAGTGAAAAAAAAAAATGTTTCTTAAGATAAATTTGAATAATTTGCAAACGTTTTTCCGTTGCCAAACAAAACTAACCCCAAAACAACCGAGAACTTTAAAATTCGCTGTCACCTGAAAAAGTGTCGTCAATTTAAAGTTCTCTGCCTCTAAAAGAAAAACACACTTTACATGTACTCGTTGAAGGACCCTCTATAAATGTGTGTAAAATTGCTTATCTTCATTTATTGCAGAATTTTGTAGTTTTCGTTTCTTAAAATGAAAAACGGTTTAAGAACCAAACCTTTGCTGATGCCAGACTAAATGAGTATAAGCAGCCGCATCGGGAGCCATTTCGGTTGACTGTCTTCACGAGCCGAGAGGTAAAAAATTTAAAATCAATTTCAAAGTCTGTGTATTTAAACCTCTTGGTGCTAAAGTTCTATGCATATACAAAATATTCCTCAATTAAAAAACCCTCCATATTCACAAAAATATTTTACAAGTTGTGAATCGCTTGCTCGATTTTTGATTTTTAAAACAGAAAAATGTACGAGAGTTCAGAAAACAAACACTCACTCACCTGATCATTGCAAAAGTATCCAAATCCAATAATACCAGCGATCGCCAGAAACAAGCAAAATACAATAATTGTCCGAATTTTGGAGCGTGGTTCCATTTTCTTGATCTCGTAAACACCGCTGGGCAACAGTAGGGCAAAATCACTATCTACTTGGACCGAAACACTTTTTTGCATATCAACCATTATACGGATTCACATTCACACGCGAACGCGGGTGGGATTAGGATTGGGATTGGAGGAGGGCGAGAACGAGGAGGGTTTAGTTTTATGTAGGTTCCAATGGCTACGTTGGTGTTCTATGGGACTATAAAGGACAGCACAATAGAAATAAAATACGATGAGAATGGGAATTAAGGAATGAATTGGGAACTTTATTTTAGATTAAACTTTTATTCCAACTTTTATTTCTTTTTATGTTTCGCTACGGAACACGGAAATCACATTCGGTAGAAATTGAAATAGGCTAAAGCAGTAGAAGATATGAGCGCGGGGTAAGGCGGTGTGAAAGGGCGATTCGGATTAACTCGATCCAATTAAAGTTTCTCGCTGCTGTTGCTTTTGCCGGTTTTGACTGCTTTGCCGACGGAGACGAAGCCGATGACGAGGAGGAGACTGAGTAAGCAGATTGAGCCGAAGTACGTAGGATTTCATCCCTTGAGCCTTAGCGGAAACTGATGATAGTATAGTTTTGTTGGAAGGCAATGGAGCTGGCGCTACTGCTACTGCTGCATTTGATGTGGCCTATGGCTGGGGGGGAGTTTAGCCTCATCTGTGTATGCACTCCTAGTAAATCAAAGCAAGAAAGAAAAATATAAAAATAATTGAAAAACATCCAACAGAAATGTAAAATCCCTTTCGTGTTCGTAATCGTAATTTGTCGTTTAATGTTGTTTTTTTTTTTTGCTGTTGTACCGTCCTGTTGTTATGTTGTATATTGTCGTGGTTGTTTCTCGTTTTAATGGAGGCAGACCATGAAAAAGATTCTTAAGCAGAAAAAATGAAAAAGAAACGTGTAAACGATATGAAGCAGTTTGTGGCTCTAGAGAAAGGGTTAAATGCAGGTTTAGTGTTGCCGATTTGCGTGGATGATTTTGCATTGTTTTATTTCCTATTATTGTTTTGCCATTAAAGGCTTTTATTTTCAGGGGTTACTTGCAAATTTATATAATTGTATGCACAGCTTTTGATAATTAAATTACATTAACAAATAACAAAAATATAACTGATAAAAATCCAATTATTTTTTTATTTTCGTACGTTGACAAGCAAGAAACAATTTGTGTTCTTTACTTTTTTAAATGAATTCTAGAAAATAATGTATTTATAAAGTGAAAAATAAAAAAATACAAAATAAACTCAGGGCGCAACAGCTTCTTAAGAACTCTTAACCATTTCCTTGTGCGTTTTGTCGGCTGGAATGGAAGAGGCATGAGAAGCATTGTTCATAACATAAGATACTCTTGGAGCATTTGTCACTTCCGCGCAAGAGGGAATATCCTTGAAAACAAAACAAATGTTTTAATTTTTTAGGTGGAAGCGTCTGCGTTTCGAACCCAGACCTCCGGCTTGAGTGTCCAACGCAATAACCATTTTACCTAGGGTTCTACAATATAATAAATATCATTGGAGAATTTTGAAGTATTTGCTGGCTCACGACATTTCAAATGTAATTTATGTAGATATTGGCCCAGCCTGATACAATGATTCGTATTAGGTATTACAAAAAGCTATAGAGCGTGTAGGTTGGGCTTAGGCGAAAAATCATATAAGAGGGCGGTCTATTTCCCCCCGCTTGGCCGGCAGGGTAATTTCCTAAGAAAAAAATACTTAAAACAGGAAAAAACAACGGTAACAATGTAAAGTGCCATTCTATACCTTTTTAAAACCTGTTATTATTTTTTTAAATATCCAGCATCTAATTAGCATTCAACAAATTGACAAAGCACTGGATTTATCCTATTCTATCTTTATTTTCATTGAGAGCACCTTATTAACCCATTCTCTCCTATTGTACTTTTTAAAAAACAGTAAAATGAGTTTTACAAATGGCCATTTAACAGCATGCTATGAAATAAAAATCATCTTTTTTAATTTGTTTTCACAAGTCAATATTATTTGAATTTTTTCAGATACTTTAATCGCAGTAGGCTGTTGTCCAATTGTCTTTTCGTAGAAAGCATTCTGAAATATTTCTCTTTTTGTTTCCTTCAAAAACATTTGTGGTCATATAAACTTCAATTTACAAAATATTAAAAATAATTTTTTGATTTTTATTTGAAACAAACATCAAGTTTACGAGTATACAAGTTCCTTCATATTTTTGTGTGTACATACGGAGGTAAGCAATACCAAAGTTTGATGTACTTTCAAAAGTACAATGGGATCATGCATGCATTATTTTTCTAGTGATCAGAATGGTTTTTCAAACTATCCCTGTCAAAAACTTTTATGGTAAACGGTTTCAAAATCTGCTCTGGGAGAACTGCAAAATAATACGCATATCGTCAACGCTGATATCGTCATGATTCCTCTACCGGTGGACTACGTGACGGACGAAGAGGATTTAGATGAAGACAATATGAGAACAACGAAATTACCACTAGGTGTTCCAGGTGAGGTTGAGGTTTTTGTGGGAGCTTATTCAGCGGCTGACGATGACGGATTCGAAAGCGATGATGACATCCCATTATCAGAGTTTAAGAAGTCGGAGAAAATCAATTTCTTCAGCCGAGTTCCAACGAACCGAACATAGCAAAGATGGATTTGGCGCCTACTGTGGAGCTAAAAAGTCTCCCGCTAAGTTCAAGAGTGGTTCTGGACCTCCTCAAAAACATAATGTCCGAGTGACCATGTTATCTTTTTTGATAACTTCTTCACAAGCTATGAGCTATGAGCAAGCTATGAAAATCTTAAAAGATAAACTCTTCAGAGCAACGTGAACGGCTCGCGACAACCGACTTAGAAAATGTCCTTTACAACTTTACAAAGACTTTCAAAAACATAGTAGTAGTTTTGATTACCAATTTGATTCCACCCATAAATTGCTTTTTGTAAGACGGAAGGACAACAACATAGTTACAATAGCCACAAATTACTATGTGATCGAACCGTGTGATATTGTGAAAAGGTGGAGCAAGGAGCAACAAAAATAGTGAATACACCCCAGCCTCTTTTGGAACATTTTCACCTCCATGCTTTCGTTCACTGTTTCCAATGCCTGGACGCTCCACAAGCTGACGAATAATTATAAAGGTGATCTACTCGAATTCACCAGAGCAATGACTCTTCACTACGTTAGGTTCCACACTCTCAATGCAGGACAAGGACAACCTAAGCTAACTGTCAAGCGAAGCATTGCGCAGAGTCCAGGATACTAATTCTTCCCCAAAAAATTACCAAATCAATTCAGATGTCCACAGTGCCATCTAGGATCCAAATGGTGCATTGTACTACATAAAGTATACCTTCATTACCAACAACGTAAATTTTTTTCAAAAACTTTTTTTGTAAAAATGTTCGTATTTTAACCTCAACAAACATAAAATACCACAAAAATAAGATTTTTCCAATTTTAAATACACTTGGGAGTTAATGGGTTAAGCAAATCAAGTTAAAATTGACTTGTCAATTTTTAATACTATGGCGGCCACGATCCATCTGCTGAGGTCAAGATTACAATTTTTTTTTTTCAGGTAAAATATTATTTCGATTGCCTCATTTGTGAGAAGCCAGTACTCTGTCATTTCCTTAAACGGAATACATAGTAAACTGGAATTTTGAATTTCTTAATACAGGGTGTGATTAAGGGCGTGATTCTTGGGTATATTCTAAGAATATAATCGTTCTACACTAAAGGCCTATCTCCAATTTTTTTTTTATCATATATCGGGAATTTAAGAAATGGTTTACTTTAGTGTACTCCGACCAATGTTAACGGTAACTGCGCTGTTATTAATGATAGAAATGATAGATTTAGGCCTTTGTTTTTAGAAGAAATACTAGCCTTTGAAATCGCGTATAAACAGATTTGATATCTTATCTCGGTCTTGAGATATCCAGTTTCTAGGATGTTCCGTTTTTCTTGCCCAAAAGTTTCTTTTTAAAAATGCAATAAAATAAACAAAATTAATTTTGTGCATGTATTATGGCATTGTTGGTAAGAGTAAACATTCCCATTAATTATGGAACACAACGTCGTTCAAATGGCTGCCTCGGCTGGCTTCGCAGTAGCGCATTCTGTCACTCCAATTTTCCAAGATCTTTTTGAATGTTTCGGGCTGTAGCCTTAAGTGCTTGAATCGTTTCCGGATTGTTGGCATAACATCGGTCCTTCACGGTTCCTCACAAAAAAAGTACAAGGGGTCAAATCGCAGCTAAGAGGCAGCCAATTTACAACGCTAAGACGGCTTATAACACGATTTGGGAATTTGGTGGGCAAAAGATCGATTGTGGCATGAGCAGTGTGGCATGGCGCGCGATCCTGCATAGACCAGAGGTCGTCTTAATCCATGTCTTCGATTTCAGTAAAAAAAAAGGTCGGTTAATATGGCTCTGTAACGACCACCGTTGACCGAAACCACCACTCCAGAATCCGCACCAAACTGTCACCCTCTGTGGATGCATTGGCTTCTGGACAATGCGGCTTTCTTAAGCCCCAGATGCGGCAATTTTGTTTGTTAACGTAGCCGTTAACTCGTCAAAGAGATGATTTTTCGCCCAAAATCGTTGTTCAATTCAAGCTGCTCTAATGCCCAAATTGCGAAACGAGTCAATTGGACCTTGTAAGCGAATAATCCAAGGTCTTTGTACAGAATTCTCTTCAGACTAGTGCGTGAAATGTTAAGCTGTTGAGATCGATGGCGAGTAGATGTTCGTGAATTAAGTCTCACGGTTTTTCGTTTAGATGTTTATACATTTTTATATGTTTTTTTAACAGTACGTTCGCGCTAGTCCTGCCTCCTCCCTTTCTTATAACCATTACTTTTGATATGTCCACAATAACAATAAGATTCCAAACCTTACAGAATTCATGAAGCTTTTAAGACTAGCTGTAGAGTTTCATGTGAGTAAGCCATCATCACTACATCAAATAAACGCCACAAGGCAGACAATAAACCAATTCAACCATAAAAAGTGTAAATAGATTGCACAGCCTTGCCTGACTTCCGTTTTGGATGTAAGCCACTCAGATTTATCTGCACCATTCCATACGGCCGATTTCGTTTCTCGATATATATTTTGAATAATTTAAAGGTCATCCCAAGACCGTAATACCTATACATTAAATCATCCCGGATAACCTTGTCGAACTTGATCTAAAGTGGAATAGCCCGATCTGAAGTCCGCTTGAAATTCGCTCATAAGGTTAGTTTTTTTGCGATCCACATTTTAAGTACACTCTGCAGTGTTGCGGTGAAAATTTTGTAGGTGGCATTGAAAAAGGAAATACCTCTGTAGTGTTCGCAAAATTCGTTGTACAACCTCTCTTATAAATAGCTTCCTTATATTGTTTACTTATTATTATTATACAATAACTTCGTTCATTAAGCCAGTCAGCGTTTAAATAAGATTATTTTTTACATACTTGTAAAATTCGACAGATATTCTAACCCACCCAGCTGCTTTGCCATCTTTGAGTCTACTAACAATACAGGAAACCTCTTGTGAAGTAAGAGGCGGGTCTAAAATAGGGTCGTAAAATCTATAGTGTACTTGATAGTTGTTGAATTAACTCAAAGTATTTTGGGGTACACGCAAATTTACGACGTCAGGTGTCGGTTTTTTTTTTTTTTGTTGCTGTTTTCATTATTTATTATGGGATCCTCTGCATGTAGTTGATAATTTTAAGCTTGAATCTCTGTTGAAGTTTTTGTACTTCTTTATTTCTATCGCCTCTTAACAATTTCCGGCACATAAGATTTTACAACTCCGATAAACTTGGCTTGATCAAACCAATTAAAGTGACCTGCATTGTCAGCCAGATGTTCATATGTCGCAGACTTTGTGATGATATTGTTTTGGATGCCTTAAACGTGTTCATTCAATCGGATTTTTATATCTCTCTTCGTTTCCCCAATATACAAGGAACCCAGTACACTCCATAATTTTGGAGTGCAATTCTGTCTTTCGGTGGTCTCATGAGTTGACGAACTTTGGTAGGCGGTTTGAAAACGGTCGTTACACCAAATCCATCAGTACTACTTTTAATGTAGATTAAAAAAAAAAACCTTTTTGGTTTTAGCTTCCAGGATCTTTGCCTAGAGCTATAGCCATTATTCTGAAGTGTCATGTCTACATGCTTCAACTCCTGCTGAATGTGTTCAGAATTACAAATACTCTGAGCTTGATTCACAAGAGCCGACACTACAGATGTGAAATTAACTAGATGGGGATGGAATGTAGCATGCAGATATTTATCTGCATGAGTGTCTTTTCTGAACACTTTGTGGCCGATAGAGCCATCCTGCTTCATTATTATTTTAACGTCCAAAAATGCTAGTGAGTTTTCTTTTTCTCTTTCCATTGTAAATTAAAATTTTCGGGAATGATTTAAGGCATATGTCGATTAACTTCAATAATTTAGAGTTGTAATCAGACCTTGTCAGTTTCGATTTTATTTCACTTAGGCTCCAATCGATTGGGACATTGATGAACAAGAAACGAAGATATCTGGTTTGATGTTGGGTGTTAAAGCTGCTGGAAATAGTTTTGTTAAACTGGGGGACTTAGATTGATGTCACCAACATTTTTTTTTTAAATTTAAATTGGGAGCTAAGCTTCAAAACTCTAAAGATTCAAAATACAATTCCTGTTTTTTTTTACATAAGACTTTAAACCTATGATTGGCTTTTAAAAATGATTCTTTTATAAAACTGCTACTGGCTTTGCAAAAAGTTTTCGCCAAGCATAGGGCACATCTCTTGCTTTTTTCCAATTTTCATCGAACCAGCGCTCCTTGAATGCTATGCGTTTTTTCCCAGTCTGCTATAATAATATGCTAGCTTAGTTATTTATTACTTTTAGTTCATTGTAGTTCTCGACTTCAGGATTTTATAGGACCACACCTATTTAGTACTTTATAGGTGTGCTTTTTGTGACTATGTTTCATGGGTCTATAGATACTCGTAAATGGTGTGAGTGAAAGATCGTTTAAGTTCACATCGATTAGCGCTCGCCGGTGAAATTGAAAGCCTAACCAACGTCGTTTTCGTTACGAAGTAGTACTGACAAAAAATGATGCCATCGCCAGTCCAAAATTCGCACCAAAAAGTAATTTTCTGTGGATGCATTGGCATCTGGTGAACCTCGCGTTGGTTGGCGTATCGTCCATGTGAATGTGTATCATGTGAAATCAAATTGAAAAACATTTCTAATTTCACTCGAAATTAAGCTTCATGTTGCCAAGAGTTAGATGAGATTCCTTGGCGCCCTATGCTTCACACGGGGTCAAAGAAATAGATGATGGTTTGTTAACAAAGCGTAATTTTTAATAGTATACCTCTTAGCATAATGGTGAGAGTGTTGGAATATCATGCAGAAGATCTGTGTTCGATTTTCAATTTGAATTGAACATTTATATTATTATTAATGCAAAATAGTTTTAATCTTTAGTGTACGAAATTTGGTGTTCGTTCCAGCGATCTAACTTGGACTCATTGGTTGACTAGTGAGGATGACAATTTATTCAATTTTTATAAAGTTCACTTCATTTTTAAGGTGCAAATAGTGGAACTACTGCAGGAGTTTTTTTTTAAATTATTATAAAGTAGAAACAGTTCTTATCCTCGTATAAAATGTTTTTATTTAACGGGCGTTTTCGAGAATTTCTATTATAACTTGTTGATGAGAAAAGAAATTCTCAAAAGCGTTCATTAAATTAAGAACAGTTTGTACGAGAACATTAAAAAATATATCTTACTAGCGGTCCGGTACGTGCTTCGCTACGTATAAAGTGAAATAATAAAAAAAAATTATTTGCAACATCAAATTCATTTATTCAAACAAAAAAATATTTTATTAATTGCAAGCTATTTTAAAACTTAATCCAAAACATTTGGATAAACAATATTCTTTGTTTTTCCATTTTGGGCATGAATAAACAAACGGCTGGGGGTACCGACTCTGGAACAGGCAACATAAAGTTGACCATGTAAAAAACATGATTCTTCCAAACTCACACCACAAACGTGAAGTATTTGCCCTTGATCCTTGTTGATGGACATCGTAAATGATAAACGCACAGGATATTGTAATCGTTTGAACTCAAATGGCATATCAGTTGGAATCATAGGGATACGTGATATCAAACAAACTTCTCCTATTGATTTAGCAGTTAAGATTGCAGCTTTAATCAAATTTGGCAATAACTTTTTCCGATCGAATAGTTAGAATAGCTAAAATCAATGACATAACAATGAAATAATGAAATATAATCCACTTGCATTATTGGAAACGGCTTACATGATTGTGTCATATACGATGAAGTTCCGAAACATGTTGCAATTGCTCATTTCTGCGATGAAGTACAATATCACGGGATTGAAACTGATCACCAAGAATTACAATTGCAACCTCATCAATTGTGGGTGCATTGAATCGCCTTGCATGCTCTCCAAAAGGTGTTCTATCAGCCCTTATTACGATTTTGTGATTATCAGATGGCATACGATCGAGAGCAATTTTGAACAATTGAACTAATGCGTTATGCTGATGGAAAAACGTTTGTAGCTCACGAATAATTTCTCGTCTTGTATTCGAAACAATTGCACAACGTTGATTCAATTCACGATTTTCATCACCAATAAAATAAATTTGCAAAAATTGATGATCAGCGTCGAAGTATGGCAATAACGAACCAGCTTGATGATGAATCTGGCCCTGAATCTGTAACATGTATGCAATTTTAGGTAGATGTTGGATCAGAATTTTTAAAACTATCGAATACTTTATGATTCAGATTGATATAAACATGGGACAATCATGTTGAAATATTTAGCTTAAACGCCGAATTGTGTTGTTGAATATGGATCAAAAAGTGATTCGACGTTTGAGATGTCCCAAAAATAAATGAATACATACAATGGTTTGGGTGGAGTTTCTAATGCTGGAAATCTCACTTTGCCATTGGCACAACACATACCGGGCGTTTCACGTGGAAAGTTAGCCGCATCACAATGTGGACTGTTGTAATTAAAAGCAGCACGCATCATTTTAGCCAAAAGAGCAGCACGACGTATTCGTGATCGGCGTGCAAGGTTCAGTACAGGTACAAAGTCAACAGATCTATTTCGTGCATTACGTTTACTGCGATGCATTAGCTTGTGCGCGTTCATCTGCAGTCTGTGATCGACTTAGTAATGCCATATCATTTGCATTACGCGTTCGCCAACCTATATTTGCTCGCCCGGCTTGTGGCATTATTCCTTCATATAAAAAAGAATAAATCAAATTAAAAATATATGTTTCAATTTGACAGCAAAATCCCCACTAACAAAATGATCCGACATTTATTGAAATCATTTGTTACAAAAAATGTGATAAATGAAGAACCACTCGACCGATTTTGTGCAAACTTCGCATAAACCATCTACTAAATAGTCCAAACAAAGCCTTAACATTTGGTTTGGATAGGTAAGCCCGTTCTTGAGTTATAGAATTACAACGAAAAGTGGCATTGATTTTTATATATATAGACTAGCCGCCCGTGCTCGCGTTGCTAACTACGAATATTTTTTTTTCTCAGATCCCCTTGAACACACACAAAAAATTTCATCAAAATCGGTCCAGTCGTTTAAGAGAAGTTCAGTGACATACACACTCACAGAAGAATTATATATATTAAGATAAGATTTAAATTTTGTAACATTAATCTTGGAAAATTTTGTGCAGAGTCTGACATTTCTACAAAAAGTTTTTTTTTTTTTAAGAATGTTTAAGAAACGTAAAGAATCAAAAAAGAAGCATTAACTATAAGTGTGCTGTTTGTATTTTGAAGCCGTAACATTTTTGTATAGGCATACTTCTTTGCTTCATTTTTGCTTAGAGAAACTGAATTTATTTTATTTAGATCTGGTAAGGATTCCATCCAGTTGAGTTTTCGTAGGGCGTAACTTGCAAAACTTTTTTGGACACTCTCAATTCTTAAAGTGTTGTTATCTTGAGTATGGTGACCAAACAACTCAGCAATATTACAAAACAGATTGAACATAAATAAAGTCGTCAAAGTATAACATCGAGTTCCGTTTCAAAAAACCTAGCAAAGAATTACATTTACAAACAATATAATCTATGTGATATTTGAAGTCTAATTTTGAATCAAAAAGCACTCCAAATTCAGTAATAGCATAAACTTTGTGAAGACATATATGATTTTAACCATTTTAAGAAAATTTGATACAATTTCAATTTGTTCACCTTTTGTATGAGGAGACCGTGATGTACACGATCAAAGGCTTTGACAAAACCATGATGATTAGAGGATAACGATTACTTATCAGGCAAAGAAAGTCTTTGAGTGACCATTTTTTCAAAAAGTTTTCGACTCTATTTTTCCTGGAATGCTGAACATTGCGGCAGCTAGTATAAAGGAACTGTCCTTCTTAACTTCACATTACTGTTTAATTAATTATCTGCATAAAATATTTGCTTAAAGTAAGTATACATGCTTTGTGTTAATTCCATGATCCTAATTCATTATTGGTAACTTAAGGCATCATTTTAACACATTTGCTTATACTCGTGAATTGTATGTCGACCTTGGGATAGTTTTAAGTGTTTGCTTTTATTTGGTTAAAAATATTTGTATGAACAGCAGTATCCTTCAAGTTATAAGAAATAGAAGGCCAAAGTTATTGCTTAAAAAATGAAAGATAAAATATTTATGCAAATCTGTAAATACCGCAAAAGAACTACAAAATACAATTTGAATAGAAATAGTAAACTAGGCAACCCTAGCGGCACAACCCTTTCTCAGAGAATGCAGCGGCCAAATGGATATTTTTAGGTTCAGTTTGGCCACCGCAATGCATTTTTCAATACTCTAGTTGGTCCTTAACTCCGATAATTCTGAAAATTATTATTAATTCTTTAAATTTCCTAGCAAATTGCTTCAGTCATCCGATTTCTTCTTCGATTTTTCACATGAAACCAAGCACAGTCAGACGTCAAGCAATTATTAATTACAGATTGTCTCTTACCCCTGAAAACAGCTGCTGGCTACAACTTGTCTGCCACTGCTCCTGCTTTTGCACACAGATAGAAATTCAGAAGAAAACGTCAAAAATTATACAAAATTCGAATATGTGCACTCGTTTACTCATTCACACAGAACTATGGATTTTTGCCTTCGTTTTGCTATTTTTTCAGCGTATAAACAATTTTATCATTTTTTACTAATACTATTCACACTGGGCGAAAGATATGCTTCTGAATCGCAAATAGACGCACTAGCTACAGGAACATTTTGAAAAATAAACAAAAAAAACCTGCCAGACAGGCGGAGCTGCTTGTGAAAAAATGTAAATAAATGCACTTCCCTTGGCGACGCGCTTAAACTATAGCATTCGTCGCGTTGTGCACAATTGTTGGAGGATTTATTCGAAGTGGTTTGATTTTAATACGAATTTAATTGAACTATTCGGCCACTTTTCACGTCCGGAGATTCCGATAAAGTGTCGGGGCAAATATTACAGAATTTCAGAGCCACTCAATTTATTTTTGTCCGCCGAATACATCAACGACCCGCCATGTTGTTGTAAACTGACGGCTGGCTGAGGTTGACAGAAGAAAAGTCATGTTCTCGTTCCAAGGATGGCATTTGAGTGGAATGAATTCCAAGATATTTGGAAAGGAAATTGACAAATGGAAATGGTAACTAGTTCTTGAGGGAAATTAAGAGCGCTGTTGCTTAATTGTCTTTGTAGGAAAAGGGCGAGTGGTAAGAATTTATTTTATTTAATACAATTGTGTAATACTACGTTTACACCAAGAGATAATCCGAGAATTAAGGCATGAGATTTTTGTGGTGTTTCCACCGCACTAGATTAAAAAGAAGATTAACTTTAACAGAAAAAATGCTAATGGTGATTCAAGTTTTCTTATAAAGTGTAAGTGAGAGAAAGGAAGTTTCATTTTGCCAAACGATGAAAAATCATCGAGATAATTGAGCACGATATAGATATATTATGTATGTAGGTTAAATTTTTTTGACAAAATTCTACAAACGAGCTGCGATGTGACTACAGCACAGTGTAGTATGTATTTTTTCTTATTTCTATTTCTATTGTAGCTCCGAAAAACGACTCTAGCTTTTTATTCTAGTATGGGTAATGATGATAATCAAATAAAAATAAAATGATAGAGATCAGGGGGTCAATTCTGTATCTGTGAAACTGTGAAGTGATAAGTTTTTTCACAACTTCACCCCTATCCGATTCGTAATTTATGAAAAAAATTAATAAAATGTCAAAATATTTTCAAATATTAAATTTGTTTTCACACTCAAACGATTTTGTGAAAAGCCCTGATAAAATATGAAAATTACAAAAACAAAATTATACTCAAAAATGAGTATCGTATATCAAAAATGAGAGCGTTTCTCATTTTAGTACTTTTTAGTACATGTTTGGACAAACTTATCAGAATGAGTTCCAGAATCGCATTATGTGAGTTCATGAAATGTAAAAATGAAAAATGGCTGTGAAAACTGAAATGGTAACTTGTTTATCACTTCACAGTTTCACAGATAGAGAATTGACCCCCAGAATGGCAAAAATGTTATGTATTCTTCTCTTTTTGTTTTGCGTTCCATTTTTTTTTAAATTTGTTGTAATTTTTCAATACACTAGTGACACAATTTCTTGGAGTCTGCTCAATGACGCTTTTAAAGTCGAAAGAAAAAAAGAAAGATATCTACGAGAGTAGATATATCTGCCCTGTGATGAGGGATACAACTATTTAAAACATTATTCTAATCGTATCTTAGATTAAGCAAACTTTATTTAATATTTTAAAGGTGAAAAGAATCTTATGACTGCATTAGAAGATGGAAAGTTAATTGCAGCTGTTTTATTCATTGCAGTATAGCCAGCGCAGCATTCAAGTGCGAATAAAACGATCAAACTCACTCCATATATGTCAATTTCAGTTTATATTTCAATTATATTTCAATGGTGGCCATTATTATAGAAAGTATTAAAATCTGATGTCAAAACATGTATGTGCATATGTTAAACTCTAAAATTTAATGCATAGCGCCATTTTCAATTCAATAATTTAAAGTTCTATCAGCAGCACAACTGCCATTTTTTTTGCTGGCTTCTTTTTCGCCAGCAATCAAATTATTGTTGTTTGTCGAGGGAAATTTTGCGGTGGTGCTCGAGATACAAATATTTCACTTAGACAACGGTCACCATTTTCATCATCATCATCATCATTTTTATAGATCTCGTTTGAGGAGGGTTACGCTATAGCGTAGCGACAGTAAACAGCATTGAGCTTTCGAAGTATTAGATTCTACACGATTTTTGATTCTCCTACCATACGCTGCTGTTGGAAGTCTATATCCGAAGAAGGCAAGAATGGCTCAAAATAAGTTCTGACGAATGCCGTAAGCTAGTAAGCTCTATGCCGAAACGAATAGCAACAGTCATAAAAGCGAGGGGTGCCCGTACAAAATATTAAATTTTCTTTGATAAAAAAAAAAATTACAACATTTCTGCATACTTGTTTTTTTTTTAATTTTACTTGGTTTTAAAATTATGACATCTTTTTGGGGGTGCCTAATACATTTGGCCAAGACTATATATATTGTAAATGCATGGACCGTATCAAAGGTGAATGAGAACCTTTTACAATCGAGAGGAAAATTCTCACGGTGATTTTTGGTCCGTCTTGATGGAGATGGAGAGTGTAGGAGAAGACATAACTACGAACTGTGCATACGGGCTGTACAGCGACACGAACCTAGTCAAACGAATTAAAGTTCAATGACTCCGATGGCTGGTTCCTTTAGAGTGAATGGATCTAAAAAATCCGGCCTGGAGAGTCTTTGAATCCAATCCGGAGGGATGGCACAATAAAAGACTCTAGTGTTGCACACAGGTAGGAGGGACCTCAACTGAATTAGCGTGCGAAACACGAGACAGCTAACTAGGGGCCGAGTTGTCACTTTTTTTTTTAACTTTTTCGAATATTCTCTTTATGAGTTTTTATTTTTTTTAGGACAAAAATAACGGTATCTGCCATTTAACCATTATGGAGTCTTATATGTTTCTCTAAATAAACTATAGGGCACGAGTACGATAACTTGGCCGCCAAGATTTGATAACGGGTTTTTGTAGAGGGGTAAAAAACAAGCACTTTTTAATGGAAGAGGGGGTCTATCTACCCCCGTTTAGGAGGTAGGGGCACTTCTGGAAAAAATGATTTATATTGAAAAAAAATATTAAAAAACAACGGCAACACTTACAATAAATTGCTGTACTGCATTTTAAAGCCAGAAGTCTGTTCTATAATCCTTCATTTAAATTAAATTACTTATGCCAATGATTTTTGAGAAATTCACATTTAAAGTCCAAATTTTGATTAAAAAAAAAACGTGAAAAAAAAGTTTAGACCGATTGTTTTCAAAATTGTGAAAAGAAATTGTAAATAAGCTTATATGCGTTCAGTTTTTAATCGAACACAAAAAACCGCATGGTTCTATGTCTTCTAGTTTTTGAAAAAATTGAAAATAACTAAAACTATACTTTTCTATAAAATGTTTGATATTTTTTGCTTGCTTACATAAATAAATCAGTCCTAGCTTCCAATATTACAATATATAAACAGTAAGTATGCAACCCCCCTGCTTGGCGGCACACTATAGGATTTGGGGTAGGTGCGAGGTTGGGTGCATGCAAAGTTTCTTTTGCATTCACAGAATCTGTATTTAAAAAAATTCAAATTTATTCTATTTATCCAATGTCCACTAAATACATATAAAATACAATAAACGATCTTGAAAACCAAAATAAACTTCCGACCATGTTCACCAATACATGGCACTATTTTTCTATCGAAAATACTGCCTAGAAAGGAAATATAAGGACGACTGGGGTTCGCAAATAATAGAGTTTTTATCAGATGTAAAAAAAGTTTACCCTTGTTATACCGATGGTGATATATGTGAGGGTTTACAGTTAAAAGACATCGATCCTCCCACCCTTCAGAGCAAAAATTTAGAAAGTGTTTTACCGCCAAAACATCCTCGGCTTCCCACCATAAAAGAGTAACTCAACGAACTCGACAGTTATAGTACGAACGATGGCTTTATTGACGAGACTTACACACCTTTTTAATACATTTTGACCTTTTTTAACTAACTATGACTGACTAACTCCTGACTAACTGACAAAATAACTGACCCAACTCCTCATGGTGCATTCTGGGTAACGCTAAATGAATTGCGGTACTGAACTAACAAAGATTCATTATGTTTATTAACATTAATCCTTAAAATGGAATCACCGTCACCGCCAAAAATCGGTGTTTAATTTTCGATTTTCTCAAAAACTAAAAGACATAGAACCATGCGGTTTTTTGTGTTCGATTAAAAACTGATAGATACATAGAACACATATAAGCTAACTTACAATTTCATTTCACAATTTTGAAAACAATCGGTCTAAACTTTTTTTTCACGTTATTTTATCAAAATTTGGAATTTAAATGCGAATTTCTCAAAAACCATTGACATGAGCAATTTAATTTAAATGCAGGATTATAGAACAATCTTCTGGCTTTCAAACGCACTATAGCACTTTATTGTAAGTGTTGCCGTTGTTTTTTAATTTTTTTTTTTTTTTCAATTTAAACCATTTTTTCTAAAAGTGCCCCTACCTCCTAAACGGAGGTTTTCTCAAAAACCAGAAGACATAGAACCATGCGGTTTTTTGTGTTCGATTAAGAACTGATAGATACATGAAACACATATAAGCTAACTTACAATTTCATTTCACAATTTTGAAAACAATCGGTCTAAACTTTTTTTTCACGTTATTTTATCAAAATTTGGACTTTAAATGCGAATTTCTCAAAAACCATTGACATGAGTAATTTAATTTAAATGCAGGATTATAGAACAATCTTCTGGCTTTCAAACGCAGTATAGCACTTTATTGTAGGTGTTGCCGTTGTTTTTTAATATTTTTTTTTTTTCAATTTAAACCATTTTTTCTAAAAGTGCCCCTACCTCCTAAACGAGGGGAGATAGACCCCCCCCTCCCATAGTAAAAAGTACTTATTTTTGACCGCTCTACAAAAACCCGTAATCAAATCTTGGCGGCCAAGTTATCGTACCTACTCTCCCCCTTATTAGTTATTCTTATTATCTATACTTACAAAAAATGATTTAAAAAATTTTAACCAAAAAACAAACACAAAAATTAATGAAGAAGAAGTAAAGAAAGTTGTTTGTTAATTAAAAAATAATTTTAAAAAACAATTTTGGATTCCTCATGAATTTCCAGCAATAGGCGGCAGAATTATAATTTTCCATATTTTTCGGAAAGCCAATGCAGTGGAGACACTCGCACCACGGCGGCATTTATGAAATGCAAACATTTAGCCCCAAATCTAAGACGCCTAAAAAGTAGTCTAGCTGAAAAAAACTTAGGCGCAGCTGCTACACAGCAATTTCAAAGAGGAAACAAATCTCCTGCTGACTTTTATCATAAAAACGTAAGCATTTCCACTATCATACGCGCAATAACGTGCATCTATTCCTCCTATTTAATTCTTTTTGTATATCCTTGAAGCTCGAACAATTTTAATCATGTCAAGGACAGTCTGAACCCCTTTAACGTGCGCACAGTATTCTATTCTACATCGACAAGGAAGAACGAATGGATCGCACTTTTATTTTAAGTGACAATGCTTACACAAAAAACACCCCCATTGCCAAATAGTCTTCTTTAACTCCTGGTTTTTGAAGATTTATGGGGGCGATCACGTCTTCTAAGTATAATAGGAAAATATTCTGTTAAAATGACTGTTCAAAATTAACAACAGATAACCCTTTATACATGTTAAATTACATGAGATTGTTGAAATTTAACCCTTATTAAACTAGTGTAACCTTCCAAAGATAATATCAGAGTGGTAAAAGGTCAAGGTAGGAATAATCTCATAATCTCGCGAAGAGATTACGAAAGCATTATTTAAAATGTTTCACAGCTCACAAATTATCAAATTTCACCCCAAGCATTCGTTAAATCCCTCAATAAATAACGAAAAATAGTATCACTAACATACAAAACAGCGAAAAACGCCTCAAGCAAAAATGACTGAACCTTGAAATTAAAGATTTTTATTAACATATTGTCTTAAGAGAAGTGTATGGAAAAAGAAAATTCAAACTTCCCAGTTGATTCAAACACAATTTGAGGATAATAATCTACTTTCATAATGATTATTTTGTCGGGGTGAAGGTAATGGCTGGGTAGGGATACGAGAAATCGTTTTAAAATACAATTTAGTTTGCTCTCTCCCTAGTTCATCGTTCGTCATTTCAGCATATTTATGTATATGGAACCATGAATCAAAGAATAAAGTTCTTTCATTCATGACATCTTTGGATACAGGGTTTTGTTAAAGAATGGATAAGCCTGAAATGCCTTACATTAGACTTTATGACCATTCTAAATAAGATAGAAAAAAATATTTCCCAGACAGAATAAAAGATATGTGCATTTGTTTTTTCAGTGTATTAGTATTTTCCTTATGCAGAAGAAAATGATTTTTGAAAAATTGTCATCATCTCTGTATACTTAAATGTATCAATATTTCAAAATGCTATAACTTGTAATAGTGCCTAGAGCGAGAAGGTAACAACACAAATCAATTTGGCTTAAGCAATTTCGAGTTCTTAGAAGTTTTAAAAAAATAACCCATTCTTAAATCGATATTTTTCACAAAATGGTTTTGATGAAAAAAACATAGGGTAAACCAACCAATCATTGCCACCTTAAAGTTACTCAACACTTATTCAGCTTATACGAGTATAACTTATGGGAATTAAGTAACGAGTTTTTTTTTTAATTTTTAATTATATTTTCGTTTAGTGAAAAACTTTAAATACCATATTTTTTATTAAAATTAATAAATAATTTATAAAAAGTAAAACAATGTCCTTTTACCAATGATTGGCAACATTTTCCAATCATTGGCACTGAACAAACCAATGATTGGCACATTGATTTTTCATAATTCTTAAAGTTTATTAAAACCAATAAAAACAAAATAAACAAACAATATAACTCTATTATAAAATTTAATAAATAAAAGGCAATTTATTTTTATAATTATATTTGAGTCTTTTAAGTTACATTATGCTTACATTAAGGCCGAGATAGAAAAAATTAGTTGTTTTGAGCATTTAGTATGGCAAGTTGAGTGCCAATCAAACCATTGATAGCTTTCTTCGGGATTCTTAAAAGTTTCCGATTATGATGGAATTCGTGATAGAGCTGAGTACCATTTGTTTTCTGTGCTAAAATTTTTAAAAATATATTCTTCGGATTCAACAGAAAAAAAAATTTCGAAAACAGAAAATAGAGAGTTTTTTCTTATGATTCATTTTCGATATGATTGAGTTAAAAAATATGAGGTATCTAAAGAAACGTAAGAAGGAGAAAACTCAAATACAATATTATTAAAGTAGGTGTGGCATTAGACGAATTTCTAACAAAAATCCTAGATGTTGTACCTTACGTTCTAGACAATTCAAATTCATTTATAAAATATCAAGTCTCTAGAGTAACATAACAATTAGAAAACTTAAATAAAATAAAATTAATCATATTGGGCCTTAAATTCTGCACAACTTATCTGTCTCTAGACAAGGAGCAAACTCAAATATAATCCAATACGCGTGGCAGAATATGGATATAAAAAAGTTCAATTAAAGTCAACTTTAAGTTAAAAAATCTATCAAAATATCCACCCATAAAATGTCTAGGTTTTCTTAGCAATTTAAGTTGTTCTATGAGATTTTGAATGTTGGCTCTGTAGGGATTAAGCTATGACATATTTATTGTATAATGGTTCTTTTAGAAGAATATCATACCTTAATTTCGACCTCCTTTTACTTTCGTCGTCATCTGTGAGAATTTTATACTTCTTTTAATTTGTTGCTTGTAAAATAAATCTCGCCTACAGTTCTAGTGGTGATTAATCGCTTTTCTTCGTTGTGATTAATAAATTTCAAACACTGTAAAATTAATACAGGCAACAAACAAATCACGCTTAAAGTATTTATTTAAACAGCCTTATTATCAAATATAACCACAATATTAATTTGCTATCAATCAACGAAATTAATGAATATGTATTATGGTGATCGCTTATTAAAATGTTTGATTTAAAAAAAAGACAAAAGGAAATGTATTTGGAAAGAATGTTTTTCGGAGGAAACTATGATGAGAAAGAAAGCAAGCCAACACTCGCAAGGTATTACGATATGCTTCAACTCTATGTATTTTTGCGAAAATATGAAGGCAATCCGTTGAGTTCCACAATAATACCGTTCAATTTTTGCACAGATGCCCTTTGCTACTTCTGGATTTCTTTTCACTAACTCTAACAATTTTTCAATTTCTTTTCTGTTGCTTTCAACAATCTCTTTTATATAATAAAAGAAAATACAATATTCAATCTTAATTATAATCGTAAAACACAAAAAAAAAATAAATAAAAATTAGCAACATCAAATGCCAAAAAAAGAACCCTTTAACAATGTAATGATCAATATTTCGATGGGCTACAAATTATCAATTGATACTCATAATACCAAATTATCAATGAATTAATGAATTGATAGGTCATCTGCTTTTAAGTACATAATTGATATTATTTGATATCTGACAGTTTATTGGTGAATCGTTCACAGGTTGTGATTTTGACATTTTGTACTCACAGCGCAGTTTGGATACTAACGTCGTTATTTTTACTTGCAAGTTATGAATACGATGATAGCGAAGACTAAAAAAGTGGGTCTTGCAATTCTGTCTTTTAACTACTGCCTTAACGGCTCGGCCGATTTTCTTTAAACTTGGTAGATAGTATTTTAAATTTTTTCTTCCCATACGTTATTTTCTTTTTTTTTAAGACCGAAAATGACGGTACATGCCATAAATTTTTTGTTTTCGAAATTTTATACATTTTTTTTTTCTCAAAAACTATGCAACAGATTTAAAAAGAAAATTCAAACATTTCATTTAGTTAGGTTAGCTAGGAAATGGTTGAAAATTTTTTTTTCAAAAAATGGTTATTTTTGGTACACCCCTTGGAACCATTGTTTTTGCTTTGATTTTCTCAAAAACGGTACAACCGATTTTGATAATTTGTTTATGCTAAAGCTCCTCAGCAGTTTAAATATTATTGGATTCTTAAAACTTGAAAAATAAGTTTCTTAATATAAATTACAATATGTAAGAAAAAAGATGTTATTTTACCTCCATAAAAATGTTGAAAAATGGTTTTTGAAAATCGTATTTTTCTCGAAAACGGTTCCGAGAATTTTGCTTATATTTTTTTTCTTTTGATTAATTTTTACGATCTATAATTTAACAAAAAAAAATTTGAAATCAAGATATTACTGACTGTACCTACCATAGAATCGTTTTTTTTCATATTTAGAATTGTTTATAGAGAAGCTTCTAAAAAGTTTGAAAAACATTGCATTTCAAAAATATATTTTTTGAATGTTTGAAAAAAAAAAAATATTTTTTTTTTGGAAAATTCGATATCTCAGAAACGGATCAATATTTTGTTTTCGTAAATTTAATTTTTATTCGAGAAATAATAAGAACTTTAAATTGGCTTACTAAATTTTTTTCTTAAAAATATTTTAAAAATTTTGTATATAAAAGGTAATTTTTTTAAGAAACCAGTACATACTTATAATTTTTGTTCTTAAATAATCTAATATTTGCTTGAACCACATGGCATCCTATTTTTAGCTCCAACTACTACTGTTTTAGTCTATTGAAAATTTCATTGTATGCTTATGAACAGTTTTTCTCTAATAACATTCATTTTTGAAATTCTTAGACGTTTACATAAGAGCAAGTTCATGCGACCCAGTCGTGCATTTTATTTATCTTCTCTAGATAATGGACGATCGGTGAATGAAGGTGTACGAGATTGAAGAGAAATTGAAGAGTCCACAAGTTTTATTTTATCACATTGATCAGTGAATTCGATTTAACATGCATATTTGAACATGAAATTGATTTCCGCACGATGTGTGTGTGACGGAGTTCTTGTACCGTTTCGTCACCGTGGATGAAACATGGATTCTTCACATCACACCATAGACCAAGAAACAGCCGAAATAACATAATTCTCTTGGTGAATCGATGCCGCGGTGATATTCAGATAAATTTAACTTGTACATAAATAACGCAGAGCTGCTGGATCAATTCCAAGCCGATTTGAAGCAAAACTATGGCATTTGTCGAAGAAAAAAGTTCTTTTCCACCAGGACAATGGTCCTGCGAACAAGTCTGCAGTCGCAATGGCAAAATTCAATGAATCTGTAAACCATATTTAGCCACCCTGCTAGAAACGTTGTTATTTTCTTGGGTTTAACAAGGTTTCTTTGCTCGGATTCTCATAGACCGCAGGTAACAAAATTTATTCATAAATTAAGAACAAAGAAATATAAATTTCTCCTTCTCATTATTCGCTTTGCCCTGACTCTGAATCAAATTAAATTTGATATTATAAATACATATAAGAAGAAATTGTGAAGAAGTTGTGAATTTGACTATCGTAAAACGTATAACGAGTGATATTGAACGGTTATGGCTAAATCACAACCTCGCGTTCAGTCGGTCCGGCGTTAATGGGCGTTTGGTCGTATTTACGATTTTATGAGTCAAAAAGGTCGACCCCAGCATTTGTAAGGCGAAATTAAGCTTCAAACTACGAGCGTTGACTGACATTTATAAGTGACTTTGATAAGTACCTACTTAATTGAAATTTTTCAACAAATTTTGTTATTGATAAATGTATATAATACTGGGTATTTTAAACTTTGGGCATTCAACATAATTAATTTATAAAACTTTTTTTTCAAACAATAGATGGATATGGCAGATCTTGATGACCTCCTTGACTTTTCTTTGTTCGGCCTTATGAGCTATGCTGGTTATGAGGCATTAAAAAACGACGAAAAAAGAGTAGAAAGGCAGCGATGGGTTTGGGAGCTTAATTTAAACAGAGACACTGATGGATTTTTTGCTCTTAATTATGATGCGATGGAAAAGCATGATCCAGAACAATTTTTTAAAATAACCCGAATGAAACCGGCGACATTCGATTTATTGAGAATTTATTGAGCCAGAACTAGAAAAGCATTCTTGGAGAAAACCAATTTCTCCTAGACTTTTTTGTATTATAAATACAATCGTTATCCCGAATCATGTTTTTTTAATTTGTCTTCGAAAGAGCTCGTATTTTTTAATTCATTTCTTTTCTTTTTTTAATCAAAACAAAAACTGTCAAATGCCCGACGAAATAGAAAATAGATCTACTTTTGCTTTGGCCTGGCGTTGGTCTGACGTTTACGATATCTATATACTATTATATAAAAGCGAAACCATTTTAAAGTTTGATACGCACGATCTCAGAAAGTAGTCAACCGATTCATTTGAAATAAATTTTATTATTTTTTATATTGTTATAAGAGTGTTTATGGCTATTATTTTTTTTCATTAATAATTTGTCAAACTTAAATATTATGAATTTTACATTTTTTGTCCATTTCTTTTCATTAGTTGACTTATACAACCACTCATATCTTAAAACCTATACAATAATCGACAAAGATTAGCATTGCTTCATTAAGTCAATATTGTTGCGCAAATTTTAAGCCCAAAATCACTTCTTAGTTGCACATACAACCTGAGAAATAAATAAAAACAAATTATAAAATTATAAACTTTTTGAATTTATTTTATCCAGGAATTAGATTTCATCACAATCGCGAGGTAGCTGCTTTGTTCCATGTCATTATCATTCCAACATTTTAAATTTTCTTTTCTTCCCATTCCCATGCTCTCTCTCTCTCTTAATATCTGTTCCATTCAATAGTTAGGTACGTTTTTTCTCTTATCTACCTACCTACATGCTACATAATATTCAATTTTTCTGTATTGTATAGGGTGATGGCACCAGTAGTCGGCCAGTTAACTTTTTTTTTATCTTTGATTAGCGTTTAAAAATCACTTATTTAAGTTTTTGATAGAGTTATCAGTTTTAATGATTAATTGAAATGTGTAGATTGGGAAATTCTAGACGAATTAAGTATATTTACTACATGAAACAAATTATTTACCTTTATGGAGATGAAAGTGTGATTCTTGAGTAGTCGGCCCTTTCAGTTTCAGTAGTCGGCCGCATAGGTATCTAGTAGTCGGCCTCTATTCGACAATTCATATTTTCATACTATTTGCAATAGTAAAAAGTATCTAAGAAGCATTTTAGCATTTAATAACTATCAAAACACAACAGGAACATGTTCGGCAACAATGACCAGCACTCTTTAGTGATTTTTTCACAACACAAACCCACCTTTCCCAGAACACCCTCAACGCTGGAATTCTTCCTGGCTTCCTCGAACCTAGTACACACTGTTCATGAATTATATGTGTACATTATTGCACAGTGACACGGATCATGAAGCTGTTCAACGGTCGATCAATCTCAACCAACCCGTAAACTTTACAACAGAAGTTCTTGAGAATTTCAGACGGATGGATATTGATAGACTTCACAGGGACATCGAAGACATCTAAACTCTTATACCTTCAGACAGGAATCTTCTGGCTACCCAAATCGATGCAGCGATTGTCAATTTTAACATGCCTTATCTAATGCCTTGGACAAGCAAAAACAGTCTAGAACGTCAAAGGATAGGTACCAGCACCTTCCCGAGTACTTTCAGAGTCTCTATGCTCACTGCCAGCTTCTAAGAAAACGAATCAATTAAAAAATCAAGTGACCACAACTCCAAGGCGAAACGCACCTTAAATTCAATCACTCCACTTAAACCGAAATAATTTTCATATCTTCATTGGTATAAGAAAACATCTCTAGCGGATCCATCAAAGTGAACTGAATACAACCAACAGAAACTTACAGATAGTTTGTAATGATCTACCGCAAGCCAACATCATGTTCCGGAACTCTATTCAATACCACAATAATATCCAATACCAGAAAAGATTGTAAATCAGGACGTGATGCTTTTAAAACATCAATAGAATCCATAGGAAAACAGCCATAAATACAGGAAACCATCATCAGCAGTGATACTGAAGCTACCTCTCCCCCAAACAAGGTGGAAGCGTTAGCCGACTACTTTGAAGGAAACTTCACTCCGTATCCACCTACTGACTCAACTTTATTACAAGAAGTTGAGGCAACAGTTCAACAAACAATTCGAACGATCAATTTTAATATCATAAATCCAGCAAATGATTTCACCGATGTTTCAAATTTATCCAATCTAGAGAAGATGTCGAAATCATCGGTAATTCTAGGCCAAAAAAGTCTAATGGGCCAGATGGTGTCTCCTACTACATCCTGAAAAGGTTGCTCATGCAGTAATCGTAATGACTTTCCTCACAAACAGTTTAAACAGCTGCTTGAATTACTGTTACTTCTCCCAGAAGAGAAAACAGCAAAGATTGTTCAAATTCCGAAGGAAGGTGCTTCCAACCTAGTTTCCAAGTACAGGCTGATATCAATTCTCGAAAACATTAGCAATTTACTGGAAGAAGTAGTCTTCCGAAGACTGAAGAAATTCTGCTGTGAAAATTCCATCATCCCTGATATGCAAATCGGCTTTCGAGAAAAACACTCAACATCGCAACAATTTGCAGAAATCTGGTCCTGAGACTCCCGAGGGATCTACTACTAGCGGCAAGAAATATACTGTTAATAACTTAAACTATTAATTCAAGTTTTTTGTCAAGAATTTAATAACACTAGTAAGTTATTTAAGTAAATCTTACATGTGTAATCCTATAGCCTTACATACAAATCGTAATAGGCCGACCTAAGAATACTGGTTGTCTATAGTCGGCCACCCCTTCTCCCTTTACGTTAACAGGCGGCCGACTAATGAAACCATGCAATATTTGTTCAAAGTGTTTGTGGGAATTAAAAGAGAATACAATTTCCCTTCACTTTGCATACTCAGTTGAAAAAAAACTAAATATGAGTAGTTTTCAGTAGTCGGCCGGGGGGGGCCGAGCTAAGAAGAATCGAAAAAAAAGTGTCTTCTGAGGCCGGCCCCCCTTGTAGTTAATAACAACAAAATATTTTTTAAGTTTTTTAGCGAAAATACTCAAATATAAACTATAAACAAATAAAAAATGAACACATAGTGCACCTACCTTCAATATCTTGCCAATTAAACCTGTTTTAAAAACTTACTTCCACTAATTTTTTTTGTTCGAAAAAGCATAAAAACACAACGAACGAAATCTCGACGCAAACTTTTATTTTCTACAAGAAAACCAGCAGCTGCAATTGAATGAAATTTTGCACCCAGGAAGAAAAACCGTTAGCCTATTAGAAAATATTTTTTGCCTGGAAGTTGAACGAAGGCCTTAACTATTACGCTGTACTTTACGACGAAGTGGCCGACTACTGGAGGTGGCCGACCTTAGGTGCCATCACCCTAGTTTATCAAACTAACCGACACACACACATTTTTTTGTTTCTCTAATTCTATCGTCACATCGCTGAGCAATGTGGGGGTGGGCTCTTTTTACTTGCGATATAGGTAATAGGTAGATACTAACTATAGGGCAAGTTCTGCATTTGAAAAAAAAAATCGAACTCGAGATTTTGATCAAAGTTGACATTACGATGATAGCGAAGAGGAAGACGAATAAAGTGGGTCCGACGATTCCGTCTGTTTGTCTGTATGCCTGTATTTCCGTATGCCTGTATGTCTGTACCTCGATCTAGAGCCTAAGCCACTGGAGCTATTTTCTTCAAACTCGGTACTTAAGGGTCTTCGGTGATTCCCTAGAGGAGAAATTGAATTTTTTTTTAGCTCTAAAACCCGGAATGCATATAATCTTATTTATCTCTAACGATTTTGATAAAAAAAAATAGGTGTGATATTATGGACACGGAATACATTTTGGTAAAAAAAATGTTTGGGGGAAATGTTATTAACGGTACCTGTCATAGAACCGTTTTTTTGATTTTTTGACTTTTTCATCAAGAGCTCCAACGATTTTAACCAAAAATTTTCAATAGGAGCCCCCTTAAGTTTAAAATTATATTGTAGATACCTATATAAAAATATTCGAAAAAAAAAACTATTTCTAAAATCTATACTACCTAATACTTAAAATTTGGCATCCCAAATTTTGTTCTCGCAAAATTTTAAGGAAATTTATCATATACAAAATTACTTAAATATTAAAAAGATTAATCAGAAGACAATTCCCTACATTTGAACATTTTTATCTCATTAAATCCATGTTTTATATTTATAAAATGTATTTTAAATTCCAAAGTACTTTTACATAAGAGCAAGTTTGTGCGATCCAGTCGTGCATTTTATTTTTTAAGTTACTTGAATACACTCAATAGCATTTTGGGTGACAAAAACGGACATTCAATTGACTACAGTGCCGTGCACATGAATTATTCTTTAAAAGCGAAACCATTTTAAAGTTTGGGTTGAATGATCTCAGAAAGTAGTCAACCCGTTTATTTGAAATAAATTTTATTATTTTCTATATTGTTATATTTATAATATGCACAAACATGAATAAGCTCTTTTTTTCAAGTGTGAAAGAGAATCTAATTCGATACGGTATGTAATACACATAGCTGGGCATTAACTCGTTAATCCGTTAATCGTTAATTAACGAAGTTAACATTTTGATTAACGGATTAACTTTTAAGTTAACTTTTAAAAATGTTAACGGACACGTTAAATCCGTTAATCCACGTTAAGTCCGTTAATCGTTAATCCAATGCCTACTATTTACCGCGCGGCGCGAAAAACAGTTTCAGACAAGTATGAGACAAGTGCCGTGCGGCGCGTTGATCAACTGCGTTTTCGATATTGTTGCTCAACCAGTTGATGAAAGAGTTGTTACCTTCGTACATTTAACCAAGGATCACTTGGTGGGGAACGCGTTGAACGCACCACGATAAACAAAAAACTCAAACGTCAAACCTGAAATAATTTTGACTTCAGTTCGGTACATACATACATTTATTGTCGACGCACGCCTTCGCTTTAAAATATTCTTAAATTTGTTCCGTATGAGTATGATTTCCTCTAAGAAAAAAAAGTGGCTGCCGCATTAATAATATTAGAAAATAAACGACAAAGGAAGAAAAAACAGCTAGACGATTCTGGGTAGATGATTTTTTCTTAAGTCGCGAAGAAAATTGTTTTTTCAATGAAATAAATGAGAAATTAAAATCAATTGATCCCACCGCGCCCGTGAATTCGAATTCAAAGTTTAGGCAATTGCATTTTCGAGGAAATTTGAGACCAAGCCAATTCCCTGGCATCTCGATTTTTATAAGAGGGGCTCTTAATGTCCCATATATTGGGCTTTTCCTTAATTGCTGAAATCATTTGCAAAATTAATTCCGTGGTCCACTCTGATTTTTTATCACCTTCCATGACGAACAACTAAAATAAAGTACAGTTTGCAAGTTGCAACAACTGCAAGTTCACGGCAACGCAATACTTCAACCACGTATAGACACATTTCACTGCAGCCAACGCAACGCAACGCAACACAATATTACGTGAAGAAATCCAAAAAAAAAATAAAAAGTTGATCAACGCGTTGAACAAATAATGTGCAACACATTATCTTGAAAATGTTCAAGTTACAACACGAGCTCGTACACTACCCGTACGCGTATTGCCAAACTGTATATCAGCACAGATCTCCATAGTCTGTGCTCAGCCATTTTCTGCTCACCGAATTTGAAAGTATTGTAGAGCAAACTGTATGCTACCACAGAGCGCTCTGTGGTCACATGCAGTTTGCTTGTAAAATATTAAAAAAGCTGAAGCAAACTATATGCTAGTTCAGATCGAGCAATGTACCTGCGATTACAGAGCCATCGTTCACGTTGGTATAGTTATTGTGTGTGGTGAGTTCTGGGTTGGTATACATTTTGCTAAGGAAACTAAGAGCAAAGTACCTGTGATTACAGAGCCATCGTTCACGTTGGTATAGTTATTGTGTGTGGTGAGTTCTGGGTTGGTATACATTTTGCTTAGGAAACTAAGAGCAAAGTACCTGTGATTACAGAGCCATCGTTCACGTTGGTATAGTTATTGTGTGTGGTGAGTTCTGGGTTGGTATACATTTTGCTCAGGAAACTAAGAGCAAAGTACCTGTGATTACAGAGCCATCGTTCACGTTGGTGTGGTTATTATGTGTGGTGTGTGGTGCCGTGACATAAGGCCAAGTGACAAAAGGCCAAACATAAAATGTTTTGTCTTGAGCAACAGTACCTTGGGTGGCCCGCTTCGCGGGTTTTCAGGATTTTAACTTCCTTTTCGGGGCTCACACCCGCTCACGCAACTCCGTTGCTCCGCTTAGGGTATGTTGAGTCGCCAGGCAGGCGCCTGTAGCAACAGTTTTGTATTTTACATTAATTGGAGTAAACAACTAACAGTTATGTACTGCTGCTCAGGAAAACTGTTGCTACAGGCGCCTGCCTGGCGACTGAACATACCCTAAGCGGAGCAACGGAGTTGCGTGAGCGGGTGTGAGCCCCGAAAAGGGATTTAAAATCCTGAAAACCCGCGAAGCGGGCCACCCAAGGTACTGTTGCTCAAGACAAAACATTTTATGTTTGGCCTTAAGTCACAAACAAATTTGGCCTTTTGTCACTTGGCCTTATGTCACGGCACCACACACCACACACAATAACCACACCAACGTGAACGATGGCTCTGTAATCACAGGTACTTTGCTCTTAGTTTCCTGAGCAAAATATATACCAACCCAAAACTCACCACACACAATAACTATACCAACGTGAACGATGGCTCTGTAATCACAGGTACTTTGCTCTTAGTTTCCTGAGCAAAATGTATACCAACACAGAAAAATCTGCTTTTGATCTGACACAGTATATAGTATGCTCTTAATTTGAATGAGCATTCTGTAGTCTATTATAGAGCGTCGGAGCTCTGTACTGATATACAGTTTGGCAATACGCTACCCGTACAATTGTTGCACAATTCCTTGAGCAACGGCCAACAACTAGATCCAACCCGTTGGTTGAACAGAATTGAAGGCACCGTACATTAGAGTTGAATGCGTTGAATTCGAAATTTGTGCGTTGATCGCCTAGTGGTCGACCGGCATTACTTAGCACCGGTGCTCAGAGTAAAAAAAATATATAAAAAATGCAATTTTTATCACATGTTAACGGATTAACGATTAACGTTAACTTGCGTTAATTCTTCCGAAATTTAACGCTTTAACGTTTAACGAAGCTAACTTTTTTAGTAGCGGATTAACGATTAACGAAGTTAACTGTTTGATTAACGGTGCCCAGCTATGGTAATACATATAAACTAAAATTAATATTATTGTAGCAAATATGCTCAGTCCCATTGAGAAATGTTTTCATATGCTAATATTAATATATGTATTAAGAAAATATTCGTAATTACAATTTGCGAAGCAACGCGAGTACGGGTCGGCTAGTTACGATATAAACCTCAGGCGTTGCTGAGGCAACATTTCAGATTGCCTCATTAGAGTTTATTGTTTTTATATGTAATTTCAAAGCCCGACTGTCTAACCGCGAGATTGTGGTTGGGCTATTACTATCCAGGTTAATGAGATGTGCAAACAACTGACTCAAGTCTCTTTTTTACTCTTATTTTTAAATCAATCAAATTTAAACAATCATGTCTTTCATACTACTTGTTATGTGATTCTTGAATGCCGCTTATAAGCGTAGTGTCCTGCGTCGCAATGCCCGCTTGTGTTATTTTTAGGGATTGGGATTAGTTTCCGAACATCTGTTTGTAAGTAACTGTACAATGATCTAATACAAAGACTGAATATGCGGCATCCATACCAACCATCTTTTTGGAGTGATCACATTTTTGACATCGCTAAAAACGCTGCTAATTGTTTAGGTTTTCTCCGCTGATGCAAGAAGTTTTTTACCCCATCTGACCTGGGGTGGAATCGCGTAAGGTGATAGTTTATTATCAATTTTTTGATTGTCATCAGTGTTGCCCCCCAACTGAGTGCAAGTGTAGTGTTTAGGAAAAAAAAGAGTAGTAAAAACGTAGTACAAAAAAAAAATAATAATACAAATTTTGTTGTCCTTTAATATACATACATTTTTAAGGATTAATTTTTTTATAATGATTGCATAATTGAATTCGAGTGCAAAATTTATTAATTTTGCGGGGAGCTCAAAAATTCCATCTACGTCTTTCAAGAGTTCTTTTGATTGCATACTTTCATCAACTTTTAAAATATTTAAATTATTTCTGGATGATTTACTTTATTATATTTAAACTTGAGAATAACCTCTCTGCAGTTGCACTGCTAAAAGGCAAGGTATACTAAGTAAGCATGTAACTGCATACATTTTCAATGTCTTCATAGAAATATTCTTTTAACGTTTCTTGTGAACATTATAGGTTATAGGATCAAAATTCGTCATTTATCATGGTTTCATTTTCTTGTATATGAAATGAAAATTTTTTCAAAAGGGGCAATATAGTCGGAATGTCTCTTTTTGAATTTTGGATAGGGTCAAGAAGAGTTAAATGACTTGATTTTTCAATATCAATTAAAACAAATCTGTCTAAAAGTTGTTCGCATAAAGCTACATAAAATAACATTGACTTCGTTTTAACTATTTCTAAAATTATTTTAATTATTTTCAATGTCGTTTCTACAGCAAAATTCTTCGAATTTAAATCCAAAATTCATTGTCGTGTACCCAACGTGATGAACTTTGTTTTCGAAATCTAAATTGTTTGATATAAGATCAGATTTGCAAAAATTTTTCATAACCTCTAACAAAAACTGTTTTGTGGATTTCTATATCAAATGCACTTTGGTCTTTTCGCTTTGAAAGAAAGTGTAGTGTTTGGAGGAGCGTGCGTAGTGTGCTTTTGAAAAAAAAAAGTGTAAAAAACACTACGATTGTAGTAGGGGGGCAACGCTGATTTGTCATTTTGACAATAGCTGTCTCTATCATATCAATAAAGAAATATAGAGAGCGATTGTCAACATGAGTCGATTAATTAAGTGATCACTTTCCTCTTACGCGATATGGGCCCTGGTTGTTGTATTAGCCTTTATTCTTCCGAAGCTCGAATACAATTCTCATATCTAGGCATGTGCTCCAAAAACCCACTCGAGTCTCTTGAGCAGAATTCTAGAGAGCTATAAAAATGACCGTTGGCGTCTCTCGAGCATCGCCGCAATGTTTTATGTCTATCAATATTTTACCGCTATTTTCATAAACAATGCTCTAGTGAAATAGCCAGTTGCATTCCTCTCTCAAACAATTCAGCTGTAATACCCGTACTTCTAAGAAAGCTCACTAGTTTACCCTTGAGCCCAATTAAGGACGTACTGTCAAGTAGAGATTTTTTTTAGCCGCACTACACGAATGTGGAATGCTCTACCCGGCGCAGTATTTCCCACTCATTGCAATGTGCAGACATTCCAAACCAATGGGCATCGGTATCTGCTTTCTAATCCTTTGCTACTTTCCTAATTCCTCGCACTGTGTTTAACATTATAAGGGTATTCATAAATAGGTATGTTGATTTTTTTAAATTTTTTTTTTGAAAATTATTCTAACAAAATCTAAAAAAATTAGAACAAAATAATATGAAAGCCAAATCCATTTAACCGAGAACCTAAATATTTATATTCTTGCAAATACAATAAGAACAAAAAATATGATAAATAGCTATGCTACTAATTCATTAAAGCAAATTAATTTCTTAAGAGTTAAGACAAACTAATTTGTTGCTTCTTTTTGTGCGCCATTGCATTTATCTTTGCAATAGATTTCATTGTTTCCAGTTCTTTTATGAATTGTGCCAATACATCTTTTGTTTCTTCTATGTCGGCTGATTTCATATCAGGCAAATTGTCTGCTGCTTCGAGTTCTACAGAAACGAAAATTATGAAATTAGACAATTTTTTGTTAGAAATTTTCTAACCATACGAACCATTCACTTGGGCTTCAATGTCATCTAACCTACTTAAGACCAAGTTCTGCTGGACTTTGATGTGTTCCAATAACCGATGCTGACATTCGACCGGGTCAATTGGCGCCTCTGGCTGTGGTATGTTTGGTTCAATTTTAATCTGTTGTTGACCTTCTGTTGGAGTGGTTGAAATTTTACTGACATCTTTCATCTCCGCATCATCATCTTCCAATTTAACAGCCCCATTCTCCGTTTTTACAACATCTTTGATCACAGGATCCCATCGTTTTTCCCAGAGATACATTTTAGGATGATCTTTATTCCCTGCTATATTTATCTTAACCTGAAGACTGTGCAGGAATCTTTTTAACTCCGTTAGATTCCCAGCGAGGGTGTGACTCTTCTTAAGGATTTCAAAACGCTCCGGATGCATTGGATTTTCTTCGTGATAATTGGCCGCCGGCAACTTTCCTTCATACATCCAATCCTGATCGTGAACATACTTACGACTCTCCCTGCCACACTGCGGATTGCTACAAATGACGCAGATGTACTTATCTGGGACATCACTTTCTTTCTCTATTCCATTGCAAGTTCCATGCTGCCAGCACAAACAGAGCTCGCATTGAATCATTAGGCCATCTTCTTCACCATAATTGCACAAACAGTTAATAATCTCCTCCTGCCTCATTCGAACAATTTTGATGAGCTCTCCATTTTCTTTGATATACTGCGGTGTCTCAACGGGATCTACAAAGCTACTCAAGCTTCCATCGGCTGTATTAGTCGACTCATTTCCTGCAACAGGGGGTGGTTTAGGCTTCTTTCCTATTGCTGCTTGAGTTATTGTTGGAGCAGTTAAAGCCTTATCTGGAGTACCTGTAAAGGAATGGCGGGTATCTTCCAAGTCAGTTCCTCCAAAGCTGGATTCGAAAGAAGAAGTCAAAACTGGTGGTGGAGGTGGGGCAATGGCTGCAGATGGAGTTGAAGTGAGATATTTTTTTGTAGTTCTCTGGCGATTGCTCTTTCTTGCTCCAGGATTAGAAACTTTTTTAGTAACAGACATTTTAGATTTTTTCGGTGCTGGTGGAAGGATAGAAGTTTCAGGAAATGGTTCTGGTGCCGAGATTGGTGCGCTCACAGGTGTCACCGCCGGTAAAACTTCTATATCCTCTTCCATTTTGACAACAGTATCACCTGTGACTAAAGAGACATCTGATCCTAAGATCGATGAATCTAAAGTTGAATTTGCTTGGGTGGAGTTTAAATTTACTGATTCATCAGCCGATGTAGCAGCCGAGGGAATTTCATCTGGAGCTGTTTGATGAAGAGGTGAGGTCATGACAGACGAAGCTACAGCAGTACTAGCACTTGATTTGCGATGTGAACGGGATTGCAGATCAATCTGATGCATTTTAGCAAAGAATTGCTGATTGGGAATCTGGTTCTTTGGTTGGGGTTCTGTTTCAGGATGGCCAATAGTTCTTTTAAGAGCTAAATCTTGCATGTTTGGGCACTCACCTAGAAGCCTTGAAAACAAATATGGATAAAATTAAATTATTGATTGAATAATGGTAGTTTACTTGATTAGATCCTGGTGATAGTGCTTTACATGAATCTGTAAATGATTTTCCTTTCGGAAATTCTTGAAGCATCCGGTTTGTGGGCAACGGAAAAGATTGTCAATGATCTCAACCTTAAGACCGCCAATATATGCTTTAAAAAAAAGGAAAACATTTATAAACTAACATTAAGAAATTAAAATTAAAATAGAAAAGAGTTTTTACTACATGTAGCGTTAATATTTCTTATTCTAATAAACAATAAACATTTGGCGAAAAGTAATCTTAATTTATTTATCAATTGAATCAGACATTAAGTCAACCTATTAATATAGTTAAATAGGAGCAAGCTAATCTGCACCTAGATTTCTGCTTTTACTAGAATAGTAACTTTAATTTATTGAGAAACTTTTCGTAAAATTTAATATAATCCAAATTAAAAAAAAACTTAAATATTTCAATTTTAATTAAGAAGAATTTCAACTCTTACCGAATCCATCTTCCAACGGCTCCAAAACTGGTGGACCGACCTTCTCCGGGGTCATATATTCTTCTTTAATTTCTTCCTTTTTGATAATACCTTCAGTTTCCTTAGTTCCTGGAGGTGGAGTCATCAACTCCATTGGAGGCATAAGCGTGGCGACAGGAGTCTCAATTAACGAAGTTGTTGAAATTTCAACTGTGCTGCTGGGAGTTGGACTTCCCAAAGGGGCAGTTGTTGGTTTTGGTGGTGGTTTATAATCTGGGGTGTATGCGTACGCATTGATATCTTTAGCACGTCGTCTGTGAATACTGAAATCATATATGTCCGGATTGTACACTTGTCCGGCATCTTCCAACGCCTGTTTTAGATCAGCCTTAGAACGGAATCTTTTGCCAGCTGGATTGACCAGAATAACATCCCATTTGCCAAGCACATTCGATCGCTGGTACATATGTTTGACCCAATTTGCCGGAAGTCGCCAATCGTCAACGATTACTGTTGGCTTCTTATGTTCTCCAATAAGAAGAAAACCTTCGCGACCGATTGGTTGGTCGTTAACCCAGTGACATGTCCATTCACCATCTTGCGGGACTTCTGGTAGATTAAGCGAAGCTATATGAAATGTTTGTATCATTATTATTGAATATTACAAAATGAAATTAATACTAACGACATAATATTGGAAGTAACTATCTTTTTGTTCAAAACAATTTGAAAACTAAAATGTATCTGCGGGATGTATTGCACTTTCCCTTTGCCCTACAATCCATCTCATTTACCGATTTTTTGTAAGAAAGTGATTCATAGATAAATGTATAAGATAAGATAAATGTATAATAAATAAATCGAATGAAATACACCATTGCTTCTCCAACATAACCATCATATTTCAAAATTTAGGTATGGGTGATTCTACAAACGATGGAGTTTTCGGCGGCCCAAGAAATATTTTAAAATTCGTTCAATTATTTAATCTGTTTTTTTTTTTTTTATAAAATTAAATCTGATTGATATCTACCTGCCCTAACAATGTTATTAGGTTGACCTTATTTTATTTTGCTCAAAAAATTCTTCAAAGTGTCTGATTCTCAGTCCCCTGACGTGTCCCCAGTGCGTTTTCGAAAAGAAAAATTATTACCGTTCTCTTATTTCAGGTCTCACACTAAGATGAATTGCACCGAAGTTACGCCAAATAATACATCTTTGCTACGAATTAGATAAATATTTTTAGTACATAATTGATTTTATTACAAAAAAACTTAATTAAACTTTGTCCCCCGTATTTCATTTCAGTCCCCTGGAATATTGAAACAGTCGAAAAAATCAAAAACTAGGATATCGATCGAGTTTTCAGTACTGGTAATTTGAAGTACCAAGTCTCCTTACAATAAAATCGTGGTGCAACTCGATTCTGTTTCTTATGTTAGTATTGTGAAAAAGACATTATTTGTACAAAAAGTCGTGGATTGTCCGTTTAGTTTATCAGTCCTCTAGTGAGGTTTAAAAAAAAAAAACAAATTTGTATGTAAGTAGGCATATTTGTTAGCAGTATAGTATAGGTTTAATAAAACTGTAATATTATATAGGTATATATTTTTTTTTTTAAAGTAAAACCTTTATATCTTTTTTGCGCAAGAACCATTAAAAACCTCAGTCCCCTGGCTTCAGTCCCCTGGCTAATAAATGAACAAATGATATTTTATTCAGAAACCTGAGAAATTTTTAGTTATGTTGAACTTCGAACTTCATTGCGAAGTATTTTTAAAAATTTGTAATATAATTTATTTTAAAGTGATTCTAAGTAGAAAAAAAATTTTAATTATAATATATTATATTCTTTTAATAAAATGCTAAGTTATGTATTAACCATGAATTTGTATGTTTATGAAGACGAATTAAATTTAATTTCTATATTTCAATGTGTACCCAAAAGAAAATGCGAAAAAAAATAAATATTTATTCAGTCCCCTTAAAAAAAAAATCAGTCCCTGTCGCCGTTTTTCAAAAAATGTCCTTAAAATCGTCATTTCTTATTTTTTGACTGGCTCCTTTCAACAATGCAAAGAGACGTTCTAATGATCAACTAGAACAACTTTTACGTCTTTTGGCTTCCAAAAATGTCGTGCCGAAATTTGTATAATTTTATTTCATTGTTTGTAGAATCGCCCGTATAACTTATTAGTTATGTTGAACTTCGAACTTCATTGCGAAATATTTTTAAAAATAATCTAATTTATTTTAAATTGATTCTAAGTAGAAAAAAATATTTAATTATAATATATTATATTCTTTTAATAAAATGCTAAGTTATGTATTAACTATGAATTTGTATGTTTATGAAGACGAATTAAATTTAATTTCTATATTTCAATGTGTACCCAAAAGAAAATGCAAAAAAAAAATAAATAAATAAATATTTATTCAGTCCCCTGAACACCGTTTTTCAAAAAATGTCCTTAAAATCGTCATTTCTTATTTTTTTGACTGGCTCCTTTCAACAATACAAAGAGACGTTCTAATGATCAACTAGAACAACTTTTACGTCTTTTGGCTTCCAAAAATGTCGTGCCGAAATTTGTATAATTTTATTTCATTGTTTGTAGAATCACCCGTATAACTTATAAAAAAACAATATTTCATGCTATTTGAATCGAACAGAAAAGCCGCGCAGTAAACGCGGAAACCTTTTCCTTATGTCTGACCTTAACTCAGTTACTAATAATGTCAGTATATTTATTTAAGGGCATTATAAAACATGAGCAACGTAATAAATATCTAATACTCAAAAACGGCTTTTTCTATTTATCTCGGAGCAATATCAAAATTATATAGCAAATATTTTTTTACTTACGGAGATCTAAAGTGTCCATAGAAATAAGTGGCCAATCTTTGCGTGGAGATTTTTTTGATTTCGTCGTCTTTGGGGTACTCTCTGAACTTGTAATAGGCGATTTTTCTGCAACAACTTTTTCAGGTTTAACTACAGACTTTGCAGGTTTAGTGACTTTAGCGACTTCTTCAACAGGTGAACTCATTTTCACAGGCAGAGGTTTGATTTTTCCCATATGATTGCCTCGAACGGCCTTAACAAATCCATCCTCGAATAGAACTTCATAGAGGTCATCGCCAAGAACCTTCTGTACTGTTGCTGGAAACTTCCGCGAACCAGTCCAACGAGCGAAGCATTTTTCATCGACTACAAATAGAGGTGGGGGCTTGGCAGAAGCTTTTTGTCTCAATCTAGGACTATTCATCGGTATCCACTCCTCGGACTCGGCACGCTTAGATTTACCAGATTTTTCGAATTTTATTAAAACCTCCTGATCGTCGTTGTCTACTTCGACAACTTTTCCTGAATGCCACAGGCCATTTATTTCTTGAACCTCTAAGCGCACTCCGGGGGTGAAAACAAGAGGCACGTCAACCTTTACAGAAGAAGCTGGGGCACTTGCCAATGAGGATTCTTCGGAACGAGATGTTTTTCGATTGGGATCTTTTGTTGCGATACCAGCTGCACGGTTTAATTTGTCTGTCTCAGCCATTATCGATGCGATGGTGGCTTCTACGGTCGAAGTGGTTGCTGCTTCGTCAGCCACTTCACTGCTGACTCGACTGACAGGACCAGATCCTACACTACTAGAACTGGAATCATTCTTCTTCCAAGAGAAGACAGTAGGTATGGAGCCACTTTTAAGTAGGAATTTTCCATTTTTGATAGGCTGAAAGTCTGGCCGTCGGAAATGGCGGGAGCATACCAAAATATTCTTCGTAATATTTTTGTCCGCTGGGATGTGGCAATTTTCAATCCAAATTTCCCTTGTTTTCGAATCAAAGGGAAATGAATGAAACGTAACACCTTTGTGTTCAGGCACCGAGGATTTGGATTCGCAACCTTCGATAACACACCGACGAACCATGGTAATTAATCGTTTATTTTTTTTTTAATTGAAGCGAAATTTTGAAATGAATTTGGGCGTTTGTTTTGCTGCGTAAAGCGTCTATATTTCACTTTGCTTTTATTTTACCTAATTATTCAATTCGTTGTTATTTATGTTAGATCGTTTTAATAATGAATCTAGTTGAAATATTATTTTAAAACGAAATAATTTATTTAATAACAAAAAACAAACCACTATTGCACCACAAAATAAACGAAGCCATAATTCTTTAAGCACATTATTACTGCATTACCGACTGGCGTGTGATATGTGACAGTTTTATGGTGGTTTTCTCATAAATGAAGTTTGAAGGATGTAGGAAAGAAATGTAAGGTGGAGACAAATGAAAATTAGCTTTCATATTAACACATGGAGTCACGGCACCTGGCAGTCAGCGCGTGAACCTTCAATTGGAGAAAGATTTTTTTTCGATTTGACGTTCAATAGGTGCGTTTTATGCGGTTTGGAAATTTTAAATTATGTCTTGTCTTTTTTCTTTACACTATAGCTTACACTACCTTACCATAAAAAGCCATCTACTCGCCAGTGTAATAACTAATTTTTGGATCTTTGAAATAGATCCCGATAGAAAACAGGATCCCAAATTGTTTTTGTAATACATGTTAAAACTTAATCCAGATCCGGATCCAGATAGACTTGTGAATAATAAAATGGCAAAAATGGGTCAAGAAAACATTGATTTAACTAATCAAATTTATATGAACCGGAATGCATTTTATGATTTTAAAAGAGTAGTAATATGTGTTAATTTCTAAATCAGGTTGAAAATATAGTAAGAAACTTAATTAATCTTTTGTAACTTATCTTCAAAAATCGTAAGCATATCGCATGTGAATGACAGATGAAACAATTTTTTTAAGAAGCATTTGTATGGTCTTCTTCGACTAGCATTTTAGTCTCAAGGTAGAATATTTGATCATTTTTGGTGTTTCGTCTCCAGTTTTATTTGCTTTATTTATTTAAAAATTAATTTACACAACTTTTTATTTTTATTTTTATTATTTAACGACGCGTTTCGGAATAATTGAGATTTTTAGAAATTTTTTGTCATAATCTACTAGATTATGAAATCTCAACAGAAAATGTATGAAATATGTAGGTGTAAAAGGGCAAGTTTGTGCTATTCTGTCATCCATATTATTAATTCTTTAATCAAACAATCCTAATAATCGACTAATAAAAATACTTAACAATCAACAGATATTTTTATATTATCTATTCACCAATGTTGCTAGGTGTCACAACTTACAAGTTTTACATAAAACAATCTCTGGCGCTCGAGTGTTTTGCACAGAGTGTAATCAAAATATTTCCATCGTGAGTCCGAAGTTTGGATGTCCATTTAAACACATTAAATAAGAAGATCCTCATAGATTTAAACTCCGTATTATTTCATATGATAAGAAAACATATTTATACACATTATAGATCTAACATAACGAAAAAGTGTTATGAGAGTTAAAGTGTCTGAAAATCTTTTGTACTTCTGAAAATAAACCCAAAGCTTGGACTAAACTTTACAGATAAATAAAGTAAGAAGTCATTCTTATACTGTAGAACATTTTAAGATAATCAGTATATACATTTGAAAAACAATACAAGAGAAATCCCAAATAACTTGTTTATGGAACGGCGCGCGGAAGTTAATTCAATGAATCTTAAAGAATATTTTTTATCCAAACATATTGAATTCTACCCGCACCTTATACCATAAAACAAATTATTATGAAGTTCCAAGTTCATAAATAAAATATTATTTTATATCTTTTTTTTTTTTTTTTATAATACACTCGCGCTCAAGAGTATGTTACGAGACCCTTATAATGTTTTAAACACAGCACGAGCGAGGGGGAAATTAGGAGGGGAGAGAAAGGAGGTGTCGATGAACATTGGTTTTGAATGTTTGTAAATTTAAATGGCACGGGAAAACTGTGCAGGGTAAGTTATTCCATAATCGTGTTGTGCGACCAAAAAAAAAAACGAATCTCTATATTTGACGGTACGACCAAAGTTAGGCTCAAGGCAGGGTTACCCCTGGGATTTTTCAAAAAGTCGCAGAAAAAAGTCGCTTTTACAAAAAAAAGTCGCAAATTCGAATTCTTTGAAAAAGTCGCATTTTTGAACAAAAAGTCGCAATTTTTCTTGTAGCTTCTCGTTGGATGAAGAGCTAGCACCTCCGACTGCATCAGGAGTTTCTCCTTTTTTTTTGTTATATGAGAAATCTATTGGATTCGGGAGTGCAGGTTTTAGAAATTCAAAAGAAGTATATTAATCACCAATCATTACCTTCAGATTTTTCGTTTCCCAAGCTGAAGTTCCAATTTGCAATAGGTATATTTATTTACGAGTATTTCTAAGAAAAAGTTCTACTAATATTAATCTCAAGAACAAAACACAAATAGTACTCGTACCTATGTACTTACTTTTTCGTCGCTTCGCTCAGCACAACTCACCCGTCCGACGCCGACACAAATACCGTTTTTGATGTCAAAAAACAAAACAACATTTACATTAAATAAAAATGTCAATGGACTAGAGACAAAGCACAAAGGTAAGGAGATATTCCAGGAAATGTCAGTGTCAGTCGTCAGTGCCAAACACGTAAGAGAAAAAAAAAAACAATCTGACAGCGCCTCCGTGGTGGGAATGGGAAAACAAACGAAAACGAGAATGCGAACAGAAAACAAAGCAAAGACAATCATACTCACACATTCTCAGAAAAGTTTGATGGTAATGTTTAAGAAAAGAAAAAGTCGCAATTTTAAACAATTTTAAAAAGGTCGTCGCATAGTCGCACAGCAAAAAAAAGGTCGCATATGGGTAACGCTGGCTCAAGGGTGAACTGATGAGCATTCCTAGCAAAGCGGGTATCACGTGTGAATTGATAAAGGGGAGGAATGCAAGTGGCTACTTCGAGTGAGCATTGCTTGTGAAAGAAGCGATAAAACAGGGAAATACATGAAACATTCCGACGGTGTTCAAGAGATGGGAATGAATCCATTATAGCTCTATTTCCAATCAGTTTTAACGCTCTGTTTTGAATTCTATCCAATAAATGGAGAGAAGATTGAGCAGCGCCTGCCCAAAGGTGTGAGTTATACTCGAGTTTTGGACGTATATACGCCTTATAAATGGTAGCCAGATCAGAAGGGGAGAAAAATTTCTTACATCGATATAGAAATCCTAAGCATTTAGCAGCATTCTTGGCGGTCTCGAGTATGTGATCATTCCAACGAAGATCGTCGTTAACACACATACCGAGTACTGAGAGCTTTTCGGTTTCTTCGATGCAAGTGCCATTTAAGGACAAAGGCATAGGGGGTATATTTTGCTTCAACGATAATAGACAGCATTGAGTTTTCGAAGCATTAAACTCCACACGGTTTTTTGTACCCCATTTAACAATGCTGTAAAGATCGGAGTTTAATGAACTTATCATACGGTACCGTTGCAAATTCACTTCCGAAGGAGATGGACGTGAGTTTGGGAACGAGTATGAAAAGCTGAGAGTGGAGTCGTCGGCAAAACAATGAAGTGGGTTAGAAGTTTCAGACAAGAGATCATTTATAAAAATGAGGAAGAGAGTCGGAGACAAAACGGAGCCTTGGGGAACACCAGCATTTATTTTGTGAAGATCAGACTTAAAAACATCCAATACAACATGTATTGAACGATCTAGAAGGTAATTTCTAATCCAAAGAATAAGGGCTTCGTTGATGCCAAACGCACGCATTTTCGATAAGAGAGCCTGGTGCCAAACTCTATCAAATGCCTTAGAAATATCAAGCGCAATAATCTTACTTTCTCCAAAACAATGTAAAGATCTGTTCCACTCTTCGGTGAGATATGCCATCAGATCACCAGTGGAACGATTGCTGCGAAAGCCGTATTGCCGGTCATTAAGAAGCTTTCGATCTCCGAGATATTTCTTGAGCTGATGATTTATCAGCGATTCCATGACCTTGGAAAGAAGGGACGTAAGTGCGATTGGTCGATAGGACGAGGGGGAGGAGGGGTCACCTTTTTTAGGAACAGGCTGGACAAATGCTGTTTTCCATCTTCTAGGGAAGATTCCAGAACAGTAGGAGCGATGGAAAAGCTTACGCAATGGTTTTTCCAGCGATGAAGAATACCTCTTCAGAAGAATGGGGGGTATACCATCAGGACCAGCGGATTTGTTTATATCAAGATCTCGAAGGGCTCTTGCAACTGTACGAGTGCGGAAATATACCTGTCCCATTGAATGATTTACGTTCTCAAGTACAGGAGGGGCAATGTTGCTAACAGGCAACGTGGAGTTAGCAGCAAAATGAGCTGCAAGTACATTTGCCTTCTCTAAAGAGCTAGTTATCGGTTTTTCTTTGTAAATGAGCGTTGGAACCGAAGATGAAATTGAATTTTTTATGATCTTGACAAAAGACCAGACATTTCTACTGCCTTTGGGACATTGCAGGATTTTTTGCTTTAATTTCTGTTCATGTAAGAATTTGGTTCTCTTTATAACAGCGTTGCATTGGTTTCTGACTTTTTTAAACTTTTTCCGATTTTCCTCGGTTGGGTTGGCTTTGTAAGAGCGGAAACTTACTTCTCTCGACCTGATAGCTTCCTTACAGCTTGTATCGAACCAAGACTTTTCTTTCGACTTTATACTCTTAATTCTGTAAGGAATAAAAGTACGCATCCCAAGAAAAATCACTTCTGTGATCATATCAGCACTGGCATCAACGTCACTATCGAGGAAACATAGTGACCAGTTAAAAATTCTAAAAAAGTTATTCAGACCGTCCCAGTTGGCTTTCTCGTATTGCCAAACGGTCCTAGTTGGATGCTTCTCTTTAACTGGATGAATGGGACACGAGAAATTAGCTGATATTACACAATGGTCCGAAGTGCCGAATGGAGATTTTACCGTTATGGTATACTTATCAGGGTTAGAAGTAAGAAACAAATCAAGAGTGTGAGCGTTTTGCCCAGCAACATCTGGTATACGGGTGGGGTCATCTACCAGTTGAGTAAGTTGGTGCATCTCAGCAAAGATCTCAACATATCTTCCTTCGGGTGTTGTCTGTCCTGAATGGCGGAGCCAATTTGAATTGTGTACATTGAAGTCGCCCGCAATAACGACTTCAGTGTGAGGGTACAGGGAAACAATTCGGGAAATGGAATCAGACAGCGCATCAAACTCATTAAGAGTTGAATTGCTTTCTAGATTCGGACTCCTATAAATAAAACAATAATGGATGATGTGCTTGCGGACAGTAAATTTGAGCCACATGAAATTAAAGTTCGTATTAGAACAATGTCCGTATTGAGGAAGACTCTGGCAAGCAACATCATGTTTAACGTAGACTAAAAGGCCGTGATGGCGAAAGAGTAAAGGCATTAGGTTATAGCCAGGCAGGCTAAATTCTGAAAGATCAGTATTTGCACTCGGTCGCGAGACTCCATTATTCGAATTTTGTCAAATTGTAGAAATCAGTATACACAACGTACATTAAGGACCGTTTTCAAAAAGCTAAATGCCTTTGCGAAAACTTTTAGTTGAATTAGTACGATGTTAAATCTGTTTTATTATGAAAGGTTAAAACAACTATTTTGCGAATTTTAATCAAATATAGCATCATACTTTCTCTACCCTTTTATTAAAGTTAAAATCATCAAATACCTGCTTTGTTTTTTTTTAGTATCGTTCTAACTTCATATGACTCTTTGACATTTACAAACGTCAAAAAATGTCTGTTTAATTTGTTTCATCTGGCACTCAGTCGCAAGACTCCAGTATTCGAATTTTGTCAAATTGTAGAAATCAGTATACACAACGCACATTAAGGACCGTTTTCAAAAAGCTGAATGCATTTGCGCAAAATTTTAGTTGAATTAGTACGTTGTTAAATCTGTTTTATTATGAAAGGTTAAAACAACTATTTTGCGAATTTTAATCAAATATATGTAGCATCTTACTTTCTTTACCCTTTTATTAAAGGTAACGGGTGATTTTTTTGAGGATAGGATTTTCATGCATTAGTATTTGACAGATCACGCGGGATTTCAGACATGGTGTCAAAGAGAAAGATGCTCAGCATGCTTTGACATTTCATCATGAATAGACTTACTAACGAGCAACGCTTGCAAATCATTGAATTTTATTACCAAAATCAGTGTTCGGTTCGAAATGTGTTTCGCGCTTTACGTCCGATTTATGGTCTACATAATCGACCAAGTGAGCAAACAATTAATGCGAAATTGCCGCATTTGGAGTGAAGAGCAACCAGAAGCCGTTCAAGAACTGCCCATGCATCCCGAAAAATGCACTGTTTGGTGTGGTTTGTACGCTGGTGGAATCATTGGACCGTATTTTTTCAAAGATGCTGTTGGACGCAACGTTACGGTGAATGGCGATCGCTATCGTTCAATGCTAACAAACTTTTTGTTGCCAAAAATGGAAGAACTGAACTTGGTTGACATGTGGTTTCAACAAGATGGCGCTACATGCCACACAGCTCGCGATTCTATGGCCATTTTGAGGGAAAACTTCGGAGAACAATTCATCTCAAGGAATGGACCGGTAAGTTGGCCACCAAGATCATGCGATTTGACGCCTTTAGACTATTTTTTGTGGGGCTACGTCAAGTCTAAAGTCTACACAAATAAGCCAGCAACTATTCCAGCTTTGGAAGACAACATTTCCGAAGAAATTCGAGCTATTCCGGCCGAAATGCTCGAAAAAGTTACCCAAAATTGGACTTTCCGAATGGACCACCTAAGACGCAGCCGCGGTCAACATTTAAATGAAATTATCTTCAAAAAGTAAATGTCATGGACCAATCTAACGTTTCAAATAAAGAATCGATGAGATTTTTTTTTTTATGCGTTTTTTTTTTTAAAAAAGTTCTCAAGCTCTTAAAAAATCACCCTTTAGATTTAAAACCGGTTTTTTCGATCAATACAATGGGCCTTACCAATAATCAAATTTAGAGACGACTTTAATATTTGCGCAAAATTAACCATTATTTAATGGACTCTATAACTGACCATACATGTTACATTTTAACTTTTAAGTTCCGTACAATAAATGGTTCATAACTAGAGTCCACTTCAATATTAAGTTCGTAACTTATATGGCTAACTATATAGAGCTCATTACATACTGGTTCATTTAACTCAAATAACGGGTGATTTTTTTGAGGTTAGGATTTTCATGCATTAGTATTTGACAGATCACGCGGGATTTCAGACATGGTGTCAAAGAGAAAGATGCTCAGTATGCTTTGACATTTCATCATGAATAGACTTACTAACGAGCAACGCTTGCAAATCATTGAATTTTATTACCAAAATCAGTGTTCGGTTCGAAATGTGTTTCGCGCTTTACGTCCGATTTATGGTCTACATAATCGACCAAGTGAGCAAACAATTAATGCGATTGTGACCAAGTTTCGCACTCAGTTTACTTTATTGGACATTAAACCAACCACACGAATGCGTACAGTGCGTACAGAAGAGAATATTGCGTCTGTTTCTGAGAGTGTTGCTGAAGACCGTGAAATGTCGATTCGTCGATTCGGGTTTGTGTTATTCGACCACATGGAAGATTTTACGCAAAGATCTTGGTGTAAAACCGTATAAAATACAGCTCGTGCAAGAACTGAAGCCGAACGATCTGCCACAACGTCGAATTTTCAGTGAATGGGCCCTAGAAAAGTTGGCAGAAAATCCGCTTTTTTATCGACAAATTTTGTTCAGCGATGAGGCTCATTTCTGGTTGAATGGCTACGTAAATAAGCAAAATTGCCGCATTTGGAGTGAAGAGCAACCAGAAGCCGTTCAAGAACTGCCCATGCATCCCGAAAAATGCACTGTTTGGTGTGGTTTGTACGCTGGTGGAATCATTGGACCGTATTTTTTCAAAGATGCTGTTGGACGCAACGTTACGGTGAATGGCGATCGCTATCGTTCAATGCTAACAAACTTTTTGTTGCCAAAAATGGAAGAACTGAACTTGGTTGACATGTGGTTTCAACAAGATGGCGCTACATGCCACACAGCTCGCGATTCTATGGCCATTTTGAGGGAAAACTTCGGAGAACAATTCATCTCAAGGAATGGACCGGTAAGTTGGCCACCAAGATCATGCGATTTGACGCCTTTAGACTATTTTTTGTGGGGCTACGTCAAGTCTAAAGTCTACACAAATAAGCCAGCAACTATTCCAGCTTTGGAAGACAACATTTCCGAAGAAATTCGAGCTATTCCGGCCGAAATGCTCGAAAAAGTTACCCAAAATTGGACTTTCCGAATGGACCACCTAAGACGCAGCCGCGGTCAACATTTAAATGAAATTATCTTCAAAAAGTAAATGTCATGGACCAATCTAACGTTTCAAATAAAGAATCGATGAGATTTTGCAAATTTTATGCGTTTTTTTTTTTTTAAAAGTTCTCAAGCTCTTAAAAAATCACCCGTTATTTTGAAAAAAAAGAAGTAGATCTACTTCAATTGAAGTAAAGTGGTACCACTGGTGGAGAGTAGGATAGGAGTAGGAGAGTAGTAAAAAAGAGAATATTTTATTATTAAATTTAGCAGAGACAAATCTAACAAGTACTATCGCTATCGTATCGCTATTAATTAATTAATTAGATTAATTATTCGGTAAATTAATTTAGGTTTATTCAAAATTAAATTAAGAATGAAGATTTTTTTTTTTAAATAGTAACCCAATAATACCACAACAAGAAAAATAGTTTTGAAATCGCATTCACCACGAAACAAACATACATTTTGGATCTAAATCATAATTTTCCCATTAAAAATGTATTGTTTTAAGTGATCTTTACAAGGCTTTAGCGATTTTAATTGAAACTTCTTTCGAATAATTACGTGGATACAACATTCCATTAGATTCAAATAACACTCATTCTACTTTTGAATTAATTTATCCATCCAGTTTGACATTTATGTAAACACAGTGGCGTTGCGTAGCTTTTGCCGCACTGGGCAGAGCTAATTTTTGCCGCTCACAAACTTGTTTCCTTAATTTTTTTTGAAAAAAGTAGTAACCAAGTACCACAGCAAGAAAATGATTTAAATGTGCATTTTGTTCAACAAAAATTAATTAATGAGAAGGCTGATTCGCAAAAAAATTGCTTAGACTTCTTTTACACGAAAGCGATTTTTAATCTTTGATTCTCTTTCGGCTTCCTTTCGATTGCATGGATGCTTTTAAACATAGCGATTTTTAATGAAAGTTAACTTTTCTTCTATTGAAAAGGAGTCATATCTCCGCACTCTTTACTCTAGTGAGTAAAGAGAAATGAAACATACCTGACAAGTAAAGAAACCCACAAAGAAGAAAGAACGATAACTCTGGAATTTTTCCAACCCCAGCTATTTTGTGCCCCGCCACCACACACGTCTCTCTCCTATCGGCTTAAAAATCGCAAGGTATTGCTTCGTTTAAAAGCAGTCTTACACTCCTTTTTGTAAATTTCACAAGATGTCATCTCAAAAAACATTTAGATACTAAAACGGCCTTAAACCTCCTATGAACCAGTTTTAGGTTATTCCACCGATATTCCTCGTGCATTTTCATTATAAATAAGGTTTTCAGGATTAGAGCCATTGTAAAGTCAGAGTAACTTTACTCCGTCTCTAAAACGAGTTAGTACATAAGGCTGTGAGAGTTTTAAAAATGTATTATATCAGAGAAAACTGTTCATAAGCATAATATTAATTTCTTGAACCCCTTTAGTTGTAAGAGATTAAAGCAAATATTATCAATTAATGCAAGATAAAAATAATAAATCGTAGTTTAGTTCATAAACTGGCTACAACACTCCGTTTGTTGGCTGAATGAAATAACCAAAAACAATCACAAATGGTTATGACACAGTAAAGTAATTAAAATAACTTTAATTTACAATCGAAATTGTGGAAAAAATGGTTTCAAAATAAAATACATACCACTGAAACAGAATGAAAAACTCGAATTTGTACCAAGAAATAAGGAACTTATTTAATTGAGCCAATCTTAGAATAATTTCACAGATCAGAAAGTTTTGTCATTGCATGCATTGCTTCGGTCATACCATATGCACTGTGTGTAACTGAGCAATATCAGATAAATGGCTGATTTTTGTTTTGGGAATCTGGGGGTGGATCAATAGCTACATCATCTTGTTACTAACTTGTCTGATTTCGTAATAGTGAGTGAATTAAGCATCGATTATAGTAAGTATATATGGGTCTCAGGAAGAATTTCTGTGCTGCAATTGTCCATACTCCGAAAAACAGGTCAGCAGGGTAAGTTTTGAAATTTTACATTTTATTTACATATATTTATTTACCCATTTCGCTTGAAACACAAACCTTTAAAAAAATGTTCGTAATTATCAACGCCACATGAGAATTCAAATATTTCAATAATTACTTTTACAAGTGCAGCTGTTAGGTTAAATGTTTCACAACTTGCATGGCTATTGGCCTTAAAATTTACATGCTATTGCCGGACAAGTTGCTAGGTTTATTTGTGATCGAGTTAAATAAGGGTCAGATTTTCGACCATTTGAGTTAAGAGCTCGATTTGGAGTTAAGTTGAAATGGTGTTGTACGATACTGGAACAATTTGTCAAACAAACTCCTCGACGCAGGTCTTTCGTCTCACATTTCGACTCGACACCGCTGAACGAGTGGCATCGAGTCAAACGAAGCTCATTTCAACTCAATACAGGTATAGAAAGGGTCAAAACTCGCTTCAACACCTCATATAAATGTAGTAAATTACTCGTGTGGCCTCGGGGTAAGCGAAACCCTTGTATATGTATATCGTCGCTGTAGATCGAATGCCTCGTAACCCAGGAAAAACCGATTTTTAGGTAATGATGCAATTATATTGTAAAAAAAAATCCGGATCTAATGAAAAATATCCTGTGAACCTAAAAACTATAATTGCAGAGCCACGCGCATAATTAACAACGCGTCTCTCATTGCCTCTCATTGATTTGATAATAAGTTTTTTGTCTCTCCTGAAAAATCGACTTTTCTGGGTCTACAGCGACGATATAAGATTTTATTTAAAAATGCGAAACCCAAGTGGTTGAAAATTGTTCATGAATGTTTAATTTATCACAGCCCAAGTTTGGATTGGTAAAGAGGCTGTCGCGGAAAACCGACAGACTTAGAATAAATGTTAGTTCGTTGTGATACCCACAAAGGAAAGCTTTTTCCTTTTACAATTTTTAATTCCTTATGAAGCATGTAAGACTACGTATTTCAGTATGGCCAGATCACTCGGATCGGTGTAATAGAAGTCTCCAAAATAAAGTAAACGTTTTTTTTAGGATAGAGCAGGGCATGTACAGGGGTATCTGATAAAAGAAAAGTGCAGCACAGAGAGCAGAGCGAAGTGCTCCGTTTGTGCACAGACAGGCTGATCGTTGCACTTCACTACGTTTATCCCAATTTATCGCTTTATTTAGAGCGGTCCACCATACTGATACTATATGTAAAAATCCGTCTTATTACGGAAGTGTATAGCCAGTGTGTAATGCAGGGTTCAAGACCCCATTTTTTTCCGAATATACATCTGTCTCACTCCTTACCAAAGTAGCAAGAATTTGAATGCCGCCACGCTTAAAAACCGGAATTATCATTTTGTATTTCATCAGAAGCAGACATCCAAAAATACTAAAATTTAAACGTTAAATTGTAAAATCGTAAAACCAGAAAAGAACATTAAAACGAGTTTTCTTTACGTGTTAACTTATTTTTTACGCCTTAAGCACTTATTGTGACTACCTATATATTTATAATAAATAAAACAAGTTAAAGTACAGTGGTTTAATTTCTCGCTGTCTTGTTATAGTCGCCTTCATAACAATATCAGTACTTATTCGAAAATTTATATCAATCAGAAGTCCAAAAGTATTTAGAAGGAATGTTGATAGGTTAATTGTCTAATATCTTTCAGGTTTACATGGGTGCATTTACCAGCTTTGGATATAAACACAACTTTGGGTTCTCTCCATCATAGTCGTGCTATTTAAGATAGGTTAAGCAGCCGGTACATTAAGCAGGGGTACATTTATCCCAAGATTAATTACTTTTTTCAGTTTCTATTGTGCTCACATGAAAGCGACCAACGACCAACGAATAAAAAAACAATAAATGGGATTTAAAACATATACATATAAGCCTAAATTCTTCACAAAAACTTTACAAAAGTTTAGCAATCTAGTTTAATTTAATGTTTATTTATTGCAATTTGCGTTGTAATTGCTAAAATGAGAGAAATTTGAGAAAATAAATTGGTTGTCGCGAATTGCAATATGATTGCTATGAATCACTTGTTTAGGTGAGTACTGTTACCAAATTGGGAGCATCCTAGAAATTGAGTATATGTATATGAGCAGGTTTGATTCTTCACTATGTTGGTCCAGAAGCCGTTATTATTTTTAGACAACTTAGGGCCCGGATTTATGGATATATTTCTTTTCTTCTTTTTTCTTTCTTTATTGTATATCTTAAGGGATTCCTTATAAGAGTATTAACAGAGAAATTGACCTTAACAAAGTTACGCTTTTTTTTAAATCGTCAAAAAGTGATGTCAAAGTTGAAAATCAGACTTTACTGTAGAACAATTTTTTTCTTAGAATATGACCAAGAATCATATCCCAAAGTATGGCACACGAATTACCGGACACCCTGTATATACAATACAGTTGTCTTATACAATATTTTTTTTTCTGTGAAATACAATTATTTGCATGTAAGAAATGTTGTCTGCCAATATTGTCCGACAAAATTATAGTATCTCATATGAGATATTTGGGTCATTTTTTATATACTGATCTGTAATTTTTGTCATATCCTAGAACCGTTTATACATTTAGCTATAATTCCTGTTAAGATTGTAATTTTTCACTATTTAATCCATAAGGATGTTTTTGTGGGTGAGATAATTGTGGGTCTTCTTTTCTCCAACCGATTTCGACCAAAAAACTATCGTCGTGGCATACAAAATTCAAAACCTGATCTGAAAAAGTCTAATGAGAAGGAAAGTCTTTCTTGTATTGTCATAATGGAAACGACATGGAAAAATTGGATGTAGGTGAGTAAATTTATTATTTACTTCAAAAATATTTTGTTAAATTGAAGTGATTGGAGATGCTTGTTGCTTATGCTCTTGATTACACTAGGACCCATACATATATATGTACATATGATAAAACTAAACCAATTTGTATATCCTAGTTTTTACCCATCTCTATCTTTCGTTAATTTCGTTTCTAAATTTATATAAGACTTTAAAGTCTTTTGAATTAAAGTATCAACGATAAATTATGATAAGCCTTATATGCAAATATTTTTGAGTTTAAGCGCAGTAAGTTTACTCTAGAGACTAGACTTCTTCTTCAGCATTAATAAACTTCAATTAACATTACAGTTGATCGCCATTTCGGGTTTTTGCTCTTACAAAGTGCTTAAAGTATAAATGACCCAAGATACCTGGAATAATTTGAAACCCATTAAAAACAAACTTTTATTACGGCTGCCGTATGAAAAACAACATTGTGTCTGAGTTGCTGGCATAACATTTTAAAGTCAGGGTCAACTTTGGACAGAGTCCAAGTATAAACTACCTATATTTATATAGCTAATGCACGAACTCCTATATAATGGCATTGAACTTGGTCACCCATATTCTGCCAAGTGGGTAGATAGAGTAGTTATGTATTAACTAATATTGTAGTAATTCAAACAAATAAATTAGTCTAAACAGTTCTAAGCTGAAATTGTGAGAAGGTTTATATTAGTTTGAATGGATAGATACAGTGGTACATAATGCATGCTAAAAAAGCTATTAACAAAGTACCTAGAAATGCGGGTGGAATATGTAATTCTTTGTTTGCTTGTCATTAAGTTTTTTTTTTATTCTGGTGAATAACTATTAAAAGTGAAATCGTGCCAGCACTTGCGAAGGTGATAAGTTGAGTATAAGGAAAGGTGTCTGTCAAATTTGGTTAGACACAAGCATTTTTTTGTGGCCAATGTGAGAATAGTGCCAACTTATACTTCAAGTTTGCTCATGAGTTTTCGCAGATATAGATGCACGTAGTGTATAAAGGCATTGAAAATAAATTCAAGTGAACGGTGAGGTACGAGTAGGTAAGATTCAAAAAGGAAGTACCATGTGAAAACCCAATGATTCCCAACATTGAAATAAATAAAATATTTAATTTTTAATTGATATTTAATTAAGATATTTGATTGGCATTCGAAGATTTTACGAGTAAATTTGAATTTCTTCAACTTTTAATGGTGGTCGTTGTTTCTGTTATATGACATAATTTGGCTGATTTGTTTTGTTTCGTTTGGTGGGGAGAGTACGATAACTTAGGCGCCAAAAATTGATAACGGATTTTTGTAGAAGGGTCAAATACAAGCGTTTTTTACTATGGGAGGGGGGGGTCTATCTCGCCCCGTTTAGGAGGTAGGGGCGATTTTAGAAAAAATGACTTAAATTGAAAAAAAAAATATTAAAAAACAACGGCAACACTTACAATAAAATACTATACCGGTTTTGAAAGCCAGAAGTCTGTTCTATAATCGTAGATTTAAATTAAATTATTTATGTCAATAGTTTTTGAAAAATTTGCATGCAAACTCAAAATTTTGTTAAAAAAAATGAAAAAAAAAAGTTTAGACCAATTTTTTTCAAAATTGTAAAATGAAGTGCTTAATTGGCTTTTTGTGGTCAATGCTACTATTAATTCTGAATCGAACACAAAAAACCGAATGGTTTTGTCCCTTCTAGTTTTTGAGAAAATCGAAAATTACTAAAACTACTTTTTATGAAATTTTTGATTTTTGGTATTTAACTACGGTGATTTGAGGAGGAGGATTAACGTTAATGTGGTTCATTTGTAGGTAAAGTACAGCAAATCATTTAGGGTTACCAAGAATGCACCAGAGGAGGTAGAATTGCATGGCATTTCGCGTCTCAGTCAGTCAGTTTGTGAGTAAGTCAGGTGTTACTTAAAAATAGTCAAGTCAATTTTTCAATGTTCAATGTATTAAAACCGTGTTTACAGGCATTTTGATCACAAAAAAAAAAAATTATAGCAAGCACCTCCCGAATCTCTAGCCAATATTGAGGCCATGGAAAAATGTGCCGATAGATGGGTTTATTGCTCTGAGATTAACTTTTATATGGATTGCACCAGAGAAACTTTTAAATCATTAGTTTTAAGCAAAATTTAAGTAACGTTATTTATTAAAATAAAAGATTAACTATGTAAATCATTTAAATGTAATTTGAATTTTATATACCCACCTACAAATTTGTAACTATATATTTACTTATGTATCTTAGTCTCTAAGAGTATAATATGCTCTGGTTGATGAATAAATAATAATAATAATATTGTATTCTTACAATTTTTGTCACCTTTTTGAGTTGGAGTTGAGGGGAGTTGACGCTTTAGTTGGAATTAGACCAATTTCTTCTAAGAACGCGATGCTTTTGAAATATTTTTTTTTGAAATATTGAAAAGTTATTTAATTTAGGATGAAGTAGTGGATGCTTAGTCGCCATTCTTTATTCCAAGAAAAAAATACTTCACTCTTACAAAGGTTGAATAACGATTGACCTTGGTAAACAATAACCTGTACCATATTAGCATTAAAAACAAACAATAAACATACATATTAATTAAGAAATTATATAAATTTGCTGCATTCGTACAGTAGTACCTAGGTAATGTGAATTTTTCATAATGTATTAAATTTTCATGTCTGAACATTTTAAATGTGCAACTTTGGGCTACGTACATACATATATTTAGTAGACATTGGATATAGACCTTAGGGTAAATTCAAAGTTTCTTTAAATCCAGATTCTGTAAATGCAAAAGAAACCTTGCATACACCCAACCTCGCACCTACCCCAAATCCTATAGTGTGCCCAGGCAGGGGGGTTGCAGGGGGGCAGCATGCCCCCCCATACATATCTCACTGTTTATACGCCGTAATGCGCAAGCAAGCAAAAAAAGCAAATATCCCATAAAAAAGTAGTTTTCGTTATTTTCAATTTTCTCAAAAACTAGACGACATAAAATCATCTAGTTTTCAGTTTTTGAATAAGAATATATTAGAGCAACGAATTTTAGGAAAAATAATAATATATAACTTTGCAGTTTTGAAAAATTAAACTTTAAACTTTTTTTTTATGTTTTTTTTTCACAAAAATTTGAGTTTAAAACTCGTTTTTTCAAAAACTGTGCATAGATTCTACTTGATTTAAAAATTATCTAATATCTCAGAGTATTGGCTTTAAAAAAAGGTATAATAATTAATTTTAAGTATTACCGTTATTTTTTAATATTTTTGTTTCCATTTTAGTACCTTTTTTATAAAATTGCCCCTCCCGCCCAAACGGGGGGAGATAGACCCCCCCCTTCCATAGTAAAAAATGCTTGTATTGAACTGTTCTACAAAAAACCGTTATAATTTCTTGGCGCCTAAGTTATCGTACTCTTGCCCGTTTGGTTACTCCCAAAAAGTAAACAAGTGAAACTTGTTCAAACCTCTTCGCTAAAACCCCCCACTATTTCAAAACACTTTCCTTTTTTACTTTGTTCGCGATCTTAAGTTACATAATTATTGTCAATTGCATTGTGATTATGTTCTTATTTCTTCGTTTTATGAAATTAATAAGGTTTCAACGTTTTATGTGAAACAAATTTACCTTGAAATACGGCAAGTTTTGAGGTTACAAACTATTATACATTATACAAAAAAGTAAATCAATTATTCCGTTTAGTTGAATAGTATCTAATTTTTCGTTAACACACCAAAAATACCAATCATTCCGATCTACATACCAATTTCCCAAAAATGTAAGCTGAATCGATATCGAAATAAACATCCCTTGCATATAGAGTTCTTCTATGTTCTAAAAGTCAGATTGTATTTGATTGGATAATTGTGCAAAAATACAATCAATCATCAGGTGGCGACTAAGCTCCCATAGATGAAGCTTCCGACTGGGATAAACTCCGTGCACTTTTTTACTTTAGATTCTAGCAGTAAATAAGACAAATTTAACAAAACCTTCTTTGACACATTTCTATGAAATTATTGTTTTTATAAAACTCACTTTTTTTTAAAAAATGCTACTGAATTATTAAAAGAGGCCCAATTTACTAACAGAGATTTATTACTTTCACGTAATTAGACAATCAAATGTAAACAGAATTTATGGAACGGCATGTTTATTATTTATATAATCCATAAAAAGTAAAGAAATGAATTTTCAAGATTTTTAACAGATATTGACACTATATGAGCTAAATTTAAAATAAGTAAAAATAAAAAAAAAAATAAAAGAAAAAGAAAAAGACAGGCGAAATTGCAGGAACCTTTTTTTCGGGTTCTCTATGATCGTAATGTCAACTGATCAAAATATCGATTTCGATTTTCCAAATGCAAAACTCGAGGTATAGCGCCGATATCGCAAATAAAAGTAATGCATATCATCATCATCAGCTTATACTTTACATAACTAGAAAAATTAACTAAATTCGCAATTCAAATGCATTAACTCTAAAGTACATAATGCATATTTAAATGGTTTATTTCATGTCAAAATAAGAAACCAACTACAAAAAATGACATAATCCGCAAAATCATGGTTAAATAAATATTTACAGAAACTTTAACGTTGACACTTAAAATTCCTCTTGAATTTCTTATTTTTAAATTGTAAATATTAATACAGCAAAACAATTAAATACAATTTTTATTTTCTCGTATTGCGATGCTAAAAATTTCTCCACAGTAATTCTTATAAACTGGGTTTGGCCGTATCAGCCAGGTGGTCTATACATAGATCGCATGCAAACATCACAAAAAAAAAAAATATTTTGCTTTGTAAACGAATTATTAATGAATGAATTGTTTATCTTTTCTTGAATTATCCACCTGACACTAAGATCAGACAAAATTTCGCACGTGATGAAGACTTTTTTTACATAAAACAGGGAGATGAACAAAACGCAAGATGAATAAAAAGATTCATTTATGATATTAAGCCCTTTGCATAAGAATAATTATGTGATTTAGGCTTTAATAACGTTCGGGTCTGGGTCCAAGTGTTCGCAGAACCATGTGCGAGTTTGTATGTATGTACATATATCGATCTTGAAAATGTGGCAGATGGGTTACATAATCAAACGTGCAGCGACTAGTCCATTTTCACATTCTGTCTAAAAACAGGCTCACATTGGTGTATCTCTTAGAGCCTAAATGGAATAACCGCATGATTATACAACTACGCAATCCTTGTCCAGCAAGTACTGTACGCGTAACAAGAGATTACTTTATTTTTGACCGATTTATCGAAAATAAACTCGTATTTCATCACTTAACTGTTATTTATTTTATGGTTTTTGTTTGTTTTAGTGCAAATATTAAGAAGCCTTGTTTTGTACGCACATTTAAGATGAAAGAAGCAGTGAAACTTTCTCCATTATTTGCTAGGTATTTATTATTATTTTGTCAAGAGATTTCGTTTTTTTGGTTTTTTAATTAATGCCCGCTTTGATGAGTAAGATAAAGTTTCCTTTTGTTCACCTACGTAAATATTTACTATTGACAAATATTTACAACTAAAAACTAAAATTTAAATTAAAAACAGCTTTTAATAATTTATGCATCCTTTGCATACATGAAAATCCGATGTGAAACAAACTCAAACAAAAGAGTTGAGATCCAAACTTTTATTTTTTGTATGAGAAATCTTTTACCAGCTCAATTTTCTTCGTTTTTCCAAATTTGTATATTAAGCTCAACCGATTAGATAATGATTAAGGTCATATCATTTCGAGATACGTTATGTCTTCGTTTGGACGTTGCTAAAGTGAATATATGTTTATAAATAAAGTTAAAAGGAATTAAAAAGTATTTTAAATATTTTTATTCGCACGGATATTAATTTTATGATTTTGATATTTTGTTTTGTGTTTGGACTTTGCTTTATTAACAAACAAATATAATAGTTAAGGAAACTAGGTATTCTGGTCTAAAGTGATGTTCATTTGAACAATAAAGTTTTAAATTTAATTGAAATGCCTTATTTTTAAGTAAGAACAATTACTTTATTGTAATCTGAATTAATTGACATAAATATTCTAAGCTCATAGCAAAAATGTAAATGTTTATCAAAATTTCACGAGAGACTTAAAAATTTCCAACGCATTTTCTACAAAAACGAAATATTCTGGTATGCATCAGTAAGAGTGCATAAATAATTGTAATAGTTGCCAATAGTAAAATCATTGCATTTTTTTTCGAAATATTTCTCGTTATCAATAAGTATTTTTGGGATTAGCCGCGTTATTTGAAATAATTATGAACTCAACCCGAACGTTTTGCATCGAATTGCATTGAGCGTGGTCACCGGGAAACTGCTGTTGAAATCTTATTTATTAGATTGGCTCCGCACAGCGTTGCCACTTCCGGAAAAAAAGTCGAAGTAAATTTGAAGAAAAAAGTGAAGTAAATTGAGAAAAATCGAAGTAGATTTTAAAATGACTTTTACTTACTTTTCGAAAAATTAGAACTCGAGATTTTCATCCATTTTCTGCAGGTCTGTACCTCAACCTGGAGCCTAAATGAGAAATTGAAATGTTTTTTTTTTTCTTAGCTCGGTTCTTTCCATATAGCCATTATGAAATATCATATTTATTTCGAAGACGGCTCTAATGTTTCTTATAAAAAAAAATTATGTTCAGACTATACCAACATATTTTGGTAAAAAACATGTTATTAAGGGTACTTGTCATAGATGTCATTTCTGACTACCGATTTCGATCAAGATTTTCATATAGGAGCTTCTTTGGTTTTGAAAACAAAACCTTTTTTTCTTTAATGTATATTATTAAATATTTAAAATTGTCAATACATTTCTTTTAATTTTAAAGAAATTTGTATAGCTGAAAAGAATTAATTTATTGATAAATTGTAATTCTCTTGATACATTCTATCTAGAGCGAAATAGAGAAAAAGAAGTAGATTTGGGCTTTTTTGTAAAATTGAAGTAGATTGAAACAGAGATTTTTAAAATGAAGTATATTTCAGTATTTTGCTGATGGTGCGAAGTAGGAAGTAGATTTTAAAATATTTTGAAAAAAAGAAGTAGATCTACTTCAATTGAAGTAAAGTGGTACCACTGGCTCCGCAGGTAGATTCCCGGTGACCACGCTCAATGCAATTCGATGCGATACGTTCGGGGTGAGTTCTAAATTGTACTCTTATTAAATTTCAAATAACGCGGCTAATCCAATGTTTTTGATTTTCTCGAAAACCGTACAACCGATTTAAATCATTTTATTCAAATTTTCAAAATTTTTTTTTTGGATTTTTAAAAGAAATTTCAATTTTTTTGTTTAAAAACTCAATATTTCGAAAACCCCATGCTCGATTTTTTTTCAAACTTTTTAAGTAAAATACAAGATTTAAGAGAAAAAACCTAAAGAAAACGGTACCCACCATACAAATGTTAAAAAAAGGTTTTCGAAAATCGTATTTTTCTCGAAAACGGTTCAGAGAATTTTGATAAAATTTTTTTCTTTTGTTTAATTTTTACGATCTTTAATTTAATAAAATAAATTTTGAAATTAATACGTTACTGACTGTACCTTCCATACGAGTAGAACGATTTTTTCGAATTTTAAACTTCTCATTATCGGCATAAAGAATTTTTATTAAATTGCTTATAGAGAAGCTTCTAAAAAGTTTAAAAAACATTGCATTTCAAAACTTAAAAAAAAATCTATTTTGATTTTAAAAAAAAAACTATTTTTTTTTGAACATTCAATATCTCAAAAACAGCTCAATAATTTTTTTGGAAATTTATTTTGTATTTATTTTGCTTTGAGTTGGCGCAACAAAATTTTTCTTAAAAATGTTTTAAAATTTTTGTATATAAAAGCTTATTTTTTTAGAAACCACTATAAAGACTTATAATTTTTGTTTTTGCATAAAAAAATATTTGCTTGAATCACATAGCAATAGTATCCTATTTTTACCTCCAACTACTAAAGAAGTTGTTTTAGTCAATTAAAAAATGAATTTTATGCTTATGAACAGTGTTTCTCTAATAACATTATTTTTTAAAATTCTTAGTCTCTTACATAAAAGGAAGTTCGTGCGACCCAATCGTGCATTTTATTTTTAATGATGTGGTCTTGAGAAACTTGAGGCTGTGAAGGAGTTCAAGTACCTAGGCTATAATATAATAGTATAGGAATCATCATTTTTATTGTCTTAGCTTCAAAAGTACTTCAAAGACCAATCAACAACCTGCAAAAACGAATTATGCTAGTAACTTTGGGATGTCGCTCAATATTGGAGAAGTAAGCTATTTTAGAAATAAATTCTCTGTTTCGGAAATGAGTCCAATTTTCAAAGTTCGTACAGAAATGTTAAAATTGAACTATAGGCCATATATGTATATAAAGGGTGGTTAAATTTTAAGAGCCGATGTTGATTTTGAATGAAACACAAATTATTTAGGAAATTACTGTCATTTCTTTTTATTGTGATAATATTGGTATGGTTCAATTATTTACCGAACAAAATATCGGCCAAATGGCCGCGGCACACCTTCATCCGATGGTCCAAATTTTCGATGACGCTGAGGCATAATTGAGGTTCTATGCCGTTAATGTGACGAATTATCTCATCCTTTAGCTCTTGAATTGTTGCTGGCTTATCGACGTACACCTTTTCTTTCAATTAACCCCAAAGAAATAAGTCCAACGGTGTCAAATCACATTATCTTGGCGGCCAATTGACATTGCTACCACGTGAGACAAAACGGCCATTGAATTTGTCGCCCAAAAGAGCCATTGTTTCGTTAGGTGTGTGGCAAGTGACACCGACCTGTTGAAACCACATATCGTCCACATCCATATCTTCCAATTCGGGCCATAAAAACTTCGTTATCATCCCACGATAGCGAACGCCATTCACAGTAACTGTCTGACCGGCCTCATTTTGGAAAAAATACGGCCCGATGAAGCGGCCAGCCCATAAACCGCACCAAACAGTCACTCTTTGTGGGTGCATTTGTTTTTCGGCAATCACTCTTGGATTATGATTATGACGAGAGAGAGAGAGTAAGTGAACAGGTCGTGATTTCCTCCAAGTTCCATTTAAAAAGCAAAAAGTTTGGAAAAATTCGCAAATTATTACACTAAATCAATCACAAGTGCAAAACTGAATAAATTATAACCAAATAACATCAAAAAATCTGAGGTGAGTGAGTTATTATCATTGAAAAAACACCAATTAGTGTAGAACCCAAATCTGAAAACAAAACAAAGCAAAAATGCAACGGAGTCCACCAGTAACTGGAAATAATAAGCCTTCAGTCTCAGGAGCAAAGCGTAATTTGGGTCAAACTTCACCAAATCCTCCAGATTTTCCGCCAAAAAAAATACACAATACAAACGAGATAATTTCAGTTGGAAATATGGCTATACAGGATCTAGGTTCATTAATCCAAGGCATTATGGTGACGATTTTGGATGAAAAATTAATAGACATGCCAAAAAAGTCGGATCTTGAAATTATAGGTCTAAATATTCAATCCCTGCAGCAAGATAACATCTCTTTGCAAAATAAATTGCAGAAAATGGAGTCCCGATGTATTTCTCTCGAACGGCAAGTTCAATGGCTATCGAGGAAGGCAAATGAGAAGAACATTGTTATGCACTTCCCGGCACAAAGAGGAATAATGGCGATTGAAAAGGCAAGCAAAACGTGCTTGGATTTACTCAAAACTGAAAATAAAGCTGCCATTTCTTCAGTGAAACAAATTCGGTCTGCAAATTCTAGTGTGGAAAATGTGGTTGTGGAACTGCAACTCAAAGAAGATGTCTCACGTATCCTTCAAGTCGCTAGTACATTGAAAGGCACGGGAATCTCGATTCACAGGGATTATCCAGCAGCGATTCGTGAAAGAAGAAGGCGTCTAGTGAAAATTAAACAAAACATCACAAAAAAAAACGGACAAATTAAAACTCAATTGCGAGATGATACTCTCAAAGTTGAAGATTATTTATTCTTTTTCGATGAAAATAATATTTTAAGATGTGACAGCGATGGCGGAATGCTTCGACTACAACAACTCCAAGGGGAAAGTGACAGTTCGTCGCTGTCAGGTGGACAGCTGATGGTGGAGACACAAGATCAAGCCAGTAGCTCTCAAACTGAATTGCCATTAAGGGGTAGTTCACATCGTTTTTAATTATAATGCCGTCAGCCAAAGTAAAAATAGTAATAAAATTAATGTTTGTTTAAGAAATATTTCAGTAAATATAATTGCATATAATGTATCAGGTTTAGGTAATAAGTTCCTTTTTAATGATTTTTTTGAGCTAATCAATTATTATGACATTTTTGTATTATTTGAAACATTCGTTGAGAGAAATTTTGAAAATTTTGAAAATTATTTTAACAACCATAAGCTTCACTGGATACCAGCTACGAGAATTTCTACACGCGGTAGAGCCAGCGGGGGTTTTGTATACGGCATAAAAAAGGAAATGGAATCTTCTTTTGGAGCCCGATATATAATTGTGCTAGATAGAGTGTTAATTGAAGTTACGTCCGAGAGAAACAAGCTTTTCATTATTCCTGTTTATCTAAACTGCAACAATTGGGTAGATGATTTTTTATGTCTGTACAACTTCTTATTAGAGTTCGGAGAAGAAGATATCATGGTGATAGGAGACTGTAATGCAAGAGTTGGCAATACACAACTGCTTAATTCGGAAACTATACCAACAGCTATCCAGGAATATAGAGGTGCAGTTGACATGAAAATTGATCAAAACGGGAAAAAGTTTATTGAAATGTGTGATTCTATTGGATTATCATTATTAAATGGACGAACTAAAAGTGACAAGGAAGGACATTTCACATTTATAAGAGGAAATGCATGTTCAACAATCGATTACTGTCTGTTGCGCGGAAAATGGCTTGATTGCATTGATGACCTTGAAGTACGAGATATAGTTTATTCCGACCACCTACCAATCGCAATCTCGTCAACAATTTTTAAAGATGCCAGAAGATACCCAGCTGAAAATCGTCTACTTCCGAAGTTGAAATGGAAAGAAAACTGGTGCACTCGGTATCAATCTAAACTCAACCAAGAGCTGAGATCGTTTGGAGAAGATGCTCTTCTGCCCCCTCAAGGTACGGATTCCCTCACAACCTGTATATTGGAAGCGGCAAAGCCATTTCAATCAACGGGAAGATGGAAAGGCAAACAACCATGGTTTGATTGGGAATGCGTTGCAGCAAGAAAAAAATCATTCAAATGTCTTCGAACATTAAAAAACACAAGATGTGAAATTGCGAAATGCAGATACAAGGAAGCTAACTGGTCGTACAAAAATATGTGTAAACTGAAACAGAAGTCTTATATACAGTATCTGTCAAGATCTCTAGAAAACATCAAAGATTCTCGATCGTTTTGGAAAATGGTTAAGGTGCTTAAAGGTTCTACAGTAACCAGAAACATTCAAATTGAAGCAAATGAACTAGGTGCTCATTTTCAAAGACTTCTGAACTCCAACTGTAACTCTATCCAAATTGAATACGCTCTTCCTTATATGGATGTACCTTCTTTAGACAGGGACATAACAGTTCAAGATGTCAAAAGAGTATTAAACAGATGCAAATCAAACAAAGCCCCTGGTGAAGATCGTATTCCATACGAATTTTTCAAAAACGCAACAGCCGAATTTATTGAAAAATTAACGAAGTCGTACAATTTTATTTACACCAACGGAGAAGCTCCAATAAGTTTCAAGAAAAATATTATTTTGCCAATTTTCAAAAAAGGAGATGCCAGAGACCCAAGTAACTATAGAGGAATCTCATTTATGAATTCGGTAATGAAAATCTTTACGGGGATCCTCTTAGAGCGATTAACGGAGTGGATACGTGAAAATGACTTATTAAGTGAATTTCAAGCAGGTTTTAGACAAGGCTATTCAACGGTGGATAACATCTTCACTCTTACCAGTATTGCCCAATCATATTTAGATAAAGGAAAGAAACTCTTTGTATTCTTCGTAGATTTCAAGGCAGCTTTTGACACCGTTGACAGAAGATCTCTCTTTTTAAAGCTTAGCAACTTTGGCTTATCATCAAAAATCATCAAGATAATACAAAGCATCTACGAAGATAATAACACGGCGGTTTGGGACGGAAGCAAACTCTCGGAATGGTTCCGAACGGACTCAGGAGTTAAACAAGGATGTCTTTTAAGCCCACTTTTATTTTCAATATTTTTAGATGATCTGGCTACGTACTTGCCTGGAGGAATTGATTTCAATGGAATCAATATCAAACTTCTTCTCTACGCCGACGACATTGTTTTATTTGCCCAGACCCCTTCCATGATGCAAATGATGATAAACAAGCTTTATCAATACTGCACTTTGTGGAATCTCGAAGTAAATATCAGCAAGTCAAAAATCATGATATTTCGAAATGGAACTGGGAGATATGCACATGATGAAAGGTGGAAGTGGCAAGACTTGGAAATCGAAAAAGTCAAAGAGTACAAATATCTTGGAGTGACAATCACACCTAAACTATCTTTCAAAAAGCATCTTGAAGAAAAATTAAAAGAATCAAAGAAAGCAATCAACTGCAACTGGAAAGGTATCTTAAGCAAAAAGAATGTAGCAGCAAGTACTAAATACAAAGTTTTTGAAGCGGTTGTGAGATCCATCATGTGTTACGCAGCGCAGATTTGGGGTGTCTACCAGCATGAGGAGGTGGAAAAGTTACTGCGTTATTTTATAAAGAAAATTTTTAGGCTTCCAGAAAACACACCGACATACATGCTGCATTTGGAAACTGGGCTGCCCCCAATGTATATTATCACGTTGAGGATACATTTTCTGTATATCTTGAAAACACTAGAAATGCCAGACCAAAGACTACCGAAAATCGTAGCAAAGCATTTAATAAGCCGAAACCAACAGTTTTACAGGGAATGGTTGAGACTGGGAAACGAACAAAATGTTGAAATTGTGGGTGAAAGACTGACTCTGAGAACTAATCTGGAGAAGTTACTAATGAGGATTGAAGAACACACTCATGAAATGTTTAAAGTGCAAGCTCATCAAAGTGAATTTAGAGTAACCTATAAGCTACTTCATCTGTTGCACTTTCTTTTCGCTTTCAATGACTAAGCGCGACCACTACGACAAGAACGTGAAGTTCAGCAAGGTGGAAGATGATCGAAAAAAAGGCAACGTTCAGCACGTAAGAGGCTGATGCTTTCGGCTACTCAGCAAAGGGGTAGGTTCAATGATACTTTACGGAGTTGAATTTGATTACCTTTGATTCTAATCGGTTGATTAGTTTAATATCTGCTTTTCTGACCTGAAAAAGTAAAATGGGCGCCAGGTATTTTTTGTTTAAGTGGAAATACCAAACCGGATGCGACGATAAAAAGAAAATTATTTAGTTTTAAGTTTTTATTTAGAATATAATTATTTGGGAAACCTTTAGATACAGGATGAAAACCCAAAATTTTTTCTTACGTTAAGTAATTACAATTGGTATGAAAAATAAAAAAATTAAAATGGACCGCTATACCTTGGTCCCGAACAAAGACAAAGATGTCGAAAGAACTGGGTCGCGTGTCCCGTTCGTTCTTCGGGATATTTTTTTCTTCGGAAAGAAACCTACCGGAGTTTTCTTAATTTTGTTTCAAATTCCCCTTTACTCACTATCACTGTACAATTTCTCCACCAATTAAATTAAAATATACTTATCTGTCACTTATTCCTTTCTCCCTTATTTTCTCCTCTCCTGCTACACTAGTTTTCGTTCACTATTCCCTTCTTCTATTCGTTTTTCTAATCTTGTTGAATCTCACTTTTCTAAGTTTTCCTTTTCTTTTTCTAAACTTTTGGATCTTTCCTTAAGTCCGGTCAACCAAGAAGTGATTTATTTCCTCTTGTATTCTTCTGTCTGAACGCATTATCCATTTTCTCATACTCACACATTCATACATTCAGCAACAGGTGAAGTTCGGTTACGGTATATTTCGACATCACTTTTACCAATTTGTAATAGTGTGTCACCGTGGTTGAACTCCATATGTTTTTCTCTTTCACCCTCACATTGCGTGAACATTGTTTCTCTCTCACTCACACACACTGCATTCACCCTTGCTTTTTCGCAAGTCATGCTCTCTTTTGAATTCGCCGTCCACCGGCTCGGTTCCAGTGGGCGGGAATTCAATGAATGCGTTCAGACCCCATTTATGTTTGATCCTCTTTTTTTTTTTTTTAAACCATTATAGTAAAAGAAAACTTCCAAAAGTGCGAAATTCATTTTCAACTTCGCGCGTCATTCTTCCCTTCCGTATTCAAATTCCATAACAAGAAATAACGATAACTTGATGGCAGGAAAAATTTAGAAGAAGAGGCAGGAGAAAGTGACAGATATTTTCCAAAGTCCCTACTACCCTACTCCGGTAAATTCCTCGCAGATTTGGGGGAATGGGACTAGCAGATAGCGTTCCATTTTAACGGTACATATGAACTATAATTTAAATTGTTTAACAGTATGTTATTAGCATAATATTAGGTTGGAGGGGACTCATTGCCCTTCATAAAAAATGTGAATGTAAATAGGCATTTGTTTCATCATTCCTTTGGTCAAGTGTTCCGTTGTTGACATCGAACAGCTGTAAGAAAAGGAGGATAGGAACCAATGGTGGTGGGACAGAAAAGGACGACGGGGGGGATAAGATTAATTTTAGTCGCGGTAGATTTTACCGTGACAAACCCCACCCTTTCCTCCTCGGAAATGTGTTTACTTTTGAGAATAAACAGATTTCCTGAGGCTCAATCTACTGGATAATAAAGTTGCGATGAATTTCCATCCGACTCTAATGACGATTTGACTTTTAAGATTCACGATTGTAAAAATAAAAAAAATTAGAACTTTATTTCAAAAAAAATAAAAAAAAATAACTAAGGTTAATGTTATGCAAATAAAAACAAAATTACTTTACTCGAAAATTATTTACTTAATCGTTATCTGATGGATTATGAAAAGGCTTGAGATCTTTCGTGTGCCAAGTGCCACGTTCTATACCGTTGTCATCTTCAAGGACATAGGTCCAAGGAGACAATCGCTTACGAATTATAAATGGACCAACGTATTTCGGAGCCAATTTGGCAGCATAGTAATTCGCGGCATCGGATAAAACAAAATTTCTTCGCCATACAACATCCTTTGGAAAGTACTGTACATCTCTCCTCCGTAGGTTGTAGGTTTCCGCCGACTTCTTGGTTGCCGCTTGAAGTTTTTTTGCTATGTCTGCTCTAAGTCTCTTAAAACGTTCCCCAATATCTTCTACTGAATTATTTGTCCTGCCTTCTAAATTATCCCTAAGTCGTGTTTCGTCTCGCCCAGTAGTTGCCATCTCTTTCCCGAAATTAGCGTAATATGGTGTCACCCCTAAAACCTCATGTCGGGATGTTCGAATAGCACAAGCTACCTTGGCTAGTTGGGCATCCCACACACGATGATTTTCAGAAACATAAGCTCTTAAAGTCGTTTTGATTATCTGGTTGATTCTCTCAGCCGGGTTGGCCTGCGGATGGTAATATGGAGTGAATCTAATTATTGTTGAATAACCCTGACATAATGCTTTAATCTCTTTACTTCGAAATTGTGGGCCATTATCACAAATCAAAATCTTAGGGACCCCAAATAACAGAAAAACGTTGTCCTCTAATTCTTTACATATTGCTCTCGCTGTGGCAGACCTCAAAGGAAATAAAATCGGAAATTTAGTCAGATAGTCGACTACTGTTAAAATGTAAACAAAGCCTTTGCTTGATTTGGGTAGAGGACCAACTAGGTCTATGCTGATCATCTCCCATGGTGTTGAAACGCCTATCCTTTCCGTCATAAGACCTGCTGGCTTATCGTTCACTGGTTTCACTGATTGACAAGTGCTGCACTTTCTAACATACCTAGTCACATCTACTCTCATCTTCGGCCAATAATATTTGGCCCCTACCCTCGCGAATGTTTTCCGGACACCCATATGTCCGGCTAATGGGTTATCATGACACTCCTTAAGGATACCTAATCTATCGTTCCTACCTATAACCAATTTCCATTCTTCATTATTTTCATGTACTACTAAGTGGTTTGTTTTGACGTATTTGAACAGGCGGCCATTCTGGACCCTCCATGCTGGATAAGCCAATGGATTCGATTCTACCGCTGATATCATTTTTCCAACCCAAGGGTCTATGTCCTCTTCCGAAATCCCAGCCACTACCGGAACCCCGCGAGATAACATGTCTGGCACGACATGATCTTTCCCTTTACGATGGATGATCTCATAATCAAATTGTTGTAGTCTAACAGCCCAGCGTGCTAATCGCCCTTGTGGGTCTTTGAGATTGCTCAACCAGATCAAAGAGTAGTGATCCGTGACGACCGTAAACCGAATTCCTTCGATGTACGGTCGCAACTTCTCCACTGCCCACAAGACTGCTAGACATTCTTTTTCCGTAGTGGAATAGTTCCTTTCCGACCTATTCAATGACCTGCTCAAATAACATATAACCTTCTCCCCTTCCTCAAATTTTTGCGACAGCACTGCCCCGATTCCATAATCAGACGCGTCTGTCTGTACTACGAAAGGTAGTTCAAAATTGGGGCATGTCAAAATTGGTGCTGTAATAAGGCATTCTTTCGCTCTCCTGAAACTATCTTCACAATCTTTGGTCCAGATAAATTTCTTGGATTTTTTCAACAAATCCGTTAAGGGCCTTACTAAACTAGCGAAGTTTGGTACGAAGCGTCTGTACCATGAGACTGTGCCTATAAAGCTCCTAACTTCTTTTACATTTTTCGGTGCAGGTATTTTCACCATACTCTCTACTTTTTCCGGATCAACATGTAATCCGTTCCTATCTACTACGTACCCCAAAAATTTAAGTGATGGCCTACAAAAATGACACTTCTCAAGCCCTACTTTTAATCCTGAATCTTGTAATCTTTTTAAAACCTCGCTAAGTAATTCTAGATGCTTTTCAAAATAATCTGAGATGATAATAATATCATCCAGATATACAAAGACATATGGCTCTAGCTCTGGACCTAACACGCTGTCTATGAATCTTTGCCAAGTGGCGGGTGCGTTATGCAAGCCGAAAGGCATGCGCTTAAACTGAAAAAGACCCCTATTTGGAACTGTAAAGGCAGTATATTTTTTTGATTCCTCCGCCATTGGAATTTGCCAGTAAGCAGACTTTACATCCAATGACGTTAAAAATTTCGCGTTCCTGAGCTTATCTAATATCGAAGAAATTATCGGAAGGGGGTAAGCATCCCTTTCAGTTACTTGGTTTAGTTTGCGGTAGTCCACACAAAACCTGAACGAATTATCTTTTTTTTTAATCAGCACTATGGGAGAAGCCCAAGGACTGTTTGATTTTTCAATAACTCCATCATCCCACATTTCCTTAAGGGATTTGTCGATGTGGACCTGCATCGCCGGCGAAACCGGATAATATCTTTGTTTAATGGGGTCTGAAGAAGTCCTAATTTTATGTTCTATTCTATTTGTTTTTCCTAACCCTTCTGGTATATCTTTAAACAAGGTTTCAATTAAAGTACTTAGCTTACTCTTTTGCTCTTCGTTTAAATCCGATTCTTCTATAATCGACGTGGTTCCGATCGAAGCCACGGTTTCTTGGTTTGAAAAGCTATACATGCGAGATCGAAGATCCGGAATGATTCCCGACTGTGCCCAGAAATCAGCACCTAATATCATCGCATTGGGAAGTGATGGAATGACTAAGCACTCAATTAAAACTGACCTATTCTCAATGACTATTGGTAGATTTACTACCCCTAACACTCCTACCCCTGCACCGTCTGCTAAATGAACCTGCCTAATATTACTTATATCTAAATGCAACCCTAAATCCTTAAGAATCTTCCACCCATCCCTACATATGATTGTTCTGGACGCTCCTGAATCAAGGAGCCCTAAAATCCTAACCCCGTAAATGTTAACACCTAAATATGGACGTCTATCGTTCCCACTTGAATCTAATGTGAAACCTAATTGAACTCTGCCTACCAGCTGGTTGTCAGCAGGTAGCCTCTCTAAATGTGTCGGCGCTCTTGCCCTGCTGACCCAAGAGACCGTTGCCCATTTCCCGAACATCTGCGACAGTCTCGTCGAGTTGTCCCTGTAGCCCCACAACCAAAACAACGTCTAGGAGCGGAACAGCGACTTGAGAAATGGCCTTCGTTGTTACAATTGAAGCACCGCATTGACCTATTTGATTGAGGCTCCCTATTAACTGTTACTCTTGCTTCCTGAACGGCAGCAACATATGCGACATCAGGTTCTAAGGTCTGTCGAGAACGGTTACTAGGGGGGGGTACAAATGCTTCGACGTTAGTTCTAATGGTTTCCAACCTTCTACCCAAGGCAACCAGTTCATTAACCGATTTGATATCAGCCAACCCAAGCTGCGTTTGGTAAAAAGGGGCAATATTTTTCAACAAGATTGAAAGCTTCCTACTTTCAGGTAATTGCTCGGATAGTCTTTTGAAGAGGGTTTGCATTAACGCAATATACATTCCCATAGTCTCGTCCCTACCTTGAGTACGTTTTTTAATTTCATCCAATAGAAGGTCATCGTAATTGGGGGGAAGAAACTCCAATCTTAACTCCCTAACAAGTTCCTGCCAAGTAAAAACTGAATCCTTAATTGCCCTAAACCACAAGAGAGCCTTCCCGCTAAAAAGGTCAGGAGCCGATTTGAGAAGTCGTGCTTCTGAAACATCTCTAGATTCTTTTAATTCTTGGACTCTTTCTAGGAATGAGTTCACTGATGAGCCGCTTCGCTCACCGGAAAACTTCACTCCCCATTTTTCAATTTTTTCGATACGCTCAGAATGCCGGTTGTAGGTTTCGACCTCGTGTTGACATTCTGAACTCGCATTTTGTATACTTCCAGTTGGTAACGTTACAGCAACTGGTGGTGATATTGATTGTTTTACTCTTTCTTGCTCTTCATCTTCTCCCTCGGTCAATATTCCCAAGAGCAATAAAACCTCTCCCCGCAAATCGGACATTTCATTGACCTCCTCTACTGTTTCAGCTTTGGCCCTACCAATTCTACCTATTGTCCATTCGATTTTCGTTTTAATCTTTAGGTATTCTGTTGATTTAGGATTTTTCGGTGGTTCCTTCAACAGATTTTTAATGTCCACTATTTTAGTCCTAATAGCCTTTAAGTCCTCCTCGTAAGAAAATGGGTACTCATATTGTTCCATTCCAATCGTATGATTGTGTTCTAGAATTAACGAAGCCCTAAGCGTCTTTCTCATATCGTCGACAGAACCCTCCTTTAAACCCCGTGCCTTGATCTCATATACAAGCTCGTCCTTTCCTAACCGATAAATATTCATCATGAAATATCAACCAAATAAAATTTCAAATAAAATGAAGTACAATCTATTGAATCCTCTGCGAAGAGTATTCTAATTTTAAAACTGATTCCAAATAAATCACCTACTTCAATTAAAGACAACGAAGTATAAAGATACCCAAAATAGGCTTTCCAAAACTAGCTTACTTATTTATTTACTTCAGTTAATCGACAAAACTATAGTATCAGGAAAAGAATCTATTCATTCACAAAATTAAAAATTAACACTGTATATGGTAGCCACAGGTATATGGTCACACCAATTTTAAAGTCTATCAAAAATATTCTCTGCTCTTACACAATTTACACTCAACAAATCTTTCTGTAACTTAAGTCGTAAACAATAGCCTCGCATAGTCACTTCAATTAAAAGGAAAAAAAAAATACCTATTTACTTTTCTCCACTTGACAGCTCCGTCCGAACTGCTCCAACATATGTAGATTTTTAACAATCTGCTCACCTTAAGACGACCCTATCTACTCGTATAACGTATGTAAAACATTAATTACACCTAACAATTTGTATTAAAGTTTGTCTACAGTTTTTTCCACTTTTGCGAAGAATAATACGAAAACTGTACGGCAATAAATATTGAAAATTTAAACTAATATGGGTAGCTAATCGAAAAGAAGAAAAATTGACAGCAATTTTAAAGAAACAAACACCACTGCTTTGTTTTTTTTTTTTTTTGTAGGTATTCACTCACTCCTAAACCAAATTACTCAATTAAAAAGAAATACTCACAACAAACGATATAAAGGGAAACGTCAACCACGAAAATACGATCAATTAGATTCGGAGTAATAAAAAAAATTAAGATATGTATGTATGTACCTACGAGTATATATATGTATGTATAATATTATTGTATATACGGTTTTGGCGGTTTCCCCTTTCGGACAAAAAAGTTATGGATGAACTGTTCTGTACCGTTATCCGTTAACACACGGTATCTATTCTCAACGTTAAGTAGGTATGAATATAGAAATGGATATGAATTTAATATATATATGTAACTACGGTTATATGATTAATATAGGTATGTAATTGAAATGTAAATTAATTGAAATTTAAAATGAAACAAATAGAATGATAGCTAAGCAACTATGACACCTTACTTGTACTCCTCGATAATATTTTTTTTCCTTTTGTAGGTAGGTATGTATGTAGTTTGTATGTTTATATGTTTGGTTTTAAATGTTTCCAATGATCTTGTTCTGATGATGAGGGTAAGAATAAACTGCAATTGACACCATAGAAAGCACCACCGAAACCAAGAATTATATCACTGGAATTGGAAAGAAAACAGAAAGTAAAAAAGAACACAATTATGCACAAAAACTTCCCTAAGCAGACAATTATGTGTGTGCAAGTTTTATATTATGAAACACTTTTGTTTAAATATATTTGAGTAATTATAAATTTTATTTATGTATGTTTTAATTTGTTTTGACTATAATTTTCACAGATTTTTTTTTTGTTTGTTTTCTTTTCACCGTCTATTTATTTTTCTAATTTTTTGTTTGAGTTTTTTTTTTTTTAAAGGCCCCACGTTGGGCGCCACTTGTTGCACTTTCTTTTCGCTTTCAATGACTAAGCGCGACCACTACGACAAGAACGTGAAGTTCAGCAAGGTGGAAGATGATCGAAAAAAAGGCAACGTTCAGCACGTAAGAGGCTGATGCTTTCGGCTACTCAGCAAAGGGGTAGGTTCAATGATACTTTACGGAGTTGAATTTGATTACCTTTGATTCTAATCGGTTGATTAGTTTAATATCTGCTTTTCTGACCTGAAAAAGTAAAATGGGCGCCAGGTATTTTTTGTTTAAGTGGAAATACCAAACCGGATGCGACGATAAAAAGAAAATTATTTAGTTTTAAGTTTTTATTTAGAATATAATTATTTGGGAAACCTTTAGATACAGGATGAAAACCCAAAATTTTTTCTTACGTTAAGTAATTACAATTGGTATGAAAAATAAAAAAATTAAAATGGACCGCTATACCTTGGTCCCGAACAAAGACAAAGATGTCGAAAGAACTGGGTCGCGTGTCCCGTTCGTTCTTCGGGATATTTTTTTCTTCGGAAAGAAACCTACCGGAGTTTTCTTAATTTTGTTTCAAATTCCCCTTTACTCACTATCACTGTACAATTTCTCCACCAATTAAATTAAAATATACTTATCTGTCACTTATTCCTTTCTCCCTTATTTTCTCCTCTCCTGCTACACTAGTTTTCGTTCACTATTCCCTTCTTCTATTCGTTTTTCTAATCTTGTTGAATCTCACTTTTCTAAGTTTTCCTTTTCTTTTTCTAAACTTTTGGATCTTTCCTTAAGTCCGGTCAACCAAGAAGTGATTTATTTCCTCTTGTATTCTTCTGTCTGAACGCATTATCCATTTTCTCATACTCACACATTCATACATTCAGCAACAGGTGAAGTTCGGTTACGGTATATTTCGACATCACTTTTACCAATTTGTAATAGTGTGTCACCGTGGTTGAACTCCATATGTTTTTCTCTTTCACCCTCACATTGCGTGAACATTGTTTCTCTCTCACTCACACACACTGCATTCACCCTTGCTTTTTCGCAAGTCATGCTCTCTTTTGAATTCGCCGTCCACCGGCTCGGTTCCAGTGGGCGGGAATTCAATGAATGCGTTCAGACCCCATTTATGTTTGATCCTCTTTTTTTTTTTTTTAAACCATTATAGTAAAAGAAAACTTCCAAAAGTGCGAAATTCATTTTCAACTTCGCGCGTCATTCTTCCCTTCCGTATTCAAATTCCATAACAAGAAATAACGATAACTTGATGGCAGGAAAAATTTAGAAGAAGAGGCAGGAGAAAGTGACAGATATTTTCCAAAGTCCCTACTACCCTACTCCGGTAAATTCCTCGCAGATTTGGGGGAATGGGACTAGCAGATAGCGTTCCATTTTAACGGTACATATGAACTATAATTTAAATTGTTTAACAGTATGTTATTAGCATAATATTAGGTTGGAGGGGACTCATTGCCCTTCATAAAAAATGTGAATGTAAATAGGCATTTGTTTCATCATTCCTTTGGTCAAGTGTTCCGTTGTTGACATCGAACAGCTGTAAGAAAAGGAGGATAGGAACCAATGGTGGTGGGACAGAAAAGGACGACGGGGGGGATAAGATTAATTTTAGTCGCGGTAGATTTTACCGTGACACATCATGATCTTGGAGAAAATAATTACTTTCACGATCGATACAGTTTGGATCAGATATCAACGATTTTCAAGGCCAGAGGTGAAATATTGGGTTTGAATTATACACCCCATAGGAACGACAGAAGTGAGGAATGCACATTGTGCAACTTAAGTGTAAGAGAGGATATCCAGCATTTTATTGGTATATGCCCAATCTTAAACCAATTAAGAAGAGACCATTGGGGCAAAAATAGTTTGACACAAACGGAAATTGTATCTATCCTAAACGGGGATAACTGGATGAAGCTCTACAGCTATTTAAAATTAGCGCTAAAATATAGAAAACAAATAATTGAAGAAGATTTTTAAATAAAACTTATCTGTATTTTATTATTTTATGAGGAAATATTATTTTGTATATACACAATTCTCTTTTCTTTTCGGGCTGACGGCAAAAGCCAGTGCTACTATTGTGAAAAATTGTAACATTATTTTGTTCAATAAAAACACATATTTCTATTCTATTCTATTCTATTCTATTATGACGAATCCACTGAGGTGAAAATGTGCCTCATCACTGAAGATGATTTTCTTCGAAAATTGATCATCCACTGTTGCCATTTCTTGCCACCATTCTGACCATTGACGACGCACGCTTGAAATGGTCAAGAGGCTTTAGTTCTTGAGTCAATTGCACCTTGTAAGCGTCTTTATGCATAATGCTCATCAACGACGAGCGTGAGAGGTGCAATTGTTGGACTAGACGACGGATTGAGGTGGACGGCTCTTCAGCCACACTATCGCGAACAGCAGCAATATTTTCTGCAGTACGAGCTGTACGAGCATGCACTGGTGTTTTTACATCTCCTACAGACCCGGTTTGCTCAAATTTTTGCACGATTTTTCCGATTGTACGCACAGTTGGACTATTAAATTGACCGAAAAAATCACGGAGTGCACGATATGCATTTTGATTTGAACGCCCATTTTCATAATAAACCTGAATAACTTTAACGCGTTGCTCGATTGTGTATCTTTCCATGGTTCAAATTGAGTTAGTCTGAAATTGAGAAATGTCAAATGAAATGCAGAAAAAAACTTGACGTTTAAGTGTGGTTCACATTCAACATCGGCCCTTAAAATTTAACCACCCTTTAGAACTGTCATAGATCCAAATTGCACCCTTTGTAACTTTAATCAACCAGAAAACATCTTTAATCGTAGCAATATGCCCAATCTTGCAGGAAATTAAGAGTTGTGTTTAAATAAGAGTTTCCTCTTTGACTCCTCTGAGTTAAGATGTTTAGTTCTATCCAAGTCATCGCCTCCTGTCTGCATTAAACAGTTCGGCAACAAGACCGTCAGCTCCCGCACCTTAAGTGATTTTACATAAGTTAAGGGCAGCTATCTTTCAAAAATCTCATTAATGTTGGGATATCTGTCTATTTCGTAGATAGCGCGATTTTCGTATTTCTTCTTTTTCCTTCTCAGAAGTCGATGTTCCTCTTATTTCTCTTCTGATAATAGATTATCTAGTAATTCTCGAACTTTTATATAGCGCCACTTTGCAGTGCTATATAAAGAACAAACTTCTTAAAAACCATATCACAATGTAAAAATATAATGAAACGTAACATAGTTAATTCGAAATTTTGATTGCATTCCCAAGTTGAAGACCCCTCTGGCTTAGAGGATAGAACCGCCCTTGAGTACCATGTGTTGATTCATAATGTGATCAATCTGAAGAACGGTTTATTGATTAGGAGATCTTAATATCCACTTGTAAATATTGACATTTTTGAATTGGTAAAATGGACTGTCGACGAAGAACCAACACAGTAAGACCAATGATGGGCCGCTGTGATACCACGTGGATCTTAGCAAGATTTTCTCTACTCGTTAAACCATTTTGAGCTCCTTATGAAGTGTAATAGACAACTTATTACAGTATTTTCTAGATCACTAGATCTAGATCACATGAGCTGAAATGTCTCCTAAACTGATATTTGTTGTATATGTCATTATTAAAAAGTATATTTTCTGTCTTTAAAAGGGTATTTTTGATTTAGCCTGAATAGGTTTTTGTATGCAAAGCGGAACTTAACATAACTAGGAGAAAGTACTACCGAGAGGTACACAAATATTGCAATTTTTCGATGACTGTCATATTAAAATCAACAACAAAACTCAATCTGAAAACAATTTTGTATAACCTGCAGTAAAATATTTGCTCTTGCTGATTTGTTTGCCAAATAATATGTCACGATGTCACGTGACGGAAGATCTGATTGACAACGGTTAAACAACCCAATATTGCCCAGTAACCTTAACTGGAATTTCTGAGGGTATTTCTGTCGGCAAAGTAATAAAATTATTGAATGGTGTCATAGTACCTTGTATGATCGATTATGGTACTTCTTAGTGTTGCAAATAGCAGTCTGTATTTCTTGTGACAACGGTTTATTTTTCTTTTATTTGCAGTACCCTTAAAAGTGTGCTTTAATATTTAAGGCATGTGTTTTTGTTTGTCAATGATTATGCAATTTAATTTTTTCGTTTAATAATAGATTTTATGTAATAAGTGCTTCTGCAGCTTGATAGATTGGTGCTGAGGTACGAGACGCACTAAATAAATACTCTGATGGCGGTCGCAACTTATTGTTAACATTTAAGTGATTCTTGAGTGTATTTCGATGGGTTGACGATAATAGAAATTTTTGATCATTACAATTTGTATTGATTATAATGACAATTGAAGTAGGGTTTTCTTCTCAAGTACGGCGTAAATAACTGGAAAGTAGCTTAACGATCAAATAAATGTTGAGTACACATAGTTAAGAATGGTTAAAGTTGAAGAATATTTACCACGTTCATTTTTTAATTTTGAAGTATTAACCACTTTATTTGTTGATGTTTTAATTATTTTTTGTAATGGGGGGGGTTAATTCCGAATAAGGACTGAAAAGTAAATAGTATTAGGTAATTGGTCATAGAAGTCAACCCGCCAAAAGTATTTTTTTTTTTAATTTTAATTAACCACTTCAAATCATTCTCAATTTCAGAATTTTAACTCTCTGAGCACGAATGTATTTCTGGTCTCAAAGCCAGCCCTAAAATACTTATACAAAATTTGTTTTAGAAAAACCAATGCTTGCTTAAAAAGTGACTAAAAGTGATGTTTTACCTTTTAAATGTTGATTTATACGAGTTTTATTTTTTATTTATTTGATTTATAACTTGTCTTTGCTTGAGAGTCCATTTAGATAATAAATATTATTTATTGTTGTTGGATATAAAATATCAACTAATGGTAAGAATTGAAACAAGGATGTTTGTCATTCCAATTAACACTTAGCCAATTCAATGTCATTGGCTTGTGCGGATCAAATGTTTATATTCGTAGACAACAAGTCACCTACAACAACGGCTAATCCAATAATTGCATAATGATATTCGTGATTACATTATGGGCCGTACCCAAAAGAGTTGTTTCACCAGAAAAATTTCCCAAATCAATTGTCTATGGGCAGGGACGCGGTGTTATTAAAATCCAAAGTTCAGCGCGTCACCAAAAAGCACAAACTATAGGCAGCGCTATGCATAAAAATACGACCTAAACATTATGGCGGTTGGAAATTACAACTGGCATTGCAGACATTTTTACTATGAGTGCTTCCAATAAAAACAAACCAAATTGTCCGTCGTCGTCGGGGTCCTCTGATGCCGCTTCACTCCGGATGTACATGATTACATGACATGCACCAAAGAAACGAAAAAAAAAAACAAACTTTGAAAATCAAGGTAGCATCAAACATAACAGCAAAAAATAACAATACAAAAAAAGTTGACGTGTTAAAGATAAGCCTTAGCCTACCTACCTACCATCAAAGCAAAATACCAGCCATCGACACCGTGCATCGCGTCGATCGTTAAATACCAGATACAAAATATACCCAGGTAGGTACATAGTTTTGTTATTTGGAGATGGGAAAAACGCAGCGCCCATATATAAAGGAGGGAGGCACAAAAAATGTCGTGTCATTTAATATATTTCTGTCGAGCCGTCCGGATAACAGGTCGTTTGGTGCTCTCTAATTGTGTTAATATCAAGTGTTAAGCAAAGTGCAGCCGTGCCTTATAGTGTGGATAAAAACTACTCTAGTATATTTTATTTTAAATAAATTCGAAAAACAAAATGAGAGCCTTCGTTATTGCTAGTGTTTGTTTATTAAGTGTTTTGAGTGTTGGTTTGGCACAGTTTTCAAATGGACGTGTTCTGGATCCACCAAATCCACAACTATGCGCACAAAGGATAATCCACGAAAAGACACCCGATGGAAAAGGGTGAGAACAAATTTTGCTTAGGTTATATACTGAATGTCTTTTTTCGAATGTTTTGAATGTTTCCCTGTCTTTTTCTTACTTAAATTCAGGATTTTCCTGTGCTTTTAAATTCCTGTAATTTGATCTTAAAACATCAAAACTATAAACAATTAATTTAAAAAAAAATTAACTAGCTAAAATAAAAGAAATTTGCTAAGAATTACTAATTTTAATTGTTCTCTTTAATTAACATTTATAAGAACTAAAATCGAAAAAGAGAATTGTTTTGAAAATTTCATCAATATTTTTAACAGAAAAACATTTATAAAAAATATTTTCCTTAAAATTAAAAAGCTTATCAAAGCTTAAATACAGTTAATCAAGAGATGTAAGGACGTTAAAACTTACTTGATTTAAAATTGAAATTATTATAGATATTTATGATATAAGAATTTTAAAACTTTAACACGTACTTTTGTTGTAAAGAACTTCACATATTAATGTACTTCTTGTATATATGTAGATACTTTTTCTCATGGAGAGATCCCAGCTTAAAGGGTGTCGAAGAAGATTGGTTGACCGCTAGAAACTATTGTCGCAGACGATGCATGGATTCAGTTTCCCTAGAAACTAGCTTAGAAAACGAATGGATTAAGTCCCGTTTGGTGAACGAAAATGTAAGTAATAATGATTGAAAATACAAAATGTACAAGTATGTAATATTAATATGATTTTCAAAACGCAATTAAATTCATGTTTTCGGAGTTGGAAATTAAAAGGAGAAAAATTTATGATAATAATTATTTTTTTATTTGTTATGGAAACGTCTTTTGTCCCAGATTTTCTTTTATATATTAACTTATAGTTATGCTCTTACACCAATTTGGATTCTGAGCAATCCTAACCTAACACTCCAAGAACTTTCCATAAGCCAAATATGTACACATATACAATATTGTCTTGGGTATAATATTATATTTCCTTGGATTATTTTTACAAAAATAAATGCTTGAAGAATTTTTAATAGAAAAAAATTTTATAAAATTATTCTAAATTATAAAAAAACATTTTACGCAGAAGAATCAAAAATATTTTTCGACATAACCAAAAAAATTGGATTTTGGGTTTCAAATATCTTAAAAATTTAAGTAAAATTATCAATATTGTCAATACGGTTGTTTCGGAAGCTATACCTACTAACTTTAGAACAATGATGTTGTTCAGGAGTCAAAATCTGAGGAGTTGTAATTTTTTGCAATCATATTATATTATGTTAACATACAAAATATTAAAATATTATACTTCGTATTTGCATGTTTATTACAAAATCATCTTAACTAAAATGGTGTAATCGTATCAAAGCGCCTAATAATAAAAATCAGTAAAATAAAGAAAATTACTAACTACTAATTCATTGTCGCAAAGCAAACATAACACAATTATAGTTTCTTATACAAAAGTTCAGATGTTTTCTTCTTTGAATAAAGGTATTTCGATTAAAAATAATTAAATTGTCGTTGAAGTGCGATTTTGTACGCATTTCTTATTCAAAGCACATTCATTTCCATTAATGCCATTGTCTGCCACAATAATTCGTATAGGTAACCAAAAAGAATTCGAACGCTTTCTTTTTTGCCACCCAGAGGTTTTTTTTCTGATTGTGTCATACTTAAAATATATTATGAATATATTATTAATGTCACTAAATGAAATTGAGAGTTTAGACTTTTTTATGTTAATTATATTGGCTTAACACATTTTATGGGTTGTTTTTGAATTGGTGTTAAATCGATTTTATATTCTCCGATGAACGGGCGGGCGTGAGTGCGAAATTAAATTATTGATGAAATAATTATGTAACAATATCTGCAGATTATTTTGAAGTTATTGCACCCCAAATTAGCAATATTAATCCTTATAAATGATGCTTAGTAATTTTATTTAATTTTGGCAATTTCTTGATTTATTTAATACAAACACATTTAATCGCTTCAAATCTATGCACATACATATGTGCATATGTATATACAATCTTCGGTCTGGAAGAAAAATGACTAATCTCGATAAGTGTCATTTTTAAAAATTACCAAGAGAAAAAAAAATTAAAAGTTTACATTAATATTATAAAAGACAAAACATAAACATATGTATTTTATAAAAGTTATACTTTTGTAAATGCATATTGTGAATAAGCCGAGGTGAAAACCTTGGAGCGCAACTATTATATCAAAGCGTGGCATAAAATCTTCTTTCGTGTCAGAATCCAATTAGTTTACCTTATAAAGTAGACTCAACTATCTACTTTGACCTGACCTATGGTGCTACTTAAAATTTATCAAGCTTTATAATTTAATTTCCATTTATGGTTTCAGTTACTTAAATACCTAAATTTCCATTAAATAACTCCTCAACCCTGAAATACATTTTTTGCAGACAATAGTTGATCATTAATCAATCTTGAATGCCTTAAAATTATGGAAGTTTAGGAAGAAGAAGCATTTATTAAGGGAGTGGCTAATTCACTATATGGTTGTTGTGTTTGATTTATTTCAGAGTATTCAGTAAGCACCTAATTTAATAGAACCATTTTAGCAATCATTCTAACGACATTACATATAACTTTCACAAATCTTAACTTTACAGTACCTTGACCTATCATAAAACTCATCTATTAACTCCCATCTTCTTATAATAGCTAAGTAATTAAATTTGTTTAACAAACAAAAGCAAAAGAAAATATTCATCAATCCGCATCATAAAATGCAAATCAAACATAAATTAAACTGCCCTCATTCACACGCAAGCCTAATACAGCACATACATATTTACATTTGCATGTACGAGTATGTATGTACATTATGTACATTGTGGTTAAGATGATTTAATTTATTTATTATACCTAGTGTTGAAATTTGAGGTACCTAGTAATTAAAACAAAATTTAGCCAACTAATTTCGTACTGTTCATCTCTACTACAGTTGATATGTTACTAAACTTAATGTTAATCTCACTTTAAATAAAATTAAGCAATTAATGACAATGTGTCATAAATATCTCCATAAAGTATTAGGTCTTCGGTTTTTTGCATAATTTTTGTTTGATATATGTAGCTTTCGGCGTCTAATCATGCAAATTGAGTACTAACTGAAGAATTTGCTTATTCTGTAATCATATTTGGAAATAGATCGTGTAGATTAGAAAATACAATTAGTATGTGCTTTGAGTCAATTCAGTTGAGGTCTCAGGAATACCAAAGTCACTTTATTGCTCTTCGGTTGAATATTTGATAAATTTTCAGAGTTATTTTATTATATTAAAAAATATCCATGCAAGATTAAGAATATGTTTCCAATTTTCATACTATTAGAAAAATTCTCATTAGGTATCCATACATATGTATGTATGTATGTACATAAACCATACATGCACGACGTGCTAAATAAAGCTCATAAAAGAAAAACGTTATTATAAGATCAAAATTCTTAAAATTTGTTAACTTTCGTATCCATTATCTACTGCATATTGTAAATAAAACATAGAACCCTCAACCAATTCTTATGGAATATGCTTATTATCGGCAAGAATGCAGTGGACCTTAAAAGTACCTAAATAATTAAACTAAAGAACAACCTCCTTTATTGATTTAGATCAATTTTAGGATATTCGATTTAGAGCACTTGTCCATTTGTCATTTGCAAGCTGATGTTTGTTAAATAAATGTCTAAAGTGAAACCTTCCAATAGCTGTAATACATAATAAAATTTACATACATATTATATAAAAGCTAAGTAAAACAGACTTAATAATGCATTATCTTACACACTTCGTACCCGATTAAAATAAATAAGTAAAGACACAAAAATAATTAAATGAGCTTAACGTAAAAGTGATTTGTGAAAACTATTTGAACTATGTTGGTCCATCAGGGCATACTCCTTTTTTGCGGAAGTTTATTTTATTTTTGAGCGGGATGAGTTGATTATCCGTAAAAGATGAGGAAGGAAACTTGTGCACGACATTGGCCACTACAAGTTTCACATCCGTTGCTTCTTTTGTTCGCTAATTGAATGTGAACAGAAATATATGCGCCTCTAAGTGCAAACTTTGCGAGTTAACCATCTTTCACAAAAGTATCGATTTCCAGATTCAACGAGGAAGATGTACATAGTCAAAGTAGGTATGAGAAACACAGTTCATACAAACATTAAATGAAATAGAAAGTGCTACAAGAGCAGAGAAATTGTAAGATCGTGCGCACCAAGCTTTTCTCAGTAACGGATTAACCGAGCAGCAAAGACTTTGTGTCTCAGTTATTTTGTAAGTCTCGTGGCCATAAAACATCAATTATCGATTATTTCTGAGAAATATTTATGATTCAATTTATAACGAAAAATGTAAGTTTATAACAAAATATTTTGCAAACTTCTTAGAGTCTGATATTTAACTTCAGACGACTCTACAAAACCCACTCCGGGCCTGAGAGTGTGATAACTTTTTGAAAAAAGAATTCAAAAGAGTGCGCTGAGCTGCTCATTGCTATGCAACTAAAGACCGACTGACTGTTTATTTTGTCCAGTCATTTTAGGCCTAAATAGTTTTCGGAGAGAAAGTGAAAATCAAAATATATTATTTTATGTCAGTTAAATTTGGAAGGTATTTGCATCTTGTTGTTATTTTTAAATTTTGTCTGTCTTCTGTGTTCATAAGCTGGCTGACGACACCATTTGGAGTTTACTAAAATTCATTGAGAAGTTTAGCATTGATTAGGTCATTAATTTGATTTAAATTAAAAATACACAACTAATAAAAAAAAAATTGAGGGAACTTATAGTTTATAGTGATCTATTAAATATACACATTGTTACACGTTTCATGTATATTCAATTGAACTTCTTCTAATCATTGCAAGCTTTTCTTTAGCAGTTGTTTTAGTTTATTTCAAACTATTTGATCTCTTAATATATTTAAATTAATTTAAAAGTTATTTCCTAAAACTTAACACTAGATTTATTAACACTTCTATTGAGATATTTTTTAAATCCTCAAAAATACTCAATATCATATCAATATCATAATAATCATATACATATATTTTACATTTGTAGGTTAAATACATATGGACAAGTGGTAGAATTTGTGATTTTAAGGGCTGCGAACGTCCTGATCTTCAACCAACTTCCATTAATGGATGGTTCTGGACAGCTACTCTTCAAAAACTTGCTCCAACTAATGAACGCCAGCAGGGGGATTGGTCACCAACAGGTGGAATTGGTCTTCCACAGCCAGATAATCGTGAATTAAAGCAGGGTGGTGCTCCCGAGAACTGCATAGGTTTATTGAATCAATTTTACAATGACGGTGTTAACTGGCACGATGTTGCATGCCATCACAAGAAGCCATTTGTGTGTGAAGAGAACGATGCTCTGTTAAAGTATGTTCGTTATACAAATCCAAATTTACGAGTTTAAGCACAAATAGTGATGCTTAAAAAAAACGAACGAAGTAAAACTATTGAACATTTTGTATAAAAAAAAAAAATTGTTGCTTAAGAGAAAGAAAAATGTTTAGAGCATACCAAAAATGATTATAATTTGCTAATTTTTTAAGTTAATTTTTATTTAATTTCTTCTTATTGTGCTAATTTTCTTCTTCGAAAATGATTTTAATTTTATTTCTTGTATAAGATTTTAATATTCTCGCATCAAAACATAGAGAATACATTTGAATTAGCAAATCTTTTTGAAGAAAGATGTTATTGAAGTACATATAGAAATTTCGTTTTTTATTTGTTCATTTAATTAATTTTATTTATAATAATTTTATAAAAATAATTTATGTTTTCAAAATAAAAACAATCAAGTAATAGCTTTATTTATTATTTTCGATGAACAATAGATATTGGAGAAAATCGGATGAGGCAAAAAGTGATTTAAAAAGAAAAATGTGTGCATAAAAGTCAGCATATCCCTTTTTGTATGTAATTTTATTCGCTTTCTTCATATAACCTTTATTCTTGAAAAAATTAATATTTTTTGTGTAGCTATATATGTATGTACCTATGTATATAAATAAGTTACCACAAAAATATCTGCAATTCCTAAACTTTGATTTTCTTTTTAAAATTTGGGATATCACCTTTGCAACACGGACATCTATTTCAATCTACCATACAGCCTATTATTAAATTACGAGTATAAGTATAATAGTACTTAACAATTTGCTTACTTTAAAGTAGTTTACTTACTCATTCTTAATTTTAAACATTTTCCAACTAGTATCCTACTAAAGCAATTTTCTTAATAACCTAAACCAATGACAGTTCGTGCATGAAATAAATTAAACAGACATTTTTTGACGTTTGTAAATGTCAAAGAGTCATATGAAGTTAGAACGATACGGGGGTTGGAATTGGAGTGTCCGAGAGTGCAGACGTGTCTGCGTCTGCACTCTCCAAAAAATAAAATTAATATAATTCTTGTTAAAACGTGGTACGGTTTAAATTAATTTTTTTCCGTTTTTAATGTCTTTTTTTTGACTAAATTTTATTCGCTTTTACTAAAAGCGAACTTCCTAAACATCCTAAATTAAACTCAACGCCGGATGGTGCTGTGATTACAACGAAAAAACTGGATCACTTTTTTAACACAAAGTGCCCATTAATTCTCCCCAGCGAGATAAGAAAAAGTAGAACCTCAAATTGAGGCATTAACCTAACAAGTGGATTAAGCAACAGTGTAATACACTACACAAAAATCGACGATGCCGATACATGGCTCACTCCCAGCAGGAAGCGAACCTGCACATTAATAAAAATCCGCAACTGCAGTTCTGCGGGCAACAGTCCGCCGAACAACAATCGATGACGCCATGTGGCTAATTCCCAGCAGGAAGCGAACCTGCACATAAATAAAAATCCGCAACTGCAGTTCTGCGGGCAACAGTCCGCCGAACAACAATCGATGACGCCGACATATGGCTAATTCCTAGCAGGAAGCGAACCTGCACATTAAAAAATCCGCAACTGCAATTCTGCGGGCAACAGTCCGCCGAACAACAACTAAATCTCACTTGGGTCTGAAACTGAGGATCTCACGGCGATAGTCAACAACTGGGGCTTACAAAATCACCACCAAACGCAACAAGTAACGGATCTGATTCCAGTGTTAAACAACTCGTAATAATCGTATATATATTATATATGTATAAGTACAGAGCCATCGCTCTCAACTTATTATCTCTGTCATGTGATATTAGTGTAACAGTATAATCTTCTCACTCATTCTAAATGTATAAATATAAGCAGTATAGAGCTATCGCTCATATCTGACTATCTTTTTTACTCTTTCACTCCTCTAGTGAACTAATTGCATATTCAAACATAAAGAGCGTTCTCGCTCTCATTTTCAAAAAAAAAGACAAGAAATATCAACATTATAATGTTAAAAAAAATATTGCGCATTGCGCGTTTTTAGTTTTTAGTTTTTTAGTTTTTAAGTTAGTGTTAGTTTATTAAATTGTAAATATGTATATAGTCAACGAAACTTCCGTTTCACGCAAATGTATAACGCTCTTGAGCACGAGCAGAACAAAACTATATTATTATATAAAAATTGACATGCCACGAGGCTTAACCTTAAATAAAGTAATTGTTAAAGAAGGCCATACGCTACAGCCACTTTTGTACCTATGTTAAAGTTAGAATAAGATGAAACGACTCTGTAATTGATACTTAAAGACTCAATAAAACATTCATTCATTCATTCGTTAGAACGATACTAAAAAAAATAAAGCAGGTACTCGATGATTTTAACGGGTGATTTTTTTGAGGTTAGGATTTTCATGCATTAGTATTTGACAGATCACGCGGGATTTCAGACATGGTGTCAAAGAGAAAGATGCTCAGCATGCTTTGACATTTCATCATGAATAGACTTACTAACGAGCAACGCTTGCAAATCATTGAATTTTATTACCAAAATCAGTGTTCGGTTCGAAATGTGTTTCGCGCTTTACGTCCGATTTATGGTCTACATAATCGACCAAGTGAGCAAACAATTAATGCGATTGTGACCAAGTTTCGCACTCAGTTTACTTTATTGGACATTAAACCAACCACACGAATGCGTACAGTGCGTACAGAAGAGAATATTGCGTCTGTTTCTGAGAGTGTTGCTGAAGACCGTGAAATGTCGATTCGTCGCCGTTCGCAGCAATTGGGTTTGTGTTATTCGACCACATGGAAGATTTTACGCAAAGATCTTGGTGTAAAACCGTATAAAATACAGCTCGTGCAAGAACTGAAGCCGAACGATCTGCCACAACGTCGAATTTTCAGTGAATGTGCCCTAGAAAAGTTGGCAGAAAATCCGCTTTTTTATCGACAAATTTTGTTCAGCGGTGAGGCTCATTTCTGGTTGAATGGCTACGTAAATAAGCAAAATTGCCGCATTTGGAGTGAAGAGCAACCAGAAGCCGTTCAAGAACTGCCCATGCATCCCGAAAAATGCACTGTTTGGTGTGGTTTGTACGCTGGTGGAATCATTGGACCGTATTTTTTCAAAGATGCTGTTGGACGCAACGTTACGGTGAATGGCGATCGCTATCGTTCAATGCTAACAAACTTTTTGTTGCCAAAAATGGAAGAACTGAACTTGGTTGACATGTGGTTTCAACAAGATGGCGCTACATGCCACACAGCTCGCGATTCTATGGCCATTTTGAGGGAAAACTTCGGAGAACAATTCATCTCAAGGAATGGACCGGTAAGTTGGCCACCAAGATCATGCGATTTGACGCCTTTAGACTATTTTTTGTGGGGCTACGTCAAGTCTAAAGTCTACACAAATAAGCCAGCAACTATTCCAGCTTTGGAAGACAACATTTCCGAAGAAATTCGGGCTATTCCGGCCGAAATGCTCGAAAAAGTTACCCAAAATTGGACTTTCCGAATGGACCACCTAAGACGCAGCCGCGGTCAACATTTAAATGAAATTATCTTCAAAAAGTAAATGTCATGGACCAATCTAACGTTTCAAATAAAGAATCGATGAGATTTTGCAAATTTTATGCGTTTTTTTTTTTTTAAAAAGTTCTCAAGCTCTTAAATCACCCGTTATTAAAGTCGTCTCTAAATTTGATTATTGGTAAAGCCTAGTACGCAGATCGAGACAAGACAAATTTTATCTCTACAATTTTAATCTCTACAAAACTTTTCCAAATCTCGCGCAAAAGTTTGAAGTTGGAGAGATGAAATCTAATTTACTGTGTTTTTTAGTGTATCTCTGGAATGCGTTGTCTTATAAAAGTCGTTCATTGCATTAGCACCTTTTACATAAAACCAGTATTGACAAAAATCACTTTCGGCTGTCAAAATTTGTCCCGCAAAATAATGCTTGTATCATTCTTTTTCCTGGCAAAATTTAGTGGAGACATTTTGAAGAGCAATTCACAATAGTGTGAATTTTGCGCACGAACTGCGTACTGCTCGGAAAAATATCCGAGACAAAATTTGTCCCAGGAAAAAAAATGTATGGGAGACAAAATTTTTCCCGATCTGCGTACTAGGCTTAAGGCCCAATGCAAATCTACCAAAATCTGCATTTTATAGATCCGAATCATAAATAAATTGATTGATTCTGATCAATCGAAAACACCTCTGATATTAAGGTCCTGAAACGCATCTCGCAATCAAATTGACATCTGAATTGACATGTTTCTCGTGTCAAACTAAATTTGCCGATTAAAAAGTAAAAGAAGTGTTTTCTTGCATTAAAACTTAAAACAAAATTCTTAAAAAGGCAAAATGGATATAGGGGAGTTATTATCATTTAAGGTTAATTATTTATGATATGCACCAACATTTCGTTTAATACATTAATTTTTTTTTATTAACCCAGCCAGAACAAACACCCAAACGATCTCACGACGACGACAATGATTTTTCCGACCTGTCTGCCAACAAAAAAGATGAAAAAGCAAAAAGAATGCGTCGGATTGCTCAGGCCAAGGAAGCGGCCGAGTTCGTGAAACCCGAAGCATTACCATTAAACGCAGAACTTCAACTAACCGAAGAAGAAAAGATGAATATAGTCAAATTTGTTGAAAACGAAGAGGCTGATGGTGATGTTTTGGACGAAGTTGGATTAAAGAAGTTAATTCTTCTATTTGAAAAAAAAAATCTCAAAAACCAAGAAATGCGCATAAAATTTCCTGATAATCCTGAAAAATTCATGGAAAGTGAATTAGATCTACACACTGTTGTGCAGGATTTAAAAGCAGTTGCTACTGTTCCCGATTTATATCCAGTTCTTGTTGAACTGCACGGAATTCCAAGTATTTTGGAAATTCTAGCCCATCCTAACACAGATATAGCTGTGGCAGTGGTGGATCTTCTGCAAGAACTAACAGATGTTGATATTTTAGGCGAAAGTCGTGAAGGAGCTGAGGTTCTTTTGGAAGCTCTTCGAAAGCAACAAGTTTGCGCTTTGCTCGTTCAAAATCTAGAACGACTTAATGAGTCAGTAAAGGAAGAGTCTGATGGCGTCCATAATACTCTCTCGATTATTGAAAACCTAACAGAAATGAATGCCAGCTTCACCAGGGAAGCAGCCGAGCAGGGTCTCATGGTGTGGATCCTCAAGCGAATGAAGCAAAAAACACCATTCGATCAAAACAAATTGTACTGCAGTGAGATATTATCGATTCTCATTCAAACAGACAACGACAACCGCCTCCAGTTGGGTGATTGTGAAGGCATTGATGTTCTCCTGCAACAACTGGCTATATACAAACGCCACGATCCGGCTTCGACGGAAGAACAAGAGTTTATGGAGAACCTTTTCAACTGCTTGTGTTCGGCTTTAATGGCGAAGGAAAATCGCGAGAGGTTTCTAAAGGGTGAAGGCCTGCAGTTGATGAATCTGATGCTGCGCGAGAAGAAGATGTCTCGCAATGGATCTTTGAAAGTATTGGATCATGCAATGGCCGGACCAGATGGCAAAGAGAATTGCAATAAATTTGTAGACATTTTGGGACTGAGAACTATATTCCCGCTTTTTATGAAAACTCCAAAAAGAAATAAAAAACGTTTGCTGAGCGCAGATGAACACGAAGAGCATGTAGTGTCGGTGATTGCGAGTATGTTGCGTAACTGCAAGGGGGCGCAAAGGCAGCGGATGTTGTCAAAGTTTACCGAAAATGACCACGAAAAAGTGGATCGCTTATTGGAAATGCATTTGAAGTATTTAGAGAAGGTGGAGGCTATTGATAGGGAAATTGATCAACATCCTAAGGTGAATCCAATAAAAGTTTCATTTATGAACTGTTTCATTATGTCTTTTTGTAGGATCCCGACTTCGATGAAGAGGAGGAGGCTGAGAATAATTACATAAAGCGATTGACTGGGGGCTTGTTCACACTCCAACTGATTGACTACATTATTCTTGAAGTTAGTACAACGTCGGATACAGTAAAGCAGAGAGTTTGCCAAATTTTAAACCTACGCGGAGCATCCATGAAGACCATCAGAAATATCATGAGAGGTAAGTTCGCGTCCGAAAATAATTTTGCTGTACTAAAAATAAACCTTATTATTAACAAAGATATTGGAAATAATCTAAGAAGAGATCTTTTCCATTGGTCGTTCAGATGGCATATTTCTCAAAACTACAAAATGCAATTCTCAAAAAGTGGGGATTTCATTTGACAATTGAAACAAAAAATATTCTGAACGTCCAATTGAAAAACAAAGTTATAAGAAAAAAGACTTTCTTATTTAAAAAGAGTGGATATAAGACAAAAAAATTTCCTATAATATAATCAGCCCTATCGAGGTATCCGTTCGGAAGAAGTTCGAAAACGATAGTCCGTTCCGATCGGAATTTAGATTTCGTTCGAGGTATCCACTTCAGAACAAACAAAAATGAAGCATACAATCGTATTCTTTCTATTCCATTTTTCTTAAAATAATCCGCAACTACATATTTACTATCGGAGAATTTTCGAAGAAATTTAACGCACAACTGTCAAAAATTCTTTGCTATATGTACTTAAATCGCAATGCGTTGATGAGCGTCACATTTTATCGGAAGATTTTCCGATATGTCAATCGGACAGGGTACCTCGGTAGAAAATTCTCCGATTTCGAACAAATCGGAAAATAATTTTCTCCGAACGGATACCTCGATAGGGCTGAATATCACTATGTCATTAATAACAAGAGAAACCAAAAACATAAATAACAAAAATATATTCTAAGACTTAACCTTATGGAGATGTGCTTGATGTGTTAGAAACAGACTGTACCCAAACATTTAATTTACTTTTTCTTGACAATGACAAGTCAAGAATATTCCTCGCAAATAAGATCAAATCTTTCAAATTAGTTTTCGCCATGATTCTGCATATAAAAAAAATCTATTCAAAATAAAATGTGTGTTCTACAATTCACTTTTACCGATATTGATATAATTTTTTTCCAAGTGAAATTGATGGGAATTTCCGTGTTCCAGATTTCGTTTTTCTCGATTTTGAGATGATTTAAATTTGATCAGATCTAGGTGGATGAAATTATTTTTTATTTTAAAATTTTCAGAAAACAAATATGAAAAAAATGAAAAATATCCTTTTTTTTATTATAGAATAGCGTTGGAATTTGATTTGCGTCCAATCGATGCATCCTATGGCTCCAGGAATATTAAATTTTACCAAAAAATTAAGTTTAGATTTTCATGTCTCTTCATTGGGCATTTCAAGTTGAGTTCGACCAAGAACGATATCATAATTTTTTCCAACTTTGCAAATTTCCTTCGGCAAAAAAATGTTAGACCGCGGGCAGCTGTAACGATGCAGGAAAGCAAGTTTTACTGATGGAAAGGCACGTTTATCAAGTACAATTTTTTTAAATACACAGTGTCGTCAGTTCCTAATGAATGATCTCCCAACATTTTTCTTCCTTCTGCTTAGTCAGTGTTGCTTTGGCAACAAGTATAAAAAAACTCTTGTCCTAGTAATTCCAATCTGTTAGTCTCTTTATTTAATCAATTGTATTTAAATAAAGCAGGACTACAAAATTCCTGCAATTTAATATGTTTGTTATAATATTTCTATAATAAATCTTAATTTTAATCTTACTTTTAGTTTTTTACTTGGACAATTTTTAAGTTTCAATATATTTTCTTTGCAGCTGCTTCTTGCTTACGCGGTGGCTGAAATTCGTTTGTCTGGCTTTTTGAATTATATCAAGCTCTTTTTTTTACTTGACGAATAAGATACATATACATACATACAAACGTTTGTGTTAACGAAAAAGATATTTGTTTGACATTTCAAAAACGGTGTTACCAAATAATAATAGTAGTCAGAGATGTCGGCGGCACAACTGTCGCCAACACTCCCCCCCGGTATGGCAACCAGTGAGTCTTGACTCACAAGGTTGACTTATCTCCTAAAACATCGAGGACTGCTAGCTTTACCGCAGGTCTTTCATATGACCCTGATGTAGTTTGGACGGTTGCCCGGCGAACTTGTTCATTCTTTCCAAGTGAGACATCTACCACACGTCTTTTGGGCCATATAATCGGCCGCTTCGATTTGTAAGTTACTGCAACAACAGCATCAATTCTTCCACGTAGTCGTAAACCACCATCCTTATCCATGTACGGAGATAATTTGCGAATTTGGCTAGATTTTTCGAAAGACTTGCGAAGTTCTATAGGAAGATTGAGATTATTTTCCAAAACTGCTATTTCGTCACGGAACGATTCCAGCTGAGCTTGTCTGTATAGGGTAGTTTCCGATTCAGCGAGTTCCTCATTCCTTTTAAGGACCTTTCTTTCCTTTGCTGATATGTTCCATATGAATCGAGAAATATATGCTTGAGTTCGTACTAGTCTTTTCCATGACGAAAAACGTTCGGGATCAACCGATGTACGATCAGATACTACATAATGAAATAAAAACGATGATTTCAATTCTTCTAACGTGTCCTGAATATGCATCAGATTAACAGGCCACTTGTCTTCGGCTTGCAAGAGAAACGTTGGTCCAACAAACCATCGGCCGCCCGAGTCAAAATCCGGAATCTTCTGCCATTTTGTGGCATCGTCGGCTACATTCATCTTCGTAGGTACGTATCTCCATTGCTGCATTTCAGTTGTCTCAAGAATTTCACTTACCCCGAATCCAACGTACTGCCTGTAGTTCCGGTGATCGAATTTAATCCAAGAAAGCAGCGTTTTTGAATCAGTCCAGTAAACCTCTTGAGAGAATACGATGCTGTGAAACTGCTTTATACTGTTAGCCAACCGCACTCCAAGTCTTGCAGCTTCGAGTTCAAGTCGTGGTATCGAAGTCAAGCTGAGAGGTGCGACTCTGGTCTTCGCTGTTACTATTCTGCATTCTACGAAGTGCCCTTTGATACTCGCATCTACGAAGACATGCAATTGGCAAGCATCATGTTCTCCAAAATTGATGTTCTTTAAGTAGCATCGAGGAATTTGTACGTTGCCGATGTTCTTAAGATGGTTCACCCACATACGCCACCTCTCATGTAACTTGCCGTCGATTGCCTCGTCCCATTCTATTTTAGATCGCCAAATATCTTGCATCAATATTTTTAAATAAATTAAAGAATGTGCGATTAGACCTAGAGGGTCAAAGATGGACATCAAAACTCGTAGGACTTGTCGTTTAGTTGGCTTTACATCTTTTGACAGCAACTCACTCAAAGACATCTTCGATGATATTGTGTAGGTAAAAGTATCTGTAGTAGTACACCACATCATACCCAACACTTTTTCGGCAGAACATTCCGGGTTGATGTCCAGGTTGCGTTTGGCCTTTGATCGTTTCTCTCCTAGTGCCTCAATGACAGTCGATGAGTGGGAGATCCAGTTTCGTTTGCGGATGTAGTTTTTAGCTTCATAATCTTTCAGCTGAAGTTGAAGGTTTTCGGCTAAGTCTGAGTTACGAGACAATTTTTTCATAAAGCAGTTATGCCTCCGGAGTGCCATGGAATAACTGTTTGGCAGTTTCACTTTGTCATATTTCCAAAGGAGGCCAGTGTCATATCTATCACCGTTTCTAGTCGTTAGACTTTGAAGCATCTCACAAGCGCGTTGTTCTTCTTTTGACTTTAGCCATTTCTTTGGTTCTGTGACCCCAAGGCTGTCCAACGAAAAGTAATCCTTCATCATCTTTTGAAGGATGTCATCGCCATTGGAATGTCTTGAACAATCGCACTCATGGAAATTAATTACTTGAAAATTTGACTCACCCTTTGTTTTGACTTTGTGTGACGATGGTCCATATGCAACCCATCCTAGGCGTGTCTTTGTTGCTACTGGATCGCCGTCATCTCCTTCTACCACCTTGAGTGGAATAGCCGGCTTCAGATTATCAAGTCCAATCAGCATTCGGGGAACCGCATTCTCATAAGATTGAATGGGATACCCGCGCAAATAAGAATATTTAGCAGTTAGTTGTTTAACATCTAACGACTGTTGTGGCAAACTCAAAGATTTCACCGTCCTGACAACTGGGATCGAAAATCTTTTTCCTGGATTGCTGCTTCCCGAAATCTCAACGGACACTATCCTAGATTCATCCTCGTTTCGATGGGTATCACCAGTCCATTTAAGGAAGAGTGGCTGACGTTTACCTTTTAGATTCAATTCAGATGCCAAAGAATCTTCCATCATGGTGAGCGACGAGCCGTCATCAAGAAAGGCAAATGTTTCTATCATCTTCTGATCATTGTATAAATTGACAGGGACCACTCGATATTTGATTTCCTGAGATGAATCATGTGCATTGCAGTTGAACTGCCCTCCTTCTGCGATAGGTTGTTCCCTTATCAGCTGATGATTGGGATAAGTATGTTGTCCTCCAATGTAAGACGATGTGATTGTTTTTCGTTCACTTGTGTTATTGTGCAACAGCCGATGGTGTCTATATTCGCAGCCGTTTACACCACATATGTTGCTTATTTGGCAACGAGACCTTGGATGTGAAATTAGACACGTTCGGCAAAGTCGATTTTGTTTAACGATTTCCCATTTTTCATTGAGGCTCATATTCTGGAACCGCGTACAGGAATCAATGGCTCTGCATGTCTGACTGCAAACCACGCACTGCCGCTTTGAAAACGTCCTACCTTTATCATCTTCAGAATGTGCAAGCACACGAGCCTTTTCTTTTCGACGCGGCTGTGTTTTTACCTCACAATCGAAGGAAGTACCTGGACTGACTCTGCATATGTTTTCAGTAAGTCGCAGTAACCACTCGTTAAAATCCAGCAAGTTCACGGATCGCATGTTTTCAGTATGCACAGCCCAGTTCAACATTAGTTGCGTTGGCAACCGACCGACAAGATCATCCAGAAGCTCTACATTCTCTAAGTATGGAAAAAGCTCACTTGCTTCCATAGTGGATATGAGGTTCTGCACTGCTAAGGAGTAGGACACTACTGTCTCGATCTTTTCGACGTTTATTTTTGGCTCGGCATAAATTCTTTGAAGAAGTGACTGAATTATGACTTTGGGGCGCCCATACATAATGCGTAGTGTGTGTAAAATATTTGGCACATTTGATGGCATCATCAACCTGCCCCGCATAGCTTCATACACACGTCCCTTCAGACATTTCTGCAAACGCAGCAGATTTTCTTCATTGCTAAAGCCGCATAACCTTGTGCTTCTCTCAAATGAACTTATGAAGAGGGGCCATTCCTCAGGGCTACCATTAAAATTAGGCAGGTCCCTGGACATAGAGCGTCGATTTGCTAATTGCACGTTGCTTGGTTGTGATGTTTCCTCCAAATTTATTCCCAGGCTGGATTGAAATGCCTCTAATCTATTCTGAAGAACTGCTGCTGATGATGCTGGAGCATTATGTACCGGATTGTGCTTAATGACGTGTGAAAGGTGTGCTGTGGCTTCCTGGTTGTACTTAACTTGATGTGCGTTCGATGCAGCTGCTGTTAAATTTGTTGCAGGTGCAGTTTGCTGTTCATTTGTTCCAACCTTTTGTCCTTGCTGTACCCATCTTTCAATCATTCGTTTAGCACTTACTCTGGACATTGAGTCCTTGCTTCCTTGACTCTGCTCGACGAGAAGACTTAATTTTCTCATCATATATTCTTCATCTCTTTTCTTTTCGAGGACTCGTGCTTCGTCATCTCTTTTCTTTTCGAGGGCTCGTGCTTCTTCATCTCTTTTCTTTTCGAGGGCTCGTGCTTCGTCATCTCTTTTCTTTTCGAGGGCTCGTGCTTCGTCATCTCTTTTCTTTTCGAGGGCTCGTGCTTCTTCTAACATCTGAAGTTCTATTTCAATTCTGGTTTGCCTTATTGTTGTCGATGTTCTTCGAGAATGCGTAGACTCTATATCCGTGTTCCTGATGTCGCATGTTGCACATTTCCATTCCCTATCTTCGACGTCTGATGCCACATTGACGCATGCAAAATGGTACCACAATAGACACAAGTCGCATTGCACCATCTCGTCGGTGTCGTCGCGATTGCAAATGCTGCAGCTGGACTGATTGATGTTAATTTCTCGCTTCTTCTCAATTCTCAGACTTCTTCTTGGCTCTGGAGCACTTTTGCTATCTTTTCCAGACATCTCGATTTCTTTTACTTGATAAAAGAATTTTGTAGAAATTGTTGTCAAGTAAAAGAATTTTGTAGAAATTGTTGCTTTGGCAACAAGAATAAAAAAACTCTTGTCCTAGTAATTCCAATCTGTTAGTCTCTTTATTTAATCAATTGTATTTAAATAAAGCAGGACTACAAAATTCCTGCAATTTAATATGTTTGTTATAATATTTCTATAATAAATCTTAATTTTAATCTTACTTTTAGTTTTTTACTTGGACAATTTTTAAGTTTCAATATATTTTCTTTGCAGCTGCTTCTTGCTTACGCGGTGGCTGAAATTCGTTTGTCTGGCTTTTTGAATTATATCAAGCTCTTTTTTTTACTTGACGAATAAGATACATATACATACATACAAACGTTTGTGTTAACGAAAAAGATATTTGTTTGACATTTCAAAAACGGTGTTACCAAATAATAATAGTAGTCAGAGATGTCGGCGGCACAACTGTCACCAACAGTCAGTAAACACTGATTTCAATATTATAGAATTACTTTTATCAAAATTTACACGTACAATTTTAATAGCAGTCAAAAACTATCAGAAAACAAAATAGTTTTGTATTTGCCAATTGAGAATCGATTTCACTCGATTTTTGGAACCTAGCTGCGTATCATTTTTTTAGAAAATGAGAAAAGCGAAATTCATTTCTTAATTTTTATTGTCCAAATATTGAAGTGTTATACGCGTGAAGTGGAAAGATATTTTTTTTTACAAAAAATTGCACGACCCCTCCAGACTCCCTCTCTCATGCAATGTTTTTCGTTACTGGACTCAAACTAAATGCTAAAGCTAAAAGCTTTTTATCGCATCGTATGCGAATGTTTATACTTCCCCCAACATCTACGAATTTTAATCCAAAGTATGTCAAAGTTCATTTATACAAAAATAAAATTGTGTAAAAATAGTCAGTTTTGGGTAGTACGCTAAGACATATTCGGCCCTAGCGAGGTATCCGTTCGGAGCGGAAAATTCTCCGATTTTATACGATTCATAGCATTTTTGCTTCGAGGTATTCTTCCGAACAGCTGTTCGGAATTTTTCTCCGACATTAGGTTTGTTCGTTGAGCCCTGAAGTCACCCTGGGGTCGCCCTAAATCGTTTTTTGAAAAACCTGAAGTCACCCTGGTGAGCAGATTCTGTGTTTTTTGAGACCTGGGGTCGCCCTGAACTCGCCATGAAGTAGATCTAGGCATTTAGCTGGAGCGAGTTCAGGTAACGATCAAACTGTAAAAAGTCATATGAGATTTCATATCTATTTCTTTTGTTGTCGTTTGGCGATTCACATGTTGCATTGCTTGTATTTGCAATTAAATGTTTGTTGTACTCATCGGATGAAACATTCAGCAACAACGCGAAATTGTTTTCGTTCATTTTTAAAACTAATTTTTAACAAATTTAAAGTTTTTATCAGGTCACAAAACAATGTTTTCTTGCTTTTAGTTGTCAACAAAACAGTTGAAAGCCCTTGGGTGTTTTTTTGAAAACCGAAAACCGCAGTTTTTGTTGACAACTGTAAGGGTTGTCAAGAAAACCTGGGTAAAGTTCAACGAACGAACCTATTATTTTAGCGCACCCGGTGAACTGCGTTGAAGTGCTTTATTTGTGAAATTTCTGACAGCTAAATGTAATTTTTTTTTTCGATTTCGTCCGACACAAATTCTTCGCGGAACAAATTGCGCCAACGCATTTGTGTATTATTTTTCTTTCCGATGGGATACCTCGAAAGCAATTTGAACCTCCGACAAAGTATGCGTTGCGGACAATTTTCCGCTCCGAACGGATACCTCGCTAAGGCCGATTGTTTGTGATCAATTTTTTCTTCATAATTATCATTATTTTTAAAATCCAAATAGTTGGGAGCCCCTTCCAGAATGTAGCCCATATTCTGCTACAATTTGTAATGCATAGAAATATTATTTTTGTTCATAACATCACTTTAATTTAATAGCCGCTCCATATTCGTAGTATTTTAACTTGTTATTTAAATTGAAATGGAGTTTTGCCTTTATCGCTTTCTGTTTTCGTTTACTCAAATTTATTAAAATACATAATATTTCCATTCCAAATTTTGACGACCTCCTTCAATCTTGAATTGAATTGTGATGATGGTTAAACTATTCGTTTTTTCATTTGCGATCTGAATATAATACTGGTTATCAAATTGTTTCTTTATTTAATGTTACATATTGGCTTCAATACAATACTTATTTTTTTTTTGTCGATTACAGAATATGCCGGCAACTTAGGTGACGAAGGAGACAAAGACAATGAATGGAGAGATCAAGAGCAAACGCATATTCTTTCCTTAGTTGATAGATTCTAATTATTGTGTATAAATTGAATGAAATATGAAATTAAGGGTAACAACATCAATTCTTGTTATTTATTTTCTTTTATTATTACACAATTTATTTGATTTTAATAAAGAAAAAAATATAAATCTGTCTCCTCTTTGATATAATACAATCATGAAACAAAAACAAAAATTCTACCAATATTATGTAGGTGTTGAAATATAAACCAAAATAAACTGAATTTTCTAAAAAACATCGGAATCATAACAATAATAATTATTATGTTATACAATTATCTTCTTTTCTTAACACATTATTCGCATTCGCATTCGCAAGATTGATTTTGTGTTTCTCTAAAAAGAGGATAAAGAGAATTAAACAATTTTTTTTATAAAGGAAAGAATAAATTAAATTACAACATTGGTGTGGTTTTACTCTTTTTTTTCCTAGTTTTACTTAAAACGAAATAGTAAATAAAATATTTATTTTAGTTAAGGGATAGAAATAACATAAAATATATTAATTTTTAACGGTGTGCAGCAACAACAATGTCTGTTTTCAGAAAACATGAGTGCATATAATAGAGTATCACGGGACAAGAGTAAGAAAAATATGAATGACAACTACTTCACATCATAGTCTCATCTCTAAAATCATGACCAATGTCTGCTTTCAAGATGACTAGTTGTTGACGTGTGTTGGAGTATGTATGAATAAGTTGATTAATTAAAAGAAGTATCTACTTAGCGCTGTCTGGAATCTCAAAGCTAACATCCATCTTGACTTCACGAGCCAGATGTACAATTTCTGCCAAATGCACAATCAAATTGGCAGCTTCGTCCAAGTCGTGACGAGGAATAATCCTAAGGCCGGATTTGCGGATCAGCTCTCGAGCTTCATCGACGTTTGTTCCCTAAAATTCGAAATCTAATTAAATATCAAAACATTTTAATAATTTATTTTAGACTTACTTGCAAACGGCAAACAATCGGCATCTTTAAGTTAAGATCCTTGGCAGCAGCAATAATACCTTCAGCGATGACATCGCAACGCATAATACCTCCAAAAATGTTGACTAAGATTGCATGCACTTTGGGATCTGATGTAATGATTTTAAATGCTTCCTGAAAATTATCAAATGTTGATAAAAAAATCAACAAAAAATAAGTTTATCTTTTATATACTTTCACAGCTGTAGCAGTGGCACCGCCACCCACATCCAAGAAGTTAGCTGGATCTCCTCCATGCAATTTAATAATATCCATTGTGGCCATGGCTAAACCAGCACCGTTGACCATGCACCCAATAGTTCCGTCTAAGGTAATATAGTTTAGGTCGAATTTGGCAGCTTCGACTTCTCTGGCATCTTCTTGGGTCCAATCGCGAAGGGCAAATAATTCTTTCTGCCTGAATTCGGCATTATCATCAAACCGAAATTTAGCATCGAGGGCAAAATCTATGAGATTATTAAAGTTTTTAAATAATTTAATTATTTCAAACAGAAGGTAACTGGATCGAAAATAAAAACAAAATTAAAGAAATTTATATAAAAACATTTCTAATATTTAAAAATGCTCATAGATACTGTGGTCTGATTAAGGAATTCAAAGAGAATCCTACTCAATTTTAATTATTAATTAAATGAAACAAATTGAATCTAATATGTTGTTTATATGTACATACACTCATTCCGAACGTGAGGAATTTAAAGAATCCTCTACTTTGTGAATTTTAAGATAGTTATTGAGAATAGCACTCCTTTATCTTCAATGCGTTAATTGACTGTTTTTGTGTAAGGTTTTTATAATAATTTGTTAAAATTATCACTTCTGATCCGGAGTGATATGGTATTGGGATGAAACTCAAAAGCTTTTAAAATTCCGGCCGAACGAAAAATTATTGCTGGTTTAAAATTGATTGCAAAATTTTGTATTGAACACACAAGCGCGTGTGTGATAAAAACTTCCATTTTCATTTGAGAATATATCGAAAACTAAACCTGATGCACCAATTCGAGAGTTTGAGCATTTGAAAAACATTGGAAGAGAAAAGTGTAGTTTTTATTACATACAGTGCCGGTAAAAAAAATAGCACCACCGGTACAAGTTTCATTTTAACTTTTTTAAATTAGTAAATGGACACATATTTCCAGCCTCTACTGTATTTTGTTAAATGGTAACGGTTCTTTTTTTTACGAGGCCATATTGGGGAAAGACCCTTTTTTTATTGCGGTAAAAATAATAGCAGTTTTCGCTTGAAAAAAATATTTTTTGGTGTCATATTTCAAGGTAAAGTAACCAAATGTTAAGATTTGTTAATTTTGAATAGGTTTCTTCATTTTAAACAAAAAAAAATTACATTTTCAAAGACAATGGGCCGTGGAAAACATTGCACAAACCAAAAACGTGGAATTATTAAAAAAATGATTTCAGAAGGTAAAACTTACGGAGAAGTTCGACATTTTGTTGGCTGTTCCAACAAAATGATTCGAAATTCAATAATATACGCACCCAAAACCGAAACTCGTGGGCGAAAACCAGTTTTTTCGAAAACTCTTGTCAGACGCCTAGTCCGAGAAAGCCAAAAAAAAAAATCCTTTCAAGCCTGCAACTGAGCTCAAAATAGACCTGAATATTACAGCTTGCGTTGAAACCGTTCGCCACAGATTGAGAGAACATAATTTAACAGCATGTAGTCCCAGAAAAGTCCCTCTTTTCACTGCAAAACATGCTAAAAAGCGTTTAATGTTTGCAAGACAGCATTTGAACAGGCCAGCAGCGAAATGGCGCAACGTTTTATGGACGGATGAGAGCAAAATCGTGTTGTTTGGAGGTAAAGGATCTCGTTCCTACGTAAGAAGACCTCCAAAAGCGGAATATAAACCCAAATACACAAATAAAGTGGTTAAGCACGGAGGTTCAAGCATAATGGTGCGGGCTTGTTTTTCCTACTATGGAGTTGGACCCATATACTGGATTAAACCCATCATGGATCAACACGTCTACGTGAATATTTTGGAAAATGTTATGCTCCCGTATGCAGTTGAAGAAATGCCGCTTTTGTGGGTCTTCCAACAAGATAATGACCCCAAGCACACCAGTAAAAAGGCAAAAAAATGGTTTGCAGATCATTCAATTAATGTAATGGAGTGGCCAGCGCAATCGGCTGACCTAATTCCCATCGAAAATTTGTGGCCCGACGTAAAGAAAGCAGTCTCAGATATTAAACCGACCAGCAACGAAGCACTCTGGGCTGCAGTTAAGGCGCCCTGGGAGAATATTCCGGCTCAAAGGTGTTAAAATTTAGCTAATTCAATGACGAGACGTTGTGAAGCAGTAATAGCCAACAAAGGCTATGCAACGAAATATTAATTTTGTTGGACAACCTCTAAGGAATAAAATCGTAGAAAAAGATTTTGGATTTTTACGATGATTTAGTTTTAAGTTGTACGACGAAGCAATGGTGCTATTATTTTTACCGCTTATTTGTTTGATTTGTTGGAGAAAATATAAGTTTTTTTCAAAAAGTTGATGAATAAAAATAAAAATTCTTTTTGAAATGTGTTATTTTAACTTAATATAAACTTTTTGCATATTCAAAATTTCCCTCGATATATTGGCATACATTTTATTTTGCAACGAAATTTTTTTCTCGTAATGGTGCTACCACAGCTACCATTAAATAATTAAATTAATTTCATATGTTTTCCAAATCCTAAAATTTAGTAAAAAAAAAGAAAATGTTTGCATCCAATCATCTTATGTATTCTTGTGAAATCGACAAAAACACATATGTACATGCTTATGTGAGAATAGTAAAATTAATGATAAGATTAGATACATAATAAATAATAACGGAACAGAACAGAAATATTTAAAACAATACTTACATTTGCCTGTATTTTATTATTTTCGGTTGATTTTATGTCCATTCATGAAAAAAAAATATAAAAATCGGCAAGTTTTTACTATCCATTTAAGAAAAATTACCGTTTTCCAGAGCGTCTTCAGCATAAGGATTAATTTCGATGAGAAGAGCATCTTTCTTCAAAAACAAATCATACATGTTCATCAACATTTCGCAAATTTCTGTCTCTTGGTCACCAAGGCCGACTTTATGGGCAATCGCTTTAGCTTGTTCTGGTTTCAATCCAGTGATTGGATCAACTGGATCGTAAACAATAGCATCAGGGTTTTCAGCTGCAACTTCTTCAATATTAACTCCACCCTGTGAGGAGGCGATAATGACGGGTCCCTAAACAAATGAAATAAATCACAAAATATAAAACGATGATATTTTCGATTATATAAATGAAGTTTATATTTACATTAAAGGCTCTCTCCATCATTACAGCGAAATAGAATTCCCTTCGAGGGAATTTTCTCTCAGCAACCATAACAGTATTACATATCCTGCCGGCGGCACCTGTTTGTTTTGTGACTAATAGTTGGTTGACCATTTTACCAGTAATTTCTTTTGCTTCTTCAGGACTAAACAAAGAAGGATAAACCGTTGAAATTCAAAAAACTAAATACAAAATTTGTGTGGAGCTTACGTGTTAACAACGCGTACACCACCTTTGAGCCCATTTTTAAAGGAACCCTTACCCCGACCACCAGCAAGAACTTGTGCTTTGAGTACAAGATTTTTTGTATTCAAACCTTTGGCAATTGTTTCAGCTTCTGCTGCTGATTTTGCGACACCGAATCTGCATAAACAAAGAAACAATAAACAAACAAATTGATAAGAAATAAAAATATGTATATAAATTGGTATATATAGAAATAAATACAGATTCTTGTTATAGTAGATCAAGTCCATAGGTTGTTCTCAAAACGTAAACAAGCTTACACAGCTGAACTATAAATAAATATCAATTCGTACATCCCACATCACTAGATTGGTTGGACTTGTAGCAACCCATATCTACCTGCAACAGTTTGTCATCATAAAAAAAGAATAGATATGATGTTCTTCATAAACAAGTGTTCTATCAGCTTGTATTCCATGAAGTTCACTAGCTCAGTAAATGCAGGCGCTTGAAAATTAGAATAAGAAATTAGACAGCTTCGCTGTACACACAACTTAATCGAAATTCTATTAGATCTAAATTCGATTAGAACCCGTGAAGCCATTCCCCCGTGATTTGAGGACAAACTAATTTTCACATAGTTGGAATTAAGTCATTTAAAATAGTTTTGAAAACATTATAGTCTTTAAGCCTTGTAAGTCCAAATTTAATGGCCAAAAAATGTCATTAAAATGTAATGTTATGTATATCAGATACAAAATTACTGAATTCAGATTTCAATGCCTTGTAACTGGATCATAAAAATACACATTTAAGCACAAAAACTAAATATTTTCTGTTTGCAAGACAAATTATGAACGACTTAAACTAAGTAATTTGGAGTGTACGTTTGAACAAGTACGAGCCACGTGATAATTGTATTTGTTCTATAGAGTTAACAAAAATAAATGTACATACTGTCATAACTTTTCTAAATGTTTTGTATTCCCCCATAGGTTAGAAGGTCAGGCTTAATGAATTGTCTACTGAGAGCAGTCACAAGTACAATTAGAATACATTATTTTCATTAGAACAATTAAGATTCACATAAAGCACTGCAGAAACAAAATTAATTTTGCTTCCTATTATTGAACAGAGTCAAAAAAAAAGGTTTAAGCATCATTCCATGTAGTAATGTTAGAAAACACTTTAGAATAGTTCTTACGTGTGTTGTTATATACATATACACTCAACCGACCGTCTGCATTTTTCGTCACCCTGACTATTTAAGATCACTATGATTTATCTGCTGATTTTTTTTGTTTAACGGATATTTTCGCAAAACAAAACACTAAATCCTTACTTCGCCCCATAAAATTGTGAAATCGAAGCGGTTTTTGCAATTTAAGCGTTTTTTTAATATTGTTTCAGTTACTCAAACTTGACTACATTTCTTTTTCTTTTGTACCAAAGTAAGTAAATATCGGTAAATTTAAGTTAATACTGGGAATTTATTATTTGTGACTCTAGAAAAATGCCACTCGATGTACCTGGTGTAGCTAGAGCAGTGGCTTTAACTGAAACGCAATATGTTTGGTGTGCCTAAACTACAATTGGGGATGCCATCAGACGATTTCGGGAAACTGGCTCATACACGAGGAGGCCAGGTCAAGGTCGTCATCGATGCAATTCAGCTTGGGATGATCGCTTGGTCGTCAGCAACATACTGACAAATCGATTTTGCACCGCTTGAAGCTCGTACACGCCTTTCTGAGGTGAGGAATGTTAGTGTGAGTGAACGCACCATCAAAAGAAGATTAGCAGAATTGAATATCATGGCTTTCCGACCAGCGCGCGACCCGAATTGCTCCCAGACCACCGTACAGCAAGACTTCGTTTTGCACGAGAATATGTCGACTGGAGGGACGTCCTATTCTCAGACTAGGTAGAATAGGTCTACGAGTTCCAAATGGACGTCAGCGTGTCTACAGGCGAAAAAAAGAACCGAAATGCACTATAACCGAAACAGTGGGTTACCAAGGAGGGTCTATAAACGTTTTGGGAGGCATCAGTTATAAAGCTTGCACGGACATTGTTGTCTTCGATAGAGACAGTGTGGACGCTCAGATATACGTGGAAAACGTTTTGCAAGACAATGTGATGCCGTTGGCACCATTTATTGGTGACGGGTTTCCAGTTTTGCCATGGCCATCACGCAGTCCAGATCTCAACCCTCATTGAACGTATCCGAGCACAATATCCCTCAGTCGGATATTCAAGACATCATTGACGGGTCGTCGAACCGGATAGAGCCCGCGGCGCAAACATCCATTATTAAAAATTTAGTATTTTAATAACTTTACCACATTTTTAACAATAAAAGATAAAATCTTTTTGTATTTTTTTCAAAAACTTGTTTTTTCTGTTAATTCTTTAATAAACGTGGTTTTTTCGCAGATTTTTTTTTTATTTTACTTTCAACATTACTTGCACCCAATTATTACAATAATGATTACAATATTAATAATCACAATAATGACTTACAGTTTCGTTTTTAATAAATACATACATAACAAATGAAAAGATTTTTTTTTTAATTTAGATTTATTTAGTTTTTTAGGATATTACATTTTATGTATATCACTTTTTATGTCATAAAAATTAAGTTCGGCAAACAACACCTCCAGTCTTTAAGTTAAGGCCGAAGACGGATACATAAAATCCGAAACACGTGCTTCAAAATAAAAATAAATGTTGTGATATCTTAAAAAACTAGACAAATCTAAATTATTAAAACATTTTATTTTCATTTGTTATATATTTATTAAATAGTAAACACACAAAATGTACACTACATTACAAAATAATTACAGTTGCGGTCAAATTAATAGCAGTGCAACCTTCTGGCGGACATATTCCATTACAAGCTAAGATATGATCAAATAATTAAATTTTTCAAAACAACGGTTTTTTCAAATGTAACTTGAATGCTCTTAAAATATATTGTTTAGCAGTTAGAAAAATAGTAGTGTTCGCAAGTTTATGGTGATTGTGCATTGTTTTTTGATCCTACTTGCTTGCTACAGAGAAAAAAAAAAACAATAAAAGTTACACTTTTGATACTGATATGCACGATCGCACGTGCTTCTTTTTATGTACAAGTGCTTTGGTATTTAAAAAATGTATTTATAAAGACGTGGATTTATTTTGTTGTTATTTATTTTGCTAAAATAACTAAAACGATTTTTTCAAAAATTTGTATAGAAAAATTTTGATCGAAATTGTTAGGAACGTTTTTGAGATAAATAAAATTTTTCATAACGGCTCTTTGGCAGCTAATGCTATCTTTTGAGCTAAACAAAAAAAGGCCCTTAATTAAGCGATTTTCTTGTATGTATGTAATACAAGAAAATCGCTTAGCGGTTTAGGCTGTATGTAGGTATGGTATTCCATTCATTTTTTTTTTTTTAAGAACAATTTTTAAATCAGATGACATTCTATTTTTGTTTAACCTAATACCATTTCAGATGAATTTTATGCAGTTTTCATTACTTACATCCATGTTTTCATAAATAAATTCTTTAAACTCCAAAGTACTTGTACATAAAAGCAAGTTCGTTCGCCTTGGTTCATTTTAATAGAAAAAAATGTATGTACTTAACTTATTTTCAAATACATAAATCTATCAAATTAATGATGACAGTTTAGATAGTACAATTATTTACAAGGTTCCTAATTTAAACGCAAACAGTTATTGAAAATCTAATTAGGAACTTTAGGTAATATTATAACTAGTTATACTTGAACAAAAATAAGTTAAAAAAAATCAAAGCCATAAGGCCTTACTTATTGTATATTTTCTTCTTGGTCGATATTTACTCCGTTAACATAGTGGATTGGCAGGTCGGATCAAATCAATATTGAGATTTCGGTTCTGGTAAATGACCGGATCGAAAGATTAAATTTGAATGGAATTGACAGTTTTGTTTTTAGTTTGTGGGAACTCAGTTTCTACATAATCTCCTTTTTATACAATTATCTTTTATACCAAGTTTTAAATGAATGCGTTGAGCCATTGCCGCTGTATATAAAATCTAGATTCCATATACAAAGTCATTGCGCAAAAAATTAAATAAATTGGAAAAATAAAATGTTAGGAATATATAATTGTAATACACAAACACAAACCGCTGAGATTTCCAAAACCTATTTTGATCCGATCAGTTCCACACGAAATCGTAATGTCAATTCTCTTTGTAAACAGGGTTAATATTCTTGTAACTTAATCAGTAATAGTTTCTACTAATTTTGCTATTATGTAGCAAATGCTTTTTCAAAATGTGATCATATATTGGTAAATCTTTTATACAATTTTGCTGCCAAGACACGTTTAAATCAGGACATTTTTTGTGTAGAATGCAACTGACGATATTACTAACGATATTTATTACAATTCGTTAAATGCTAACGTGAACAGTTCTTATAAATAAATGCTTAAAAACTACTTAACATTAAAATTTAATCCAAACTACTATAAAACAATGTCTTAAATTTGAGATTTTTAAAGTTGTCATATAGTGACCTTATTAGAAAATAAAATTTATTAAATATTTCGATTAATTGATTGATAGGGCTATGAGCACCATAGTTCGATCTACTAAAAATTTGATTTAGTGGTTTTTGGAGTCGTATACTCGATCGACTAAAACTAAAGTTAAAACGAACAAGAACTGATGGTGATGTTATTGCTCCATTTACTAAAAATTTGATTTAGTGGTTTTTGGAGTCGTATACTCGATCGACTAAAACTAAAGTTAAAACGAACAAGAACTGATGGTGATGTTATTGCTCCATTTATTATTGCCGTAATAAAACAAAATTGTAAATATTTTCTATGGTTTGTCAACGAAGGAAGGTTAATAAAAGTAAGCCTTTGTGAATAAGGGGGCAGAACGTTTCCAGGAAGCCAAGGAAGAAAACGGAGACAAAAGCGCAAGAATCTCTTCTGAATCGCTTCAATTCTCATTATATGTATAGAATAATAAGGTGCCCACACTACACAGGCATATTCAAGAATTGATCTCACAAATGAAACAAAAAGTAGTTTGAGAACATGAGGATCACGGAAATCGCGCCCAAATCTCTTGATGAAACCAAGGACTCTATTTGCTTTTTTAACAATAAAACTAATATGCTCAGTCAATGTAAGTTTCGAGTCTAAAACTACTCCCAAGTCAGCAAAAACAGATACTCTACTTAAAGGACAAGAATCAAACATGTAATCAAAAATAATTGGAACTTTCTTGCGTGTAAAACTCATGGTTTTACATTTGTCAACATTCAAAACAAGACGATTTTTATTGCACCATTCCCTAAATAATATTAAGTCTTCTTGTAAAAGTAGGCAGTCAGATGTAGAGTTAATTCTTTTGAAAAGTTTAATGTCATCAGCATATATAAGGACAGACGAATTTTTTATAATCGAAATCAAGTCATTTATAAATAAAATAAATAAAATTGGGCCTAGATGGCTGCCCTGAGGTACACCAGAGTTCACAATAAACGGACTCGAACATTCATTGCGAAATATTACACTATATTGTCTATTTTTTAAGTATGATGAAATCCAATTTAAGAAATTATCGTTAAAACCTTGACGAGACAGTTTGACAAACTTCCAGAAATTATCTAGATTAGATTTAAGATCAGTTTCAATTTTATGAATATACTCTTCGTATAAAGAGTTTGAATATTCGTTAAATAATTGCTTAAGAATAAGAAACGTTCTATAATCATCATCCGCTCTTGTTTGATTATATTTTACCCAAGCTTTGTTTCTTTTGTTTTTTAAATTTTTGACATGAGAATCGAACCATGGTGGTGCCTGCGCGTTTTTATGAGCTTTTTTAAATGGAATAGTTTTACTGAAACAGTCAAAGAGTGTATTGTAAAAAACGTTACACATATCATCAATATTTAAATTTAGAAATAATTGGTTCTAGTCGATGGTATATAACAATTCAAACAAATTTACAAAGTTAAATTCAAGTTTGTCATAAGAATAATTATTATTTGGAGAAGACATATTTAAATTAATTGCAATATCTAAAGCAGGATGATGTCGATCTTCTTCTAATAGTTTAACAGCAGAAGCTAGTACTGCAGTTTCGGCACAAACTGTATCGGAGAAAAAAACTAAATCGAGTGTTCTTCCCAAACGATTTTTCACCCCATTAAACTGATTAAGACCACACGAAGACATACCATCTATTATAGTAAGATCATTTGAGCTAGACGCGTTAATTGGAACGTAGAAGTTGTCGTCATCAATTTGTATCCAATTTAGATTCGGCAAGTTGAAGTCACCTACAATCAAGTCAGTCGATACAATAAACAAATGTCCGGATACCAACTTAATTTTTATACAAATTACTTCGATACCCAGGGATCGAAAATCGTCAATCAGGTAGCAAGTATGCGAGTCTCTGATGGCGAAAAGAATTCCTTCTCCTACATTGTCAGAGATGTCGTTGTCATGGCGATCGCGCCTGAAGATTTGATAGGAAGCATCAAAAAGCTCCGAGTCAAGAATAGAAGTGTTTAGCCAGGTTTCTGTTAATAGAATGACATCGTGTGGTAGATTGTTTATATTTTTGTAGACCATGTTGGTCTTTGTCCGAAGTCCATTTACATTGAAATTTACGCAACAAATTCAGAAATTAGAAGAACCTTCCGGAACTCAACGATCCAAAAGGCCAAAATATCAATTTTAAAATTTTGTTTGATTTGTAGAACTTATGACAAATTGAAGTTGTTTTCATTTATTATGATATTTAAACTGATAAACATTCCCAGAAGCGCGAGTATTTATAATAATTGTTTTAAGGGAGGAATGCGACTGGCTATTTTACTATTTCATTTATTTTATAAAAATAACGGCACACAAATTCAGAAATATGGGAAGGGGTGAACAATTTTTTGCAACGTCGACCATTCGTTCATTACAAAGTGGTCTTTGATACAAATACCCAGAACTGAGACCTGTTCCATTTCTTTAATGCAATTGCATGGTTAGCGGCTTGATGTTTCGTTTGAACGACAGAATACAACATTGAGTTTTTGAAGCATTTAATTCTAGAGGGTTTATGGTTCCCCATTTAAAACACATCCGGACAAGGACGTGAATCTAGAAAAAAAATATGAGAAGCTGAGAGAACTATCATCAGCAAAACAATGGATTAAAAGTTTCCAAAAAAAGATCATTAATGAATATGAGAAAGAGAGTTAGATACAAAACGGAGCACTGGGGCACATCAGCATTTATTTTATGAATATCAGACTTGAAACCGTCCTATACAAACTTGTACTAAGCGGTCCAAAAGGCACTTTCTAACCAAACGAAGAAGAAATTCAGCGTTTTCAATAAGAGAGCTTTATGCCAAACTCCATCAAATGATTTTAAAATATCAAGTGCAATAATTAAAAAAAAATATTTAGCATTAGAAGTAAGAACCGAGTATGTTAATTTGTTAGAATATATTTTCTTATATCCCTGGATGGCTTTTATAATCAATATGAGAAACGCTTTATTATATATTAAATTTTATGATGATACCTATTTTGTATTTCGTGTTAATCTCAAAGCATTTGCGTGCACGAGTGTTAGAAATTTTATACATAAATTGTTGAATGATTTTTCATATTTGCAGATACAGTTTGACATTTTATTTTATTGTGAAAAATAATCGGTAAGAGGAATATTAATAACAAAAACATATACAAGTTATATTGAGTCATTAAGAACTTCAACATTCACAAATTACACCTCACAACTTACAATTACTGTTGCTCGAAATAGTCTTCCAAAATATTAAAATTGTACAATTCAACCTTAAAGAAAGACAAAAGCATTGCCCTTGGTCAGGGTTCAATGTTCAACTTGAGAAATTCTGATAATGCTTTCAAGGTCAATAGGGACTATCGTAAAATGCTCCAACTTATGACATGAATAAACAGCAGATATACTATAATGATTAGTATAACCTAATGTCAATAGCGGTTTTAAAACAGGGCTCATATTGATTTTTTGTTATTTCTGAACCGTTTGATAACAAAACCATCATTCATATTCGTAAATTTTCCAGCTTCGAACTAAATTTAAAAACAAATTTGAATCGACTTACTTGGGTGTAGGAATACCAGCTCCATTGAGGAGAGTGTATGACACATGCTCTTGGACGTTGAGATTCCTTTTCTGTTGTTGGCCTGCAGCGGCAAGACCCAAAATCTGGAATAAATGTTCGTATTTAGAAATGTATCGTCGATTTCTGGAATCAGTATTATGAGAAACTCGATTATAAGACAAATTGAGCGTTAAACCTTTCGCTTTTTATTTCAAATAAACAATCTATATTTCTGGCATGGTCAAATAGATAGCAAAAACTTCAAGTTTAATTGATAAAAATAGATCACAGACTTTAGTTCAATTGAAAGAAAACCAAATAAAAGAGAAAAAATTCATTGCCAAGCAGAAAAAAATAGTTACGTCAGTGGTTGTTGAGGATTTTAGTTTTAGACCTTTTTATTGATTTTCTATTAGATTTTCCCTAATATTTAATGATTTATTTATTCACTTACTTTTTGTCCAACCCGTGGACATAAAACTTCAGCAAATACTCCCGTACGCGATAAAATAGAAACCATTTTTCAAGAGACGAATAAAATTATGTACGACCGATCGATAGAAAAAAAATTATGAATAAAAGAAGTGACAGTAAAATTATAGATAAGTTAGGTATCGGCAAGGTAGTTTTGGGAAGTGTTTTGATATTTAGCGTTGTACGGGTCTGTTCAAAAAGAAGAGCAAAAATAATAATTATAGGGTATTCCATTGGGAAATTTAGATTTCAATCAAAAATTGTTTTTTCTTCGTGGCAAATGGAAACCGATTTCAAAGAGATTTATATTCTTCATTGAATTAATGTAATTTTGTTTCTGTCGCATTACTTCGAATAATATCTCCATCCTTTCAGCAAAGAAATATGACCTTGATGAGTTTACCGAATCATTTTAAACTGCTTCCATTTTTTTCTGGAAATAATTTCCTTCGTGTTTTATATGTAATTTTCGAATTTGAATTAAATTAAACAAACCTAAAACCACATTTGAGAACTAACAGCTAAAAGTTGTTATGCTGTCAGCTTATCAATTTGAACGTTTTTTGGATTGGTTGCGCTGAGCTGATCATATAGGTCAAGACCGAAAAATTAAAATGAACAAGTTCTTAAAAGCAAGAAAGTTTTTTTCAGGGGTGTACTGCCTCTTGCGAGGAATTGAAAAATTCTCTTGTATCTCTTGTCACGGAAAGTGCTGCAAATAAGCCGTTCGGAATCGGCAGAAAATTGTAGGTCCCCTCTGTTCCTGGTAAGACGCACCCAGGAATGGTTGAGAGTTATTACTTATTAGTCACTAGGTCCTGGTTCACTCCGAGCTGTTGCGCCACCAAATTTATTTATTAAGTTCTTAAAAGTAAATTTTTAACAAATAATTATACAATTAACTGAAGAACAAGATTCTCAAAAGTTAGTCTTTTCATTTTCATTTATTACGTTTTTATATAAGCCAAACTGAAGGCGGAGCAATGCTCCCGATCTGCAACGATAGCAACCAAATGCTCTCAGTCACAACCAGCATGAAGATTCAGATGTTAATCTATTTGACGATCGAGAATAGTAAATAACTGACAAGGAGCACTGAACCTCTGATAACTCCAATGTGGAAATGGATATTTCTCCTTCTGACGACAAAAATTTTCGATACTGGAAAACATCAAGATCCAAGCCACCAAGAAGCTTGTATCAAAATTCCTCAACAGCAACATATTGAAGCTCCGAGAAAGCATGGAAAGCTAAAATGACTGAATCGCCTACGCTTGTCTACGACACAAAATAAAAATGCTATTAAAAAAATAATAACAAAAAAAAACATAATCATTCAATTTAAGAAATTCCATCTTATCTCGATGTATTTAACTTCAGAGTGAAACTTTATTATCATATTGTACAACTTTGAAAAACTTTTGAATGCTAAGCGTTCTCCCACAAACTACCTCGCTTTTGTGAAATCTATAAAATAAAATCAATTCAATTCAATTCACTCTCAAAAATCGTAATTTTACATATCATATCCATAAACGAAGGTCTCTATCCTAATTTCGACTTTACCGAGATGCTCAGGGGATATAGGGTAATAAAGTGCATGGACGAGTTTCTTAGTACAAGCGTAGCTAAGATAAGCAACGACTGGGAGGGTTTGATGCTCAAGCTTATCCCGGCTAAGGAAATCGCAAGTCAACCAATGGCCCGCATTTGGCTGCCCCTCATGGGGATCAAACCAAGCGGACAGAAGCTGATCTGCGGTCTCCTGAGGCTAAATCCACTGATTCCTATGCAGGACTGGGCTGTCATAAAGGCAGAGGAACCGCTGAAGAACAGCGGATCTTATCTTCTGAAGGTATAGCATGTAAATTCGGGGAGACCTTGAAAGATCCAAAAGTGAAGTTCGGCATAAGGAATGCAAAAATAAGGGCTCTGCAGAATCACGGAGAAGACCCCGACAAAGCTGATGAAAATGTCAAGGTCGAAGCACTCCAAGTGTGCTTCTGATAATCTGTAAGTTTTCTTGAAGAAAGAAAATATTGATGTGGCTGCCATACACCAACCGTGGATATACCTTCTCAGAGTGAGAGGCCTGCAAGACCACCAATATGACCTGAGTCCCTTTTCGATTTTTTAATTGAAATTAATCTCATGATCAGCAACAGCGGTAACACTCCCACTTTTGTTTTTACCAGCTCGGAATACTATGAAGGATGGGAGGATGTTCTTTATGTTACGATCGTAAATAACAACCTTAATCCAATCGAAAAGAAAATTGGAGAGTATACCCTATGAAATCTGGATTCTCTTCAACATAAATTTCGAAGCCGAACGAAACTCCTCTACGTTTAAGAAAACTCAAGAGATTTGACTGGAAGAAGTTCAGCCCGAAGGTAATTCTAAACTCCGTAAACTCATTTGAAGGGGGAGGTCATACTTATTTATTTATTTATTTATTTATTTATTCATTTATTATTATATAGCCGAATTTTCACATCAGCAAAGTTGGGGAGAATTCTTATACCTTACACCACATCTTTCCAGCCATTTGCATATGCAGATGACTTGGTACTAATAGCGTTGGAAAAGTTCACCGAGTGTTAAGTGAAATCAGAGAAATGGCTTTAAGGAAAGTTAGTAACTGGGCCACGGGTTGTAGACTGGGTGTTAACCAAGGTATACTGATGCTGTTTATTACCAAAACTAAGATACAACCCTTTGCTTTACCCCGACTCAACGGCCAAACATTTTTGATCTCTTCCAGTGAAAAAATATATTGTTATTCTAGATCCTAAGTTGAACTGGAAACTGAATATTGAAGAAACGGTTAAGGAGGCCTGAATAGTTTTCTGTAGTAAAACCTTTGGTAAAAGTGGGGTCTTGAATTTAGGATGATTTTGTGGACATACACACCCTTGGTGCGACCGATCCTACCATATGGTTCGATTGTATGTATGGTGGTACGTGAAAGAACTGCTAGCGTTTGCACCACCGGGGCTCTAATGTCATGCCCAACTGATGCCTTAATCGTTTTTCTGTTCCTATTATCACTTGATTTACACATTAAGGATCTATAGTAGCTTGTTCATCCATTAAGACTAAAGGAATCGAACATTTGAATTGCCAAACTTTATGGCCACAGCAATATAAAGAAGTTGATTCCAATAGAGATCTTTTCGACTCTTACTGACTACGGGTACAGTAATGGGCATCATTTAATGTTTTAAGGTTAAAAGCCAACATTCCGCTCGGAGTCAATTTTTCTTAGCGAATCAAGCCGTAGGTGGAGAAGTCTAATTAACTGCATTATACCTAGAAAGATTTGGCCCACCTCTAATAAATCCCGAACACTTGATCTGATATGTAGCCCCACACAAGACATAGCCAGGATTGTAGCTACCTGTAACGGACACTGGTCAATAGGAGAACATACAGCGAAGCTAGGCATTCCTCACAACATTCACTGTAATAGCTGTGGTGACCCTGTTTTGGCCAAATTTAGAGTAAAATCATTAGGAAGGACATTTTTTGACGACATTAACGAACTTTTGGAAATGAAGATCAAAGACTTTATCTCTCTTCTCAACGCGACGAATTTGCTCTAGAACAAACTTCGGTTACTATTTTAGCAACAGTCAACGAGCTGCCTAGCTTGGCACAGTGTAGATAGTTTCGAATGAGTGTGGTGGCCCGGCTGAGTGAGTAATCCAATTTCCGGATGATTGTGCAAAAGCTAACAAATAATAAAAGACATCAACACCTAATAGATCCTTTCATATTTTGAACTTAATCCAAACTAGATGACTCCGTGAGAATCTCCACAATTTCTCATGTCAATTCAATCCACAGGTATATTAACACGGCATGAAATTATTCAAAAAATATCATAAAAGGAACATTTTCTCCGCAATTCAAATCTGGTTTGGAGAACTTTAATTACTTAGGGAAATTAATCGTTGTTTCGAAGTCCAGCTCAGTAAAATCAAACCTGTTAGATCATAACGGATCGTCCTATGAATATTTTTGTATTTTACTGTACAGTAAAATTTTAGTAATGCTATGTGGTTTTATGTTTCTTCTTGGTCTTGTTTATTATTGAATATCGTTTTCTTCTAAATAAATTTTAAAGAAGTTACTATGAGTAATTTGTCTATATGTTTTATATGTTTTACATATTTATATATGTATAACTACCCATCACATTTTTAATATGTAGTCGAAAAATTCTTATTACTCAATGAATCTGTATTGGTTAGTTATTTTTTTTTGTAATTAAGTAATTAAAATAAAACTAATTAATATATAATATTAATATTTTAATGTATTTAAAAAAAAAAATACATACATAATACAAATGTAATGGGTAGTTCAAATTTTATTACATTACACATGCATACACATGTGGTCGTTAAAATAGGTACTGCCATTTTTAAACCAAAATCGTTGTGTTCTTTCAAAGACTGTGTTTTACCTTTTTTTATAAGTGGCAACACTTTTTTTGGTGAAAATATAAAAATTGCCGTTATTAAATTTTTGTTAATGTTGCATTGACAACATAACCAACACATTCGAATAAAAATTTATGTAACAACTGTTGCATTTCTTTTTTGATTACATACTGCTCAAGAAATTCAGAGTTTATAATTGTATCTTAAGCGAAATAATAAATGAATTACTTACTTTGCTATAAACGTGTGTATGTATACTATTGGTACATTTTTATTTGGTACTACAAATGTATAAGGGATGAATAAAATGAAATTGAATTACAAATGTAGTTAGCTGATCTGAAATTGTATTGTAAATAAAAATTTTGTTATTTTCAAAAAAAGCTTCTACTTTATGATTATGATTACCTTCCATCAGATACAAAATTCCAAAATAAAAAACAAATAAGTTTATCTTAAAACTATGATTTATTTACAGCTAAAAATCATTAAAACTACATTTAAGATATATTTTTTTCATATAAATTATACAAAATTTCCCAGATGTACCAATGAAAAACATATTTGCAAATTCACAGAAAAAAGAATATCTTAAAACTGCAAAGTGGGTAACAATTTCTAATTAATGAATACTTACTAAATTAACATAAATACAATTTTAAATATTAACAATTAACATATAAACTTAAGAAAATTATTAACAACATTACAACCCCTATTAACTCAAATGTAAACAGATAATATTTTCAATAAACTCTCTTAATAAAAATCATCCATGGACGTGATTTTTGAAAGAGAATTTAATAGAAGATTCAATAGAAAAGTTAGATATCGTTAAAAGTCTTTTAAATATTTACTGTGCACTAATAAAAGTTTAAAAAAGATTAACGATCTAAGAGATTCAGACTAAATGCCGGCAAAAGTCTTACAAAATAATAATTTAAAAAATACATACATACATAAATTAACATACATTTCAAACGCATTCAAAGAATTAAATAAATCTCATTAAACCTATATTATCAAATAATTGAAAGATACTCGTATGATTAAACAAATAAATTGACATGACAAATTATGCATTCATACAGAAAGTTTAATAATAATAATCCACTTTTTTTGGCCTATAGTTCTAAAATAATTTAGTATGAAATGAAATATGGTTTGGCAATCTTTCTGGTCAAAGAAATGCATATTTTGGGAATTGTAATAAAGTATTTAACTAGTCTCCAAGTGAATTTTCTTTAAAACCTCAAAACACGTAGATAATTTTTTAAAGAAAATATCATGAACTGTTTTTTTTCTAAAGTAACCGTCTTAAAGATGAACTGAACAAAAGCTTTTATACTATACAAACAGTATATTTTCGAAAATGTTCATGTTTTTGAAATATAGTTGAACTGGTCAAGGGCAGGATATCTCTTTAAAGACGGTCAAATTTTCTTACATTATAGCCTAAAAGTTATACTTATTTAAGGTTTGAGGGTAGATCTTTATTACTATATTAGGAATGGTACGTGCGTGGCCAGACAAAACTATGAAAGTACAAGTAAACCATTTAAATTCACTTTGACTTTGTTAATTGAGCGCTCTTTAATTAAAAAAGCAAAAGTGAATGAAATTACACTTTAACTGGAACTGTTTGCTTGCAAAATTACCATATTTGCCTCCATTTTATGAAAACGTGATTAGTGCAATAAATGAATATAATATGGCAGAATGAATGGCAATTTGTGAGTTGTGTACTCCAAGGATTTACATGACTGACAATCACCACATTTTTGCCATTTTGTAAATAATATGAAAGCAATAAATAGATTTAATAAAGCAGAAATTTGTCGGTTGTAAAAATCCGGCGTTAGGTCCTACAACGTGTCGTATGTACCGTTTCTACTACCAAATAGTACTTCCTTATTACTTGACCGATCTTTTGCGGATTTAAAAGAACGCCAACAAAAATATTGATGAGGCACCATAGATATTCACTAGTTTGACAACAAATAACAACCCTTCATAAATTTTCGACCGTTTTTTCAAGAGACGCTTCCGAAATATAAACGCATTTTTTTTTTAATTTTGGTTTGAAAAACGTGTAAAACCTGTATTTTCTTTAACAGTGAAGCTAAATCTTTTCAGATAACAAACATCAGAATTCCAAAAGTCGAAAATTTCTCGATGGTCAGATCTTTACATTTGTGTTCAACAAACCGATTCATCGACTTAAATGAAGTAACGTGTTCTTGCAAGTTCCTCTTAAAGGGTCGAAGGATGGTTACAGTACAATTTTTAACGGTGTCAGTACAGTTCTAAATAGTTTCGGTTCCTTAGGGAGTTTGGATAGTCTGGAGCTCTCAAATTAGTTTAAGTATTATTTCAAGAAAAAACTGGAGTAATAAAATGAGAAGAGATAGATTCCCCAAGCATGAACATTTTTTTTGTGTAAGATACGAGATATAACTTTTAATTCAAATGTATCTATAAAACTTTTACTTTTTAAAACAAACCAAGAATTAATAAGCTTTTTTTTACATGATTTCAAAGATGGTACAACAAGAATTGAGATATTGAAGAAACTTCGTTTGGAGACAAGTTAAAACCGACAAATAATGTAGCTTAGTACTTCCGCCAGATAACAGATAGCTCATTTATTTAGAATACCAAACCAAATATAAATAAGTTTTCTTTTTAAATAACTTACTGAAAGCGAGAAAGATACTCATATTGCTAAACTCATTGCGAATTTCGGAAAGTGGATACTAAGGGATAGTCCAACTTTTAAAATACCCTCTTGTAAGACAAACTTCAAGTCTGCCTTTATTCAAAAATGATAAGTTCCGGTCCTATTTTCAATTGAGTATATCTAATAGCACTTGGATAAATTGAGTATCAAATGAAATGTGAGACTGTCCATTTTACGATATCAGTGGTCAGGCAGAATTTTGTTGGTTGCAACTGCAAGTCCGCCCATTTATATAAAAACAGATTTGTTTTTCTTTGTGTCTGAAATCTTTCTAAAATGATAATAATTATAAAAGATATTGTTTTAGATACTTATCATAAGAAAAATTCAGAGTAAAACAAATACCAGTTTCTATTAAAGAAGTTAGAAGCAAAGCAGCAACCAATAAAAGACCGCCTGAATGTCGGTATTACCTTTCACTTGATACCCCATATTAAAGAAGGCCCTATTGGAAATGTACACTCAGTCAAAAACACCACCGGAACTCAAAAATTCATGACCAAAGAACTATTGAAAAGTTTGTCTAATTAGCGGTTTTGAAACAATTGGACCTTAACTTATCAGTTATCAATATAAATTTTTTTCAAAGTTTTCAATGAATTAGACAATCTTAAGATCGTCCGTGCTATAGGGTTTATTTTTAAATATATTACCAGTGGATTATTATACCTACTTAAAAATAGAAAAACAAAGAATAGTTTAAAAACAGCAATTAATGTCAAGTCTTAAACAGGAATAAAAAACAAGAAATTATTTACAGGATAACGGCTTAGGCATCTTTGTGTTAATATTCAATTTCGGATTCGATTTTTTTAAGTATACGTTGTCGGCCGATTTTATTCCAAAAGAGGTACGAATCTGGACTGCCTGAGACTTGACGTGGCGTACTAAAAATAAATAAAAATAATATATTTAATTAATTGCAACTTGTGATTCACAAAAAAAAAAACAAAATAATCATTTTAAAATATTTTTGTAAGTACCAGCATTTTTAACCAAGTACGATGTTAGACCGAAAAAGTGTGCGAATATTTCAAAATATACATACATACTATGTCGTAGAATTTTTAAAATATCCCTGATTAAAATAATTGTCAATTATCAAGAAGGTGACTCCGTGTTCAACTATGGTACACCATGACGTATTCGTACTTTTTTTTTTGTAAATTTTTAAATTGAGGTGAAAATCTATATCTACTTTCAACGGGGGCTCGTAATATCGCTGAATTGATGTCTGTAACTCTCTACTAATTGGCTACACATTACCGCCATTTATTAGATATTTTTTAAATCATGCTTCTTGCTGCTGGTCTGTTTATAGTAATTTCAGCACAGTCTGATTCTGAATCTGAAGTGGATTAAGCAACTTCAAAAACAATATTCGAGGTTCAAACGGAGTAACCCCTCAGATTTACTCAATAAATGCTTGTTTATAGAAATAAGAATTCAAAAATCGTCGAGCCAAAAAGTGTAAACAAAAATCTGGTAATAGATCGGTTTTTATGTATTCTTCAAAATCATAATGTCCTATTAAAATTGTAGACGGACTAGGAGAGAATGCAACGGGTATATTCAGGTTTTATATCTTTACAAAGAACGTGACCGATAAAAGTGAAAAGAAAAAACACGAATGGATCAAACGATTTTGCTCTTGTGGTTCAATATGACTTGTACTATAAAACTCAGCATTAAATATATGAATAATAAAATAAGTTATTAGTACTATTGCATTGTTACGAAAAGTGTAAAAAAGTCAAAAGTAATAAAAAAAATAAATTTCTCCTCAGATTTCTCTTTACCAAAAATGTATTTTTGCTGTAAGTCTTTTGCAAAATTATACATATGTATCTATTATTTAGTAAAAAATTTTGAGCAAATTTGAAAAAAAATTGAAAGATTCATTAACAAAATATACTCGATTTATTAGTTATACACCCTTATTCCGATAGTCGTTTTACTAAAACGCCAGTAAAACGACAAGGCTCTAGAAACGAAAATTGGAAATTTGAAACGTTTATTGTTATAATGCTTAGAAAAGTGAAGAACATAGAGAACGCTGTCCTGTTCGTATTAATTAAACTCCAAAATGTGGTCTCTGGAGCCTTGTCGTTTTACTGGCGTTTTAGTAAAACGACTATCGGAATAAGGGTAATTTGCATTTTTTAACAAAACTCAAAATTAGTCAAGAACGACAAAATATTTTATTGGGATGTGTACTTTTATTCCTTAAAGAATAAAGAGTATAAAGCCTCCAGAAAAGTCTTGGTTCAATACAAGCTGTAAAGAAACTATCAGGTTGATAGAAGTAAGTTTCCGCTCTTACAATGCCAACCCAACCGAGAAAATTCCCTTCCAAATCTTTTAATAAAGCCTAGTGTCTTATTAGCTTTTTTTTTTATAATCTACCCGCGCTCAAGGGATTATGATTACCCTTTAAATGTTTCAACACAGCGCGGGCGTGAAGTTAATGAAGAGAAAGAAGGATAGGAAAGATGTTTGGCACGATGTTCTGAGACTAAAGGTGGTTGTCTCCGATTTTTTATCTCCAGGGATGGCGGCTGAACTAAAGCGGAGAAATGCCGTATCTTATTTCTATGTCACTTATAATGCACATTATTTTATTCGTGTTCATCCTTATTGGGTTTACTAGTTTAACTCAATTACATGTTGTTAGTGTTATGCCTGAACAACATGTAATGAGTAAATCAGCAGCCCATTGATGACAATTTTTAGAAGGTTTTTAATGGAATTAAAGCGACATAGACGCCGGCAGGGATCGAACCTGTGATCATGAGGTTGACAGGCTAGCACACATCCATCGCGCCACGGCCACCCCTTTTTTTACAATGTAGTTAAAATGGTCAGTAAAAGATAATTTTGAATCCAAAATGATACCTAGGTCTGAAAAGATATACAAATTTTCAAGGTACGAAGAGTTTAACAAATAGTCATAGTTAAGAACATTATGTTTACGTGTAAAAATCATTGTTTTACACTTGTCAATATTTAACGTTAAACGGTTTGTATTGCACCATTCCCATAGTCGATGTAGATCATCTTGTAATAATTCACATTCCGTTAAGGTATCAACTGTTCGAAATATTTTCACGTCATCAGCGTATATTAATGTCATTGAATTATTTAAGATAGAGGGGAGGTCGTTTATAAACAGAACAAATAACAACGGACCAAGGTGGCTACCTTGAGGTACTCCAGAATTAACATTAAACGAATTAGAATAGTCATTTTTGAAGACAACACTATAATTTCTATCGGTAAGATAAGATGAAATCCACTCTATTAATTTGTCATGTAGTCCGATTTGTTCTAATTTACTCAAAAGTACTTTATGGCTTTGTTTGTCAAATGCTTTGCTAAAGTCTGTAAATACACAATCAACTTGTTGTTTTTTCTCCAAAGCGTCAATACAAAATGTTGTAAATTCGAGTAGATTTGTAACAGTAGATTTTATTTTTACAAATCCATGTTGATTATCACAGAAAACCGAGGAACAATTAAAGGAAAGAATGTCACAAACAAGAGATTCAAACAATTTTGGGATAACAGACAGCTTAGCTATAGGACGATAGTTACAGATAAAATGTTTGGGACCTTTTTTGGAGCTTGGTTTTAAGAACGCATATTTCCATAAGAGGGGGAAACGAGAAAATTCAAACGATTGGTTAAACAGAATAAAAAATGGGTATGAGAGTTGTTTTACACATTTTTTTAGCATAAATGATGGAAAGCCATCAGGACCAGGATTGAGGTTTTCGTTAAGTTTTAGAATTTTGTCAAATGTAGATTCAGAGATTCTTAGGTTTATGTGAGCTAAGTGGGGAAACTGATCAGTATCAGTATAATTAATAACTGTTGAGCTATGATTAGTTTGAAAAGAGTCTTCATAGGCACTTTTAAAGAAATCAGCAAACATATTGGACAACACTTTAGGATTGTGACTTGTTTCTTCTTTATATATGTCATGTTTGGAAACCTACACAAAACCAGTGGTCCACGCTCCTAAATGTTCTTTGTTTCATGTTATGTTATTGTTTTGTTCTTACGTAATATTATTTGTTTATTTTTCATATTTTCTTATGTCAGTGTTAATTGTAATAGAGTTTGCCTACTAACAACTAACACTGCACTAAATGATGAGCCGGTGGTATAACACAGTTCTCTGTGTTGGCAAACCATTGGTCGAAAGACGGAGCTTGCTATAAGCTTTCTTCGACCAATTCTGATAGTGTAATAATAAAAAAATACCCGTCAAATTTTCGTTTACAGTCAACAAGTATGATGCTATATTCAATTCAAATTTGCAAAATCGTTGTTTTAACCTAGTTTCATACTAAAACAGCTTCAACATTCAACTAAAATTTTGCGCCATTGTTTTTAGCTCAATCTACTCTTATTTGAGCCATTTAAAAAATAAATTTTAAGATTTTGGTAATGTGTCTCTAATAACTTCCTTGTTTTTATATGTATAGAACATTAAAAGTCTCTTAAATATGTATACATATAGATATATTAGTGATATCAATTTTTTTTTTCGAAAATATTAAATATTACTTACTTTTGAAAGCAATCAAACAGTGTATGTCCCTTTTCGTTGACCACACATGACCATATGTCGATGAATTTTGGCACCGTCTGTCTGATGAAAGCATTAAACCGTTCTAATCGATTCTTAATTGATTCCTCATGACCAAACAAAGCTAATGGTGCAAGCGTAGTGACAATCGGCATAACTTCACGTTCCCTTAGAACCGATAGTAACTCCAAGAAATCGTGTTGAATTTTGACCAAAGACTTTCCTTGCAATATGTCCACCGATCCAATGTTAATAATCATACGTTTGTTAACATAGCGGAGTTGACTGATTCGTTTCGTGGCTGCTGATATTGTCTGACCTGATATACAGAGCCCAGATTGCAAAACTTTTTCACCTTAAATTAATTCGTAGATGCATGATACAAACACTTATTTCAGATTAATAATAATATTAAGTACAAACCTGGTTTGAATTTGCACTTCAATTCCATACGAGCCAAATACAACATGAAGTCATCGCCCAACAACTGAAAGTCGAATAAATGAGCATCCTGAGACCAATCATTAAATATACCCCATTCTTGGTCTTGGAGACTTTTAGTTGTTGTTGGGGATGGTGGCCCTTGGCTACTGGTATAAATGCGAGGTTTCGGAAGAGGCTTTTTAAATGGTCCATCATAATTGTTCAAATTAAAGTTACTGTTTATTGCTGGAAACTGGTGGTTTTTGTTGATTTTCTTTAAATTGTTGGAGTTTAAATTATTACCAATATCTTCACGGCTGTTAAACCTGTTGAATCTTTAAAATAGCTAATTTCAGTTTTCAATTTAGATACGTCATGTAACGGACAAAACAAATAATGCCTTAGTCAAGTGACAATCACAGTTACCGATGAACAAGTCTAATAATCATGCTGGGTTAACATGAGTATTACAATGCCATTATTGTTACCATTTTGTACACTGTATTTAGTGTCAAAAGACGAATGTGATACTAATGACTAAAATATGGCTAAACTAATACCATTTTGTCAATCACATAAATTCCGTATGCTAAATTTTCACGACTGACAAGAAAACATAACATAGAGATAAATAAAAAAAATTCATGCATTCATACAAGACGCAATTATTCTTAAATAATTATAGACCTTTATAACGAAAATAATAATACATTATGACAAATAAGATAAGGCAAAACATTTTCTAAATATTTTTACTCTTTGGTTAACTAATTTTTCCGAGGTATCTTACTTTAAAAAACTATTATTAACAATTTAAATTTTGAAAGTAAGATCAGTGATTATTTAAGATAAATAAAAGCCGTCACAATTTCTTTCGTGAAATCCCTTTTTATAATAAACGATTGAACTACTTTATGGAAATATTAAAGGTCACACTAAATAAGGAAGTTTTAGAAATTTTAAATGATGGTTTTCAATGACAGATAATGATATCTAGAAAATCAGTTACACCGCTTACTATTTATTCTCATTACAACTCGTCGCAGCATCTGATAGTATTTATTCCTATGAAATATTAATCTTGAATCTTTTTCGACACCTTTAAATATGCACTAGTTGGTCATCTCTTAGCCCTTCTATTCTTAATTACCGAACATCTCGGTAATATGCACCGATCACACTATTTCTTAGATGAGGAATCAAAATATTGGAAGGGGATTAACGTTAATCTGTAGTGGTAGATTTTATTAGTTTCAGATGGTTTATTGAGTTTTGTTGAGAAGAAATCAATCTGTTTGCCTAAAGTGTGAGTGACTAGTTAGTTATGTACTTTGTTCAAACTTCGTGATTATAGTTTATGAAATGGCTTTAAAAAGAAACTTCGGATATGTCACTCGAAAACATTTCACTTTGTAAATAACAAAAAATGCAATGTACCTGTTCAATCTTTGAAGATAAGTTAATTTGTGGAATCTACAGAAATAATTTACATATATGGTTTTCTTAATTATCACTTTTCCAAATGAATGAAGGAGTTCTTTTTTTTATAAAATGCCTTAACAGCATCAAGGTTTTTGAAGTATTTGTTTAAAGTATTCACTTTACTTTAGAGGAAAGAAATGTTTAACTATAATACAATAATTATACTGATAAATTCTTTAATTTTGGTAGAAAAACAAGAAAAGAAGAGTGTCTCATGCAGTTTATCGGGCTTATACAGGTAGGACCTTAATATTTTTAAAGGGAAAGAGGAACCGACTTTTTTACACTAAAGATCATAATAAATCAACTTATTACACTAAAGGTTTATTTAATTATAAAACATACCATACACAACTATAGAGGATGCACTTACAAGTACTGATAGTTGTCCTCAAAAAAACAGTTTATGTTCTCATAGAAGCCTTCCGATTCACTGCGGGAGCTATTTTTATCCGATCGAGTTCGTACTGAAGACGGCGGTCGGTTGCTATAGATGTTGTTGTTGTTATTATTCCAATTTTTACTGATCGGAACAAACGATGATTGGTAAGATGTTGGCTTGCTATAAGGTGGTGGTTTTTGACCAATGACCATATCGTAGAGATGCCGAGTCTTTTCAGAAGGCATGATGTTGAAAATTCGGGTACCATTTTCGTTACACATAGCAGTCACGTATGGGATGGTCAAAAGAAAATCAGTAACATCATCATAGACAGGAAAATGCTCCCCCGTTATGTTATAAAAGTCTTCTAGGTAAGATATTTAAAATAAAACATCAACATAATATATATATATAAAAATTATCCGAACTCTAAAATTCATAGCTTCAAACTAAGTATTTACCCCGAATTTGTTGGATCGTGGCTCCATTCTGAGCATGCGTCATAAGTATGCTCCGAATTTCCGATTCTAAATTGGGGAAATCTTCTTTGATATCCAAGTAGAAATTTACATCGATAGTCATATTAATTATTATTATTAACTAAACAAAGATTTAACTTTAACAAATGGTATTTTAAACCAAACACGTGCTTAGCTTAAATTAGTAGGAATTTTTATAAAAAAGTTAAAACTTCTTCTGCAACTTAATGCTTCTTTGTGCGCTTGATTGCAACTAAAACTGAACTTTGCGCGGGAGTAGTTGCTTTTCATTATCAAATACATGTTTTTGGTTATTGATAATTATAACGGCATTTATTCATTGAGCGTTAATATTATACAAATGAGAGACTTTTGATGATAAAAGCAGTGGCGTAGCTTCAAATCTTAAAGTACTGACTTTTTATTTGTATTTTTACTGGGGATATACGTAGTAGGTTTGTTCGCTGAGCCCTGAAGTCGCCCTAAATAGTTTTTTGAAAAATCTGAAATCACCCTGGCGAGTCCTGGAGTCGCCCTGAACTCGCCCTGAAGTAGATCTAGGTATTTAGCTTTGGCGAGTTCAGGGAACGACCAAACTACCAAAAGTGACATCAGATTTCATATCTATTTCTTTTGTTGTCGTTTGTCGATGCGCGTTTTGCATGTAATTGTTTATGTTTGCAATTAAATTTTTGTTGAACTCATCATCCTCATCAGATGAAATATTGAGTAACAACCCAAAATTGTTTTTTGTTCATTTTTAAAACTAATTCATAACAAATTTAAAGTTTTATCAGAGCACAGAATTATTTGTCAACAAAAACAATTGACAGCATTTAGGTGTTTTTTGAAAACCGAAAACCCCATTTTTTTTAATATATCTCAAGGTTGCAAGAAAACCAAGAACTTGCTCTTATATAAAAGCACTTGGAAATTTAAAATACATTTTATAAATATTAAACATGGATTTATTGAGATAAAATTGCCGTCTGATTTCTGGAAAAGTATATTTATTATTAAACTATTTTTTTATATGAGAAATTTGCTTAAAACTTTTCAAGAACAAAATTTGGGATGCCAATTTTAAATATTCAGTAGTATAGATTTTACGAAATAATTTCAAAAAATAACCGTTCATACATTTTGAAGATATTGATTTAAAAAAAACAGGAAATTTTTTCATAAAATATTTTTTCGAATATTTTTATATATAATATTATTATAAACTTAAAGGGGCTCTTACTAAAAAAATTGGTTAAAATTGTTAAAGCTGTTAATGATGAGATTAGATGATGAGATGTTAATGTCTATGAGAGGTACCGTTAAAAACAATTTTTCTTTATCGAAATGTAGTCGACGCTCATAATAGCACACTTATTTTTTTTATCAAAATCGTTAGAGCCGTTTTCGGGATAAATAAGATTTTGCATTACGGGTGTATGGGGGGTACCGTTAGCTTTGCAGCTAAAAAAGGTTCAATTTCCCTCTAGTGAATCACTGAAGACCCTTAAGAACCGAGTTTGAAGAAAATACCTCCAGTAGATAAGGCTGTAGATCGAGGTACAGACATACAGATAGACGGAATTACCGGACCCACTTTTTTCGTCTTCGCTATCATCGTAATGTCAGATTTGATCAAAATTTTAAGTTCGATTTCACAGATGCAGAACTTGCCCTATAGTACCTATATCGCAAATAAAAATCGAAGTGTTTAGTTTTTTCATTTATAAAATGGGTGAAGGAATACAATGCCCAACGACAGAACGTCAAAACGAAATACATATTACATACATTTTTATTGTACAAGTTTAATAGAAGCCAAATTCTAATTTTACATTTATCTTTTATTAAAAATACACTTCAAATGACATGTGAAGGGTAATAATAATTGTTTGCGTTTAAAACTCCTAAATGGTATAGATGAGAGTCCCCTAGGAAAGGTTAAATAGCTTGTAGATGGTGGGAGGACCACGTCGATGAACGCGGGATCCGATTTAATGTTTCATTAGAATTAGTGACGAAAACAACTTAAGAATATATTCCGAAGTAGAATAAACAATAAAGTTACATACATAGTTAGGGATTTTTTATATAATTTTTCTAAGACAATTTTTCATATTTGGGTATGGTATCTCCTTCTTTAAATTCATTATCATTTTCATATATGTATTTATTTTTTTTTTAATTTAATTTTTGAAAACATTTTCTCAAAAATCTTTCATATTTTGATATAAAAAATCTTTAGCTGATCTTTAATTTTCATCTGGCATTTTAACTTACTTGGAAAAACAAAGATACCTCCTGCTCCTACTCCGAATCTAGTAAATTTTCAACACTAGCATCCTGCGTTTACCAAGTCCACATCTCAGATCAAAGGATTTCGCCATACTAACCATTTGGATTTTTGCCTTTTAAATTCAAACCGCAGAAACGTAACTCATACAAAAATAGAAGGCTTCTTTTGTAAGTTCATCAGCGGACCATTCATTGAATAAAATATTTCAATTATGAAGTCTTTTTATTAAATTTCTTTTATTTCTTCTCATAAATTTAAAGTAATGCAAACCCGGGTTCTGGGTGTGGACTCTAGGTTTCACGTTCCTACTTAAATAACATTAAAATTATTTACATTCCCTCTTTTCGTTTTAACTTGGAATATACATAGCAAAAATAAGGATGTTTTGGATTCGTAATACAAATCTAATTCGATATTTTAATCAAATTTGATATAACGATGATATATAGAACACGGAAAAAGTAGATCCGTCAATTATGTAGGTCTGCATGGATATCTGTATATTTGTACTTACATATACATATGTCTGAAACGATTTGCTTCATATTTAGTACTTAAGGTTTCACCCAAGTGAGTAAATTGAAATTTTGTTACCTGTCATGCAGTCATTTAGAAAAAAAGATTATTTATCTCGAAATCATCACTAATGAATTTAATAAAAAAAAATTTTCAACTTGCTACCGGCTGCACGAACCTCGATAAAACTTTTATAAAGTAGTTTTTGCAGTTTTCGAAAAAAACAAAATGTATTTTAGAATTTCATTTGCACAATTGCATATTTGTTAAAAAAAAAAACAGACGGCTTTCGTATGTTGCAACGTTCTCAGACAAACAGAAATCCAATGTTAGGATTACCCATTGAGTATATATATAACCTATAATACTATCATGATGACGACCGATTGTAACTTAATAAATTGATCTCAATGTACAAAAATTATAATTTATTATTTAACACTTTCAAAAAATTCAGTTTCTAACTAGTGAAGTATCACTATCCTATCCACCGTACTATGTGAGCGTATAAATCCTTTCTGCACGTACCAGTGTAGCTTCAGGCCAGACAGTTCAACGATAGACCAAATCTTCACATTGGGGCAAATCCTGTAAAAAGACCAGCGAATTTCAAGTTAAGACCCAACATCTTTTCATCGACTTCAAAGCCGCATATGATAGCATAAGTTGCCAAGAGCTTCTATTGGCGATGTTGGAACTCGGAATCCCGAAAAAACTGATGCAGCTATGCCGCATGACGTTACAAAATACGCGGTGCAACGTGCAAATGGATAACAGCTCATCCGAGCTATTCCAGACATGTACAGGTTTCAGACAAGGAGATGCGGACGACATCGACAACATCGGCCGCTCCAAGCGAGCAGTGCGTTCACAGCTATTGATGAATAGGCGAAACGCGTTGGCCTTGAAGTTAATGAGGACAAAACAAGGTATATGCTATCAACAAACAAAGCCTCAGCTGTCCATCGCCTAGGACAAAACGTCACTGTTGGTAGCAGTAATTTCGAGATAGTCAAGGAGTTCACCTACCTCGAAACAAACATCAATCCCACGAACGACACCTTAGTGGAAATTCGACGAAGAATTACCCTAGCGAACCGCTGCTACTTCCACCTATATTCCATGATTTTGCTAAACCATGGAATAGGAGTTAAGCCATGGCTTAAATATTTACATTAATAAAAACAAAATGTTCCCGGAATAGTAAAATGACGTTTATAAAAAATTCTTTTAAGAAAATCTTCTACAAAAGTAAGCAATCTCTTTTTTATATTCTGTGGCTACCTAATAAAAAAAATTTTTCAACTTGCTACCGGCTGCACGAACTACGATAAAACTTTTATAAAGTATTTTTTGCAGTTTTCGAAAAAAACAAAATGTATTTTAGAATTTCATTTGCACAATTGCATATTTGTTAAAAAAAAACAGACGGCTTTCGTGTGTTGCGACGTTCTCAGACAAACAGAAATCCAATGTTAGGATTAACCATTGAATATATAACCTATAATACTATCATGATGACGACCGATTGTAACTTAATAAATTGATCTCAATGTACAAAAATTATAATTTATTATTTAACACTTTCAAAAAATTCAGTTTCTAACTAGTGAAGTATCACTATCCTATCCACCGTACTATGTGAGCGTATAAATCCTTTCTGCACGTACCAGTGTGGCTTCAGGCCAGACAGATCAACGATAGACCAAATCTTCACATTGGGGCAAATCCTGTAAAAAGACCAGCGAATTTCAAGTTAAGACCCAACATCTTTTCATCGACTTCAAAGCCGCATATGATAGCATAAGTTGCCAAGAGCTTCTATTGGCGATGTTGGAACTCGGAATCCCGAAAAAACTGATGCAGCTATGCCGCATGACGTTACAAAATACGCGGTGCAACGTGCAAATGGATAACAGCTCATCCGAGCTATTCCAGACATGTACAGGTTTTAGACAAGGAGATGCAGACGACATCGACAACATCGGCCGCTCCAAGCGAGCAGTGCGTTCACAGCTATTGATGAATAGGCGAAACGCGTTGGCCTTGAAGTTAATGAGGACAAAACAAGGTATATGCTATCAACAAACAAAGCCTCAGCTGTCCATCGCCTAGGACAAAACGTCACTGTTGGTAGCAGTAATTTCGAGATAGTCAAGGAGTTCACCTACCTCGAAACAAACATCAATCCCACGAACGACACCTTAGTGAAAATTCGACGAAGAATTACCCTAGCGAACCGCTGCTACTTCCACCTATATTCCATGGTTTTGCTAAACCATGGAATAGGAGTTAAGCCATGGCTTAAATATTTACATTAATAAAAACAAAATGTTCCCGGAATAGTAAAATGACGTTTATCAAAAATTCTTTTAAGAAAATCTTCTACAAAAGTAAGCAATCTCTTTTTTATATTCTGTGGCTACCTAAATTGATTGTCAATTGCTTGTGTCTCATTGTGGACATTTCTATTTCTTATTCCTTCGCTAAACCACCTACTTCGGTGGTTTAACTTTATCATAATTAGTAAACGTCACTTAACAGAAAATTTGTTTTATTAATGAAATTTCGCACTTAGTCCAGGACTTAACGATAAACCTCCACTAAACCATCTTTATTAATATGGGTGAGTTTTACAAGAATTCAACTTCCAAATTTCTGGAGTACCTACATACATCCTTGACTTAATGAATAAAACGTTCAATAAGGAGACTTTCTGAAACAGTTTTCGCTTGACAAGGATAACTGCCGTATTTAAAAAAGGTAATCCGAATCAACCTCAAATTTGTGTTGTATGCTGATGACCTCGTCATAATTTCCTGACAACCTTGTAACATTTCAGCTCCAAGTAAATAAACTTAAAGTATTGTGAGATCTAAGAATTAACTCTGCAAAATCTAAGATAATGGTATTCTGTAACCAAATTCATTCTGAAAGAAAGACAAGGAGTTTGACATTAGATGGCACCAGTGTAGAAATTAGCAATGAGTTTAAATACCTTGGTTTCGGAATTTTAAATAGTTTGAATATTAGAATTCATATAAAAAAAAACTGTCTGTAGCCACAGACACACCGTATATACTATATAATTTTGTTTTAGCTATTTTATTTTATAATGATTCAAATAAATCTTTCTATTTTTTGTTTTAGCTAAATTAAAAGCCAAATTTTTTTATAAATTTAAATAAATTTTCCCATTTTTTCTTTTCGCTAAACTAAAAAATGATATTTTTATTTATTCTTTCCTCTTTTTAAAACCCCGATGCATTTTATAAGTATTAATTTCAATAGTTCAATTCAAAGCTCTATATCTTAAATTCATCTACAGTTGAAATTGTAATTTAATTTGTTAAATAGTTAAATTGTATGGTAGTTTAATTAAAATTGACCTTGTTTCTTATTTACTTGCGACTGATAGGTATACTATCAGGCAATTTATGCATTCGTAAAAAAAATCGAACTCGATATTTTGATCAAAGTTGAAATTCTATCTGTCAACTACAGCCTAAGCGGCTCGGCCCAATTTCGTCAAACTTGGTAGATATAGCTTTTAAGATTTTCCCCCCACATGTTTTTCTTTATTTTTAAACCAAAAATAACGGTATTCGCCACACGAATTTTTTTCAAAATTTTATAAATATTTTCTTTTTCTTAAGAACTGTCCGAAAGATTAAAAAAAAAATCGAAAAATTTCATTTAGTTAAAGCTGAAAAAAAAACCCAAAAAGTGTTTTTTTTTCGTACTCCCATTTGAATCATTTTTTTTTTTTTTAAAGTCCCCAAAAGTTTGAATATTACTGTTTATTCAAATATTCAAAAAATTTTTTTAATTAAAAAAAAATTTAAATTTTTTTCTCAAAACTCAATATTTCGAAAACGCCATACTCGATTTTTTCTTTCAATTTTGATAGATAAAAGTTTCTTAGTATAATCTATAACACGTGAGAAAAAAATTATTTTACCTAAAGTTAACGGTACCCACCATACAAATGTTTTCGAAAATCGTATTTTGTTCGAAAACGGCTCCGAGAATTTTGATAATTTTTTTTCTTTCGATTAATTTTTACGTTAATATATTTTGTCAAACCAAGAGGAAATTTCATTTTAAAAAAATTTTCATCAAGGGAAAATTAAAAGAAAAAATAGTGTGTGAGAAGTAAAACTTCTTTTCCATAAATCAAAGCTTCTGTAAGATTCTAACCTATAAACAAACATTTTGTAAAAACCCAAAATATCAACTAATTGTTGATTAAGATTATAATGGATTTACAAATTGGCTATGTAAACAAAATAAAGTTGACGAAATTCACTTAGCCACTAGAAATTTTTCCCGACGAGATTTAGTTAAAATATATATTTTTTCTCATAAGCACTACCTATTTAATTTGGAAATAGCTTCAAAAAGTCGTGAGTAAAAAATCGTCGTAAGCGATTTTGTCAGAGATGTCGACATTAAAATCCAATTGAAAACGACAAATAAAAGTTTTTTTTATACTATGTCCGATTCATAATGCGACGAGAACACGAGATGAGAGCGAGACATGATTCACTGTCACCTTTTTGTTGCGATAAAATCGTTCCGCAATTCCTTAGGCCTGGGGCGTTAATTCAATTTTTATTTTCGCAACTGTTTAGTTGGTAATGAAACATATGGTATATATACGTAAAGTAAAATGAAACATAAACTGTAAACTGTAATGGCCTTATTTGGTGCCAAAATGAATCTAATGAGTAGGTAGTAGAATTTTGTTAGTCTAAAAAATACAAAATTCTGATTGAAATTTTCTTTTAAATCTACTTTTATTATTTCACTGATTGAAATCACTTTTAATGAACAGCTGATTTTCGTTTCTTAAATTTGGAATACAATCGTTCCACTGAATGTGTTCGATTCTCTTTCTATTCTCCGATGTCAGTTTTGCTTTCAATGATCAACTCTAACCTCAAATACCTAGAATTGGTTGTTATCAGTCACTGACAGGATTTTTTACTGAAAGCAATTTTTCAATGATTGCTATAACTGTGGTTTGTCAAAAAAATAAAGTCAGCATTCCATGATGCATTTCAATGAAAGCTATAACTGAGGCCATAGTTTGAAACTGATTTTACAACAACGATGATGTTTCACCACGCTCACATCTCTTTTTTCTCATCGCATTCATTGTGTTCCAGCCAAAGGATTCTTCTAATTGTAGGCAATGCTATTTTAAGTTTGACACCGAATTTAAAATTCTTCCTATATGGCAATGCTAGTTTATATTTGACAACAGAATGCATAAAGCTTATTTACAAGTGTTTTTTTTATATTTCGCATTAATTATTTTGTAAATTTTAGTGCTTGTTTTTAAGTTAAATAGTATACCTAAGTATAAGTATTCAGTATTGTGTAGGATAAATAAAACCATAAAAAAGATATATTTCCTTGTGTTTTTTTTACAAAGGGAAGTTGTTTTCGATTGAGAAATTCTTCTGCAACATAATTCATTTAAAATAAGCTTTTATTTTGTGTTTTTTCAAAATGAAATTATGTTTTTAATTGCTTTGGTGGTGTTTTTTTTTCTTTAAAAGAACATAAAAGGTGTTTATAAAGTGTTCTAAATAACCTCCAACAATAATTGTAAAAAGCATGTCGCTGTCTTTGACTGAGAGCGTGTCGTTTTGACATGTCACTGACAACTACATATACAATTTTTTACCCCCAACGCCGGAAAAGAAGTATTACTTCCAAAAATAAAAATGGCTGTAATCGGAAATTGCGATTTTTGGAGAGACTTTTTTGAAATAAACAAGTTTACTTGAGACATGGCGGATTAAAAGTTATGAATATAAAAACAAAAGTTTGACAACATGTTTGATAAATGCGAACGCTATTTTTATTGATGAGAAACTAATAAAGCCACCTTTTCTTAATATAATTTAGCTTAGCACTTTATTTTAGCATTTTATTTTAATTTATTTACTTTTTTTTTTGACAATTCGCACTGTGAACGATATGTCAAAATTCGCGACCAATTACAATTCGCTTTCGCAGTTCGTGTCTCATGTGCAAAGCACTTTAGACCAGGCGCTCACATTAAATTTTTAGTTTCGGAACTGTTTGGTTGCTAAAATGAAACATATGGGCTTATATGGGACACCGCGCACTTAGAGCAACTCGATTCGAGCAACTAAAAAGTTCGTGTTTTGACACAAACTAAACGATTGCCTTCGCAACAGTTGACCTGTTTTCTATAAGCGCAAGAGAGAAAAGAGTGTGAGCGTGAGTAAAGAGTTGCCAGTGCGCGGTTCTCTTTCAACTGGTGATTAAACTATTTGATTTCGATCACTGTTGCCAGTGCGCGACTAGCCTTAGAGTCGTCTTAAATTTTCAAAAAAAGTATTTTCATTAGCAATGATTTTATATTTTTTGGCAGTTTTTGAGTAATAACTTTTCTACTGTGCGGCCGGCGATATTTTAATGAATTCGCCCTGGTGATTGCTGTGAGTCTTTCGTCTAGTTTTTATTTGCTTTGGTGAATCCTTCGTAACATGATTTCGTTTAGTTGTTCTGTTTCTTTTTGCTTTCGCTGTCTGTCTGTCTCTATCTGTGTCATGCTTGTGCAACTGCTTTTTCCTTTGCTTGTGCCCATGTGTTCTTGATGTAACTATATGTGTGCCAGCAACTTCCACCCTCCGGCTTGTAGCGTAGTCGTGTGTTTTTCTTTTCTGGGGGGTTCAACGAAGGTTCACTGGATAGCGGTCCGTTCAGTTTCATTTTGAACGTTTGCTTGCATATAGTTAGTAATAAAGTTCGTTGTGCACAGATTTCTCGTGTTTTGCTATTACGTGGTTTTTCTAAAGAATTAAGAAGTATTTGTGAGCAGTTTTGTAATTTCTATTGTAAACTTTTGTTGTTTTATTATTTTTTATGATGAACCAATCCAAGAAACAAAAGTAAAATAGGTACATTTTCAGTTCGATTTTAATGGATTGTTTTTGTGTTGTTTTTTTTTTATCCCCACGTCCGCTTTGTTACTGCTAGTAGTGCTAGAGCTAGTTGCGACTTGCGAGTCATAATTTGTCTGCTTTTTGTTTATTCACAGCCACACTTTTCTGTGAAATGTGAAATCCGGCTTTTCAAGCAAAATGTAAACAAGGAGTCGTCTTGTAGACGATGAAGATAGTGCAGTTCATAGTGAAAATAGTGTACGTTGTTCGTGCTTTTTCCTACATTCAACTACAGTGTGTCGGAGTAATTAATTTCAGTGAAGTCTCGGCGAATCTATAAGGTTTGGTTATTTCTTATCCGTAGTTGGTGTTATTTTTTTTAACAATGACACACGAAGAGGAGGAGGAGGTGCGTTCGTTGTTGTTACGCCATCAGGATCGTATTATTAGTGATCTACAGGGCACAGACCTGTTGGCGATTTTAGTTAAAAATTCAGTGTTAACAACATCCGAGGAGGAAATTTTGAAATCTTATCCTGTCCCAACAAGAGGTTTATCACGAGCGGGAAGTGAAAGAAGTGCAAGTAGTGTTTATGGTGAAGACGGTGAAAATAGTTCACCAACGCCATCGGCCGGCGGTGGCAGCATAAGTGTTCGGGGCAGCGTTATTGGTGTCAATAGAAATAGCTGTGGCGTCACAGAAAATTCAATGGTAAACGATGCTGATATCCAGCGATGGCAGTGTGGCAACTTAATAGAAATGATTGCAAAAAGTGGTTTCGAGAGATTCAAACAGTTCTGTTATGCAATCGAAAACGAGTGTCCACAGCTGATTGAGGATTTGATCAATGATCGTTTAAAGTGTGGTAAGTGTTTTTTTTGAATTAAATAGAACTTTTCATTTTACAGGTGCTTGCTTATGAAAAATTGAGTTTTTGGTCTTCGCAAAATATTTACCTATAGGAAGAGTAGATACCTATTTATTCCTGTGAAACTTTGAATTCTGCATTGGCTTTATCTAATAAGAAATAAGAATTAGTTTTAACTAGAGTTAATAGAAACAACTCAATTGTGAGTTAGGTTTTTCCGATTATTTACCTATTTACTCATTCTTTGACGAGCCCAAATTACTGTTTGTTACATTTCGCGACCCTAGAACAACAAGGTTCTAAGTACACCAAAGTGTGTTTTGAGAAAAACGCATCTGAATATTTGAAGTCTTTTATTCGGATACTGTTTAAAAAAATTAAAATTTTTTTTTTATAACCCGATGAATATGCACACAATCTATAAAATTTCTACTTTAAAACCTAATAAAACCAAATTTTTAACCCTTAAATTTGACTTTAAAAATCATTATATTTTATTTATTTATTCTGATTGAAATTTTCTTTTAAATCTACTTTTATTATTTCACTGATTGAAATCACTTTTAATGAACAGCTGATTTTCGTTTCTTAAATTTGGAATACAATCGTTCCACTGAATGTGTTCGATTCTCTTTCTATTCTCCGATGTCAGTTTTGCTTTCAATGATCAACTCTAACCTCAAATACCTAGAATTTTTAATTTAATTTTTAACCCTTAAATTTGACTTTAAAAATCATTATAGGACTTTGCTGCTCAACGATACGACACTATATTCTAGAACAATAAGGTTCTATGTAGCACTTAGAACCTTGTGAACTTAATTTTTTCGATTACGGAGGATAATTGAGATTGGATGAAATAAAAAGATTTAAATAAGTTTTCTTTATTGTGATAGAGATGTGGAATATTATTTTGTTAATAAAAAGATAGTACATAAACAAATAATATTGTTGTTACAGCTGATAAATACACGAAAAAAAATATAATGGTCAAATTTAAATTTACTTGAAATAAATCTCAAAATCTACTTGATTCTATTTCAAAATTGCATTTAAATATGTAACAAAGTTCTATCTGCATGGTTTCTTTTTTTTGAATTTAGTGAAACAAAGTTCTAAGTGGAAGTTAGAACCTTTTTAAATAAATCTCAAATCGAAAGTATACAGATAGAACTCTGTAGCTCTGGATATTTTGTGAAACAAGGTTCTAAGTGGCAGTTAGAACCTTATTGATTAAATCTCAAATGGAAAATATGCAGATAGAACTCTGTAGCCCTGTCTATCATGGAAATGGAAAGAGATAGAGCAAAATGGATTACGGGAATCGAAAGAGCACCCTAAATTTACCCAGATTTGATATAAAACTCATTTTTTTCAAAATTGTCGGTTATAACCTTGTTGTTCTAAGGTCGCGATTTCGTTTTGTTACATTCATTTCCGCTTTTGTAAGTGAAAAGCTTGTCCTTCGCAGCTCACTGAAGTATAGGTAGGTTGTGATTATAAATAAAAAGGAAATGAAACCTCAGCTAATCGGCGTGCTCTCCGGGTTGCCTACTAGCTCCAAAACCATTATTTTCTGAAATTTGATCTTGTTCAAACCAGTTGGAAATTAGAATCATATTTTTATCAAATAATGACAAAATGATTTTTTTTAGTGGAAATACTGCTTGCTGTGCGGAAGTGGCAATTCCTTCAAAGGTAGGATAATGTATCTCATAGGTATTATCCGTTCGGACTCAGCATGGAATTGTAGGTCTCGTCAATTCCCTTATTTTCGCCGACAATACGCACGCAGAAATGGTTGAGAGTTTTAAGGATTCCTATCTTTTTAATTGGCATTTTTCGTTTATGTCTTGCAAAACCTAGGTAGGTAGGTTATGTACCGATATCAGTTTATTCTTGTTAATTTATTTATAATTCCATACGTTTTAAAAGAAGAAAAACATTAGTTAAAATACGTACTTTGTTATAAAAATCCAGATTCATATTCACGGTCTATTTTGTTTAAGCTTTATACGGAAGAGAAAAAGCAATCTAAATATGTACTGCATAAAACGTGATCAAAGGATTAAGCACACTACTTCAGAATACACTCTACCAGCCATTATTCACTTGGTTTTTGTTGACTGATTTTTTTCTTGCTTACCTATATTTTGTTTCGTATAGCTAAAGCAACGAACTTCTCCCCACATGCATTTCATTTTCTATACTCATTCTGTTGTTTATCTTTTGTGTTACCTTTGATGATGTTGATGAGATGATGAGTCATCATGCTATTTCCTTGGCAATGAAAAATAATAATGAGTTAACGCTCAGAAGGTGGCTTTTGTGTATTGGTCCTTGTTGCCTTGTCTTGCTGGTTTAAACAATAAAAGGAAGTGAAGATAGATTTTTGTTGATATATTTGTCCCTTGAAGGGTTATAGGTATTATGTAAAATAAAAGTAAAAATAATATTAACAGGTATATATCAAAATTGTCAAATATTGGATTAATGTTTAAGGACATAACCGAAATGCTATATAATCGGTTCATGTTCATTTTTTGGAACAAGCGCAATGATTATAATTTTCAACGCACAACAAAAAAAAAGCCTAAAAATACTAAACAAAGCATATACAGTCAAACCACTCATAAGCGCACGCCCAAGGGGGCAGTTTTTTTGTCAACACAAGAAAATTCTTAAAAAAATCTTCAACCTGGCTTTGGCAGAGATTACAACCCCTTACTATCACTGACTCATAGTGAGATCGGAGAACAGAGTTCAGCTGCATTGCCTTTTCGTCTCCAGCTTTTAAAGCAAGTTTGCGCAAAGATTCATAAGCGCTAATAACGCTCCAATCGTCTTCTGCCAAGTTCTCATTCTATTCTTCATTGGTTTGAATTTTGTCACATGAGACATACTCTAAGTGATCGCAACAGCTTTTTCTGTATCGACCTTCTTATTTTCGCTGAAACCTCCGTTTTTGTAGCTCACTCTCTAATCAGTGGGCATGATGATTGCTGATAGTAAAAAAAATCCATCAAACAAGTGAACACCAAAATATTCCTAAACACATCTGGACGACAGGGCTGTAATAAATGAGGAGCTTAAGAATAACTCCTTGTGCAAAAAAACAATACTGTCGTGTCCGTCTGCTGCCAACAATGCATACTTCCTATTGATTCTCTTTTAAATATGGCGCTTGCTATCACTCAAGTACATAAATGTACATACATATGTATGTATCAGGCACGAGGCGTGACTTTTTCGATAGCGGAAGCACTGAACATAAAACCAAAAATGAAAGACATTTGAGATCCAAACTTTTAAATTCCACTTAATGATAATACACATAAAATAATATATTACAGTAAAGTCTAATTAAAACATAAAAGCTTGATGCCTTGCGCAAAGTACCTCTAAGTACCTACGATTTGATGAGAACTAAGCTATGAGTAGATAACCTTTCTTGTCCACATTTATTTCTAAAAAATATTTAATTCTCTTAAAACATGAATATGATCTCTCTACAGATGCCATTATTACGGGATATTAAAAATCTTAAGATTCCTTGAAGTTTTTTTTGATTTAAAATTCTCATAATTGAAAATAACCTTTAGTTATATTTCTGCTGGAATGTCAAGAAACCTCAGATATGAATATTAGAAATACTATTTTTGACCACTTTTTTTTATAATAACAAAAAATAAACAGAAAACAGGTGGATTGTATTTATCGCCATGAAAATAATTAAAAAAAAACTACCATCTTTTAAATTCATATTTGTTTGTTTTCTGATAGTTATGAATGAATTGCACCTACATTTGCACACACATTATGTTAAAATAAAACTCTTCTACCCCTTTTGACCACGAAATTAAACTCATTATCAGTTTGAGACAATAAGCAACTCAATAGATACATTTTTGTTTTTCTATCTCTCTTGTAGGAAATTCTCGTAATGCATTCACTCAACTCATTCTTCACACATTGGGCAAAAGGCAAGAAACGAGACAAAATTATTTTGACTTTGGGTTGAGATCTAAGTTATGTATGCGAAATAATGGAATGCCCAGCTGTTGTGCATTCTATATTGTTTGAGAATCATTTTTGTTTGAGCATTTTGTGAATATTGGTGAGTGATGTTGTAGGTATATTTTTAGTTGACTTGGAGTGAAAGGGTATTTTGAAATTGAGTTATGGAGGCGATAATAAGGAATGCATAGCTGTGAAGCAGTTTAGCAAGAACTTTCATGAGATTGAGCATTATAAATAATGGAGTGATGTTGAGCATTCTCAGTTGGTTTGCAGTGTGGCATTTTAAGTTGTAATAACCAGAGAGATCTTGATTTCCTTTAGTAATTTTAGTAAAAGATGATAATGTTGTCATAATGATGTTGGAATGTAATTTACAGAGTAAATGAAGATTCATTAATAGATACAAATAATATAATAAAAATATTAATACAATTTGGAACTTTGAATTTAATTCCTTGCTAGGTACGATTTTTTCAAATGGTTCAACGGAAGCACTCATTCCACTCAATATATGGACGCTTCGTCCCTGGTATGTATGTATATATGATCACGACCAGTAATGAAAAAAAAAATCATATCCGTCCATTAAGGAAATAATGGGTGATTTTTTTGCTATTTTCTTTTTGGCAACACTGGTTTTGACAGCTCATGCACGTTTCGTGTTTTGTGCCACTGTCAAACATCTTCAATTTGTTCTAAATAATTTAACAATGAATCGTCCTACAAACGAATGCCTGCAAATTGTTGAATTTTATTATCAAAATGCGTGCTCTGTTAAGAAAGTTCATTGCGCGCTTCTTCCATTTTATGGTCATTTTAATCAGCCTACTGAGGCGGCCATTTGGGCTATTGTGACTAAATTTTGCAACAAATTTACATTGTTGGATATTAAACCACCAACACGCTTACGTAGAGAGCGAACTGAGGAAAATTATCTCTGTTACTCCACTATGTGGAAAATTTTGCGGAAGGATTTAGGTGTGAAGCTTTTCAAAATACAGCTGGTGCAAGAATTGAAGCCAAACGACCTACCACAACGCCGAATTTTTGGTGAATGGGCTCTTGAAAAGTTGGACGAAGATCCACTTGTTTATCGAAAAATTGTGTTCGGCGACGAAGCTCATTTCTGATTGAATGGATACGTGAACAATCAAAACTGCCTTATTTGGAGTAAAGAGCAGCCAGAAGCATTGCAAGAGCTACCAATGCATCCAGAAAAAGTCACTGTTTGGTGCTGATAATGGGCTGGCGGAATCATTGGGCCGTATTTCTTCAAAGATGATGCGAATCGCAACGTTACTGTGAATGGTGAGCGCTACCGTGCGATGATAAACTTTTTTTGCGCAAAATGGAAGAGCTTGACTTGCATGACATGTGCTTTCAACAAAACGGTGCCGCATGCCACACAGCACGCGTAACAATGAACCAATTATTGGGAGGCGAGTTCGGTGAACAGTTTATTTCACGTTTGGGGTCGGTTAATTGGCCGCCTAGATCGTGCGATTTAAAGCCTCTAGACAATTTCTTGTGGAGCTAGTTAAGGCTCATGTTAAGCCCGCTGCGATTGACTGGAAGCCAACATTGAAGCATTTATTCGTGAGATACCGCCGAAATGTTAGAAAGAGTATGCCAAAATTGGATTAAGCGGATGAACCATTTGAGGCGCCGCAGCCGTGACCAATATTTGCATGAAATAATCTTCAAACATTAAATTATATCGACCGTACTGTCGATTCAAATAAAGATTTCATGAATTTTATGTGTTTTTTTTTTCTAAATTTCCGATAGCTCCTAAAAAATCAATGGTTATTTTTACCAAAATAAATTTGAAAATACTGTCCATGTCCACTTAAGAGGAAAACAAACTCAAATAAAATCATACTAGCATACCTATACAGAACATCCTGTTCGCTTAAAGGAACCGTTCACTCAAGAGGGGTGTCCGTTAAGAGAAAGTTGACTGTACACATGTTGGGAAGAAACAAGAAAAACAGTAAAGATCGAGAAATAATAAAATCCAAAGTCCATCCTGTTAAAATTTGTTTATTATTCGGTTTTATAGGCTCCCTGATAAAATTTGTATTCATCCTTTGTTTTATAGCAAAAAAATCAAAACAGAAAAACGAAAATACAGATTTGTTTATGCCTACAAAATAAAATAATAATGAAAGAGGAACAGAACAAAACTAAAAATAAGCTGAATTGTCACATCCATAACAAAGTTTGGGTAGTAATGAATCCATTTGAACAAATTCGAATGGTTCCAACTGATGTAATCAAACAAAGAAAACTACAAACCGCAAAGTCATCGCAATTCTACAATCCGGGATTTTCATAGCATCAGCACCACCAACAACGACTAAAACTCGCTGAATTGGTTTTTGTCAGCCTGGAGTTCTGATTAATTCCAACAGATAATGTCCCAATACGACACTCGAGCACGTGGTGTCTACCCGCGTCAGGTTATGAGAAACCAATTTATCGGAACTGAAAAAAAAAAAAAAAAAACAAAAAAGTCATATCGCGTGAATCCACTGTATTCTGTATACTGTGCTGCTGTAGAATGGCTATAGGACCAGAGAGTGAACGGTCATGATGGTTTTTGAAATATTGCACCCAAATGATTGCTCCTATTTGGGAATACGGATTACTATCGCATATGGGTGATCTGCTTTGCGACTATAAAGTCAATTGTGTCAGTGGATTTATCGCAAGGCAAGCTTCAACCAAAATCCACATGTGAATTGACTTATTGACTTCCACTCTTTTTACGACCGACTTCTGGCAGACTTCGAGATTAACAATTAACTTCTGTTGTGCCAGGGTCAACATCGTCATTGGGTTGGGATAAAGTGGAGTCTGACAATGACACATAATTAATTCAATTTTGACGTTAATTTATTTATAGAGTCTTCTTCTGGCTGAGATTGCATGGAGTGCACAAGGCGCTGTCCGGTACACAATATATGTACATATACAATGCACAAGTTTTTTCTTTCTGACTTCATCTTCCTGCCCAAGGGCACCGCTTTATGTAAAAAGTTAAAATAAACTTTTTTGAAAGTGTAAGGAGCGAAAGAAAAATAATTTTTTTATGAAAGTGTTTATGCAATCCAACTTTAAGCGCTGTCATAAAACAAAATAAATGGATCTCATTTGGGCAAATTGACTTTTTTTTTTCAAACTCTCATACTTTAAAGGCATCGTATATGGGGTTCATTAAAAATAGTGTTTCACAATTAAAGGACTTAACATTAAGAAAAATGTTAAAATCCTTTATTATTTTAAATCGATGAAGTCGAAAATGAAAAAAATTGTAACAATTTGTGAGCCATGCGAATGTGAAAAAACAATAATAAAACAATACGCTATATTGTATACATTTATAGGTACACACATTTCATTTTTGCTTTTCGACGTGCAAAAATTGTTGAAACATTTCACAATTTTGAAAAATAATTACCAGTGAAATCTCCTTTGAGCGGACAGCTGTGATGCAAAAATTTGTGCGCCTAAAGGACTCTTTACATGAGAGCGACCAACGATCAACGAATAAAAAAACAAATGGGATTTAAAACATATATAAGCCTAAATTCTTCACAAAAACGTTACAGTGATATTATTTTTCCTTAAAATAATAAATTTATCACTACACCATGGAACGTTTCCAGAGAGTTGGAAAAACGCTGATATTATTCCTGTTGAAAAAGTAAAAAATGCTAGAAGAGCAGAAGAGTGGAGACCCATAAATATGCTACCTACTTATGAGAAGGTATTGGAGCATGTAGTATGTGAACAATCAGGGTTTAGGCGTGGACATTCTTGTGAGACTTCCATATGCTGGATTATTAATGAATGGAAGAAAGAAAAAAGAAAAGGGCAACACTCTACTAGCAGTTTTTCTAGATCTCAAACGTGCGTTCGAAACCATTTTCACAAGAAAACTTTACAAATATGGCATTCGTGGAAATGAGTTGAAGTGGTTCAAAAGTTTTTTGACGGATCGAACTCAGAATGCAAAAATAAATGAAATAACGTCCAGTCAACAAAAAGTGTCTATAGGAGTACCTCAAGGAGCTGAGCTTGAAGTTGTATTATTTTTACTATACATTAACGATTTTGGAAGATGTCTAATGCGTTCAAAAGTGTGCTTGTTTGCTGATGATACACTTATATATATTAGCGGCCCTAACTTACAGTTCTGCGAGCAAAAGATGCAAGCTGAGATGAATTCAGCGAATAATTGGTTGTGCAAAAACAAATTAAAGCTAAATGTAAATAAAACCAAGTGTATGTGTGTAAAGAACATAGAGTCAAATGTAAATCTTTCTATAAATGCTGAAATAATTGAAAGTGTAAGTACGGTCAAATATTTAGGAGTGTATATTGACAACAAACTGAAATTTGATTTCCATTTAAATAAACTTTGTAATAAAATTTCCAAAAAAATCGGTTTCTTATCTAGAATTAGAAGAAACATATCACAAAGTTGTGCAATAACAATTTACAACACCATTGTATTTCCGCATTTCAACTACTGTTCATCAATTATATATATGAGCAATATTCGTGATCAAAATAGGCTTCACATACTGCAAAATAAAGCAATGAGAGCAATTTTGAAATGTAATAGGATGACACCAAGTAGTCAAATGTTGCAATCTTTAAGATGGCTTAATGTTGACAGGGTCTTAAATATAATACTCTTATAATGATTTTTAAAATAAAACATAATGTATACCCAGTTTATTTACAGAAAAATGTGGAGTATATTACTAACCAAAGGTATCTGTTGAGAAATCTCGGTGACTTCCGGCTTCCCTTGTACAGAAGAGCACAAACTCAAAATAACTTACTTTAGGCGTATTTTATTGGTAATGTCTACATAGTGCAGCAATGGAAGTCCGAATAAAATGCTTTTTTGACTGAATACACACTTTTACTTTAAATTTTAAAGTTGTATGCTTTGCATTTATACCCGTGTCAAAATCAGCTGATTTGGAAAAGAAGCAAAATAAATATGTAATTTCTTACAAAAATTACAAATTGAAATGAATAAAGATCCAAAACAGAAAAGGGCTATATGTACATAATTTCTTATGTTTTTTTAACAAATCATCTTAATTTAGTAGATACTTCAGACTCATTAAGTGAACAAAGTAAAAGGAAACGAAAACCAAAAATGAAATATATACCTACGAATAAACAATCCACTTTTGAATAAGCTAAGGGATGCGTTGGAAAAGTATACGTTTTGATGTGGTTTATGCTGAATTAACATCACTGAAAAATTTGTTGTCAAACAAGTGGAAAAATTATTAATAAAATAAAATCTCAATGGCATGTATGTACATAAAGTCAAATTAAGGGCTCGGTGTCAGAAAAAAATCATTTTCATGTCCTTTTTAATCGTTTGGCATCGCAGCCATCTTTCGATGATTTTCATACTCTCACGTGACAGATAGGTAACATGCACACGCATTAAGAGGAAAAATTTTGACTATTGACTATTAACGTGTACCGTCTAATCGTAAATTAATATTGCAAACCACATAATTTTGCTCTTGTGAAAATTTACCATAAAATGAACAAATATCACCGAACACATTCTCGAATAATCAAAACCTGCCAACCTCACGAAAAATAAAACTTTTGCAACCAATTTGAGTGTCACTGTAATCCAGATGCTCCAAAACTTTATCAGCACTATTATGTGCACTCTTATTACTGCCTAGTTTATACGCACTATTCCTTTGTTGTTGTTTACTGCGTAAAATTTTACTGCGCTACCTATACAATTCCCAATAAAAAACGACTTTTATAAAGGTCTTCAGCTGTTCAATTTTCTTCCTAATGATGTGAAAATTATATCTAGTATAAATATATTTAAACCAAAAATTATCTACCTTCTAAAAAACAACTTAATTTAAGATTGAATTTGTAAATAGAATTAAGAGTTTTTTTGAAAAAACTAATAAATAAATTACATTACATTACACAAAAGGGTAGCAATCTAGTTTAATTTAATGTTAATTTATTAAAATTTGCGTTGTAATTGCTAAAATGAGTGAAATTTGAGAAAATAAATTGGTCGTCGCGAATTGCAATATGATTGCTAAGAATACCTATTTTATTTTTTTAGTATTGCACTAACATCATATAATTTTGACATTTACAAACGTCAAAGGAGGCCTTTTCATTAGGTCTTTGCATGAACCGTCATTACTTTGTGTGTTCAGAAGCAATGTATTTATTTGCGCTTATGTCTCTTCCCAATAGGGTGATTAATTATGAAATAAACAAAAACTTAAGGCGGTATTTGATTATCATGCATGTACAGATGCGGTCAAAAAAATAGCACCACAGAACATTATCAACTTTATGAAGTGAAAAAACTGAATTCGTACTTCGAATATAGTTGCCTCCTGTTAAATCAATTTTAAGCCTTTAAATAATTATAAAAAATTCAGTCAATACAAATTCAGTCCGTTTCTTAAGATATGGTAAATTTCCAAGGTATTTTCAAAATGTTGTCAGTAAAAAAAATAGCACCCTATCCAAATCACATCTAACAAAATGAAAATTGCACCATTTTTAATTAATATTGGGTATTTAATTTTTTATTTTTTAAGTTTGTGATTTAAATCAATATTTGGTAGCTTGTCATTAATTTTCTTTGACAGCTGTAAAGCGCCTTTGCATAGAGCTTACAAGCCGTTGACATCTTTCAACAGGAATAGATTCCCAGCAGCTCTTAACGGTAGAACAGAGTTCTATATCGTTACTTGGCCTGAACCGAGACACTTCCACCTTTACGTCAGCGTAAAGATTTTCGATCGTTTAAGACTGGCGACTGTGCAGGCCATTCCATGACATATACTTTGTTATATAAGAACCACTTCAACGGCATTCTCCTCAGAGGCATAAGTCAACGTCTCATTCTCCAGTGTTTTGACATAAGGATGTTTATTCATAATACAGGGTGTCCAACAGTCACCGCCCCAAATGAAAACCATGGATTCCTGAGGTCATTTTAAGTCGAAAAACTTAAGAGGTCATTTTCTCATTTTCGTCCCGTTTTCGAGTTATAACGGTTTTTATGATTTTTCCCTTAACTGGCTTTATCTTTGTTAAACTACGTCCGATTCGTAAGATTTTTTTTATAACCAACAAAGAATTTATTACAGTTTTAATTTGTCCAAAGCCTTTTTTTTCTGCGGACAACCGTTTCTCCGCAATTTTGCATCAAACCCAATTTTTTCGTTTTTTAAGTAGTTTTTTCACTTTGATATCATTTTATTCAAAAAAAAAAACACGGTAATGAGTATTAATTTTTTACATTTGTCCTTTTCTTAACCGCAATAGCTCAGAAAAAGTTAATTTTGTATTTAAAAAATATTTTTTTTAAATTCACTCAGTTTGTTTATGTTTTGTTAATTACATTTAGTATTCTTTTTAAGAAAAAAAAATATTTTTTTTAAGAAAATGAACTGGGCTTTAATAATAAGTGAAAAAAGTAAAGTAGAGTAAATATGAATATGCTAGAATGAGTTTCAAGGTTCAAGGTTTTTTTATTGAACTTTAATATATATAATTGTAAAACTTAAACTTAAGGATAAATAAATAAAATTATAACATTTATAATATATGTAAATGGCAAAAATATTTAAAATTAAGATTAAGATCTGTTGACATGGTTTTTCTCGGGTTGTTCCGTCCCCGTTGTCCAGTTGGTGGGCTTGTTGATGGTTGGTTGGTTGGTAGGTGTTTTCAGCCACGGTGGTATGCTGACTCCACCATAGCGTAAAATTGAACTGCTTCTTCGTTGTCGGTTGGGATCCTTTCTCTCATATCCAAAACACTAAGGTATCTAGGCTCTGGATATTGTTCTTGGGTGATAATCCTTCTCATCAGCGGGTTGGGGTGGTTGGCGATGTTATGAATAAGCTTCTTTGCCAATTGCACGAGAAACTGGTCCAGTGGCTTGATCTTGGCTTCTTCGTAGATTCTTTCGTTGCTTTCGTAGTGCTTCTGTCGCTGTCGATCGAAGGTTAGTCCGGTGCTTATCCTCAGAATTTTCCTTTCGAGAGTTGGAGCTTCTGCATTGCTGTCTTCGAAATGGTGTACCATACAGGAAAATTATAGCTGATTATAATTATAAAGGCTGGCATTTCTTCTAAAAAATAAAGGCCTGAATGAAGTTCCTATCATTAGTACTAACAGGTTAGGGTAACCTTTTCTTACCAAAGTAACCCTTTTTCTTAAATCACCGATATATGATTTAAAAATTGGAGATATGCCCTTAATGCGGAAAGATTTTTTTCTTAGAATATATCCAAGAATCACGCCCTAAGATATAATGCACGAATTAAAGGACACCCTGCATAAACATGTCTACCATATTTAAATGGCAAGTTTGCAATGTGTAAACCTGCCTTAAAAATTTGTTTGGAATTGAAGTCACTCTAAAAGCAAGTTCGTGCGACTCAGTTGGGGATTTAATATTTTAAGTAAACATCCTGTCAGATGATGACCAGGGCCTTATGTGGTCTAACGAGTTTTTCTTCTTCTGTGAAAAGTAAACACTAAAGAAGAGGAAGTAGCAAAAGTGTGACTGCGGCGAATCATTAGGAAAAGTCGTACATATTACTTTCTGTTCAGTTTGGAGATTCATCGGGTTACTGATTAATGGGTTTTCAATCTTAAGGTAATGAGGTTTTTTTTATTTTCAGCTTAATATTTGTTTTGTTACTGTTTTACGATTTGAAGTTTTTATTTTTTAAGAAAAATATTGACGATATTTGTGGCTGATCAATTTGTAACAAAGGGATTGAAGACAAATGAGTGATATATAGAAGTTAAATATAATATATGCATTTACATACATACATATTATGTGAACATCATGAAATCATACATACTGTCGTATGTTAACAATATAGAAGGTGCATGGTTTTCAGAATAACACACAGAGAAATAAATCAATTTCTAGGAAACGCAAATGCTTTCAAGTTCTTTCATTTCTATCCAAAAATATATATACTCTACTCGTATATGTATCTATAAAAAAAATTCAAAAGACAATTCAATTAGGTGACCATTCATTGGAACCACTTCACCTGAAATATTAGAATCACGGTGAATTGAATTAGTTTTTAGAGAAGTCATTTTAATTTCAATACCAAACCACAACAAAATAAATTCTGGTGCTTTTTCATAGCAAGCCGCTGATCGTCCGCCAGTTGGTTGTTTTATTCCTATTCGAGGGAACACCCAACAAATATACGAGTACTATATTACTACAACATACTACTCCTACTCTCCATGCAGCAATTAATCTCGGTTTCCGCATTTAATTCAGCCGATGGAGCGTGAAATGTCCATTGGCGGGCATAATCCATGTAATTCCAGCCTCAACTTTTGACTCAAATCAACTTTTCTTTGTGCTTTGTAAAGAGTATAAATATGATGGCAGGCCCGGATTTAAAGAGAAACGCTCTAGAGTGTTGATGTGTTGGTAAAGGGGAATATAACAACTTCTGTATTACTTTAAGGTAACACCCGGTGGCGTAATGACTATTGCGTTGTTTGTCACTGAAGATCTTTCTTGGATCGAAGCCGACCGGAACCGGAAGCCGCTGCTTCCTATAAATAAGTGACAATCAACTAATATTTATTAAAAGAAAACAGGAAGGCTTTTTTGATTCGTAATTAAAAAAAATTTTATAATTCTAACTCAAATTAAATTTTTACGAATTTTTTAAATTTTAATTATGAAGATACTAGCGTACCCGTGCGGGAACTCCCGCAAGCAATTTTTTTTTTCAACTGAAGTTTTTCAAAATAAATCATGTGTCTAAAAGTTTCTGTAGATTCGCTCAGTTTTTCTTGCATTGGAAATCTTGTGTAAATGGAAATCTTGTGTGAAGTACGGAATGTTGTTTTTGTGTGTTTATTTTACTTCTGTGTGTCATCGTTGAACAGCTCTATTTGAAAAAGACGACTTACCACTGAAATAATAAACACGTTTAGCTTAGCCAAAAACTGTCACAACTGATCTCCTGTTCAACATGAGAAGTTGAAAGCGTACGAATTATTTTTATTTAACGTATGCACGTACCTGAATTAAAACAAAACAGCAAACCAATAAATCCAATCAAGTCCTTTTCTCAAAGGTAATGGAGGATACTTAAAGGATATTTTGAAAAAACTAACAAACAATGAGCAAATCACAACGTATGTAACTATCCTATAACAATGTATGTAGTTAAACCTGTAGGCACATAAAGTTTAACTTACCTTAAAGTAGTTTAAATTCAAAGACACACAAATATTTGTCAAATTTTGTTTGTTTTTAATTCGGAGAATTTTATTTCTGTTTAATTTTTTTTTAAAAACTTTTTGAGTGTTTTTATCGTTAATGCTTAGGTTAATTAATCAAACAATGCCCCTTCTCTGTGCCCGCACCACCAAAGTATGGCATTTCAATGCAACTACTTATGTATATGTACTACATTTCAGTGCAATACGAAGATAGAAGTAGAGATAAATAATTTTGGGGTGTTTCGACCACCCAATGCCCCTCCCCTGATAATAAAAAAAGTAGCCTATACGGTAATCCAGACTATAACTTTTTTGTGTGTTAAATTTTATCAAGATCCATTTAGTTGTTCAAGCGTTATTGAGTAACAAACATCCATACATCGTAACATTCACATTTATAATATTAGTAGGATAGTAGGATTGATAACAACGTTTCTTAACCAGTTGAGCTATAAAAGCAAACCGACAGTTTAAAATGTATCCCTATTTCGTGGTGGTTCGAGGCCCTTTGTATTTTGTGACCAATTTAAAATCCAGCTCTGTGTAAATAGGAGCACAAGAGTAGGGTTGGGAAATATAAAATTAACGACTGCGACAAGACCACATATCAAAAGCTCATCCGCCAAGTAAAGTTCAATTAAAATCCAATTATATCCAATATATCAGGAATGCCCTTTTGGATGCAATAGCATATTCGTATAGATGGCGTCGCCGGTACCCACCCTGTAAACCACTGAGTAAATGGCCAAAAGAAATAATAATTGTTACTCCCGCCCAGACCTATTTTGTTGATTTACAATTAACATGAGTGCGCTTGAGTGCATATAATCGACGGTATCGCCGCTCGTCGGTCGTTGTCGAGCTAATAGGGAACCCCAGCCTCCATCCCAGCTGTATTAATCTGCTTTAAAGTTTAAAGTCCTAGGATCCACAAGAGTAGGAGATGTGCAATACCATGACATTGGGCTCCATGTCAGACTAGATTATTATGGTAGATATATTTAAATACGGTAACAGACAGATGATGGCGCACCGATGGCTGAGGGTGATACAACGGAAAAAATATGTCGTAAGACAACACGCCGCCGCACAGTGGTTCCATTTGTATGGGAAGTGCGTTCAAAACTCTAAATTTAATTTTAACTGATAGAAAATAAATTAAATAATTAAAAAAGTGATTTGTTTCAAATATTATTTTATTTTGCAAAGAATCATATCAATAAATTTAAAATCTCTTTGTACAAAGTCGATTTTTGATGTTTTTTTTTTTAATTTCTTTTGTTAGTCAGCAGTAATCTATTAAACAAATCGGTGTTTGTCGAAAGAAATTTAAAAAAAAAATCGACATTGTCTAAAAATATTTTGAATTTATTATTTTAATGGTTAATAAAATAAATAATTTATAAAAGGAATAACTTTCTTAAGTACTTGTTTTATTTTCTATCATTTAAATTTTGACCGCCCTTCCCATACAAATTAAACCACTGTGCGCCGCTGCTTTTTAAGAAGCATTAAAGGTAGAGTCGTGAGATGGTAGAGCAATTAAAGTATGGAAGCTTCACAGAATTTATAATCTTTCATAAAATCAATGAATATACGATTTTTCAAAAGATTATACATTCTGTTAAGCTTCCATGTAACTGGGACAGATAATAATTTTCTGACCACTTTATGGGCTGTTTATTGTTTGAAAGTCTTCTTTCGTCACAAACTTTTTTTTTGTTTTTGTTTTTAGGAAAATATTTACTCTTAAAGTGGGATAACATGCTTGCCACAGTTTGGATCGGAGAGAAAAGGGCAGTCACTGGTTTTGACTAGAATAAAAATCTGAATTTCGGGCAAAAAGTCTTAAATCCCATCAAGGTTTCGCATATCTTGCGTATGTCCTTATCTAACAGATTATGGAAAAATCATCCCAGAATCTCCTTGGAAAAGTACGATTGTAAAATCAAAGACTTAGGACATATGTATAATGTATTTTGTTTGTAAATTTCAATACAAACTAAAAATAACAGGATCCACCATACAAATGTTAAAAAATTGTTTTGTAGTATTTTGGATTTTTTTTTCTTTCGATTATTTTTTACAGTTACAATACAGTTTTTTTTTGTATTTATTATTTTAGCATTATCTGTGATACAGTTATACATAAATAATAATAATAAATAAATAATTACAAAATTCAAATGAAGGGTTTTTGTAATTATTTTCTTTCAAATTTATAAATATTAAAATTATGCTTTTCAGAAAGCTAATATTGATTTTCAGTAGTAAAATACCATAGAATCATTTTGTTAGACTTTATTACGGTAAAATTTTCCGCAACAAGAATCATTCTTTCGGTTCCCTATCCTAGTTCCTCTTTCAATAACTTTCTTCAAGCAGGTGTTTCCTTCAACTTACTGAGAGAGAGAAGGGCAGCCATGGTCCATCAGCCATCGGTTCACTCGCTCAGTAACTTGAAGAAACAAAATACCAGCGTGTTCAATTTTGAAACTTAATGGACGACAGACGGGTGGTCTGTTCAAATCGCTATTGCTAGTGACAGCTGGTCACAGAAACAGACGGGCGGTCTGTGTTAAATATGCACAAAAAGTAACATTGGCGAAGTTTTGTTCCCAATTGTTGAAGTTACTCCTGGTGAGAATGGCTGCGTGCCCAACCTAAATCATAAATTTTTATTTCTATATATGTAAAAGATGGAACGTTAACGGCTAGTCCCTATACATTCCCCAAATCTGCGCAAAAACCCAACGAATCAAGTAAATTCGCGAGGTAGAAAATTACCATCAACTTCCTCTAAATAGTAGTTTATAAATTATAGCAACTTTCTTTGCACAGGTTTTCCAGTGTTTCTTTACGAGTTTTATGTTAGAAAAATTAAGTTCTTTTTTTTGGTTTTCAGAAAGTTTTGTTTAAAAACTTGTATGGGGATGTTAGGTGGCTGAATGCACCCATTGAATTGCCCGCCACTGGAAAGTCATACCGGAGGTCGGCGAATTCAATGATGATGACTGTGCATAAAGCTGGGTGTAAAGTGCGAGTACGAGAAGGCTGATGGGTTCCAACTGCGTTGGCGCACTCTCGCCAATGTGCTGAGTGTTGCTGATAAATGACGCGATCGAAGCCCACGTCACTGATTGGCGGAAAGCACTGGGTTTTAAAAAGAGAAGAGGTCTTCCAGGCAAGGTGAAAGCCTGGAAGGACACTTCTTTACGGAGATCTGATTAAGCAAGAGGAAGAAAATTAACAAGCAAATTTTTTTTGAGAACAAAAAGAAAAAGAAAATTAATTTTAAAACGAAAGAAAAGAAAAGAAAAGAAAAACGTGGAGTTTTATTTTAAAATAAGAAGAAAGGAAAATTGAAGGAGGATTAAGTTGAAGAAACGCAGGAAAACTTGAGTGGAAAGAATTTGCTGTAGAAGATTTGAAGTTAGCTGAACAAATAGAAAAGAATTTGGTGGTAACGAAGATAGGTATAGTGGTACTAAAGGTGTAATTTAAAAATTTTCTTTGAGTATAAATTCGTTTTAAAAATTGTTTTTTCTTTTATATCCCGTTTGGTTTTTGCTATCGAACAATTCCGATATTGCGGAACGCGCGACCCGTTTCTTAACACCGTTTTTGTGCTTTCGGGGCCGAGTGTCAACGGTCCATCTTAATAACTTCATTTTTAACTGTGTTCTAATTGTTTAAAAGATCTTGGGTTTTAGCCCTACTTAATTGCAAGGTTTCCCAAGCAATTGAATAAAACTTTAAAATTCTTTCACCGTCGTTTTCGCTCCAAAGGTTTGTGATTTCCTTATCTTCAAAAAAATCACTGGACCCCTTTTTCATTTTTCAGCTACGCCTCTGTGTTGATTGAAAATAAATCATTTCACTTTTTTTATTATATTAATAAATCATCATCATCAAAATAATTCGCGAACCCACCCCCTTACTGAACCTAGTCGTGGTGGTAGCATACATTGTTGCTATCAGTTGCAATTTTTTTTCGCTGAACTCGTCTGCTTGCAGTTTGACAGTTCGTCATCGCTCTCTTTAGTTTATTTAATTTCATAATACTACATAATTGTTGTTCGGTCGTGTCGTCGTGGTTCTTGTCGTCATTTTGTTTGATTATTTTATTTCAATAATCAATTTAATTTCGCGAATTAAAGTTGTAATAACTTTCGAATTACTCATTATCGGCTTAACAGATTATGATGAAATTTTTTATAAAAAGTTTGAAAACATTGCATTTCAAAACTTAAAAAAAATATTTTTTGAATTTTGAAAAAAAAAAACGGAGTCTGCAAAATGGGATTAAACGCACCTTATATTCGGATTCAGTGACTCCAAAAACATAAGAATCAACTGGTTCGAGACCCTAAATCCCGATTTACTGTCGATTCATTGTTTGATTCATTGTTGATTGATTCATTGTTTGCCGAGAAATCCAAAAAGAGTATTTGACCTTGGTCATTTCAAACAACAGGTCTATATGAATATAGATGTAAAATACTCCGCTCTTTCAGAATCTGGGGTCAAAAATATCATATCGTTAGATTTTAGGGATTTGACCTTCGTTTGACCTTGACTTTTACATGTTGGGGTCAAAAGAAGCCCGGATTCCAATTCAGCGATGCCAAAAACATATAAATATAGGTTTTCAGATTTTTTAACGAATATTTGTCGATTTGACCTTCAAATGCCCTTAAACCTGACCTGATTGGGTCAAACGGACTCCGGATTTGAAATCAGCGAGTCAAAAAACCTATAAGATACATGGTCTCATCCAAGAGTCAGAGAACTTTTTTTTTGTGGGGCTGTGTTATCATAGATATAATTTTATTTATCGATTTAAAAGTGATAACTGACAACCGAAATGGAGGGTCAGTGTTAGGCTAATCCACTTTACTTAGATATTTCGCTCCCACAAGTGAAAAATAAATAGTTATATTACAAATCTGGCCAAATTCAAACCGTACAAATAATAGGTACATATATAATTATTGTCGACTTTAAATACGTGTATGGTAGTATAAAACATGTGTCAAAGTTCTTACCTCAACTCTTTTATTGCATTTTAGGTACATCACGGTGACATTGTTAATAACTGTTCATAAAACTCCGTTGGTATTTCAAACTTGTTTGTACATACGAGTACATACAGTGGCGACAAAATAAATAGCACACTTCTGTTAAAAATTCTTTCTTGGCCTTAAAACGTAACTGCATTTTGAAATCCGGTACTGTAAGACCATTTTTGTTTTAGATTTTGAATGTTGAGTATTTGGATTTTGAATATAAAATAACGGGATAAGACTTATCCAAAAATTATTTTATAAAAAAGTCAAAAGTGTAAATCAAATGGTACACAAGTTGCACTGAGGTGCGGACAATTTAAATAGCACATATTGTTTCCGTTGCAAATTTAATACATTTTCAACAAATATTCTTAACTTCTAAAAGCTTAGTGAAAAAGTTATGAGTTTTGATAAGGTTCTTAATTAAGTTGCTTCTATTTTAATTGCTGAAATGTAGTATGAGAAGTGGAAAACAATCAGCACTGACGTTTAGGCTAGGGGTTTTTAATTTTATGAAAAAAGGTCACACGAAATCTGAACTAGAGCGGAAATAAAAATTTTCAAGGAAGAATAAAAATGTTATAAATGCTCTTCACCATTGCGAAGAAGAAGGAAGTGCTCAAAACAAAAATCACCCCTTGAACTGATTTTGACATCGTCTGCCTGAGCTAAGTCCCAAAATTCGAACATGAAATGAACAAGATCTTGATGTTAATGTGTCTGTAAGTACGATTAGAAACTGTCTCAGTGGAAAAAAGCTGTTTGGACGATTTTCCAAAAAGAAAGCAGACGTCTTTAAGAGCAATCCTTTACGTCGGATGCAGTTTGCAAGGAAGCATATTTCAAAAGTTCAAAATTGGTGGAGAAATATCTTACGGAGCGATGAGTGTAAATTTAATCCTTTGGGTCAGATGGTAAAAACTACTTTCGACGAGAAATCCACCAGAAATATGACAAGAATATACACAATAGAGTCTGTTAAGCATGGTAGGGGTAGCATTCTTGTTTAGGGATGTTTTTATTGGCATTGTATGCGATCACTTCATCATATAGAGGGTATTAAGGACCATTTATAATACAAGGAAATCCTACGGGATACAATTCTACCGTATTCTGAGGAGGAAATGCCCTTGACGTGTAAATTTCAACAGGATAACGATCCTAACCATATGGCTAAGTCTGTGAAGCAATGGCTATTCATCCAAAAAACCGCTGTTAAGTAATAAGCTAGCTTAGTCCCTAGATCGTAATTCAACTGAGTACTTGCAGAATGTTGGGGACGAAGCCATAAATTGAACTGATACATACTTGAAATTTCGACAAACTGAAAGTCCAGCAAGCCTGGTACTCAGTATCTGTTGAACGATTCCGGAGCCTTCCTTCGTCTATAAAACGCCGGTATTCCGCTGTGATTAAAAATAAGGGTTACTCGACCAAATACCGGATATTTTCTTCAAATAATGTTAAAATTTTGTTATTTAATATATTTTTTATTTGTTATTTACGAAATGTGCTATTTATTTTGTCCTAGTATACTTAAATTGTATAAATCAGTCTGTTGTAGTTTTTCTTATGAGTTCAATATACTTCATTTTATTTTTAAATCAGAGTTATGTATATTTGGTCTTACTTCCTCATAAGTCAAACAGCTCTTTAAAGTTTAAGAAAGTTGGAAAAACTTGCCTCACAGAAATTTAAGACTACATGTGCTATTTATTTTGTCGCCACTGTATGTCTTACCTGAAAAGGGTATTATATACTCGGTATCTCGAATCTTTGTACGTCGTTAAATATCTAAGGTGTCACTTATAAGACACACATGTTGTTATTTTCGGTTCAAGTACCTGTGAATGTCATGATGTCAGTTCAAAGCAGTGGCCGCACTTTGTGCGTGACTTTTAACAACCGAAACGAACACGTTTATTTGTATGTACCATTATATTCCGGATGTCGAATAGAAAAAAAAATTACAAGAGCACTTGAGTGAGTGAAGGTCATGTAGCATGTGTGTCTTACGAACTAATTTTAAATGTGCTGCAGGTAGTCACTGTTTTCTAAAAGGATGCAATTTGTGATTGACAGCATTAAAACAGTTTAAAAAAAAAAACTATTAAAAAACACCTTCAGGTGTACAAGTCATATTCATGCAACCACGTATTTTCATTTTTTGTTTACTTCTTTCTAAAGTGCGAACTTATTTTCTGCTTGTTCGATATAGAGCTTGTTGGTTGAATTAATTCAAGAAAAGAATCGTTACCAAATATTCAATGCTCTCATAATTTTTGATGTGTAAACATCTTTCCCGGCGGTAGAGTGAATTGAAAACGTGTGTAAAACTTATACGTCCCGTGTAACCCGTTACGGTTACACGTTACGGTTACACGTTCCGGTTACACGTTACGGTTACACGTTCCGTGTAGCAATCTACCTTACCGACGATTGCATTTAACACCATGTTTACATTGTTAATATTGCGTACTTACGACATCGTGTTTACATTGGAGACTTTGAGTACTGAAATCTTGATTTTATTACTTTCCATTGCTGGATAGAACTTAATTCAATCCCTCAACATTTCTTCACCACCCGACAAATTAGGCCTATTCTGCCGCATTTGTTATTCTGTTATAGATTTTCTGTTATGAATCATAAAAGATTTCCACCTTAAAAGATCTTTTATGATTGGTATTCAGAGGTTCGAACTTTTATAAAAGTCTGTTAGGCTAGTCGCGCACTGGCAACTGTGATTGAAATCAAATAGTTTAATCACCAGTTGAAAGAGAACCGCGCACTGGCAACTCTTTACACACGCTCACACTCTTTTCTCTCTTGCGCTTATGGAAAACAGCTCAACTGTTACGAATTAATTTTAGGCAATCATTTAGTTTGTGTCAAAACAAACTTTTTAGTTGCTCGAATCGAGTTGCTTAAGTGCGCGGTGTCCCATATAAGCCCATATGTTTCATTTTAGCAACTAAACAGTTATGAAACTAAAAATTGAATGTGCGCGCCTGGCCTTATGCTACTTCGAAAACGAGATCTGTTATGAAACTGAACTAAATCTGTTATCATAATCAGCTGTGATTATGTAAAATATTTCATCTGACATAATTTAAATGGATGACGAACAAAAAAGTAAACTCTTAGGCTAGGCGCGCACATTCAATTTTTAGTTTCGAAACTGCTTGGTTCGAGCAACTAAAAAGTTTGTGTTTTGACACAAACTAAACGATTGCGCGCGCATTCAATTTTTAGTTGCACAACTGTTTAGTTGCTTATAGAAAACAGATGAACTATTTAGTTGAATGTGCGTGCAGGTGCATATAATTTTATGTTACACAGAATAGCGAACTCATTTCAGGCAATCGCTTAGTTTGTATCAAAACACAAACTTCTAGTTGCTCGAACCAAGCAGTTGCGAAACTAAAAATTGAATGTGCGCGCCTGGCCTAAGGCTATTTTGTGTAACATATAATTATATGCACCTGCGCGGACATTCATTTAAGTAGTTCATCTGTTTTCTAGAAACTACCAAACAGTTGTGCAACTAAAAATTGAATGTGTGTGCCTAGCCTTACACACTATGGGTATCCACAGAAGTTTGTCTTTTATGATTTTTAACAAAAATGCTATTCGTAAAAGATTTTTTCTATGTTCGAACGTTTGACAGTTCATAAAAGTTTTCTTAGCAGATTTTATAACAGATTTTAGCGTGCTGAATACCAAAATTAAAATTCATAAAAGATTTGTTGACAGCTCAAACATTGATATGGAAATTCATAGCAGAATAACAGAATAGAAGAATAAAAGATCACGCCGAATAGTCCTAAATATGTGAAAAAGACGAAACACAAATCAACTGGTGTAAAATTTCATAGCGGGTTCATTTAATGTCTTAAAAAATCCACTTCACGTTATTGACGGACGATAACATTTTATTTTATGCTCGCAAAAAATGCATTTTCAGAGTTGAACTTTAAAAATCCAAAAAATGTTCTTCAGGGCAATCAGTTGACATCTGCAATGAAATATTCTCGATACGTCAAAATATAAATTGTCCCTTATCTGTCATACCATATAATTATTTTAATTATCGAATTAGATATTCTTTATTATATCAAAATATACTTTTAGCATTCACTATATCAAAATATAGATCGTTCTTCATCTGTCAAGCCATGAACTGGATGATGACTACGACTTCAATGTATTAAAAAAATTAGTTTTTGCATTACAAGGTGGGAATGATGTCAATCGGGTTGTAAATCTCTGACAGAGGGAGTAAGATAAAGTACAAAAACCTAAAAAAAAAGTTAAGGGATTGGTTTGATTTTGGTAAGGTGAACGCTCCATCTAGTGGTTTGTCAAAAAAAAAAGTTTTGACTTTTTCGCTGCATGACAAGTATATTTGTTGGCGGTGTTAAGCCAGGTATACATTGTTCAAATGCATGAAAAGCACGTACAAGTCTATTATTTCAGTGGCGAGAGAACGTTGCCCTTTGTGGTTTTTTTTTCAGCAAAATTGTGTTTTTACGAATTTCTTTGAGATTTTTGTAATTTTATCCGAGTAATTTGTTTTATTTTGTCTGTCGCTTTTATCATACAATTTTCGTTTGCTGTTTTAATATTTTAATCAGTGCTAATGCTGTGCTGTGTTCTCATCTCTTCAACGTACTATACGCAAATGATCCAATAAATACATGATCAATCATCAACCTTGCATATACAATATTTCTATGCAGTACGCTAGATTGAAAAGATTTTGATTTTTCTTCAAGCCTACATCCAATCTATATACGTGTGACTTTTTTACTAATACACTTACAATTGCTGAGAAAAATGCGGAGTTATCGTTCATTCTTCTTTGTGGTTTTCTTTTTTATATTTGGCGTTCGCTCAGTGCAATTCGCTTAACTGAGTAGAGGAGTGCGAAGAGATGACTCTTTTTCGCATGAACAAAGTTAACTTATATTAAAAATCGCTGTGTTTAAAAGCACAGATGCACTCGAAAGGAAGCCAAAAGAGAAACAGAGATTAAAATCAGATTCGTGTAAAAACAGTTTATTTTTTATCAGATAACATCTCTGTTTGAATATAAGGGTAAAAATATAATGCTGTCACAAGCAACATCCCTGGTTAAACATAAGTCAAACAAACTTTACTTTACGTAGCAGAGTCGACTTACTCCTAACACATGCCACGAACTACTTCATCGAAGCATATTGTCGATAAGGTTTTTGGGTCGTGTGAAATGAATATGTGTCGACATAGCAGTGCGAACTCTGGGAATCGAAGTACTATGCCGACATGGCGTGTAAAAAGGACCGAACTAGTTCGTCGAAACAATTTTTTATGATGTTATTCGGTTTTAGTTGTTAAAATTTACAAATCGCCTAAAAAAGCAAGAATAAAATTCAATCTCCTTAAGCAAGAATTCAATAAAGCTCTGATCAACGCAAGAAAGTGGTTCTGGAGCATTAAAATTCAAATATTTTTCGGTCATTTTCACTTTTCATTTAAAATTTTGCAACTCTACCATTTCACAGCTGATTTTGGCATGTACTTCTACGTCGGCGTATTGGTGTGTAGATGCCCATACAAAAGCGAAGTACTTTGTCGATTGTTCGTCTTGATCGATGTGGCGTGTGTGAGAGGTATATATCACAAGTCACAAATTAGTACGATTGCATTGTATGTTTTTTGGGTTCGTTCGATAACAAAAATTCGACACGTTGATGTTTACACATCTTAACCGTGAGTCCTGGCACTCACACTTTTTTTTTTTGAAATGTCTTGAACTTTTTGGGAAATTAAAAATAGCTAAAACTAAGGTTTTCTAGGAATAACCTATTTTTTTTAGTTCTATGTATGTGACTGAACATTTAGGTCAATTAAAATGAATGAAAGGATTTAACTTCCTTTTATTATTTTTTAATATCCAGCACCTAATTAGTATACAATTAAGTGGCAAGGTACTGGATTCAATCTACGAGTATTCATCTTTTTTTTAGGTATTATAAGGAAAGTTATGTATTCGTAAAAAAAATCGAACTCGAGATTTTGATTTTGGGTCTCGCAATTCTGCCTGTCTGTCTTTTCGACTACAGCCTAAATGACTCGGCCGATTTTCTTTAAACTTGGTAGATATCAATTTAATCCCCCCCCCCCCCAAACGTTTATTTTCTTAAGATCAAAAATAACGGTACCTGCCACACAAATTTTTTTCGAAATTTTATACATACATATATTTTTTCTTCTCAAAAACTGTCCCATAAATTAAAAAAATTTCATTTAGTTAAAGTTAGGTAATGGTTGAAAAAAATTTCCAAGAAATGGTTATTTTTGGTACCCCCACCCCCCAGTTTCAGTTTTTGATTTTGTCGAAAACGGTACAACCGAATTAAATATTTTTTTTTATGCTAAAGCTCCTCCAGAGTTTGAATATTATTACATTATTCAAATTTTCATTTTTTTGTATCTTTTGGATTTTTTTTTGAAACTCAATATGTATTTCGTTTCGAAAACCCCATGCTCGATTTTTTTGAAACTTGATAAATAAAAATTTCTTAATAGATATAATCTACAAGATTTGAGAAAAAAAAATTTACCTAAAAATAACGGTACCTACCATACAAAATGTTAAAAAATGGTTTTCGAAAATCGTATTTTTCTCGAAAACGGTTCCGAATATTTTGATAATTTTTTTACTGTGGTTTAATTTTTACGATCTACAGGGTGTCCGGTAATTCGTGTGCCATACTTTGGGATGTTATTCGTGGTCATATTCTAAGAAAAAATTGCTTTCAGTAAAGTCTGATTTTCAACTTTGACATCACTTTTTAACGATTTAAAAAAAGGCTAACTTTGGTGTACCCTGACCCATGTTAAGATTTCTCCGTCAGTACTAATGGTAGGGGCCTCATTTTAAAACTACGTTTAAATTGAGCTGATATGTTTTTAGGGTTGCCAGATATTCAATTTTAAATGGTGTTCAATTTTTCTTGCCCGAGCAAAATTTTGACTTTGAGGTAATTTTTTTTTTCAAAAAATGCTTAATAAACATAAAGTTTTCTTATTTTTACCTGATGAACAAAACAATAATAAATAAAATGCACGACTGGATCGCACGAACTTGCTCTTATGTAAAAGTACATACTTTGAAATTTAAGATATATTTTATAAATATAAAACATGGATTTAATGAGATAATAATGTTCAATTGCATTAAATTGCCGTCTGGTTTCCCGAAAAGTATGAATTTATGCAAATAAACTTTAAAAAATCGTTTTATTATTAAATAAATTTTTTTTATAAGAAATTTCTCTAAAATTTTTCAAGAAAAAAATGTGAGATGCGAATTTTAAGTATTTAATAATATTGGCGCAAATTTTAATTGAATTAGTACGATGCTAAAGCTGTTTTAGTATGATACTAGGTTAAAACAACGAATTTGCAAATTTTAATCGAATATAGCATCATACTTTCTCTACCCTTTTATTAAAGTTAAAATCATCGAATACCTACTTTATTATTTTAGTATCGTGCTAGCTTCATATGACTCTTTGACATGTGCAAATATCAAAAAAGGTTCGTGTACTTACTTTTTTACACGAAATGTCATTGTTTTAGGTGTGTTCAGAAGCAATTTATTAAAAAAATTCTTTTAGTACGATACTAGTTAGAAAATGTTTAAAATTAAGAATGAGTTAGTAAACTACTATAAAGTTGGCAAATTGTTAAGTAGTATCGTACTAACACCTTAATAATAGGCTGTTTAAAATTTTGCGCCATTGATTTTAGGAAATAATTTAAAAAAATAATCGTTCATAGGTTTTGAAGATATTGATTAAAAAAATTTCAAAAAATCCCAACAAATATTTTTTCGAATATTTTTATATGCAATATTATTTTAAACTTAAGGGGACTCCTGCTGAAAATTTTAGGTTAAAATCCTTAGAGCCGTTAATGAGAAAGTCGAAAATAAAAAAAAATGGGTCTATGGCAGGTACCCCTAATAACATTTTGCCCCAAATTTTGTTTGACCAAAATGTAGCCTATGTTCATAATATCACACCTATTTTTTTTTATTAAAATCGTTAGAGCCGTTTTCGAGATAAATAAGATTTTGCATTACGGGTGTATGGGGGGTACCGTTAGTTTTGGAGCTAACAAAAAATTTCAATTTCTCCTCTAGGGAATCACCGAAGACCCTTAACTACCGAGTTTGAAGAAAATACCTCCAGTAGTTTAGGCTGTAGTTCGAGGTTACAGACATACAGACATACAGACAGACAGACGGAATTGTCGGACCCACTTTTTTCGTCTTCGCTATCATCGTAATGTCAACTTTGAACAAAATCTCGAGTTCGATTTTTTTTCCAAATGCAGAACTTGCCCTATAGTACAGTCGCAAGTAAAAAAAATTCATAAATAAGTGCACCCAAAAACCCATACATTTTATGATACTTGGGAAAATCTGAAACAGGTACAAAATCGAATTTTGGGTTTTTTTACCTACTTTTATTGCAGCACTTGACAATTGAAGTGGTTTTTCAAGAATTGATAGTTTTTTGGTATTTTTTTAAGACTGTTCACTCATCAAAAGGGTTAAAAGTGTACTTATGCCTACTTGACTTGCTGTCAAAACCCTAATTACCTTACCTCTTCTCAGGGAGAGTTAAATTTGGGGTATAAATGTTTTATGGGGAAATTAACTAAATACTCGTAAGTGGTGGGAAAGAATAGAAAAACAAATTTATTCATCAGATTATCAAGTAAGGTCACGAATACAGTTGGATAAGAGCACTTTTTGAAATGTCTTCATTTACGACAGAAGAATACGCAGACATTTTATCGTTTATGGGTTGTGCAATGGAAATTCAAGAAGAGCACAACGAAGATACCAGGAACTTTACCCTAACAGACGACTTCCTTCTTGAAATGTTTTTGGAAATACCTTTCGAAGTCTTCGAGAGAAAGTTCAACTACAATGCCTAACGCGGGAGCTGCAAGCACAAGAAGAATTGAGATCGATGAAAGAATACTGGCAGCTGTTGAAATCGATCCTTCCATCAGCATAAGACGTTTGGCTCTACAGTTTAATATTTCTAAACACAAAATTTCCAGTTACTGCAAGAACTGCTTCCGATAATTTTGAAAAGAGGCTCGAATTTTGTAACTGGTTGCTAGAGAGAAGCTTGGATGAAAACCAATTTTTAGACGGAATTCTTTGGACAGACGAATCTCAATTCACAAGAGATGGTATTACGAATTTCCATAATCGCCGCTTGTTAATCAAACCCTAGCTGGGGGATAGTCATCTAGCATGTGCACTAGTAGAACATACGCTACCCTACGAACAATACACTTGTCTGGTGGTTATGCTCCAATTGCAACGAAAATGGCGACTGACAAAACCCTTTGTCTTTCCCGCTTTGTTTAATAGTAGCCCGATTTTCTGCTTTTTAGATTGTATGAGTAGAAGGAAACTTTTCATAGTTCAGTTAAATGACTTACGTCGTTTTGACCATGTTTATCTGTACGCAAAAAATGTATTTGATATGACCTTAAACGACGAACATATAACTTTTCTATTTCAACTCATGTATAGTAAAAATCCTGAATACTTACTTGCAAAACTCATTTTTCCTGTACCTCTGCTAAAAAGCTACAAGATTTTTGAGGTCCTTGACAAACCATTACAGATGCTTAAATTTTCCTTAACTTTTCTCTTTTGTAAATATAAACTTACTGTAGATGATTCTCATTTATATGTTTATATTCTAAAATTTGCTGTTTATAATTGTGTCTATTTTTTGACCAATAATCGGTCGGAAATGTTTCCGTACAAGGTGCAAACAGTACATAAGTTAATGCCTACTGACCGTCCATCTGCTTTTGATGCACGAAGAGCCATTTCATCCACTCAACTCCACTGTGGTGCGCCGTTCATGTGGTAGGAGTGATTGGGCCGTATTTGTTTGAGGACGCCATCGGAAATACGGTCACCGTTAGTGGCGAACGCTATAGAGCCATGATAAACGACTTCTTACTGGCGGAATTGGATGATTGGGGCTTGGTGAATATGTGAATTCAACAAGGCGGAACAACCGCACACACATCACTAGCCACAATTATTATAAGCGTTTCTGGGTCGCGTAATCCCTCGTTTTGGCGGGATCTCATTTTTTTGGGGAGTGTATTCGACAGGAATGCGAACAGTTATCACCGAAAATTTTGCGGAAAGTCATGGAAAATGCCATAATACGGGCACAAATGTGTATCAACCCTGGCGGCAGCCACTTCACCGATATCATCTTTTCCACTTAACTTTAGCAAAGCTTTCGACAAAATTTCTCACAGCTTAATAGTCTTTAAACTATCATCTTTAGGTTTTGAACCCCTTTTCCTGCAATGGATTACTTCTTACCTAGAGAATCGTGAATATTGTGACCGGTTCAGATCCGCGCTTTCCAATCCTATTCTAGCCACGTCTGGTTTCCCCAAGGTAGCCATTAAGGCCCTCTCCTCTTTATCCTTACCATTAACGATATTGAAATGGTCATCAAACATTGTCAAATATCCCTTTACGCTGACGATACGAAATTTTGTCAAAATCATCGCAGCACCTGAAGACATATCTCACCTCCAAATAATACATAAGGCCAACTCAGCATTAGGTTTTGTAAAAAGATGATCTAAAGAATTTTCCAACGCTTACTCGACACGGTCGCTTTACATAACGTTTGTCCGACCTTTACTTGAGTATGCGTCTCAAGTTTGGTCTTCATATAAAGATATACACATATCAATAATAGAAAGTATCCAGCGACGATTCCCTCGTTTTGCACTTCAAGGTCTTCCGTGGGATAATCCTTTGATCTTATCCCCTTATCGTGACCGCATCCAACTGTTAAACCTCAACTCATACAGGAACGTAGAGAAATTTCTGACATACTCTTCTTACATCGGCTTCTCTCTGGTTCAGTTGACTGCTCCTCTCCCTACAACTCGATTTCTTTCAATACTAACACCCGTAACCTGAGAAACCATCGCCTTTTCTATTTACTATCACACCACACCTCCTATGGCCTTAATGAACCTCTAACCCATATGCTCCGGTTGGTCAATTTGAATCCAAAGTCATTTGATTTCAATATCAGCACCTACTATCTCAAACTCCTTTTGTCCCACCCCCACTCTTAGTTATAACTTATAAGTTTAGATTTAAGTAAGTTTTTAAGTTATACTTATAGCTTGAATTAAGTTCAATAAATGGGGGTTAAGCCCCACTAAAATTTAACACAAAAAATAAATATTTCCATCACTCAAAATATTTTTTTTTTTATTTAGTAAAAAAGTTTTAATTTGCCCCACCTTTTAGAATATGTATACAGGAGGTCTGATTACGAATGTCAGCTAGACACTAGCATGTATGTAGGTGTTGTGTAACATACTCCTTTAAACTTTGTATGTATGTATTTGCAAAAAAAAAATTATTTTCAAATAAATTTTCCGTCTTCTTATCCAACAGACAGTAGATAATAAAATTACTACAACAGCAAATCCACTCTCACCTTTTCCTGTGACAGACCTGCCCAATAATGGCATTCCCATCCTCGGGCCACTTTTAAGTACACATTCTAGTACTCTTTTTAGCTTTTAGTTTATATTGTTTCCTTATCCAAACATTCACTTAAATACTTTTAGAATATGTAGATCCCAATGCTAGTAAGAAAGTATTGAAAATGTATTTAAATTCAAATTTAATCACTAGTGCATTTGATATAATTTTGAATTCGAGTTTTTGGAATAAGAAATTTAAGGGATCGGAGATTTCGGCCATCGCGATTCGAGATTATGTTCCGATCCCTTAGATTACAAATAAATATTCATAAAATGCATACATAAATATATGTAGATACGTTAATATGTTGCCAATTATAAAAATTGGTGTTTAATTTTACTTTATATATATATCAGACTTCTTGAAATAAGAAAACATGAAAATAACGATCTGCAATCTTAATGGCCCGTGGCTTATAATTAGGACAACTCTGCCTTAACACAATGGTTAGCCTAAAAAATACTGAAAAAATCCAATTGAACAAATTAAAAATAGTAAACAAAAGCCCAATTCATCGAAACGCCAAGAGTTTGAGGACATGAAACGAAACCTTAAACCAACCCCTCGAAAGTGTTGACACTAAGGCTCGTATTCACCGAGCGCTCGTAAACGGCTCTTAACTTTACGAGGCTCTTAACTTGAAATTTCTGTGGGGTATTCACCAACCACTCGCAAGTGTTTTTCGAAGTTCGAAAATGAGAGCCACTCTCTCTTGTCCAGGCATACCCAAACTGTGAAATGTTGTGGAATGTTGGTCTTGACAGCAAATGGATACTCTTCTACTTGGCATTGCTCACATGGATTCGAGTCAAATGCGTGCGTGGCACACGCACAAGCGAACAAACTTTCGAAGAGAGCGCTCGTAAGTTAGGAGTGGTCGGGACCACTCCTAACTTTTAAGAGCGCTCGTAGATCTTCACTAATATTGCTTGGTGAATAGGTTTATGAGCTTCTTAAGTTATGAGCGCTCGGTGAATACCGGCCTAAAAATGTATATCCACAATAAAGCCGATCCAACCTTATATGCTTAACCCTCAACTCTTTTTTGTTACCTATGTGCCTTGATGGTTGAATTTTTTGTGTTGTTTGCTAACAAAGTATGGAAGAGAGTATACAAAAAGGTGTCATTGTCCTTCTCAGCTAAAATTAACTGGATACATAGACTCCACACGATGCCGATGCAAGGATAAAAACGAAGCAACCTTATATTTACATGGTAAAAAACACTCGTACACTCCCAGGAACATGTGATGTGTCGAGGTTCCGTTTACGGCACTCTGTATCATCCCTTTGAATTCTTAAAATTTTAAATTGCAACCCTTAAATTGTTTGCAGTATACAAAGACAAGGGGCACTTTGCATAGGTTGGCAGATATACCTATCGTAGATGACATTTTGAATTTGCACACTACGAGTATGTGTCGTGTGCTAGAATAAGTTGAATACTTTCTCCGCCTGCCAGTCCAAGTTAATCAAATGATGGTGTGCTAGCTATGTTCCTCCACTATGAACTAACAGCAATGTTTTTTGACTGATGAAAGGAGGCAATGTGGTAAGCAAGAAACATATCTATTTTAGATAGAATGTATCAATGCTTTTTTATATAAATTTGAGACTTTGAAAAGCAGCATGATTCTTGAGCTTAATGCTATGGTTTCCTTGGCAACAAAGTTTTGATGTGGCAGATAAGCGAGTTTTAGCGATGAATCGCTTAAACGGTGGGTGGTTTCGTTGCAGGTTGCTAGGTGTCTCCATTGGTCAACTTTTTAGTTACATGTATATGTTTACCTCAAAAAGAAGTGTTCTACATGCATACTTGTTGAAATTCATAAAAACAATGAATATAAATTTTTCGAAATTCGAAGACAATTGTCCATGGAAAACAAATCGTCCTTTTCTCTAAATCAAAAACAAAAAAAAAGGAAAATAAAAAAGTGCTTTATAAAAGTGTTTGAATATGTTTTCAATTACAAAAGTAAATATATGTACGCAATAAACTGTTGTTCTACTGACTCTAGCGTGTAGTTACTTTTGTGACCGAGTGTATATAAATTACAAAAAAATCTTTAAGTTTTTTAAAATCAAGCCACAAAATTTTTTTTTTGTTTTGTCTCATGAGGTTGAGTGATTTCCTCAGACGTTCATTTAAAAAAAACTTAGAAATTCTAAGAAACCAATTTGGTTTACTAAAAGTTAATCTAGGCTGAAAAAATGTCATGAATAAATTGAATAAAAAGAATAAAAATTCAAACAATTCAAACAAGAAAGGAGTATGAATTTTTGAAGGAATTTATTTATAATCAATACATTTCTTCTCTGGAATTGAAAAGTAAAAATAATCCAAAGAGAAATTCAGTCGAGATTTCATCTAGCGATTCTTACAAGAGCAAATCTTCTGATGACGTTAATGTTATTTGCAATAACTTTGCATCATTTTTTCAATCAAACTTCATCGATCTTACATTAGACAGTGGTACCATTTCAAACAGAAGTTCTTTTGCTGACGTTAGGAACCTAAATTTATCTGTGAACGACGTTTTGGAAGTATTGTCATCTCTTGAAAATAACTATTCGGTTTCACCAGATAATATTCCACCGATTCTTTTAAAAACTTTTTGTAACAACCTTGCAACTCCTCTATTCAACCTGTCTTTAAGTCAATGTGTTTTTTGAGATACCAGGAAATACTCCATAATCACTGCTCTCCAAAAATCTGGGTCAAAGGGATCTGTTGAAAACTATCGACCCATTGCAAAATTGCAATTAATCCCTAAGGTTTTCGAAGCTGTTGTTACAAATAAATTATACGGCATTATTCATAATCATATTTCTGAACACAAACATGGTCTTTTGAGAGGAAGATCTACAACTACTAATTTAGCAATATTTTCTAACTACTGTTTAACCCATTTGGATACACATTCACAAGTAGACACTGTATGCATTGATTCTCGAAGGCATTTGACCGTGCTCAACATTGTGTCCTTGAAGAAACTTGAGTTGTTTGGCTTCCATTCTTCTCTTCTTAAGTGGGTAAAAACTTATTTAGTAGGTAAAAAGCAAATTGTCAAAATTGGTAATGTGTTTTCTAAAGAAATATTTAACTTTTCAGGTGTTCCTCAAAGAAGTCATCTTGGACCCCTGCTTTTTATTATTTTTAAAAATTACTTACCACTTCATCTATACTATTCTAAATGTCTTTTATTTGCTGATGATTTAAGCATAAACTCAATTCATGATGCAAATAGGGTTCAATCTGATTTAAACAGTATTATCGAATGGTGCAAGCTTAATGAGCTGTACTTCAACAAACACAAAATGTAGCGTAGTTACATTTTCCCGAAATCAAAATCCCTGTGTTTTGATTACAAACTCGAAAACGATATCTTACAGAGATTTGACAGCCAAAAAGATCTAGGGGTTATATTCGACTCCAAAATGAATTTTGCTTGTCATTTAGATAATGCTATTTCTGAAGCAAATTTCACGTTGGGTTTTTTAATTTCGAAGATCCATACACCTTAAAGACCTTTATTCTAGTCTTGTTAGACCGCAGCTGGATTATTGCAGCGTTATATGGAATCCCTACGCATTTATCGTTTAGAAAATGTTCAAAAGAGATTCACTAGGTTTGCTCTACGGAAAACCTTCCGAAATGCAAGTGTTTCTTCCTATGAAGGTAGATGTATGCTTTTTGACTTAAAAACTCTTGTTTTGAGAAGAAAATTAAATTCAGTACTTTTTGCTTTTGATGTCTTCAATTGCGTCATTGATTGTCCGGTTTTGTTATCAATGTTTAATATTTATGCACTTTTTCGTACTTTGCATCCGAGAAATGGAAATTTTTTAAATGTTCCTTATCACAGTACTAGCTACGCTCGCCAAAATCCTGTCACTAGAGCTAGCATAGATTTTAATGAAAATTATGATTTTGGTATAGATTTTAATTTAAATAGATCTCAAATTAAGAATACTTTAGTTAATTTATTGTAATTTACAGATTATTGTATTTACAGATTTAATATTATCCTTAAATGTAGTTTTGTAACTTTAAAAACGAATAACTAAATAAATAAAATGTCCCTGCTAGGTCATTAAATGCCACATCACACAAGACAATTTTATACTACACTAAACCCAGGTTAAATTTTGCTTGTAGTAGTTAATTTGTATTCGGCTCGAAATTAAGAATTTGTATGTTTTCAATTATATTATTCCATTCTAAACAATTGGGAAATTTGGCTCGTCGCATCTCCCACATTTCAATACCATCGACTGCAAACTTTGTCCCCCCGGTCTCTAAACCTCGTTAAAAATTAAATATTTTTACACTCGGGGTAAATACATTATCACTTTGTTATATATTTTAATATTTGAAAAATGTACACCTCTCTACGAAAAAGTGGTTTTTGACATTTTCAAGTTAGTTTTTCAAAAACTAAAAAAAACATTTAAGCATATTTTTTTAAATGTTTTTCTTTGGGCTTTTAAACGCGATACCATTTTTTGCACATCCATTTTATGTTATCCTTCTACACGGTTGAAGTAACCGAAATTAATTTTACGGTTCAAAGCTTCAATATATTATTTTTTACCAAATAATCGATCCTTTCTAAATTAAATTTGTTGAAAATCTGATTCTGATTGTGAGCTCCTCAGCTGATATGTTTTTAGGGTTGCCATTTATTCAAATTTAAATGGTGCTCAATTTTTCTTGCCCGAGAAAATTTTGACTGAGGTAAATTTTTTTTATTTTTTTTTTTTTTCAAAAAATGCGTAAAAACATAAAGTTTTCTTATTTTTACCTGATGAACCAATCAATAATAAAAAAATACTCATTAATAAGTGCACCCAAAAATTCATATATTTTATGATACTGGGGAAAATCTAAAACAGGTAAAAAATCGAATTTTTTGAAAAAAATTGACCTCAAAGTTAACATTTTGGCCGGGCAAGAAAAATTGAACACCATTTAAAACTGAATATCTGGCAAACCCTTAAAACATAATATCAGCTCAGTTTAAACGTAGTTTGAAAGGTTAGTTTTTCTACTAAAAAAAGTCCAAAATGAGGTCCCTACCATTAGTACTGACAGAGAAATTGACCTTAACATGAGTCAAGGTACACCAAAGTAAGCCTGTTTTTAAATTGTCAAAAAGTGATGTTAAAGTTGAAAATCAGATTTTACTGTAGAACAATTTTTTTTTTATTGAATATGACCGAGAATCACATCCCTAAGTATGGCACACGAATTACCGGACACCCTGTATACAAAATAAATCTGAAAATATGTAATGTAGATCATTTTGTTGTTTTCATTTGTTTCTTTTTCTTTTGTTCTAAATTTTCTATATTTCTATAAAAAGTTGAAAAGTCAATGTTGGTAAAATTAAGTTGGAAATGGAGGAAAAACATACGACATTGATTTTGAATTTAAGATTTTTAATCAATCAATTTCAAGGAAATTCGAGATATCTAGTTAATTCTAATTAATATTTTTAAACATAATTGAAATTAATTTTCTTCATTTGCGTTTAATTTCTTTCCAACCACACTGTCTCTTTTACCCCAAGAACATTATCCAATAAGGAGTGTTCAAAGGTACACTTTTACTATCTCATCAAGTAAACATGAATGTAATGCCACGAATGGTTGTGGTGTCTTTCGTCTCACAATCTCCTCATTTTGCCATTAAAAAACATATCGGGGAGGAAGTATCTATAGCGTGACGGGTCTACGATATTCTAGTTAGAAAGTCTTTTCCATACTCAAATACGTATAGTTTTTATTCCCTTTCAACATCAACAGCACTTGAAAATCGATCGTTCGGAAAATGTTTTCGAGTGCAATTTGCATTGGTTTTCTCCGTGAAGTTTAAAAATACAATATACACTATACTATAGAATACTTTTTTTTGTATTTAAATTGCTTAAAGGAAATTCAGTCCAATACCAGATAAAAAAAATGAAATAAATTTTTTGTTTGTTCAAATAGATGCTTCGGATGGATGGCCCGATGCGAGCTTAGTGCATTTAGCAATTAATGGTAAATGAAAATACACTATTTGAAAAATTTAATACAGAAGGGCTACCGAGCCGAGTGGAAACTGTTCTTATATTTACAGTTTATTTTATAGCGATCGATGGTTGGCCATTAATCAGAAGTGATCTGCGGGTGGATTTTGTATGTGCAATTGATTTTTATGTTTGTTTTAAGAAATAAACAATTTTCAATTTTATTGGGATTAAATAAAGTATTTCCGATTGAAAAGAAATGCCTGCAGGTGTGTAAAATATAGGAAATTTTTAAATTAGGTCAAAGCACTATTTTTGAGAGGGTTTAGTGTGGTCAAATTGATTTCTATGCGGGCTATGAAATTCCTGTTTTAGAAAAGTTTCGTATGTAAGTTATACAAATAAACTTTGAAATTGTCAAATAAAAAGGTACCTCTACGTCCCGAGGAAACACGTCTGTATTTAACTTCGTTTATAAGCCGGATTCACATCGGTGAAATTTAAATTTTATCCATGACGCAAGAATGTAGACACATTTTCGATGGATTTCGTAAACAAAAAACGTATTTCTGCTTTAATGTGGATGGTGTAAAAATTCTAACGCAAAGCAGAGGATACAAACCACATTTTAACCGATGTGAAACCTGCTTTATACTTCATTCTATTAAAGTATTAATATGAAGAGTCAAGTCGTCTCTATTTAATGGTCTTTAATAGACTTCGAAGCGTTTAACGATCTCGAACTACTAATTCCTAACTCAACATGCAAAGGTATCCGCTTTAGGATTTTAAATTGCCACTTATTGCTACTATAAGGCAAGTTATGCATTCGAAAAAAAATCGAACTCGAGATTTTCATCAAAGTTGACATTACGATGACAGCGAAGACCAAAAAAGTGGGTCTCGCAATTCTGTCTGTCTGTCTGTTCGACTACAGCCTAAACGGCTGGGCCGATTTTCTTTAAACTTGGTATTTATCATTTTTAATTCCCCCACATACGTTTTTTTTTCTTTTTTTTTAAATCAAAAATAACGGTACTTGCCATACGATTTTTTTCTTAAGTTTTATAAACATTTTTTTTTCTCAAAAACTGTTCGAGAGATTAAAAAAATAAAAATGCGAACAAATTTAATTTAGTTAAAGCTAAGAAATAGTAGAAAAAAATTTTCCGAAAAATGATTATTGAGGGTACCCTCCATAGAACCATTTTTTTTTTTTGATTTCCTCAAAAACGGTACAACCTATTTTGGTAAGCTCCCTAGCAATTTGAACAGATTTGTTTATTCAAACTTTCAAACTAATTTGTTTTGGGTTTTTAAAAAAAAATTTCAATTTTTTTTTCAAAACTCAATAGGTATGTATGTATTTCGAAAACCCCATGCTAGATTTTTTTTAAACTTGAAAAATAAAAGTTTCTCAATATAATCTATAAGACGTGAGAAAATAAATGTATTTTACTTAAAAATAAAGGTACCCACCATACAAATGTTAAAAAATGGTTTTTTAAAAATCGTATTTTTCTCGAAAATGGCGCCTAGAATTTTGATAAAATTTGTTTTCTTTTTTTTTTTTTTGAAATTAAGATAATACAGCTTGTACCTACAATAGAACCATTTTTTCTAATTTAGAATTTCTTATTGAAATTTTTTATAGAGATGCTTCTAAAAAGTTTAAAAAAATTGCATTTCAAAACTTTGAAAGAATTTTTGAAAAAAAAAAGTAATTTTTTTTTTTTTAAAATTCGCTATCTCAAAAACGGCAAAATAATAATAATTTTACAATTGTTTTTTTTTTAAATTTTGTATACAGTGACGAGCAAAAGTGGTCAAATGTTTTCGTTTACTTGAAAAATTGATTTAAAGTAAGAGTTTTTAATAGAAATAAAATCTTTTTTTATTTTTTTCATTTTGTTTATTTAACTAAATTGTATTATTTGTTTTAACTTTTTCAAAAATGAATATATTATACAAAACAAAAAAATATTCCATTAGTTTTTAAACTTGTCCAATTATGTCCAGTTATGCACGAAATTGCTCTGGAATACGGCCCAATCCCAGCTCCATTTGTCGCCAAAACTCTTGAGTGTATAGGTGATTTTTGTACTGCTCCAACCGTCACTTCACAATTGACCATACATTTTCAATTGGATTGAGGTCAGGTGTTTTGGACTCACAACTTCTCAACTCTCTTTCCATTCTTCTAGCTTCCAAATCAGAAAGTAGTCGTTTCCTTCCTTTTTTCATTGGGGGACATCGATGTTTTTTTTTTTTTTTTTTTTTAAGATCAAGCACAGAAGTTTTTGAAATTTTCAAAATTTTGGACACTTCACGCTATGATTCACCACTTTTTAATAAATAAAATGCACGACTGGATCGCACGAACTTGCTCTTATGTAAAAGTACTTTGGAATTTAAGACACATTTTATAAATATAAAACATGGATTTAATGAGATAATAATGTTCAAATGCATAAAATTGCCGTCTGGTTTCCGGAAAAGTATGAATTTATGCAAATAAACCTTAAAAAATCATTTTATTATTAAATACATTTTTTATATAAGAAATTTCTCTAAAATTTTTCAAGAAAAAAATGGGATGCGAATTTTAAGTATTTAATAACATTGATTTTAGGAAATAATTTCAAAAAATAATCGTTCATAGGTTTTGAATTTAAATTTTCTTTTAAAACCCAATAAATATTTTTTCGAATATTTTTATATACAATATTATTTTAACCTTAAGGGGAGTCCTGCTTAAAATTTTGGGTTAAAATCCTTAGAGCCGTTAATGAGAAAGTCGAAAATCAAAAAAACGGGTCTATGACGGGTACCCCTAATAACATTTCCCCCCAAATTTTTTTTTCACCAAAATATAGTCCATGTCCATAATATCACACCTAATTTTTTTTATCAAAATCGTTAGAGCCGTTTTCGAGATAAATAAGATTTTGCATTACGGGTGTATGGGGGGTACCCTTAGTTTTAGAGCTAAAAAAAAAATTTCGATTTCTCCTCTAGGGAATCACCGAAGACCCTTAACTACCGAGATTGAAAGAAATAGGTCCAGTGGTTTAGGCTGTAGTGAGAGGTACAGACATACAGACACACTGAAACATGTTTTTTGTGTACTAAATTTTCCTTAAAATTTTTATAAAAAAAAATTGATATGCAAATTGTTAGTATTTAATAAAATACATTTTAAAACGTAATTTAAAAATTTAATCGTGTATCGGTTTTCAAGATATTGAATTTTCAAAAAAAAAATTGTATTATTTTTTTAAAAATCCAAAAACTATTTTTTCGAAAAAATTTTTAGTTTATAATTTTTCAAATGCAAAGCAGCTCCTGCATAAAAATTTTGGTTAAAATCGTTAGAGCCGTTGGTGAGAAATATGAAAATCAAAAAAACCGTTCTATGACGGGTACCCCTAATAACATTTCCCCCCAAATTTTTTTTTCACCAAAATATAGTCCATGTCCATAATATCACACCTAATTTTTTTTAGCAAAATCGTTAGAGCCGTTTTCGAGATAAATAAGATTTTGCATTACGGGTGTATGGGGGGTACCCTTAGTTTTGGAGCTAAAAAAAAAATTTCGATTTCTCCTCTAGGGAATCACCGAAGACCCTTAACTACCGAGATTGAAAGAAATAGGTCCAGTGGTTTAGGCTGTAGTGAGAGGTACAGACATACAGACACACTGAAACATGTTTTTTGTGTACTAAATTTTCCTTAAAATTTTTATAAAAAAAAATTGATATGCAAATTGTTAGTATTTAATAAAATACATTTTAAAACGTAATTTAAAAATTTAATCGTGTATCGGTTTTCAAGATATTGAATTTTCAAAAAAAAAATTGTATGTATTATTTTTTTAAAAATCCAAAAACTATTTTTTCGAAAAAATTTTTAGTTTATAATTTTTCAAATGCAAAGCAGCTCCTGCATAAAAATTTTGGTTAAAATCGTTAGAGCCGTTGGTGAGAAATTCGAAAATCAAAAAAACCGTTCTATGACGGGTACCCCTAATAACATTTCCCCCCAATTTTTTTTTTCACCAAAATATAGTCCGTGTCCATAATATCACACTTAATTTTTTTTATCAAAATCGTTAGAGCCGTTTTCGAGATAAATAAGATTTTGTATTACGGGTGTACGGGGGGTACCCTTAGTTTTGGAGCTAAAAAAAAAATTTCAATTTCTCCTCTAGGGAATCACCGAAGACCCTTAACTACCGAGTTGGAAGAAAATACCTCCGGTAGTTTAGGCTGTAGTTCGAGGTACAGACATACAGACAGACAGACGGAATTGTCGGACCCACTTTTTTCGTCTTCGCTATCATCGTAATGTCAACTTTGATCAAAATCTCGAGTTCGATTTTTTTTCCAAATGCAGAACTTGCCCTATAGTACCTATATCGCAAGTAAAAAATAGCGCGGTCGACGGTATTTTTACAAATATTTTTTATTTTGACAATAATCAGCTTTACACGTTTTAAAATGAACTATTTACCCACAACATACTATCAACAAATAAAATTATCTTAACTGTTACTTGTTAAATAACAGTAAAACAATCAAAGCACATTCGTTCTTAAAATTCCTAGTCTAGTAACTAGGAGCAAGTTCGTGCGACCCAGTCGTGCATTTTATTTTTTAATTATTTGCATACAAAATTCAGTAAAAGAAGGAACATAGTCAAACAAAAAACAACAGAAGCTTCTAATCGAAGATTGGAGAATTCTCCGGCCGGACATCGTTTGTTAAATAAAAACGTTTAAAAAAATTACTAATAAACCAAATATAACCTTCATAAATAATATGAAACTCATCCTCTTACAAAGTTATCAACATCAAATTGCATTGATACAAATCTTAGGACCACGTCTTTGAGTTGAATCAAATTTCAAAGCAAACGCGGGATTCCAAAAAAGTATAAAAGTATAACCAAAAAAAAAAAAAAACAAACAAATTTAGTTTCAGGTTGCATTAAAAGTTTACAAATTACAATATACATTATATAACTTGCAAGTTTAATTGAAACTTGAAAATCCCATTCGCCTTTTCTTTGAGGCAACCGTTTGAAGTCCTACTATCTCGATTTGTGTTTCATTTTATTGGCTAATCTAACATCGTTTAACTTCATTTCAACTCTCCATCACTTCCAGTCCGCAGCACTTCAACTCTACTGCTAACTGCCATACCACCGACGGACGACTGATGGCAGTTCCAAGTCCCATGTGAATGATCAATCAATCGATCAACGGCAGCGGAAACACATGGCTTGGCATCGCCTTTGACACATGTAAGGCGCTGGGCTCTCCAAAGCATAATATAATTTCTATTTGTAACTGCCATCGCCGCACACACACATCATGTTAATCTTAATCGAATTCAATTGATTCGAAATAAAAGTGAACCAAAACAAAAAAACAAGAAATCCAATAAATATAAATAATGAAAAATCTTGCACGTGTTACTCGTGTTAACCCAGTAGGAAATTTCCAAAAATTCACTAATGAAGAAGTAGGTGTTTCATCATGGAAAAGGAGCTGCACCCATGAATTTCCTACGGAATCCTATGAGGAATTTAACACAGGCTTGTCATTCGAAGGAGGTACACACTTTCTCGATGCATATTTTGTTGTGAAATCACTATTCTCACGGCATCTTCGATTTCATGGGTCATTTTTGTGAATGAAAAAACTGGTTGTATTGATGTGATGCTTTCCTCAATGGAAATAAATTAATGAAAAGTGAGTCAACATTTAATCAATTGCCTCAGGGAAAGAATCATTGAAAATACTAATTATTCACTACAGAATTGTGTACATATTTGGAGCTCGTTTTTTCAGTTTTGAAAAAAGGAATGCATTTAGGCGATGTTTTATTAAGAGAAGGAATATGAATGAAATCATTATCCATTTCTTTTCTTATTTCATCAATAGAAGAAGCGCTTGAAATGTATAGGCAAATTTATCGCTTGAATGAAAAAAACAAATTAAATTTGTGCTATGTACGTATTTATTTTATTAACTATTATAGTACATTTTAAAGAAGTTAGTAGATATATGTGTCTTACATTGTCTTGTCTTGTTGTAAGACGTAACACAAACAGCTGGTCGAAAAACTCTCCTTTGATTCTTGGTAGCATTTGGGGAGCAGCTTGGGGATTAATCATCTTCATTCTCCTGTTCATTTGAGATCTAAGAAAAAGACGAATATGTAATTACTTTTTGCAAATTATTCAAAAGAATATAGGGAATTTACCGTTGGTGAATTGTTTTCCTTCTCGCTAATTGTTATTTAATCTTGAGTAAATTGATTGAAAACACAGAAAACCCCGCACAACCGTTTTCTTTGATCACAAAATTGACACTAAATCACTCCAAAACAAAAGAAATAACTCATGACAAAAAAAGACCTATTGAGCGTCGCGGACCCATCGCGGGAAAAACCCAAAAAAAAAAAAAGGGATTGTTTATTGCAGGTCAAAATTTCTCTCTCTCTTTTTTTCCTCTCAGCTCGCAGACTATTTTGCCCAGTAAACGAAGTTCATGAAAAAATACATTCCTTTTCCCTAGCGATATCACCTGATCACCATAGTTTTGCTCTATTGAAAGGTTGTTTACTGCTTTTCAATTCCAAAGAAAAGAAAGGGTTGTTTTCTCTTTCACATCGCAGGCATTAAACACTCAATTGTGGATTACAATAACCACTGAAAAGATGCAGGAATAATTATAACGTGTTCAGCATTGTATTCATTAACATTAAGGATGTGTAAGAAGGATATTGCTTTGTTTCATGTTTTCTGTACCTTCTTTCGAGAACAAAGCACAAGATGCAACTGGGATCGCAAACTACTGACTCATTGCATGACTTTCGATGAATGAAACCAATGCAGACCTTCTACTCAATGAAAGTGCCTCGTGATTTCTACGAGGAATTCAACTTTATTTTTCCTTGAGGAGCAAATTTCCTACTGGGAAAGTTACATGAAAATTGGCTGCGTAGAAAAATTACATTGGGGTGTATGGCATGCAATTTGTATATAAAACATATTACAATTACCATTTTTAATAATTTTTTTCTTATTTGTAAGTTTTATTACATCAAATTTATATTTATTTTTATTTGAGGGTTAATCAGAGATAAAAGGAAATGGTTATTTGCATTCAGAAAGAAACGAAAATTTCTACGAAACGAAAATAGCAGATTATGGAACAACTGCAAAAGCATTTCAGAAAGCCATGCTGTTCGGCTATTCTCCTTGTATTGTGCTCCTGTCAGTTTCTTTTAGAAAGGTTTATTCTGGCATCTGGTTTCCTATTAACTGGTATTCGGTATCGCGTTACTCTTTTTTACAAGTACGGACTACGCTCTTGGCGTTAAGAAGATAAGCAGGTTTGAGGCCCCTGGTGGCACCAGATCAGCAGGTACGAGCTCGTCAGCTTCGACCGTGGCAAACAAGTGACTTTCCTTCATAAAAGTAGGTCCTCTTGTTATCTTTTCTGTAAAAACTGCGTGTGAACTATATACGGGTCGAACGCAAATTACCAAATCTGGTGGATTATTCACAATAGATAATTGTCCATTCTATTGCGGTGCACAATACCAAACATCAAATAATCTAGAATTCGATTCATCCATTAATAAAGAATAATCATAATATCATAAAGCAAAAATGGGACTTTTATTTAAAAAGAAAAGTTATCAAATAAATAATTTATCAGTGTGTCAGCTAACGCGTGTGCAAAGGAGCGGATAGTGTTTTTTTTTATTAATATGATTGTGAGAGTACATTTGAGATAATTTTCAATACTCATATTTTATGAGAGTTGATTTGAGTTGATTTTGACACTTGACTAATTGGTTGAATTTAAGTCTGATAATAATAGCAGTTCTTTGGCCCAAAGGCAAGAAATACATCCAAGATTCAAGTGAGAATTTTGGAATGTGTTTTTGTCCTCAAGAATAATTCTTGTCGTTGTTAAATAAATAAGCCGAAGGAAATCAAAAATTGTGGATTGTGAACTAGATCATGTTCATTTTTACTTGCTTTATACGAAAATAGTGCGTTGATTTCGCTGGGATACAAAATTCGAGGTTTAATCTAACCTAATAGAAAGATTATGAAAAAAGTTAAAGTTTGTGCCATCTAGCTTTAAAAGCTATATGAAATTGAATATACGAGGGCGGGTCAATAAGTCCGTGACTTTTGGAATAAAACAGATTTTTTGATAAAAAAATAATTTTATTTTTCAACGTAGTCTCCCTTGAGCTCTATACACTTTGTCCAACGCTTCTCCAATTTTTGTATCCCTTCCAAAAAAAATGATTTGTCGAGGTCCTCAAAATAGGCCTTTGTTTGCGAGATGACTTCATTATTGGAGTCAAATCTTTTTCCACCAAGCCATTTCTTCAGGTTTGGGAACAAGAAGTAGTCGCTCGGAGCCAAATCTGGAGAATAGGGTGGATGAGGGAGCAATTCATAGCCCAATTCATGGATTTTTGCCATGGCAACTGCACATGTGTGCACCCTTGCATTGTCTTGGTGGAAAAGAACTTTTTTCTTGGCCAAATGAGGTCGGTTTTTTTTTTCAAATCGTCATTGAATCGGTCCAATAAGTGGCATAATATTCCCCATTGATTGTTCTTCCCTTACAAAACGGCGCAAAAACTCCTCCATATTGCGATTAAACAATGCCAAACCTTCCTGTGAAGTTGTTACACGATTGCGTTTGTGGTCGACTGTGAGCAAACGCGGCACCCATCTTGCGGAAAGCTTTCTCATGCCCAAGTGATCATTCAAAATTGAAACCGCTGAGCCATGCGAGATCCCTACGGCTTCCACAATCTCTCGCACTTTCAATCTTCGGTCGGCCAACACCATATCGTGAATTTTTTGATTGTTTCGGGTGTAGAGACCTCAACTGCGCGTCCAGGACGTTCGGCATCTTCAGTGCTTGTACGGCCACAACGAAATTCAGTAAACCACTTTGTTACCATTGAAATCGATGGTGCAGAGTCCCCATAGTATTTATCAAGCTTAGCCTTGGTCTCGGTAATGGTTTTTTTTCGCAAGAAATAATGCTTAATAAGCACACGAAATTCACTTTTTTCCATTTTCTCCTCAAATTAGTGAGTAGTCTGATAAAAATAGCTGTCAAACACAAACTAACTGACGCAGCAAGTTTAAATTTTGACAGGAGTCAACTGACAGATGCCTGTTGACAGGAGCAGTGTTGCTGTTTCAGTTAAGAGGTCAGAAATTCAAAAAGTCACGGACTTATTGACCCGCCCTAGTATTAATGAAAATGATAAATTAGTCGAGTCGAATTGTGATTTACAGCCAGCATTTATATCATTTTGCCCCAGTGTATGCATGCTAGCCTACCGTCCATCTTTCAGGTATGTCCAGTTCGATGTAAAATCAATTTGTCTAGATTTCATTTCAACATTTTCCGAGGTGATTCACACACATAAATGGCGATTCGAGTAATCAATTTGTAAGGGAAATTGAGATTGCTGCTGGTAACTGGAACATGCCCCAGGTTTCCAAGAGCGAAAATGAAAAACTGAAAAAAAAAAAATTGCAAAATGCAATGTAAATTTTAATTGGACGAAGACACGCGCTTACGAGATCAAAATGGCAGTAAAAGAACCTTCGCGTTCCAATTCGATATGGCAGCAGATTAAAATTTTATTTTATTTTTCACATCAATCATGAGAGATGGAATCTTTTTGTCCATATCCATCATCACCATAATCATCAATGGCTAATGTTTTTCGCATGTTGTACTCGTACAATTTAATTTCGACAAGGTATGGATTTTCAATTAGGATTCAGCGAAAATGTCATCGGAACGTGTGGTTTAACCAAATTATGTACTATGTACATGTCTTGCACAGTAATATAAGCGTAGTATACCTAACTTAGGCTGCTGAAACATCTGTCAATCAAGAAAATTGTGAACGTAGTGAACGAATTTTAAAATCTTAAGGATGTCAATAAGCAATGATAATATTGATAACACATCTGAAAGCTGGTTTTTCTTGAAACAGTTAATAAACTTTTGTTTTGTAATCGAGGTGTGAATGTTATAATTTGAACACATTATTACAATTGCGAATGTACTTCTATGCCACGCACGTCAATACTGTATTCAACAGGCTAGCTGTTCTGACACTAAGTGAACTCATGTAGGTGAAAACACCGATCATTCGCGATTTGTTCTGCATGGGTATAGCTTAGTGGTAATCATCTTTTTAAACACCACGTTATCGTGAATTTTATAAGTAATGACATTGCGTACCAACTTCAACTCCAATATGGTAAATACAAACTTCAATTTAATATGATTTAAATTTACGGTGCAGAAGAACATCATGCATGCCTCTTTCGTTTATCGAAGTCCAAATCAGGACAGATATTCAACTTTTAACGAATTTGATGATCTGTGCGATTCATTTCAAAGAATTGTTTGACATTATCCTCACACTGAAATCGTCATTGCGGGCGATTTTATAGTACACTTGTGTCAAAAAACCTAAGTTAAAGAGAAAACCACCAAGAGAACCGTTTGGCAATACAAGAAAGCCAACTGGGATGATCTCAATGATTTCTTCAGGAACTTTAAGGCTAGCCGCGCACTAGCAATTTTTAGTTGCGAAACTGCTTGGTTCGAGCAACTAAAAAGTTTGTGTTTTGACACAAACTAAACGATTGCCTAAAATAAGTTCGCCATTTTATTGAACATATAATTATCTGCAAATTCACGGACATTCAACCAAACAGTTCATCTGTTTTCTATAAGTAACCAAACAGTTTCGCAACTAAAAATTGCTAGTGCGCGGCTAGCCTAACTGGTCATTATGCTTCCTAGATAGTAACGTGATCTCCAGTGAAGATATGATTACAAATTTAATTCTTATCGGAATGAGAGATTATATCCCGAATTTTCCCTATTCGGGATATAATCCCTCATTCCGATCGATCAAACTGAAAGAGAATACATGGTTTGATTCGAACTGTAAAAAGGTTATTAGGGTCAGAGAAGTAAGTTTCCGATGTTAGGAAGCCAACCCTACTGAGGAAAACCGGAATAAATTTAAACAAGATATCGTAATGTCGTTTTATATTCGAGCTTTTAATTAACTCCACTGTTTGGTTACAAATCAAGCACATTGGTATTGTTCCAGCACGATTTGGCAGCGTAAAACAATATAAATCGGCCCATTCTGGCAAAAACTGTCTATTTTCATCTTCAACTTTTCTTTTTTTCAGTTCCATAGTAATAAAACTCAGGTAGGTACTTAAACTCGTAAAATAAGCACGTGGGTCGTCGCGGTATCTGTCACTCAAAATTAACACAAAACACTGACGATCAACGATTTCGCAATCCGCAAACTCTTTCTCGCTTTTAAGCTCGTTATTTCAGGGCCCGACCCATAGAATAGTCGAATGCGTTGCGGCAACAGATTGTTTTTTTTTTGTTTTAAGAAAAACTTCAAATTACTTTATCTGTTCGATTTCTCGAACTCAGTGCTTACTGATGAATAGTAGCGCATTTCATAGAACCGTTAAAGCTTTATTTCATATTTTGTTTGCGTATGCTGGATTTAATAAAACTGAAAAAATATGAGATTTTGAGTCAAAATAATAGACAAAATCTAGAAAGTAATGAGCAAACTCATTTTTGAATTTTGTTATAGTTTACAAAAATTACACAGTTATCAATTAGCACCCTTAATTGTTTTTTCCTTTTGGTTCAATTACACTAGTTTACAAATTTTCGGTTTTTGGCGAGTACCTCAACAAAAAAGTATTTTCTAGACTAATTTTGGCTCTCTGAACACGAAAATGGCAATCATTTATTTTTCCAAAGAAGCGTTTTCGAGATATGACCAAAAAACGTGTTTTTCTGCTCTTTTTCCATGTATAAGCCTAATTCTCAAAAACGGTCGAACTAATTAACATATACCTTATAGTTTTGAACAGATATTTTGTTTGTCTTTCCAACAGTATACGACTTGTGTAAATCAGCCCAACAGTCATCAAGAAAAAGCCGTTCAAAGTTTCAAAAAACACAGTTTTTCGCCGTTTTTTGAAAATCGCTTGTTTTAAGTCATTCCGTAAGGATAGAAAAAAAAATATTTAAAATAGTTTTAAGATCTCAGGTGGAAGATATTGTTTTTACAAAGCTAAAACGCATAATATCAATGAAATCGGATAATAAATGTGGAAGTTATAAAACATTACGTGAAGGTAGATCATTTCAGGTTTTTTCTTTTTTCATAATTTTTATTGAAAATATGAAGTATTGTTTACACTTCTTCTTTTATGTGGCGTTGAATCTTTTCCATGATAGCAAGATCCTGGTGAAATCTTTCACCTTGTTCATCGCTTTCAGCTCCTAAATTCGAGGGAAAAGTTTCCAAATGGCTGTGCAGGAAGTGCATTTTTAAAGACATGCGAGCACCTGAAAGGAATACAAATATTTAAATTTTAGTTGTCAATAGAATTCATTGTTTTTGAAACACTAATCTGCTAAATACTCACCAATAGCATGAAATGTAATCATCAATTTTTCGATCAATTGACGATAGTTTGGACTTCTGTAATTTCCCAAAAATCCATGAACTACGTCTTGAAAAGCATTCCATGCTCTTTTCTCGTTTTTTTAAGACAATTCAATTTTTTTTATCTGTGGACCAACGAATATACCCGCCTTAATTTTTCGGTCGACAGCTTGGGAAACTTTGTTTTCAAATATGTTAATACATTGTTTTCGGGATCTTTTGCTAAGGCTTTCACAAAATTTTTCATAATGCCGAGTTTTATGTGCAATGATGGAAGTATTACATTTTGTTTTTCAACAAGTGCTTTTTCAGCAACGTTGCTCTTTCCTACTACATGATTTTCACGAAGTGGCCAATTTCGTTGGATGAAATGCTTTTCATCTACTCTGCTATCCCAAAAACACAGAAAACAGCAGTATTTTGTGTAGCCACCCTGCAGGCCAGTAAGTAAAGCCACGACTTTTAAATCACAGCAGATTTTCCAGTTATAGGAATTGTATTTCACAAGTTGAAGAAGTTTTTCCATGGTCTTGTAGTCCTCTTTTACATTTGTGGAGTGAGCAATCGGGATTGATGGTTTCGTGTTCCCTTTATGAAGTAAAACAGCCTTCACGCTATACTTGCTACCGTCGATAAAAAGCCGCCAATCCTTAGCTTCGTGATGTTCTCCAAATTCAGCAAATAATCCTGTCACATCATTGCAATAACAAAAGTCACCCGTTTTTGAATAATACCTTTCAAATTTCTTATTCCGATTTTTGTAATAAGTGACTTTTGTTTCTGCTTCCAAGCAGTTACATTCCTGCAATCTCGAAGCGAGCAACTCAGACTTCTCTTAAGATAAGTTGAGATCACGGCATAAATCATTGAGTTGGAATTGATTAAATAGCTTTAGTTTTGGACTTTCAATTTCCAAACTGCTGATGATACTGGAACTAAATCTGATACTTCTCTGGCTGTTATTTTTGTTCCTGGTGGTTCTTGTTTTGGATACCGAGAAGAATGTGGCGCCGTCTTTGTTACTGATTGTACTTCGGGATAAAAAGCTTTCCGAAATTTCCCTCCTTGTATTTTAGTTAAGCAGAAATAACAGTCAGTCAAATGATCAATTGGGTTTCTCCATTCAACTGGCTTTCCAAACGATAAATACTTCCTATTTCCGTTTCCAAATGCAATTAAGCACGTAGCACAGGTTGACAGTATAGCATTACTTTACTATAAAGCACTACTGTAAATGCTCTGAATTTGTATATTTTTTCCAACAATTCTTAAACAGGTAGATAAAACAAAAAACATATTTTTTTTTTGAAAAAAACTGAAATGGTCTGTCTTCACGTAATGTTTCATAATTTCCACATTTATTATTCGATTTCATTGACCTTATGCGTTTTAGCTTTGTAAAAACAATATCTTTCACCTGAGATCTTAAAACTATTTTAAATATTTTTTTTTCTATCCTTACGGAATGACTTAAAACAAGCGATTTTCAAAAAACGGCGAAAAATTGTGTTTTTTGAAACTTTGAACGGCTTTTTCTTGATGACTGTTGGGCCGATTTACACAAGTCATATACTGTTGGAAAGACAAACAAAATATCTGTTCAAAACTATAAGGTATATGTTAATTAGTTCGACCGTTTTTGAGAATTAGGCTTATACATGGAAAAGGAGCAGAAAACACGTTTTTTGGTCATATCTCGAAAACGCTTCTTTGGAAAAATAAATGATTGCCATTTTCGTGTTCAGAGAGCCAAAATTAGTCTAGAAAATACTTTTTTGTTGAGGTACTTTTTTTGTGTAAACTAGTGTTATGTTTCATTTCAATTCGACTTCAAAACTTCTATGAGTCGGCCCCTTTTCGACGTCAACAAAGATAATGGAAGAGATACATTTTAAATACATTACGTACTCTATAGTGGAAGTTGCTGTGTTCTTGCGGTCCGCATAAAATGGGTCAGCGGTCCGGATGCGGACCGCGGTCCGCCATTTGGCGACCCCTGGCCTAGGCCATTGACTAAATATCTGTAACTGACAGTATCGATAGGAAAGTTCATAAATGGTAAGGTAATTCTAGGAATCGACAATGTAGTTCATAATTCAGTTTTACAGCGGATGCGAAAGGTTAACGGCACGAGTTAACTCACCGGTAGTAAAATTCTGCGAATTCTGTAATCGACATGAAAGTTGGATTTCTAAAAAAATTTAAGTTTTTTTCCAAAAACACACAAAACTTTATTTCACAAATGTAGTTAAAGAAGATGTTACAGTTGCACTTGGACAAAATACATATATTCGTTTTTATAGCGTGGTTTTCAGAATGTATGTATATTGTTTTTCAAACTGCAAATTCTGACCATTGTGCATCTTGCGAAAGGTGAAAATAGCTTTCTGCTTTGGTTAAACTGATTTGTTAATACTCGTAGTTGAAATGTTTTGCTTTAAGTTTAAATTGATTTGCTTTTGGACTGAATATATTTGCGCCTGGCTAAAATATTTTTGCATTTGTGTTAAATTTTTATTTGCGTTTAATAATAAGTCACTAGCAGACAAATATTTAATCGTAGGTACTTGGTATACTTATTTCATCTCATAATATTCTTACCAACACAAAAGTGGGTATTTTGTAGCTTTTTATATATGAATTAATCTCACAAAATTTATTCGATTAAAGATTCGAATTTTTTTGAAGATGTTTCCATATTTTTCGTGCTTGAGATGCTACACAGGCGGCAGAGAAGTCTGATAATGGCAACAATTTGGTGTCGATGGGGTCAGGGTAATTGGTGTGAAACACTTTCTTTGAATATTTTTTTTTGTTATTAGCAAACTAAATTGATTAATAAGCTATTATTTCATCTTTTTTATATTTGGAACATAATTTAAACATATATTCTAACAGAATGACAAACACTAATAAAATGCTGTATCTGAAACTGAAATATCGAACACACGATTGATTATGTTATTTTAAAATTTATCAATTGAGAGCCGCCATGAAACCATAATGACAATCAATCTGTTGATAAGGTCCATCGTATATCAATCAATTTATATTTGAAAATCTTAATTTTGGTGGGGGCAGTACCCCATTTATACAATTATACAAGCTAATTCTTAATCTAACTTTAATACAGATCTTAAATCTAGTGAAGTGGAAGAATGATTAAGACGGTGTTTCAGGCAGGGTGAACTGAAGTTGAAGTCGAAATAGTTAATGTTGCAATCAATCCTCCGAGGCATGCGATTAGTAGGTTCGTTGGATCAATAAGAAGAACTGTGGGTTGGCAGATAGGAAAGACGAGGATTTCTTATATTACGGGAATTAGTGTTGAAAGAGTTGGAATTGTGAACTGACCCTGGAAAGCAATCGATGAATGAAGAAAACATCGAAAGAAAAAAGCTTGGTTGATTCAAGTACCCTGCGTGCTCAATATACAATTCAGCTAAAATTGTTGAATTGAATACGTTTGTGCTTGAATCAAGTAAGGCGTCATATTCAATTCTACAATGACTGCATTGTTAATTTTATTTTTAAAAAGTATCACGAAAATACTTGATTCAAGTACGTTTCTACTTGATTCAAGTATGAATTAATGTTTTAGTAACAACGCCATTGTTTATTTCGTTGTTGTTTAAACACAAATGTGATAGAAACAAAAGTCAAGAATGGTGAAATTGATAACGTTTCTACTCAAAACAACAACGTTTCGTGCTTAACCGACCAATCTATCTTTCCCAAATATATTTGTATTTTAAAAGTATCACAAATGTGTTTGATTAATCACGCTTGTACTTGAATTGAATATGGATTAATTCTGGAACTACCATGCTTTCGTAAGTTTCATTGTAAAACAACCACAAACGTGATAGATTATAAATATGAAAAAAATATCACGAAACGAGCAATTTTCGTGTTTGATCAACAACTCAATAATTGTTGATTTGAATACGTTCTAGAAAAAAAGTTATTTTTGAGCACGTTTCTACTTGATTTGAGCACGATCTCATATTCAATCAACAACTTTATTTCTAATTTCATTGTCATTTTACCACGAACGTGATCCTTAAAAATTAACACCTTTCTATATGAAACAACTACTTTTCGTGTTTGATCAACAACTCAACATGTTGATCAGAAATCATCAGAGTAGAAAGATCTGAATATAACTTTGTAGTTACGGGTTTGAAGGTAAAAAGAAATCCATCTTAAGAAGATAGGTTCAAGCCCAAAGGTGAACAGTTTGAATAGAATAAGCTTATGTGAGATTTTGTCAAAGGCCTAACTGACATCGGTTGAGACAACGTCGGCTTCCTTTCCATTTTCTAAGGCTGAGAAGCTAAGGGATACGAATTCAACAAAGTTAGTCGTTGTGAACCTATCCTTGACAAAGCCGTGTTGTCTAGGGAAAATGAGAGACGTACAAAGAAAACTTAAAATATCCCACAAAATGCTTTCAAAGGTTTTGGAAATATGTAAAAGTTTAGCAATTGGACGATAGTTTGTAACTTCACACTTTGGGCCGGGAATATACTCATTATTGAGTTGATTTAGCTTATTTTCGATGAGTAATGAGTCAATAGTATGAGGTAGAAATGGTCCAAGGGAGAATTTCGGTAAATAATTGAAATAATTACAATCAGATATAAAGTAGTCGACAGTAAAGGATTGTTTAAAATAAAAATAGTAAAAAAGGTGGTGATTGTTTGTGGTTGGTTTGAAATTTCGTTATTGAAAGGAAGAGAGGGATGATAACCATCGGATTTTTGTTTAAAATTGACAAATTGGAAGACAGAAAATTGACCAAAACTTATTCTTTTTGTGACGCAACGATCGTAGAGTGTGATTATTTCAATGTGGGGAGTAGAAAAATAGAATTAAATATTTGGATAGCTAGTAGTCCACCTCGACAAGGGAAATCATATGTAATAAGTGTTACTGTCTCTCCCAATACACGTGTTATTTATATTCAAAAAAATTCATAAGTGCGATATTTGTATATTTTCACATTTTTTTAAAGTTAAGGAAATTGTTTTTTTTTCGAATAAAGTAAGATTCTGAAGCGAAACGAAAACCTCATACAAGAATGACACAACAATTTCGTTATGCAGTACACTATTTGATGAGTGAAATTTATAATTGAGGCAAATTGTTTTTTTTTTCGCACAAAATTAATTGACCGCGCCATTAACTTTTGGGAAAAATGATTTTAGTTTTTTCTTGAGCATTTATCTTCATTATCTTTATTTTTTTCATTACAGAATGGGGTTTTGTGATTGCTTACATTTGTTGCGTTTAAATAAATAATAGCTCTTAGGCTTCCTCGCAAGCTGCAGTACCTTTGAAAATATTTTTTCTTTTAATTATTAGATGGAAACGACTGAGGATTGAGCCCAAACCACCCAAACCAAAATTTAAAAATATTTGAATTCTATTTAAAATATTCAAATCCGAGTCCAAAAACATTTTGAACTGCATTCGATTCTCAACTGCAACGAAAGTGGTTTCCAATAGGACGAGTATGTTTTGGTAGTTCATGGCGGCCATGTTCGTTTATCTGTTACTAATTTTTCCATTTTTCTTTTGAATTAATAACACTAAAGCCCGGTGCACACATGCGTTCTTTTAACGCGCGGTACCGCAGCCTGCGAGTCTTTTTACCCGCAAAATAACGCGCGATGCCGCAGCGTCATCGCACTCGTGTGTGCACCACTTAATTCATTCGTGAGTACTGTAAGACGCAAATGCGGTGACGCTGCGGTACCGCGCGTCAAAAGAACGCTTGTGTGCACCGGGCCTAAAAATAAAGCACTATGTCAAGCCGCAAGTTGGTATTGTAGGACAGCGGTATCATCAACCCATACTTCATTGCCTTCACCATCGACGGAGAGCGTTACCGATTGGGTATAATTGATTTCTTTTCACGCAAATTTGATAATATGCATGTGGACAGATCGGTGTGTCGTATTTTTCACAATCTCATTGATTGATCCTTCAAATAAAATTCATTGAACTTGTTTTATGCAGTTTTAACATCTACTAGAAATACTCGTATCTACTATAAAACCCTTTTGTTAGAGAAATTCGCAGATATTTTTAAAACAAATTTTGTTCGGGTAATGTGTTGTTTACGTCACATGTAATTACTGGAATTCTCAATGGCTGCGATTTGGTTGTATAATTATTCTGATATTTTAACATAAACAAAAAAAATATTTTATCCAAAAATAAGCCCAGAGTTTATTTGCTTGGCAAATTTTCAATAAAAGAGATTTATAAATAAATATTGAAAAGTGAATTGCTTTTTGCATTCCAGTTTTAACAGCAAAACATGTTTTCTGGTGTGTAGTACATACATACATATCTATACATATGTACAGTTGATCATTAAAAGTAAATAGCACTTTGCTTTTCAAATAAATTCAATCAAATAAGACACTTTTTGTTTATTATTCATTGAAATTTTCTACAACCTTTCAATTAAAAGTAATTTTTTTTAAGGAACATTATATTTTTAATTAGCAACTAATACTCTAAAGCAAATGGTTGTACAAATAGCTTAGATTTCCATGGTTTTCAGCAACAATTACATCAAAAATTGTATCTAATCAGAATTTTGAAATTAAAATTGTGAAAACGTCCATAATATTCAAGTCTGCAAAATGAATGATGTGATGTCAATTATTTTATTAATTTCGTTTAAGTAATGGTAAGTAGTATTGAAAAATAGAATTGTTTGCATACAAAAAACACATATGTACATAGAATTTTTATTTAATGAAACTCAAGTTTGACTGCATTTGAAAAGCTGATATATTTGACGTTTTTGGCACAGTGCGAGAGTGGAATAAGCCTTAAACCGAGACCTGGTAAAACTAGAACAAAGACTATGAGTGAAGTTTATTTTACATATACTTCGCCATTTTTCATCCGATTTCGGTTTTTTTTTATATTGAAAGTGAAAAAGTGGAAGTTTTAAAGAATATACTAACGGAAATTAATTGAAAATTTCGTTTTATAGATATGTCAGCCAAGTAGGTATATCAAGTTTGAATGGTCATCAAGAAGATCAAAATTGGTAAAAAAGTGTAAACCTGAATGTGTTATCCTGATTTGCTTATGCGAAACAATTTTTAAAAGAATGGATTAGTATTAATTGAATGGGGCTTAGCTGAAGGCAGTTACTTTGAATGATAACTTACTTTATACTATATTTCCATAAAAGAGTTGCCGATGTTAGTTTCTGGGGTTCTTGTTGAGTCTGTCTCAAATTTGAAAAGTAAAGCAGGGCATTTATTTTAAATAAAATCAAATTCTCATATACAACAACCGTGAAGTCTAATATCATTTAAAAACAGAATAAGAACATAGTAGTCAAACGCCTTAATGACTTCACTTTTATTTTTCGTTTATTTTTCGCTCTTTACAATTACATAGAATTAATACAAGAAACAAAAAGCAAACGTCAATTTAGGATGCATTTCAGCATTTTACATGCCATCTTCAGCACTTCTTTTTATTGACTCGTCAGGACATTTATGTTTGTGGATTTAATTATCATACAATTGATTCAAAAAATAAACATTTTTAATATTATAAAATAGCTTTTGTATTATTCAAAAAGTTGAGTCAGTTATCCTACTTTGCTTTTAATGACCTCTTAACTTAATTTTGACCTTTTTCCCATTAAATTTTTTTCAAAATAATTTTAACTTTTAAAAATAATTCTGACAGTTAAAAGCTTTATTTCTCTTTTTTGAAAACACTTTTTGTTTTATATTTTATGATATCGAATGGTGAGAAGATTTTCATTTTGTACCCAAAGAAATTCCTCATAGCGTAGTGAGCTTGCAGAAACTGAGATTTAAAAACTATTTTTTTTTTATATTTAGGGACAACCCACATAAGTATGTATAGCACTATTAATTCGCGTATAAGTAAATAAAACAATAAAGAAATAAAAAAACTAATAGCCCGGTCAAAATAGACATTCAAGGTTACATTAATTCGCATAAAGCTGAAAATTGGCATGAATGTTGAGAACACTATTACAAACAATTTGTCAAAAGTCCCCATCGATCCGACGTGTGCAAAAAAAATTATTCAAGGTCAAATGTTGCAAATTTCGGTTTTTTGCATTTTTCAGCTGAACGGCAAGTTTTATCATAAGATAGGTGAGACAAAAATTATTCATCATGCAATTATCTAAAGAAATTGTCTTAACACTTTTTCTCCTAAGAATCACCATTTTGGAGATATAGCGAATCAAAAAGTTGAAAAAAAATTATTCAAGGTCAAATGTTGCAAAAATCGTTTTTTTGCATTTTTCAGCTGAACGGCAAGTTTTATCATAAGATAGGAGAGACAAAAATTATTCATCATGCAATTATCTATAGAAATCGTCTTAACACTTTTTCTCCTAAGAATCACCATTTTGGAGATACAGCGATGTTGAAAAATTTGTGTTCTTCATAATATGTATGTCAATTACCGTTATATACATTACACAACGGTAATACAAGTAAAAATATTAGTTTTCGTGGCGTATAGATACATATTATACAATTCTAAAGCCAGATATACACTGTTCAAATGCATGACAAGCACGCGCAGGTGTATTGGTGAAAAAATCACACGTATAGATTGGATTTAGGATTAAAGCAAAATGAAAATCTTTTGAGTTTCTTTCAATCTAGCGTCCTGCATTGAAGTAGTGTATATGCAAGATTGATGATTGACCATGCATTTATTGGTTTTGCGTATAGTTCGTTGAAGAGATGAGAACACAGTACAACATAAGCACTGATTGAAATATTAAAATAGTAAACAAAAAATGTATGATGAAATGGACAGACAAAATAAAACAAATTACCTACTCGGATAAAATTGAAAAAATCTCAAAGACGTTCTTATATTCACAATTTCGCCGAAAAAAACTCACAAAGCGCAACGTCCTCTCACCACACCGTCCATGTTAAAATAAAAGATTGAAGACTCATGCTTGGTGTGTGTATATGCAACTTTAATCCGAATTTTCGAATACACTTGCACAATGTATATTTGGCTTAAGAATATAAACTCGAAAGAAAACCCAGTCCCTCATTTTATGTGACCGTACGGCCTTGAGCAGCATCTGTCTGCGACGCTCGTATACCAGCTCCGTTTCTAAGGGCCCAAACAAAATAGTATTAGTCCCAAGCGTTCCTTCGTAGTAAGAACAAGTAGTTATTGCAAACAGAATTTGTGCAGTTTCTTGTTTGTAAGAGAAATGTATCAATTTTGCTTTATTTGTAGTAAACATTTGGCGGAAAAAATACACTCGGAAGAGTACCATTACCGTAGTCAAAAGACGTCACGAACAAGAACAAGCTGGTACATCAATAATAAGTCCTCCTCGTACTAGAGCACGCGTAAATGAATCAGTTTTTTGTTTAGGTTACATTACCTTAGGTTAAGGTGGCTGCTGACCGGAAAAGCCAAAACACTTAGACCAATATTTGGTCCGTTGTGATACTACAGGATTTCAAAAATCAATCTTACTCGTTAAACCATTAACAATGAAGCATTTGAGACAGTGAATGTCAGAATTGTTTTTTGTTTAAAAGAGTGCTGTTTATTCTGTGGCAATGAATTGAATAAAGCGTTTGAAATGAAAAAAAGCACTGCAATATCGGCGTCAAATTTGTAATGTAATTAGGTGCTTAGATAAGTTTGGTACTTATCTTTTGTAAAAAATACTCATAATCGCTTTCGTCATTTCCAATAGTAGTATTTTTCAATTAGATACAAAATTTTCAACTCAATAGGACCACAATAGATCGTTGAATAGGCCTACCGGGAAAGCCACCTTTAAAAAAACGCGCCAAGTGTACTACTTCACGGGTGGCGCGGAACCGTGTGCATATTATGAAGAATACAACTTTTCCAACTTTTTGCTTCGCTATATCTCCAAAATGGTGATTCTTAGGAGAAAAAGTGTTAAGACAATTTCTATAGATAATTGCATGATGAATAATTTTTGTCTCACCTATTTTATGATGAAACTTGCCGATCAGCTGAAAAATGCAAAAAACCGATTTTTGCAACATTTGACCTTGAATAATTTTTTTTCAACTTTTTGCTTCGCTATATCTCCAAAATGGTGATTCTTAGGAGAAAAAGTGTTAAGACAATTTCTTTAGATAATTGCATGATGAATAACTTTTGTCTCACCTATCTTATGATAAAACTTGCCGTTCAGCTGAAAAATGCAAAAAACCGATTTTTGCAACATTTGACCTTGAATAATTTTTTTTGCACACGTCGGATCGATGGGGACTTTTGACAAATTGTTTGTAATAGTGTTCTCAACATTCATGCCAATTTTCAGCTTTGTGCGAATTAATGTAACCTTACCCTTATTTTTGAAGCTAATTTGACCGGGCTATAAATGATCCTTCGCGACGAAGACAACCACAACAATCTTTTGGGGGATACAATTAGGGCTGATGATTCTACCCGGGTAATTGACTACCCGGGTACCCGGGTATTCGGGTATTACCCGGGTACCCGGGTATAAAAACTCAAAATTCCTTTGTGGCTATGTAAATCGCTTTTTCAAAAACACCTACAAATCTTGGAACAAATTATATAATTATATGTGTGACACAATTAGGTACAGCGACAAAATTTCAGAAAAACTAAACATTTTATTCAATAGGTAGTCAAAAAACATAAAAACAGTGCTCTGTAATACAATTATATTAATAATGAGCAAAAGAATTTTCAAAATTTGATAAATTGTTGATGAGGAAAATTTGATAGGTTTAAATTCTAATTTAATAGATCTTGATTTTTGTGCAAGAACACCAACAAAGAAACATTTTTTGGGGCCAAACATGATCTTTTGGCAGTAACAATATTGCCGGCAGCTTAAGGATTTAAAGTTTAATTGGTTAATTTTTGAAAAATAACTTTTGAAGTTGTTGGTACAATAGACAAGCTTAAGATTGCCACTGAGCTATTGTTGTTAATATCATTGATTAAATTACATTGTTTACATAATAGACAAGCTTAAAGTTGCCTCTGAGCTAATGTAAAAGTAAATTGTAGATGTTCTCAATGGTGAATATGTTCAAGTGTTTGAATTAAATCTTAATTCTGTTTTCTTTATTTTGTTAATAAAGATAAAATGTTGTTATTGCATAATAACAAAATTGGTTTTGTTTTAGATTCTGGAACGATTTAAAAACAAACTGGGAATTCGAATCATTGTGATGATTATACCTGAAGTCAATTTATTTTTTTTTAAATTGATTAAAATTGCTGAAAAAATTATAATTTTTATCTTTTTTTCTTTTAATTGTTAAATGGTTAATTTTTTTTTTGTTATACATTGATGTTTAAAATTACATATTATCCTTAATGTTGATTCAATATAGCTTTTTTGAAATATTAAATCGAATTCAAAATAAATTGTTAGCTTAAAAATTTGAAATGATTTGTTTTGTTTATAAGAACTAAAACTTAAAAAATGCATCGAGAGTGCTGCATATTGCAGGATGGCAGTGATAGATAATGATATTTACAAATTGAATCTTAGTTATTAGGAGATCTATAAGCTTTGAAAACGTCGTAAAGGATTGTTTGAAAACGAAACAAAAACAAAAAAAAAATTTCCGTCTAGTGAAAAGTGAAACGATGAAAATAGGGGCATTCTCATCGTAGCTTTTCTAGAATCAAGTCGGTGAAATTGAAATACAACCTAGACATTTTCAACAGACCTTTTGATTCGAATTTATTATAAAGGTCCTTCTAGGCCCTTTAATTTGACAAATATATAATTTTTATATATATATTTTATACACAATATTTAGAGTCGAAAACCATTCTAAAATTGATTAAGAACAGGCTTTAAATGTTTAAAATTTTGCGTCAGTAAATTAAAAAAAAAAACTGAAAACGGTATAAGAGCCGTTTTAGAGGAAAATAACAAATAAGCTTTTTCAAATAATTTCGTATATTGTACAGACAAAATTGTGAGACACACTTTTTTCACATTCTTATGTTTTATTGTTATCTCAAATTAGAATTTTTTTTTCACGAATGAAGTTTTAACTTACAATAGCCGAAATATGTATGCAATGTAAACTTGGATACTCACTTGTCTTGCGATGGACTTAGTCGGTGTTTAATTCCAACAATAAGACTACTTCATTCACAAATCTTACCAAACAGAGGTCAGTTTTATAATTGTAGCATGTTTAAGTGCAAAACATGTGTTAACAAATAAACAACATAGGGACTTAACGGTAATAATCCAAACCAATTTGTATTCTCTCTTCTTGAGTTGAATCATTTTGCGAACTTTTACAAATCTCTTTGTACTTGCAAAACATTATGAAAACAAGTTCAGGTATCCACTTGTAACACATACCTAAGCCTAACCGTTGTATCTGTACTTTTATCAGTGCATTTCATCCTCCTCTTTATATAAACCATCCTAGAAACAAATAGCGGTATTGACTCGGATATATATTTAATTTCATAGAGTTTAACTTCAATATCTTTTATTTTGCTGTAATCGAGTAATCGGGTAATCGAGTACCCGGGTAATACCCGGGTACCCGGGTATTACCCGAATTACTCGGGTACCCGGGTATTACTCGGGTACTCGGGTAGCCGGGTATCATCAGCCCTAGATACAATATAACCGAACTGTTAAGCAGCGACAATTGGTACTGCCACCACATCTAGCTCTAAGGGGGAGGGTACGCCAATTAATTTAATTGTGGGGAATTAAATTATGTTAGACTTTCATTGAATACTTAATCGAATTAATGAAAATATATAACTGCAGGTCCTTACAAAATTTCTCTATACTTAGCTTATATATGCCGATTTCTCCTTCCTCGAAACCAAACTTTCTCCACCAAATTTTCCTCAAAATTTATTCTCCCTTCTTAAACTCTATTGATCCAGAAATTTTTTTTGTCTAAAAATAGTTTTCTTTTTTTTATTATAAATACTCGTATCTTCGTCTTTTTTTGTTTTTCGCAACTAGTATTGAGCTCTGCTCTCTAACTTTATCAATACCAAATTGAACTTCTAGACACTTTTTCGTGCCTGGATGATCTCTTATTTTTTAGCGACCAAATGCTTTCGGCCAATGAGCGACCGTTGGTGGGTGGCAGTTGAAATCAAGCGCCCTTCTTACTTGCACTTTAAGAACTCACAGTTTTGGCAAGTCATCATGGAATTCGCGGACCCTTGGTTTCACATCTAGGAGTGGCAAATCCGATGGACGCATTTAGCTGTTTGATCGATTTTTTTTAACAAATAAAAAAAGGAAACTTTCGAAAGTGAAAGAGGATCTTGATAAGCGCCGTGCGTTTTCCCCTCAAATTTAGAGTCATTTGTGGAAACTTAGTGGTGGCTTATTTCAAAACTAAAATAAAAAAGTGGGACATGAAGTAATATTTTATTTCGCGAATACCCTAATTCGTTTGACTTATGCGCAGATTTCCATCTTTTACAACGAATAACACAATTTTGATGGGCATTCAGCCATTGTGCAAGCGAGTAACATCCACTATGCCGCGATCCACTCTCGTCGCATTTCTTTTCGGATCACATCTAGGTTGTTGAACGTTGGTCGATTTCTTATCCACATTAAGGGCTATGACCAATTTAAAGGAAACTAAATGTCATCCATCTTGTTTCTTCAAACTAATGAGATAGTGTACCAATGGCTGATGGGCCATGGGCGCCCTACTCTCACCCAGTATGTTAAAGGAAACACCTGTACGAAAATAATAATAATAATACTATACAAAAAGCTACCAGAAACTAATAGATACAGCAAACATCCTTTGAGAAAATTAAATGTAAATAATCGCTTTAAAGACTTTGGCTACATTCCAAAATATGATGCAGGGGTTGCATTAACAATTAATTCTTAAACTCAATAAGACAGCAGCTGACGAAGTTTCAAATGTACCATAGATTCGCTTGGTTGCAAATTAATTTTAAAGTTTAATGCTGACACGGAATCTAAAGTGAGCTCATTAAAAATTCTTCAGAATTCAACTTCTGAAAATGGAAGTACATGGATCTAAATGCAAGTACATATGTTTATATTTATGCCACGCTCGACATGGAGTACTCAAAGTGCTGTCATAAAAAGCAAAAAATAGTAAATTATTCTTTGCATGAACTCCTACGCAGTGTAAGAAACAAACACATAATTATCAACAGTACAGACTCTCTAAGGCGATTAAACCACTGTCTGGAATCGCCTTGCACTATCATTTTTTGTCATTTCGTGCTTTTATATTGAATGCAAAAATTAACTCACCGCACAGAGAGATTTGACTGTATCCTGGGTTAGTTAATGAATTAAAATCATTTACAAATCGGAAGTTAATCTCACGGCTTTTTTCTATTTTTTTTTCTTCTTCCATCAAAGCTGATGGGTACTCTCGGTTTGTATTAGTTCGCCAACGCCGTCATTAAAATTAAATGTATCTTTGATCTTGAGGAAGCTTGTCGGCATCAGATTGGAAGAGCTTTTGTTTGCTGTTTACTTTTTATATGATATACATATAGCGTAGATTGACCTTCAAGTACATAGTATGTACATACATATATATATTTAGAAACTTTTGATCAAAACATCAAAGTTTAGCATTTTAAACGGCGAAGAGAACCTGCAGTCAAATTGTTTAATTTATGCCGGTTCTTAAAGCAATCAGGTGATCTAAGCGTAAATTTTGTTTAATTTAATTTTTTTATTCAACAATTTTGTATAAGTAATAATTGAAGAAAATTAAAAATTACTCGTAATAAGTGCAAGAGAATAAGTTTTAGACATTTGGTATCTTGTAAGGTTAGTGCTGAATGACTGCCTTATTTTTTTTTAAACTAAACGAATAACTCACATGTTGTACTTTCAGTTGTTCTTATGCCAAACTCATTTTTTTTAAAAGATAGGTTGAGGAAGAAAAAACTATTGCACTTAAAAAAATATAAATTAATAACATATGGTTATAAAAACTCTTTTTGTTTTTGCAAGTTCTAACTTTATTAATTGATTCTATGTCAATCAAATTCTTAGTAAAAATCCAGTTCTCTGGTTATTTTTCAAGTAATTTTAGGCAATGAAGATTTAGGAAATGAAGATTATTAAAATGGATGTGTTTTGTGTGAGATTAAAGGGTAGACCAAATACAAGTTTTTTTCTTTTTTGAGCAATAAAATGAACAAAATGAATTTTATTCCATGTATCATGGCTTTATTAGTAAGAGCAAACATTCCCATTAATTATGGATAACAGCGTCGTTCAAGAGTCATGCAATTGACATCGCCAAGACGGCTGATATCACGTTTTGTTAATTTGGTGTACAAAAGATCTATTGTAGCATGGGCTGTCTGGCACGGCGCACAGTGTTCTGAGAGCGGAAAAAATATATATTTTGCAAAAAGTGATACATATACATATGTATAGCCTTTTAAGCTTTATGTTTAGGTGCTCTTAGATAAGCTAAGCGTATGATTTCAAAATATTTTATAACATATATATTTTATGTTCTGATTTGCAAGCTCTCAAAGTTGAAAAATAATTTTATTCAAGTCAAGTCAATTTTTATTCTTAACAAAATTTTAGATATATTTTTCCGAAGTGCCTTTGAATAAATTCTGTAACTTCTTATATCATTTCAATTTCTAAAAGAAGCCTTCTATAAGTAGCCTGAAATATTGGTAGGTACTAAGAAATTTTGATTTAAAAAAAAAAAGCTCCAAAAGACTCCTAGCAACGAAGTATACCAGCGTAGGCTCCATATTTTCAAGTTAAAGCACAGAAAAAATCAGCTGCAGATGTGGGAGTTATGTTCGAAATTGTCTCACTGAATCGGGTTTCAAAAAACTTCGTCTTGACAGTGGTGTTTATCAAAAAGTTTGATTTCTTCAGTACTAATTGTCAGAACGAACTGATTAAGCCCATTATTTTTTGAAAAAATCTTTACCTTTGCTAAAAAACATAAAATAAAATTAATGCATTGACTTAGGACTGAGAAATTTGATTTTTGCGAAACCATTTATTTCTGCCTGTAAAATTTCTCTCAATTTTCCTCAATTTTTTGAAAAATGTCAATAACTTTTTCACTAATGATTTTTTCTCAACCAAATATGAATAAGACTAATGTTAGCATGTGTGCCAAATTTCAGTTAAATCCGTTTCAAAGTTTAGATCTTACAAATTTTTTTCCGCTCTCCCATGCAAACATAAAAACCTCCCAACTTTAGAAACATGTCAATCACTTTTTTTTAATTATTTATTCTTAACCAAATTTTGATCAAATATGTATTAGACTGATCTTAACATTATTTAAATTCGTTGAACAGTTCAGATTTAACTAGACTTTTTTCAGCTCTCCTATACAAACATTAAAACCTTCCAATTTTATGTCAATAACTTTTTTTCTAATTATTTGTTCTTAACCAAATTTTGACGAAATATGTATGAGACTAATTTCAACATGTGTATCAAATTTCATTTAAATCCGTTTAACAGTTTAAATATTACAAATTATGTAAAAACGTAAAACGTTGTTCCTAGCCTCATTTTCGAAGAAAAATGGTCCAATGATGCCACCACTCCACAATCTGCACCAAACTGCCACTCTCTGTGAATGCTCAGTCAATCGGACCTTGTAAACGAATAATCCGAGATCTTTGTGCAGAATTGTCCTCAGGCTAGTGCGTGAAATGTTGAGCTGTTAAGATCGATGGCGAGTTGATGTTCGTGAATTCGGTCTCACACTCTCGTCTACAGCAGCCACACTCTCGTCTGTGCGCACTGTACGACGCACGATGAGAACCATGAGTGTTGTGCACTAGCATACCAGTCTCACAAATCTTTTGCACAAATCATGAGACCTGGTTCTTCTAGCCATTTCTATTTCAAGGTCACGATGAGTGTAATTCCAGTCGTTTTCGCTACGGGCATTCATTTTTCCACGATAAACTTTGTTTAGCTAGATACCATAGGTCCGAAAAGAATTTGCTTATCAAGCATTATTTTGTTCTGGATAGAAAGACCAGAGACCTTTCTTCAAGTTTAGTTCTCCTCATTTCTTTTTGATGTGCTATTTCCATTTTAAATTTGCATCCAAAGTAATTACGTATAAGGAGCCGCTTTAAGGTTGTTCAAAATTGTGTTCTAGAAGCTGGGTAAGTTCAAAGAGCAGCGAGATGACATCTCCAGAATCTTCGAATCTTCTCGTAACCTCTCCATTCCATACTTCCCTCCAATCCCATCCTTTCGGTAGTACGGCCTACAGCTGTGAAAAGATTAATTCCCCTTGATGGTAAGACATTTATCTTTTTCCTACCCTACCCACTTCACTTGCCTTATTATTGAGCTGGATCTAAGGTCAGCCAATGTGCAATGATCAGCCTTGCTCAATTCAAAATACTTGCTTAGTCGTTAATGGAGTATATGTAGTATGTACGTGCGAATCTCTACCAAAATGGACCACTCTTTCTTCGCTAAATGCATCAATTTCGTTTCTTTTACGAGTAATTTGTAACGCAATTGATGCAACCAATCTCTTACTTTACCGACTATATGTTGCAATTTTAAAAGTTTGAGCACAGTGCGAGCGTTTAGGAAAGTTGGAGAGGATTTATATTTATAGGAGATACTGATGCACATTGGTTTTTAAAGCATTAATGTCGTAATGGGAGGGAAATATTGAGCCGGGTAAAGCTTTCCACATTCGTGAAGTACGGCTAAAAACAGAATCTCAGAATTTAACAGCACGTCCGAAATTAAATGTCAAGGGTAAACTGATGGTTATTCCCTGAAGCGCGAATATTATGGTTGAATTGTTTAGGGAGAAGAATGCTACTGGGTATTTCACTAGAACTTTTATTATAAAAATATTGGTAAAAAAATGAAAGATATCGGCATCAATTTTCGTAAGTTCCGAGTATTTTGTAGCACTGTACTCTAAAAAGTTTTTCCGAAAAGTAGGATTTCAGTATGTGGTAAAACTTTCTGGAAAGGTCACAATGCAGGTTTGTATTCAAGTTCCAAGTGCTTTTCAAAGGTTTGAGCAACCTTAGAATATAGCTGAACATATAGTCACATAGCTGAACGGATGTTTTTCCACAACGTCCCTAATTCGATGAGCTGGGTCTATCGTGGAATGTATATTTCTTAATCCATGTTTCGGTATAAGTCTTCTTTTAGTATGTTGCTAGGCCTTTTTCAGGAGTAGTTTCTCGAAACATTTTACCATGATTGGTATAAGCGATATAGGTTTGTGAGATATTTCTTTTATTGGTGGCATACCTTGCTTAGGCGATGACTTGTGTAATTTTCCATATCCAAGCTTAATGCATGCGTTAATTATGAATTGGCGTCTTTTGAAAGCTATTGAAAGCTTTATTGTCAAAACGTAAACAGTTACCGTATCCTGGTAATTTTTTTGTTAGATAACTTGTGTTGAGTTGACACATGCTTCTAACTTCTTCGAAAGTAACAATGTTAATTTCACATTCGTCGCTTCTATAAAAAATGCAAGTGATCTTTAGATGGGTTTGCTGATAATGGCTAAAAGACATTCGCAAGAAGAAAAAATCTACAAAGTGAACCGTTTTTGAATTCTTTGTTAGTTTTTTTTTTTAAATTAATTGAATAGTGCCTTATCGTCCGGGAATCTTGTAGTTTGCTATTTTCTTTGAGCTTTAATTTTCCAATATCAGCTCTTTTATTTCGGCAGAATATCTTACTTTAGTTTCACTACATTCCGAAGTAGCTGGACCACTTTTTTTTGCAGCCTGTTGCATATCAGCAATTTATTGTTCTACTTAATTCTCATCTTGTTCAATTTTATCGAACAAACAAATATATAAATATAATTTTTGTAATTAAAGAAACGAATTGACGTCTTTAAGAACCTTTGGAAATGTTTCAGTAAAAAAGGCATTTAAACAACAGTTGATTGTTAAATAAAATGCACGACTGGATCGCACGAACTTGCTCTTATGTAAAAGTACTTTGGAATTTAAGATACATTTTATAAATATAAAACATGGATTTAATGAGATAATAATGTTCAAATGCATAAAATTGCCGTCTGGTTTCCGGAAAAGTATGAATTTATGCAAATAAACTTTAAAAAATCGTTTTATTATTAAATAAAATTTTTATATAAGAAATTTCTCTAAAATTTTTCAAGAAAAAAATGTCGAATGCGAATTTAAAGTATTTAATAATATTGGTTTTAGGAAATAATTTCAAAAAATAATCGTTCATAGGTTTTGAAGATATTGATTTAAATTTTTTTTTTTTTAAACCCAATAAATATTTTGTCGAACATTTTTTTATACAATATTATTTAAAACTTAAGGGGACTCCTGCTAAAAATTTTGGGTTAAAATACTTAGAGCCGTTAATGAGAAAGTCGAAAATCAAAAAAACGGGTCTATGGCAGGTACCCCTAATAACATTTTGCCCCAAAATTTTTTTTGACCAAAATGTAGTCCATGTCCATAATATCACACTTAATTTTTTTTATCAAAATCGTTAGAGCCGTTTTCGAGATAAATAAGATTTTGCATTACGGGTGTATGGGGGGTACCCTTAGTTTTGGAGCTAAAAAAAAAATTTCAATTTCTCCTCTAGGGAATCACCGAAGACCCTTAACTACCGAGTTTGAAGAAAATACCTCCGGTAGTTTAGGCTGTAGTTCGAGGTACAGACATACAGACATACAGACAGACAGACGGAATTGTCGGACCCACTTTTTTCGTCTTCGCTATCATCGTAATGTCAACTTTGATCAAAATCTCGAGTTCGATTTTTTTTCCAAATGCAGAACTTGCCCTATAGTACCTATATCGCAAGTAAAAAGTGCATACTCATTTAAAGAGTTTGCTTGCTAAAGCCATCATATAATAAAACCGCAAACATGTTTTTTGTGGTACACTTTACGCGGCCCACAAAAACCTAAGGGGCATAAATTACATATTAAACGAAAGTATAGATGTGCACAATGCCAAAATTATTTAAATATACTACACAGAAATTGTTTAAAACAATAAATAAAAATTGCAAAAAAATGCCCGGACATCTGTTGCTGAATAGAGCAAACAGTTTTAGCACAGATAGTTATTGACTAGCGACATCTGTTGCTGAATAGAGCATACATTTACACTATACTGTCATACATTATATATACAATTTTCTTTGGTTTAAGTTTAGTAAAAGTTAGAACTAGGCTCGCACATTCAATTTTAGTTGCACAACTGTTTCGTTGCTTATAGAAAACAGATGAACTATTTGGTTGAATGTCCGCGCAGGTGCATATAATTATATGTTACACAAAATAGCGAACTCTTTTTGGGCAATCGTTTAGTTTGTTTCAAAACACAAACTTCTTAGTTGCTCGAACCAAGCAGTTGCGAAACTAAAAATTGAATGTGCGCGCCTGGCCTTAGTGTTTTCAAAAAGTGAAAAAGTGAAATTTAGAACCATTTCAACTTTTACTTTTTGTGTTTTTCGAGATGGAAGATAGAAATTTGAAATGAGTTGGAAAAAGAGAGCATGTAGTTCTAGCTTTATTCTATGCGTTACTGTTTTCAAATCTTCCCTGAAAATAAAATACCCCCCTGGTTTGACAAGAATGCGTTAATATTCTCAAATACGTTAACAAACAAACAAAATATCAAATTCGAATTAGAGCTGAGTAAATCGTTCATTTCAAATGATTAAATCGTTCAACAATCGATTACGAAAATGATCCGATCATTTCAACCAACCGATCTTTCGATCATTTTCATTTCACTGAAATGATTCAATACTGTTTCTATTCGATTTCGATAATAAGATTGACTTATGGCTTTGATAGTTCTCACAAAATATTCTATTATTGTAAGCCATAAATTGCCAAATAACATGGAATGATGCCTACTTTGTACATGGATTAAAAAGTGTCAAAAAAGTTTTCGGCTGACATTTTGTATGAAATACACTTTGTACGTCAAAGCTGAATTATCTATTTGTCAAGTCATAAACTGTCAAATTCCATCAAAGGATTGGCTAAGATTTCGATGGATTAAAAAACGTCTATAAAGATCCAAAAAAAAAGTATTTTATTTTTTGCTCCGGAAAAGAGCAATTTTAGGGCTTTCGGCTGACATTTTGTACGAAATACACTTTGTGCGTCATAACTGAATTCGTCCTCTATTCGTCAAGCCATAAACTGTCAAATTTCATCAAAGGATTGGCTAAGATTTCGATGGATTAAAAAACGTCTATAAATATCCAAAAAAAAAGGTATTTTATTTTTTGCTCCGGAAAAGAGCAATTTTAGAGCTTTCGGCTGACATTTTGTACGAAATACACTTTGTGTGTCATAACTGAATTCGTCCTCTATTCGTCAAGCCATAAACTGTCAAATTCCATCAAAGGAGGGCTACGATGTCGATGGATTAAGAAACGTCCAAAAATCCACATTAAACATACCGGATTCCGATACATCAAATAACATCAGTTCAACCCAACAATTGTTTTTGCGGCCTACAGCATCAACAACCAATCTGCAACGTGTTAAAAATCTGCAATGTGTCAGAAATGTGTATAGGTTTGAAATTTTGTTTACCATTAACTGCTTTCCTTTGGACTCCAGGATTGAGTGCTTAGTAGGTACTTCTCATTGCATTCAACAATTTAAAAAAAATCCTGAATTCTCTGTCTTTTTTTGAATGATAATGAATTAAATAAATAAATGGGCACTCGAATTTCGAGAGCTGGGTCGGCTAGTTTTAGTAAATTTCTAAGTTAAAAAGAATTGCGCAAAATTTTAAACAACCTATTATTAAGGGCTTAGCAATTTACTAGTTAGCAAATTTTTAAACTTTTAGTAATTTACTAGCTCTTCGAAAATTGTAAACTCTTTTTTTTTTTTCATTTTACTAACTAGTATATTACTAATTGCCTTTTATTAAAAACGGTGCAATTGAACACGTCCAAGCAATGACAGTTCGTGAATAAATCTGAGGAACGGACGTAATAATTTGACTTATCAAAAGTCAAAGTGACAACCTACAATTTATTTTGTAATTCGTTTATTTGTGGCATCTCATCAATTTATTTTTCTGTTTATGTGGTGCCCAGCCATAATAGGTCCCACAACCCTTGCAGGTCGCTTAATTTGTACATGTGTACAATTATTTTATTTACTTTTAAAAACAATTAGCTCACGAATCATAAAAAAAAATTTAACTCTTTCAAATAAAATTGGCAAGACATTTTTTTCGAGGAAAATAACAGAATTTATATGGATTTAGCAAATTACTAAAAGTTAAAATAACCAGTTTGTGATTTTAACTTTAGTAAAATGTTAAGAGATAGTAATATGTTAAAATCGTTTAAAATATTAAAATATTACTAAATCGTTTAAAATTTTACGCCATTAATACGCCACAAAAATGGCTAACTTAAGTACATCTGCATTTCTTGGTAAATTTATTTGAAAGAGTTAAATTATGTTCTTTATGATTTGTGAGCTAATTGCTTTTCAATGTTAATAAAATATTTTCGGAAAACGAAGATTTCAATATTATTGAAGAGTGAAGACTCAGCTATGTAGGTTGTCACTTTGACTTCTGAGATTCTGGAATTTAAAATAATTAGGTTTGTTTGCTTTGTTTTTTTTTCGAATTGTCATTGTTTTTACGTTGCCAGTTGTATCTTTTTAATTAAAAGGGAATTATCATTGGTTAGTTAAACAAAAAAAAAAAGGATTACAATTTTTAAAGAGCTAGTAAATTAGTAAATGTTTAGAAAATTGCTTACTTGTAACTTGTTAAGCCTTTAACAATTGGTTGTTTATAATTTTGGTATCGGTCTCCTATAACTAAGTCTCGTTTCTGTCATTTTCATTATTTTCTTTTTCGGTTTTTATATATACATATTGTATATATTTTGTTTAACGTAATTTTCAGTGAGTAATTTATTATAAAACAAACTTCTACTCATGCTGTTTGATTAGGAAAACAGCCAACCTTCACACAACTATTTGTTTCCAATAACTTATAATAACATAATACAATAGATATGCATACTTAGGTTGTCGGTAAGTAAAGTAAAAAAAAAATATAGTTCTTAGATTCATAAATCACATCAACTTCCTCAAAAAAAAATTCTCTAACCACACTGACCTCGAATTATGTCTGAGTAAATTGAATGAAATATATAATACTTGACAATAAACCTTCCCGCCAAAGTTTATTACAACGAAATATCTCCATCACAAATCAAGTAAACTGAGCTCTCCCGTATTCTCTTATTGAACTGTCAATTAATTCTCATAGACAACAGCTGTTGCTCCAGTTTGCGGTTCGGGAAAGTGTTGTACAACGACTTTGCAAATCTGCACAAAGAAGTGTGCGAAAATAATTTCCCTCGCTTAAGGAGTGATCTCACCTTTCAGAAATAGCTTCTCTCATTCAGAAAATAAGACACGAAGATTGATTGAAATCCAAAACCGACTTTTAAGTTTATGATTGCAGGAAATAATTCATTGCTCTTCTAGAAGAACAACTCTGGAGCAATGGAAAAGAAACCAACGGACCATATCCTGAAGACATGCGTGAGAACTACAACTGAATGTTTCTCACGAATGTCTATGCTCATCCACTGTGGATGGGCTGGTTGGCTGTTTGGGTGGGGCATAGGTTTCTTCAAATATCTTAATGCTTGCAATGGCTTCTTCGGTGGCGTTGCTGCAAAAAAATAACGAAAGTGGTTAGCAAATAATGATGGTAATTCTTGAAGAATTTCCATAAAACTAGAGGTTAATGAAATTGTTGAAGTCATGATTAGGGATTGGAGAATGTTACATCATGATGTGTATCCAGCAGTGAGTGGTTTGGGTGAAGATTTCTCGATGATGGTGGCAATGACATGGCTTAAGTGAATACCTGAGAAATTCATCTTTTTTGTTCTCCTCTTTCTGTATATAGCTTTGGAATGCAATTGTAAAATTGCAACAAACTAGTGAACTAAGAGATATGAAGGAAGATTAGCTTTGTTTTTAGTTTTGAAGTACTCGTACTATTAGATTTAAAAAAAAAATAGTTAACGAAAGTAAACTTTAAAGTTAGCGTCCTTATATCGTCGATGATTATTTTTGTTACAAGGTAATATGTGATATCTAGAGGATTCTAGAAAAGATAGATTCGCAACTTTTATTATATTGGTCTGTTTTACAAAAAGAGAAGTTAATGTTGACATTTACTTCTTGGTAATTATGTGGTATATTTTTATACAATTATTTGCGATCCCAAAGTTTCGCACCTCATTTGTCATTTCTAGAATTAAAAATAAAAATTGTATCTGGTCACAAAATGGTCCTTAAGAGCCTATTTGTTTCATTCATTGTTTTTAAAACCTCGAAGATCTACGATATTCATACTTAAGTGCGCAATCATGTTTGGATGTTGAGAGTCTAAATAAATATTGAGTTAAACAGGGAGCATTTTCAACACTGCGGTGATTTTTTTCTTTAACGCAGATGCAATATTATTTTGACATAACGAACGGCGCACGCGTCACTTGAGAGAACATCTAAAAGGGAGCTTTCATTCATAAATGTATCTATATACTGTTTCATTTAAATATGTATAGTGTAGCTAGTACACAATCAATAGGTTTTTGTATATCACACATATGTGTCTACAGTTGCGGTCAAAAAAAGGGCACCTCAGTGTAAGTTGTTATACCCACTATATCTTCAATGATTAATATGAATGTTGTATGGTTGTACGTTGGATATTATCTCAGCGATAGATAGATTTTTTTTCATTTAAATCAGTCAAAATAATTGCAGCGAACAGAGTTTTCGTGTTAATTGTGATAAAATTCCTTCAATTTTTGTTTTAGTAAATTTTGTACAGTTTAATTTATTCCTTACTAGATGACCCGGTAAACTTCGTATCACCTGCAAACATTTTTGAAAAATATGCTCAAAACTTAATACAAAATTTGTATCGACATTAAATGCAACACAGTTATACACTTAATCAATGTCAGGCGGTGCGTAAATATACAAAGATGATGGTTTTCCGACTCGCGAACACGCGACGTATAATAGCCTATGCGCGAAACAAGGAAACTCCAAGTTGATTCCGCAAACTTTCAACGACCGGCCTTACAAATCCGTTGGAATCATCGATATACACAGGACAAGACATCCTCTTCTTTGTAACGTATTTTTATTTTTCCTTGACGACCTTGGCCTCGATGACGTTATTCAGTCTCGTTCCATTGCACAGTCGAGGTTGATTAATGTTAACACAGCATAATCACAACTGATCCTACTTTTAATTGTAAATTGTAAGGTGGTAGTCCAGGTAAATCCAGGGAATTCAAAAACTCGGTGGGATGGTTGACTACGTCATCCTGTGTCAACTGATTTGTAAGAAAACAACTCTCCGGGAAGAAAATTCTGAATGGTTGCATTGAGATTATCGACATCTTTGTTTTTGGCCGCCAATATTGCTCGTTCACTCAGCCAATTATTGTTTCTGAACTGTTGTTCTATGTCCGTAAAAACACGCTAAATAAGTTAATCTTTTGAGTCGACGAAGTGACAAAAATCCGTGAGTAGTATAATTAATCCGGTCGAGGTTTCAACTAAGACCTTACCATTTACAATATCTAATAACTGCTTCGAAAATAATCACAGTTTGATCTTGTTGAAAAAACACTCGCTTGTTAGTTTTTAATTGGAGTTTCTATACATGCCGCCACAAATAAGATGATTTTAAGCATGCGTTTAATTTGTCAGCAACAGCTGATCGGGGAATAATTGGAAGAGTCTGACGAAAATTACCGGACAACAGAATCATGGCTCCATCAAAAATGTTTTCGTTGTCACGAAGATCTTTTAACGTTCTGTCCAGTGCCTCCAATGATCTCTTATAAGCCATCGTACACTCATACCAAACAATAAATTTGCATATCTGTAGAATCTTCGCCATTGCGCCGTTTTTTTAGATGTTGCAAACTGGTTCTTCGTTCATTTGCATGTTTAGTGGTAATTTCAATGCAGAATGTGCAGTTCGTCCACCTTCTAAGAATGTTGCAGCTATTCCAGATGACGCCAAAGGCTACTTTTTTTTGCGATCTGATCTTTGCTAACAGCAATGAAATTAGGAACATTTTTCCAATCCCCCGGGAGCATCAAGGAAGTAAATTCCACCAGATCCACTGTTCACAGCTTCCATCAAAGTGTCGCAAGCAATTTTTTGTTGTTCATACAATTGCGGAACATTTGATCGAACTTTTTCGACCAATACTTCAGTATTGTATTGTTGTTCTCTTTGCAACTCGTGGTTAAATGCATCGCGCATAGGACGATTGGGTGCTGTCATGCCCAAACACGACAATACTTTATTTACCATCAAAAAACACATATCTTCTGTCATAATCAGTGTCCCATTGTAAATTTCTGCACCAATTCGTAGTGTAAAGACATCAAATGTTTCAGTTAGGAACATTTTGTATTGGAAAATAAAATTGTGGTTTTTAGTATTTTTTTGTTACTTATTATTTATGTTTCTCACCGTTTAAACCTTCCCTGAATTTCTACAAATATTTCAAAATCAAAATTAGCAAAATCGGTCCAGCCATTCTCGAGTTTTAGCGGGACAAACGAACATCAATTGATTTTTATATACAGGGTGCCCCACAGTCACCGCCCCAAATGAAAACCCTGGATTTCTGAGGTCATTTTAAGTATCCAAGTTTTAACTCATTTGAATAAATTTTGTATATAAAACTTATTTTTTTTTTTAATTCACAGTTTGTTTATTTTTTGTTAATTACATTTAGTATTCTTTTTAAGGAAAAAATATGTTTTTAAGAAAATAAACTCGGCTTTAATAATAAGCGAAAAAAATTAATACTCATGAACGTGTTTTTTGAATAAAATGATATCAAAGTGGTTTGATGCAAAATTGCGGAGAAACGGTTGTCCGCAGAAAAAAAAGTTTTGGGACAAACTAAAACTGTAATAAATTCTTGATTGGTTTTAAGAAAAATCTTACGAATCGAACGTAGTTTGGCAAAGATAAAGCCAGTTAAGGGAAAAGAGAACGAAAGTCATAAAAATCGTTACAACTCGAAAACGGGACGAAAATGAGAAAATTACCTCTTAAGTTTTTCGACTTAAAATGACCACAGGAATCCATGGTTTTCATTTGGGGCGGTGACTGTGGGATACCCTGTATATAGAAGATAGATATAATTTAACTATATGTACTTCAACAATACATTGTACTCGTAAAAAGCGGAAAACCATTAGAAAATATGATTTCTAATGGTAAAACTTATTCGGAAATCCGACATATCCTCGGCTGTTCTAATTAAAAGATTCAAAATATTTGGAAAAAATTCCGAAACACGTGGGTGGAAGCTTACAATTTCCGATTCAAAATAGTTTTGTTGGTCTTTAGTCCACAAAAATTGACGTTTCGTCCTGGCGATCTCACATGGACTCATCAGTTGACTGTGAGGGCCTTGTCAATACGCAATTTTTGTTAAATTCAGTTTATTTTACATCGTGATACTTGCATCGAGGAGACTGAAGAGCTTTCAGTTCTAGGCATGTGCATCACAGATCATCTTTTGTGGAGTGATCACATATTTGACGTCGCCAAAAACGCGGCTAAGTGTTTAGGCTTTCTCCGCCGAAGCAAGAAGTTTTTTACCCTATCTGATCTGGTTCTTATATATATAAAGCCTTTATTCTTCCTAAGCTCGAGTACAATTCCCATATCTGGGCAGGTGCTTCAAAAACCCACTTGAGTCTCTTGGACAGAAATTAAAAGAGAAAAAAAAATCGGAGTTTAGGATCGATGTCATATTGAAAGATCCATCGCAATGGAATATATTTCTCAGCATGAGGAAGCTTGATATTTTTAAGAATCTCACTGTACATGAAACGATTCATTATAGCGTTAATCTTTGGTATTGATCCGACTCCTTGGCTGGAAAAACATCCCCACACAATAATATTCCCTCCATTATGCTTAACTGTGTCCGTTGTATAACCAAGACTTAAGCGTCTTTTGGTCTCCGTGCTGTACGAAATTTATCAGATAACTTTTAATTGAATTTGAGGTAATCTGAAAAGAGAACCATTTTCCATTTAGCAACATTACATTTCAAGTTTACTCTAGTGAACTCCAGTCTCGTACTCGTCTCGTATCGTCTCGTAAACTGAATCATCCTGTCTGAGATCTCTAAGTCTAGTACATTTTGTACTTATGACATATGTATATGTATGTACTGTATTGTATGGCAATCTATGTATTCCATCGAACTTCAGATTTTGATTAGACTTGCTATTACAATGATAGAGAAGATGAACAAAGCGGGTTTCGCAATTCTGTTTGTCTGTTCAACTACATCCTAAAGCATTTATAATTTGTTCCCCCACAGGTTCTTTTCTTTTATTTTAAGACCAAAAATAACAGTGCCTGTCCTTTCTCAAACTGATGGATTTAAATATAAATTGAACTTAAATCTGACGGCTGCACATCCACACTTATATTCGGTAGAACGAATATACTGAAGTTTTTGATTTTCTAGTTCTGAAATTCTTGAAAATCCGATCTCAAAAGTTGGGCTTTTGAGTTGATAACATTCTTGATTTGAAGCGTTTTGTAACAAATTCCTTTAATTTCGATATTCCTCCAGTTCGATTCAGCAGTTTTCTTCACAGCATATTTTTGTTAATTCCAGAATTTGATAATAAAATTAAATACAGGAAAATGTCTTTTGAATAAACAAATGTAAAGCGAACGTTTACCTTTAACTACTCGTATCTCGGTTCTGTTTGATTATGTTGCATATTCGACCAAAATGTCTTGACTTCTATTTTTTATTAGACCGAAAGAGGCTTAGCTATGGTTATTTTGCTAAATAAATTCTAAAATTTTATTTTGATATTAAATATAAATTATCTGTGATGTAATCAATTAAAACCCACATGTAACTATCTCAAGCTTCCCTCATAGAAACTCTACCATCACCAATCAACAGGAAATTCTACCCATGAATGAATGAATGAATAAATTGGGGTATAAAAACACTGCGACCTAAAGATCTATTGTGTCCCCCATCTAGAACTGGACAGTTCTTCCTCCAAATCTGCTCCTCTGAGGAATCGAAGTATTTGGAGTATTTTAAGGGATGATAATTCGCTCTCCTTTATGTGGTGCTTGCCCAGATACCTGTGCCTTTGATGCACGAGTGCATCACATTTCCCCAGTATGTGGTCAGGTGTCTCTTCGTGAGTGTTGCAGAATCTGCAAGTCGCATTGCTCACTAAGCCAAGGATGTTGAGGTGTCTTCTCAACCTACAGTGGCCTGTGAGAAGCCCCGTGATTTTCCTGAGGTTGTTCCTACTTAAGCTAATGCAGGTTAGAAAACGCTCTCGGTTGTAGTCCCCGAGTAAGAGTTTTGCCTGTCTTAGCTTAGGGAGTTCTTTCCAGATTCTACCCATATAAAGATTATTTATTTACTCTAACGTTCGAAAATATGGTCATATAAATTTATGTCTGTCTTGCTTAACAAATATTGTTCGGGACATAAAAATTCTATCTTCTCTTTATGTGAAATAAACGCTTGTCCAAATCACAGGCAATCAACGCCATTGTGTTGTCAAGATATGAAATGGGGATAAACTGTAGGTAATGCCGGGTTTGGGGTCATTATAGATTCGTTTCGCCCTTTTTCCTTATTTACTTACGATAATGGGGCACGTTTTGAATTCGTAAATAAAATTCGATCTCAAGATTTAAACCATATACCTCAAAAGTACTTATCTTGTCCAACAGCCTAATCCACTGAAAAGATTTTCGTCAAATTTGGATCTTAAAATTTTTAGCTAATACCCTAGAGGGAAACTTAAATTTTTTCTTAGAACGTCCTTAAAATCCCTAGTACCATATGGCGTAACAATTAGTGGGTTGGCCCAAGCTCTGGGATCGGTGCGCATCCACTGCCTCTTAAGAACAAAAACGTGTTTTTTAAAGACTACTGCCTCTTGCGAAAAAGTGACAAATCCTCCGCATAATTAGTTGCGAGTGTAAGTTCAAGTCATCTCTGCGCTATTGTGCCCTTAATTTTTTTTGTTTAACTGTCAGCGACCCGAACTGCTACAGCAAGGACGCGCGACCCAGTCTTGCCTTTTATTTAAACTATGTCCACATTCCTTTAAAGAAAATTAAAGGAAATCTATTGTGATCAGCTTGTTTTTTGGAACACAAAAGAATTAGGAGCTGTCAATGACTGTCGCTGATACTTCGTGAGTACTTGTTAGCCTATGTCAGTAACAGAAATCATTTTCATTCTACCATAATCGGATTATTTATTTTGCTTTTCTTACGTCATATAAAACGATTTTCAAGCTTCTAACCGCGTTTTGTATTCTTCTTTTTTTTGGGTCATTAGAGAAACCAATACGAACTTTGTCTGGGTTCGTGCTCCACATGAGCTTATAATTGCAGGAAGTCTAAAATTTCAATTGCTTTGCATTGTATTGAAGTTATGTCATGCTGATTCTCCTAAAAGTATTGTCTCTTCTCTGCTCGGTTGGGCATTAACTACTGTCAACCGCACAAAATGATGACAGCATCGAACAATGTGTCACTCAAGTGTTGGAAGAAGGTATTTTTGACGTTTGTTGCTTTGTTATGGTAAATACAATTATTATAATTATCGATTGGAATGCAATAGCGGTGTGAGATTGGAGTGTAATCAGCAGTGGAGTGTCTTTAATTTAATGCAGTTGGATTCATGATGGCTGTGACTTTTGTTTGCTTGTGAATTGCAATTCATGGGATTAAATGATCAACACAATACGACACACAGCTCAGGCGCATACAGGAAATTGTAATTGAAATTCTTTTAGTTGAACGTTGGGAATGCTTTTTTTTTTGTCTTTTTTTCTGTCTTCTATGCCTATTTGGCGTCAGGGACGGAACTGGTTTGACCAATATTTTTGGTAGTGTTGAATTAACACGCAAATTGCTGTAACGTAGAACGCATTGCTTTACCATTCGTGCCTTTAAAACAGGTACCAAGGCCAAGGGGCAGCTCTAAACATTGACACTGATCCACTGTGCGAAAAGGGGGAGCTGTTCACACAACAGTTTTGTGTATGCCTTTTGCAACCTGTTGGTTACTTTTTGCAACATTGTTTTCTACGACAGCGGATTTGAAAGTTCTCGGTTGTTTTGAGGTAAGATGGGTTTGGTAATTCATCATGAATAGATGCATGCCGGACCAACGTTTGCGAATTGTTCAATTTTATTTTGAAAGACATGGTTCAATTCGAGAAAAACATTGAGCATTACTTGCATGGTGCTCATAATCGTCCATCAGAGCGATTAATTCGAGGAACTATGGATCGTTTTCGCAATACATTTATCGATTTGCGATTTGATGACTTATAACATTACTTTCTATGTGGATATGTAAATTTACATGTCTACGCCGATAAACCAGAAATAATTAAGTACCTGGAAGCCAACATTCCACACGTTATTTTCAAAATATAGCCTGATTTACTATGAAGAGTGTGTGATAATTGGAACTCCAGAATACGCTTTGCACCCGCCAGCCGCGGCGGCCACGGTCCTGAAAGTTCTCCGCCTCTAAAAATAACACCCTTTATAATATATGTACATTACCTTAAAATAGTAAAACATTTTTTTAAGTGGTTTGACCTCAATAGTGGGAGTCGTTTAGCTGCGAAATAATATTTTTTGGGCAGTAACCACATATTTTTATTTTCCAAATTTTAAGTCTGGAATATCGGAATTTGAAATCGTTTTGATTAAAACTCAAAAAAGCTTACTTCAAAAAAAAAAAAGAAACGCTCTAAAAAAAATTTCTTTGTCACATATAATGGTAAATCCGCTGCTGGGAACATGCCACAAGCTATTAATTTATCATTGAAAGTCAATAGTGCTTGTGGTTTTCAAAAAATAATAATACAAAATGTTGACACAAAAATGGAGATTAAATAGCAAAATAAATGCAGCATAGATGTATACTATGTAAGTGACTATACGTATATGTTGGCCTTCGGATTGTTAAAAATCTACCAAGCCTTTAGAGGAAGTTATGATTTTATAATAATATTTTGAGATGACAAATATTTTTTAGGTTAGATATTTAAATAAAATGCACGACTGGGTCGCACGAACTTGCTCCTATGTAATAGACTAAGAATTTCAAAAATGAATGTTATTAGAGAAAAACTGTTCATAAGCATAAAAATTAATTTTTTAAACGACTAAATCAACTTCATTAGTAGTTGGAGGTAAAAATAGAATGCCATGTGATTCAAGCAAATATAGGTTCAAGCAAGAACAAAAATTATAAGTCTTTGTAGTAGTTTCTTAAAAAATAAGCTATAAATTAAATTTACAAAAAAAATATTGAGCCATTTTCGAGATATTGAATTTTCAAAAAAAAAAAAAAAACGATTTTTTCAAAATTCAAAAAATATTTTTCTTAAAGTTTTGAAAGGCAATGTTTTTTAAACTTTTTAGAAGCTTCTCTCTAAAAAAGTTCATTAAAATCCGTTCTGCTGATAATGAGAAATTCAAAATTTTAAAAAATTGTTCTATGGTAGGTACAGTTGTAATATCTTGTTTTCAAAATTTTTTTATTAAATTATAGATCTTAAAAATTAATCGAAAGCAAAAAAATTTAAGCAAAATTCTCGGAACCGTTTTCGAGCAAAATACGATTTTCGAAACCCATTTTGTACCATTTGTATGGAGGGTACCGTTTATTTTTAGGTAAAACAAATTTTTTTCATATATTTTTTTTTATAATTTATATTAAAAAAACTGTTATTTATCAAGTTTTGAAAAAAATCGAGCATGGGGTTTTCGAAATATTGAGTTTTCAAAAACACTGCTGGGGAGCCTTAACATAAAAAAATGATCAAAATCGGTGGTACCGTTTTTGAGAAAATCAAAAACAAAAAAAATGGTTCCAAGGGGGGTACCAAAAATAACCATTTTTTGGAAAGAATTTTTCAACCATTACCTAGGTTTAACTAAAAGAAATTTTATGAATTTTTTTTTAAAAATCTGTGGAACAGTTTTTGAGAATAAAAAAATATTTATAAAATTTCGAAAAAAAATCGTATGGCAGGTACCGTTATTTTTGGTCTTAAAAAATCAAATCAAAAAACATCCGGGGGAAAAAAATTAAAACCCATATCTACGAAGTTTAAAGAAAATCGGCCGAGCCGTTTAGCTGCAATCGAACGGACAGACAGACAGAATTGCGAGACCCACTTTTTTGCTCTTCGCTATCATCGTAATGTCAATTTTGATCAAAATCTCGAGTTCGATTTTTTTTACGAATGCATAACTTGCCTTATACTTAGTACCTATAAGTCGCAAGTAAAAAAATATGTAAGTTACCTTAGAACTTATGTATTGAAATCACTGGGGCGATAAGGTCCACCCCACAGCGGGTCTGGAAGCTATATTCTACCTAAAACCCCCAGATCTATTTATACAAGAATCGGCAGCCAATAGCGCACTTCGACTTAGCCAAACTGGTAGCTGGAGACATAGTGCCATAGGTCATGCGCAGATTCTACAGAAATACACGAGAAATAGGGTATGTAGAGACTACATAACACCCCACTTAGACTTTTGTGTAAATTGCTGTCGAAAAGAGCTAAGGGTTCTTGGTACACAGCAAAACATTAGGCTCTGTTAGGTTTCTGGTCACAGTGGTGTCCCAGGTAATGAAAGCGCTGACGAGCTGGCAAGAATAGGATCAACACTTGATCTTAAACAGGTGATCGAGAGCAAAGTTCTAGCTATAACAAACAAGAGATGGAACTCTATCGATTCCTGTCTTATAATCAGAAAACCATGGCTTAGTTTCAGCAAACAAAAGACCGACGTTAATATCTAACTGAGTAAAGTTTCTTTTTCTTCTCGTGAGCATCATCGCCGGTCACAACCAACTCGGTTACCACAAGAAAAATATGAAACTGTATGGACGACTTATGCAGAAGATGCAGTGACTAGGAGATACATGGGAACACTCCTCACTACCTGTGTCACTGCCTTACGCTGTATCATCTGAGAAACAGACACCTAGGGAGACACTTCTTCAGCGACTTGGAGGAGCTCTCTGACATTCCAAGCAAAATCATGTTAAAATTTGTTAACGATACCAAATGCCTTGAAAATTCCTAAGCTCTGAAAATCGCCTTAAACTACAGTAAGATAGTGTAGTACGAACGAAAACGACTTAACGATGCACGTGTTTCTTGTAGGAGCAGCACCAACGGAGAATGGGCACCTCGCTTGCCACGAACACGAGCATCAGTGAGTTGAGCGGGCCACCTCTCACTACGATTGGTAAAATCCTTTTTGGTAAAGAGACAGCCCCTTCGACTTAATCAGCAATACTGACCAAACAAACATGCACCAAACCAAACTCATCTACCAGACTTTGCAAGGAGCCACATGCAACAACAGCAGTTGATCGAAATATAAATTTAAGATGTGCTTAAAATTTGTGTGACTGCGGCAAAAATAAAGCAGAAAGCTAGTGTCCCAATAGTAATCAATAGTACTAATCATCTAAAACGAATGAAATTTTAAAAGAATCCATGTTATGTGCTTTTTGCTTTCCAGCCGATGTTATGCTCACCAGTTTTGCCGGGGTCGTCCTGAAGAAACTTCAGAGGAAAAGGTCTTAAACATTATTACAAAATCTTTGTTGAAAATAACTCTTATATCTATAACATATAGTATTCTGTTACTAGTATTTTAATTAACTCTGGAAATCTAATGATTCGCGGATATCAACTCATCTGGATTCTAGTTGTTCTGGTTCGTATCAGTTATACTGGTTGTTGATGATTCGGATTTTTGTTTATATTCTGGTACTTGGTTTCGGGTAACCTGGCTTCTGGTAATTCGGCTTTAAAATCAGGGGCCAAATTACCGCATCAGTTATCGAGTAATACGTGACTGAATTATGTGAGTTTGGCATTACTGCTAACGTCATCGAGCAATGGATTACTCTAATTTGACGTTTTCATTCGATCACTGATGAGGCTCGCTCACTCGGTCACTGAAGCGGTAATTTGGCCCCTGGTCCTATTATTCTGACGGCTTATGACGGGATCGGACGATACTAAGCCCCTGGTGGCGCTTAAAACAGCACTCAACAAGCAGACTAAAATGATCTGGTACATCATCAGGTACCAAAGCCGTTGCTGGCAATTTGGACATTTGACTTCGAACTAATGTCCCTTAACACTGGTGTGGGAAGCCTTAGTTAGAAATAGCTGGACAATATCTCCCGCCTAACTTGTTTTTCCACAAAACCCGTTACCATTGGTGGGGGGAAGCTCCGAGAAAGCAAGGAAAACTAAAGTGACCGAGTCGCCAACGCTTGTCTACGACCGGTGTTCAACTGATCAATAAAATCAATTTACTTTGTCGCCTGACTTTGCGTGTGATTGAAAGGGTGATCTTCGTTCATCCAACTAGGTCCTTATGTTTCATTTTCAGTAACGACTGAATGTGAACGATGTCCTAGATTTTCCTGTGACGTCATATGTCCATAATGCATGTGAATTGAATGTGGTGAAGCACAATTCTCAGTAGTAATACCAATGTAACATAGAGTGGAGTAGCATGGAACGCTTCGTTACAACCACCGCTTAAAAAAACAACGGAAAGTTACGCGAGAGAATTCTAACTCTAGATTCCATATGAGTTGGAAAAATAAATGGTGTAAAGTGTTTTTTTTTTAAGACAAGAAGAAGTTGGCCCTGGATTGTTTAATTATTAATCCAGGATTCAAGCAAAGAAGAACGTTTTTATACCATGACATATAGCCGATAGCCGAAAAGACGGTACTATGGTATGGGGGGCAGTAAGCTGATATGCAACTATTCAGCTTGAGTTACAAAACATCAAAAATAACATCAATAAATGATAAAAGAATTTTGAAAGACATTTTTTAACGTTTTTATAGCCATAAACTGATCTTTTTAGCAGGACAACGCCGCCGTCCACATGGCGCAGAATGTGGAATTGCTTCAATGGCCACTGTACTCACCCGACCGAAACCTTATTAAAAATGTTATTTTATATCAATAATTAATAATAATTCAATAAGTCCAATTAAAAATTCCCAAGTCTTCGGCTTGTCTAATTTATTTCAGTAGTAGATTTATAGAGTTTGTGAAATTAATATGAAATACAATTTTAAAATTTCACTTTTATGGATATCGATTAAAGTTAAGAAGTGAATTTCCGTGTTCGAATTTATCGATTTTCAGGTGATTTCAATTCGAGCAGTTCTTCTTAGTGTAACACTGTCAAAACAAGCCTAATATTTCTAAAATGTGAGTGGTTGATAAATCTTATCATATATTTTAGTTTTATCTCCTTAAAATAAAATTTATTTATGGTGAAAACACCAGTGCATGCTCGTACAGTTCGTACTGCAGAAAATATTGCTGCTGTTTGCGATAGTGTGGCTAAAGAGCCGTCCACCTCAACTCGTCGTCGTGCCCAATAATTGCACATCTCACGCTCGTCGTTGATGAACATTATGCATAAAGACTGTGATGTGCTTTTTGCTTTCCAGCCGAGGTTCTGCTCGTCGGTCTTGCCAGGGTCGTCCTGAAGAAAACACGAAACTCCAGATTTAAAGGTCTTCAAACCTTATTACAAAATCTTTTATTGGAAATAACTCTTAAATCTATAACATACAATAATCTGTTACTAATATTTCACTTAATTCGGGTAATGGAACGGTTCACGGGCATCAATCCTTCTGGTTTCTAGTCTAGCTGCTTTGCATCAGTTATACTGCTTGCTGATGCTCTGGATCTGGTACTTGATTACGGGTATTCTGGCTGCTGGTGATTCGGCTTCAAACGGGCCCTTTCATTCGGATGTCTGGTTCCTGCCGGGATCCTTAGATATAACGCCCCTGGTGGCACTAAACAGCAGGCTAAACGCTCTGGTAGATCAGCAGGTTCAAGGCCCCTGGTGGCACTAAACAGCAGGCTTAACGCTCTGGTAGATCAGCAGGTTCAAGGCCCCTGGTGGCACTAAACAGCAGGCTAAACGCTCTGGTAGATCAGCAGGTTCAAGGCCCCTGGTGGCACTAAACAGCAGGCTAAACGCTCTGGTAGATCAGCAGGTTCAAGGCCCCTGGTGGCACTAAACAGAAGGCTAAATGCTCTGGTAGATCAGCAGGTTCAAGGCCCCTGGTGGCACTAAACAGCAGACTAAACGCTCTGGTAGATCGGCAGGTTCAATGCCCCTGGTGGCACTAAACAGCAGGCTAAACGCTCTGGTAGATCAGCAGGTTCAAGGCCCCTGGTGGCACTAAACAGCAGGCTAAACGCTCTGGTAGATCAGCAGGTTCAAGGCCCCTGGTGGCACTAAACAGAAGGCTAAATGCTCTGGTAGATCAGCAGGTTCAAGGCCCCTGGTGGCACTAAACAGCAGGCTAAACGCTCTGGTAGATCAGCAGGTTCAAGGCCCCTGGTGGCACTAAACAGCAGGCTAAACGCTCTGGTAGATCAGCAGGTTCGAGGCCCCTGGTGGCACTAAACAGCAGGCTAAACGCTCTGGTAGATCAGCAGGTTCAAGGCCCCCGGTGGCACTAAACAGCAGGCTAAACGCTCTGGTAGATCGGCAGGTTCAAGGCCCCTGGTGGCACTAAACAGCAGGCTAAACGCTCTGGTAGATCTGCAGGTACCGAAGCCCCTGGTGGCAATTAGGACATTAAACTTCGAATTAAGACCCCTTACCGCTGGTGGGGGGAAGCTTTAATAAGAAATAGCTGGACAATCTCACCTACCTAACTTGTCTTCATACGAAACCCCTTACCACTGGTGGGGGGAAGCTCCGCAAAAAGCAAGGGAAGCTAAATGACCAACTCGTCTATACGGCTTGTCTACGACTGGACTTCGAAAGATTTATTCAATCAATTTACTATGTCGCCTGACTGTATGTATGAGCGAAGAGGTGGTTTTCGTTCACCCGAGTAGGTCGTCTTGATAGTTTTTCAGTAGAAACTGAATGTGAACTATGTAGGTGGTGAACGAAAAATATTATTGTTTGATTTTTGCGTGACGTCATAAGCCTATGGTGTGTGTGAATCTTATTCGGGCGAAGTATAATTCTTAGTATTAATTACGATTCTCGCTGTTTATGCAGAAGTATGTAGTATAGAGTAGAGCAGCATGGAACGCTTCGTTACAAGACTTGCATTTACACGCTTACAAGGTGCAATTGACTCAAGAACTAAAGCCTCTTGACCATTTCAAGCGTCGTAAATGGTCAGAATGGTGGCAAGAAATGGCAACAGTGGATGATCAATTTTCGAAGAAAGTCATCTTCAGTGGATTCGTCAATAAGCAGAATTGCCGCATTTGGGCGAATAATAATCCAAGAGTGATTGTCGGAAAACAAATGCACCCACAAAGAGCGACTGTTTGGTGCGGTTTATGGGCTGGCGGCATCATCGGGCCGTATTTTTTCCAAAATGAGGCCGATCAGGCAGTTACTGTGAATGGTGTTTGTTATCGTGAGATCTGAGATGATAACGAACTTTTTATGGCCCGAATAGGAAGATATGGATGCGGACGGTATATGGTTTCAACAGGACGGTGCCACTTGACACACAGCTAACGAAACAATGGCTCTTTTACGTGACAAATTCAATGGCCGTGTTATCTCACGTGGTGGCGATGTAGATTGGCCGCCAAGATCATGTGATTTGACACCGTTGGACTTCTTCCTTTGGGGTTATTTGAAAGAGAAGGTGTACGTCGATAAGCCAGCAACAATTCAAGAGCTAAAGGATGAGATAATTCGGCACATTAACGGCATAGAACCTCAATTATGCCTCAGCGTCATCGAAAATTTAGACCATCGGATGGAGGTGTGCCGCCGAGGTCGCGGCGGCCATTTGGCCGATATTTTATTCCGTAAATAATTGAACCATACCAATATTATCATAATAAAAAGAAATAACAGTAATTTCCTAAATAATTTGTGTTTTATTCAAAATCAACATCGGCCCTTAAAATTTAACAACCCTTTATATTTAAAATTGATTTTTATGACCTTATGTCCAGCTAAAGACAAACATCATTATTATGTAAAGAGTGATAAGCATAAAAATACTACGCAGACACCAATTTGGAGATAGTTTCGGGCATTGCTTCTGCTCTAGATAAGAGCTTCATAACTTGATCCTGGGCCACGGACATCTACAGCTCCTCCTGCCTACCGTGTTTTACTAAAAAGTTATATATGATTTGAAATAGTTATTTCTGCAAACGATAATCGAATTTATGTCCACTTACAGACAATTGCATTGTCCCTTTTGTGAAAAAATAATGTCAGACCATTTTGTGGTTTGGACATTCCGAGGTGTGTTGCGTTGGCACATCTTACGACGGAAGTAAACTAAACTTGTCCAAGAAATGTCATTTTGCGTTCGGAATTTTATATTGAAATTCTAATCCATCTAGGAGGAATTTTCGTTTCTTCAAAGACTTGTGTCAATATTGTGCTTCGGCACATACCAATATGAGCAACAGATCGTTGAAACTTCTCTTTTGCAAAGGAATGCAGTCAGTTTAGTTAAAATATGACACTTTTAAGATTTGGTCTATTTGCTTTCGGAAGTCTTGACACAACTTCATTAAAATTGACCAACCAAGTTTTGCCTTAGTACGAGTATAACAAAAGTTTCAATTAAAAAAAACATCGTTTAATATTAAATTAAAATCTCGCATCTGGTTATATACATAGACAACCTTAATCAATAAAATTTTGTATACAAACATGATTTAATTAATTTTAATTTAAACTTCAGACCAGTTTATTTTCAAATCGCATTCAAGATAATTCTATCAAGACTACTTGGTTTCATTTCTTAAGTGTTGAAGCAGATACAGGTTCATTTGTTTATGCTAATCAATATGTTGGATGGCATAAACTTCACGTTGCGACACATATTTTATCAATTGTGTGTGCTGCGGTTTTCATAAATTCCATTGTCTTTATCTAATTGAAATATAGCGTGAATAAAAAAAAATCGAATTTTTATCTTTTAAGCCTAATTTCTAGCAGGTTTTACATTGTTATTGATTCTGTCAAAATTAAGCTCCGAAAATTTTGTGAAGCCAACTTGTGAGGATTCGTGTTAGCTCAAAGTTAAATGTATGTTTTTTGTACCCAAGACAAATAAAGAAATAAAGAAAAAGAATATAAACAAATTCTCCATTTCGTTAATTTTAACTATACCACGAGTCGAATCGGTTTCCCAAAAACAGACTGTCATGACTTCTTTCGACCCAGCAGCTTCACATACCTGAACTATTATAGAACAAGTAAATACGTGCAATGTTTATGTTCGAGCTCAAGCACGCGACTCGTCGCTAATACAAAATCATGATCAGCCATTGAATGTTAATTGCTTTAAACACATTTAACCGCCTGCCATATAAAGCCAAACTTAATTCCTCAACATGAAGTCAAATATCAAAAGTGTGTTTATCGCCTTTAAAATAAGGAATAAATTAACACACCAATTACTTGGCCATACAAATACATACATAGCTTCCTCTTGTTCTCCCTTTTCCCAGAGTTCAGACGTAACGTTTGGTTGGTCAGACTGGGCTGCGTTTGTTTAGACCAAAAATAGCAAACTCCACTGAAAAAAAACCTCGATGAACTCTTCTTGATGTAGATTTTATTACGTGTTGTGATTTCAATTTGTAATTTTATTTTTTTCTCAATCTTCCATTTCAGATACAACAACTATCGTCAGCTCGAGTTCGAATGAAGAAAAAATCAAAAAGGAATTGGACAGTGATTACATTGAAAAGTAAGTTTTGAACATACAGTTTATTCAAAAATAGCAAGAAATACGCAAACGGTGTACAAGTATCTTTGAGATACTAAAACTATCTTTTACAAAGGTATCTTTGTGGTGGTATATGATCTGTTATAGAAAAGTAAAAGTATTTCATGAATATACTCGTACATACATATGTATGCGTCCATGCCCTCGGAATAGGTAGTCGTGCGACTATGAATGTATCTTTCGATCTAAACCAGTTTATTTATTTCTACAACTTTAATAATGGAGTAGTGCGAAACTGTTTTCGTGTGGCACAGCTGCAATTATTGAATTATACACGAGGTATTATTTTTTTCAATCTGCCATGGCCCGGGTTATACTTTAATTAAGTATTTGAATTAATCGTTATTCATATACCACATGGCTAAGTTAATTGTAAGAGGTCATGTAGATATGTAGGTATCTAATCGATAGGGGCAGTGTATAAGAGTAGATCAAATGCAGAACATATTTTTTTTTGCACCATTGCCTTTCCCTCAATTACAATTTTTTTTAATTGAACTTCTTTGTTGGTATTAGTTGTGTTTGTATATTTAAATAATATCTGGTTGGGCACGTTCTTTTAATTTATCTTTTTTTTTATTTTATAGATTTTCCAATAATACAATTAACATAAACTAGGATTGGTGGAACTTGATCTTGCTTTTTAGTTAGAATTCAGAGTATGTGACTTCCGATCTTGTGTGGGATTGGTTAAAGTAATTGACAGGTGGAAGTTTGAATAACAAGTATATTTATATAAACTATCAAGAGGGCTTTGTTAGTACCTACATCTGTAAAAAGTTTTAGTCATTCTTAGCGAGAAATATTTATGGTGTGAATGATATGTATGAGTTCTTAGTTCATCTGGGAGTTTTTCCGTCTGAATTTTTGACAGGACTATAAATTCATATCTTTTGGTAAAGTTGACTAGTTTATGTAAATACTAAAATTGTTATGGGATTTGGGGTAAATGTACTTCAATTTAACATTTTTCTTTTGATTTTATTTAATGGCTCTTACTTTTAAAGCGAAAAAATAATTATTTCTGCGCGGTCATTGGAACTTTAATAATATGTAGTTACATAAGTACATAAATACATATAGTTTAGGAAAAACATAGGTAGTTAAAAATTAATGTTGCAAAATGTAGCCCGAATGGAGTTTTCGTCGATAACTGCGCTAAAAGAAGACAGTTTTACTGTACTATAAGTTATGCATTCGTAAAAAAAATCGAACTCGATATTTTGATCAAAGTTGACATTACGATGATAGCGAAGATTAAAAAAGTGGGTCTCGCAATTCTGTCTGTCTGTCGGTCTGTCTGTCGGTTCGACTACATCCTAAACGACTCGGCCGATATTCTTTAAACTTGGTAGATATCATTTTTATTCCCCCCCCCCACACGTTTTTTCTTTTTTTTTTAAGACCAAAAATAACGGTACCTACCATACGATCTTTTTCGAAATTTTATAAATATTCTTTTTTCTCAAAAACTGTTGGACAGATTTAAAAAATAAAAATACAAACAAATTTTAGTTAGTTAAAACTAGACAACGGTTGAAATTTTTTTCTTACGAAATATGGTTATTGAGGGTACCTTTTTTTGTTTTCGATTTTCTCAAAAACGTTAAAACCGATTTTGATCATTTCTTTTTGCTAAAGCTCCCCAAAAACTTGAATAGAATTGTGTATTCAAATTTTCAATTTTTTTTTTTCAAAACTCAATATTTCAAAAACCCCATGCTAGATTTTTTTTTAAACTTGATAAAAAATAGTTTCTCAATATAATCTACAAGATGTGAGAAAAAAATTTATTTTACCTAAAAATTAAGGTACCCACCATACAAATGTCAAAAAATGGTTTTCAAAAATCGTATTTTGCTCGAAAACAGCGCCTAGAATTTTGATAAAAATTTTTCAATTAATTTTAATGATCTTTAATTTAATAAAAAAAATTAGAAGTTAAGATATTACAGCTTGTACCTACCATAGAACATTTTTTCCAATTTCGAATTATTCATTATTGACATAAAAAACATTGTATTTCAAAACTTAAAAAAAAATATTTTATGAATTAAAAAAAAAAAAACATTTTTTGTTTTGGGAAATTCGATATTTGAAAACCGGCTCAATATTTTTTTTTTGGATATTTAATTTTTATTCGAAGCATAATAAAAACTTAAGTTTGGCGTACCAAATTTTTTTCTTAAAAATGTTTTAAAAATTTTTTATATAAAAGCTTATATTTTTAAAAAAACACTACAACGACTTATAATTTTTGTTCTTACATAAATTCATGTTTACATAGCATTCTGTTTTTGTCCCTTACTAACAAAAGAATTTAAAAAATTATGTTTATCCTTATGAACAGTTTTCTCTAATAACATTCGTTTTTAAAATTCCTAGTCATTACATAGGAGCAAGTTTGTGCGACCCAGTAGTGCATTTATTTTTAAATATAATCATATACACATCGACTCAAACTAACTCTCGGGTCGTGTGCCTTCAATTGCTGGGTCAATTGGACCTTGTAAGCGAATAATCCGAGATATTTGTGCAGAGCTCTTCTAAGGCTAGTGCTTAAAATGTCGAGCTGCTGAGATCGATGGCGAGTTGATGTTCGTGAATTGAGACTCACTCTCGGGTACAGGAGCCACATTCTCGTCTCTGTGTACCGTACGACAACGGAAACCATGAGTGTTGCCCACTAGCATACCAGTCTCACGAACTTTGTGCACAAACATGCGTACAGCAGGTGCAGTGGGAATTCTGGACGAAGATCTCGTATTATTCGCTTTCAAGGTAAAACTGACTCAGCAATTGAAGGCGCATGACGATCCACTTGGGTGACGACGTTGTCCACATAGAGAACTGAATATAAGCAAGAGAATATTTAGAAAGTTACAAATTAAAAACGCCTGGCCTCGAAGGTTTATTGGTCAGTCCAGCCCTGGAAACACTTCCCAATACAATTCCAAGATTGTCTCTCTACAACGTAAACCAGCTACTTGGCCTAATTGCAACCAAATGAACCGATTCTTTCTTTTACTCATTATTACCACATAACCCCGTATATCGTATTCCAGCATGTTGCAGAAAATTACAAATCACCCCACACGTGCATACTTGCTATACTTAGCGAACAAAAAAAAAAAACAATCGCAATTGGAACATTTTATTCGTGCGAACAAAATAACCCCAATTTAACTTCGGGCTGATGGCGTGACTGTTGCTTTGCGTTCGCCCATTAATCGGTCAATTACTTGCCCCTCTTTGGTTTTACAAGAAACCACAAAAATACATTATCCCATTGCTTATTTAGTTGGTGTTTCTTCGTTAAATAGTGCGAATTGAAGTATCAACTTCTTATTTTAATTATTATAATTGCAAGAACAAGATCTTTTCGAGATCTTATATATTTGCAGACAAAAGGACATCTGTTTGAAAAAAGTAGTACTTAATTGTTCTTCAGAAGATAATGCATTCACCCATTGAAACAGGTGCAGCAACTGAGAGAAACTGCAAAGAAATTAACATTTATCAAACTAGTGACAGAAAACTCCCATTTCTGAACGAAAAGGAAATAGTGGTAAAATATATATGTTGCTCCTTAAAAATACAACGCAAGCTTGGGTCGAACATAAAATTCAATAGCTTATAAAGAACAAGAAGATTTAACATTCTTATTAAGTATTGCAAACTATTATCATTAATCTGGCAACATCGCAATTATATATTTTAATTATTAATGATCATTAACAATAATATGTAACCTACTCTCTAGTTTATAAGAATATGAAATAAATTTAGTCTTGTATTACCAATTGAACTGCACTCGTCTTTTTCTGTTCTTACAATACATAACATAATTGGCGACGAGATAAAATAAAAAAATCAAGTTTTGATTTCTTATAAAAAAAAAATCAAGTTTTGATTTCTTTTAAATAAAAAAAAATAGTTAATTTTAAATCGATTGAATATCTTAAAACAAAACAAATAAATATGAGCACCGAACCGAAAATAACTCCAAATATAATGACCACCGTATACCAAACCGCAAATTTGCCGGAATTTTCTCCATCAAGTGAAACGTGGTTTGTATGGAAAGAGAAATTGGATCTTCACTTTTGTGAAATAAATTGTGAACTTGAAAATACAAAAAAAGCTATTTTGTTAAAATCAATCGGTGCCGTTCCATACAATTTACTGCATAGTTTGTGTTCACCTGATTCACCAGTTTCCAAAACATTTAAAGAATTGTGTGACATTTTGGAAACCCACTACACACCTCCAACTATTATATATCGTGAACGTCGTAATTTCCATAATGCTAAAAATGGAGGGGAATCTGTATCTGAATGGTTTGCTAAAGTAAAAAAATTAGCAATTAATTGCAAGTTTGGACATCACTTAGATGCATTTATTTTGGACAAATTTATAATGGGTCTACCAGATAAAATTTTCGACAAAATTTGTGAGGAGGATGAAACACTCACAGTACAGACAGCCCTAAAAAAAGCATTAATAGCAGAAACAAAATTTTCAACAAAAGAAGAAACAATTAAAGAATGCAGCGTTAATATGATAAAAAAATATAGTAAAAACAACAGTAAATTCAGAAAAAGTTATAACAGTAACAACAGTAGCAACAGTAACTACAGTAACAACAGTAATCATAGCGGTCGAAAATCGTCATGCCAGCATTGCGGATGGCGAAATCATAGTTCCAGCACATGTAAATTCAAGAACAGCACATGCAATTATTGTAAAAAGATAGGACATTTGGCATCTATTTGTCGACTTAAATTAAAGGAAAGTGTAAATTATATATCTGATTCAGATAATATTGTAGTTAATGATGACAATGTAATTAAAGATCAACTTGAATATTCTGTTTTTAGTCTCTCCGCAGGTAATTCGTCTGACGTGTACTCGCTTTCGGTGGAATTGAATGGGACTTCTATGAACATGGTTTGTGATACGGGTGCTCCGTGTACATTGATATCAGCTTCAGTATACAGAAGTTTGCAAAACAAAAATAAGCTTAAATGCTGCAGCATACCGTATGTTAACTATAATGGTGATCGAATTAAATTGCTTGGTGAGTTTGACGCTACAATTAAGTACAGAGGTATCAATAAAAAGATAACAGTCGTGGTTTCTGATACCAATAATCCACCTTTGTTAGGACGCTCATTTTTAAGAAAATTCAATTTTGAATTAACACAAGTAAATGTAGTTAATGTTGATGAAAAATATTCAATTATTATTGAACAATTAAAAGACGAATTTAAAAGTGTTTTTGATGGAAATCTGGGTTCATACATTGGACCGAAGATTTCACTACCAATAAGTAATGAGGCAAAACCTATTTTTTTTAAACCACGTTCTATTCCATTTGCGTGGAAAGATAAAATTGAGAGCCAATTAAAAGACCTAATTAAAAAAGGGGTATTAGAGCCAGTAGATAGTGCTGATTGGGGAACACCACTAGTTCCTATACTTAAACCGAACGGTGAGTTACGAATTTGTGGAGATTACAAGGTGACGTTAAATAAATACTTAGTGGATATAAAGTATCCATTGCCACGAATCGATGAAATATTTGCATCCTTAGAAGGCGGTAAGCTTTTTACGAAACTCGATTTATCAAACGCGTATAATCAGCTCATTTTAAATGACGAATCACAACTTTTGTGTACGTGGAGTACTCACATTGGTACTTTAAAAATGAAACGATTACCTTTCGGTGTTAAGCCAGCTGCTGCAATCTTTCAAAAAACTATAGAAAATCTCTTATGTAATATTCCATTCGTCGTTGTTTATCAAGATGACATTACTGTCACAGGTAAAACTTTTCAAGATCATGTTCAAACATTAAGATTAGTTTTAAATAAACTTCAAAATGCGGGATTGAAATTAAACAAAAACAAATGTGCCTTCTTTCAATCAAAAATTCAGTTCCTTGGATTTTCAATTGATCAATTCGGATTATCTAAGACCAATGAAAGAATTTCAAATATTTTGAGAGCACCTATTCCTACCAATGTTTCTGAAGTAAGAGCATTCATTGGTATAATTAACCATTATTCGAAATTTATAGATAAATTTGCTGATAAAATGATTCCTTTATACCATTTATTAAAAAAGGGAGTATCATTTAACTGGTCTAAAGATTGTCAGGACACTTATGAGTTAATGAAAAAAGAGGTTACTTCTGACAAAGTTTTGGTGCATTTCAATTCAAAATTACCTATTATTTTAACGACCGATGCTTCTAATAATGCAGTTGCTGGTGTGCTTTCACACAAATATCCGGATAACTCTGTAAAACCTATTGCTTTTATTTCTAGGTCTCTTTCAAAAAGCGAAAAAAATTACAGTACGCTTGAAAAGGAAGGCCTAGCTATTATTTTTAGTGTAACTAAACTAAGACAATATCTTCTAGGCAATCACTTCATTTTACAAACCGACCACAAGCCTCTCATTACAATTTTCGGGGAAAACAAATGTCTTCCAATAATGGCAGCTGCACGAATCCAAAGATGGGCATTCATTTTATCAGGGTTCAATTACACGATTCTATATGTTAAAGGAAGTTCGAATGAAGCTGATAATTTATCACGCATTCCTCATTTAAATTCTTCGGATGATACCATCAATGAAGAAAATTATATTAATTTTATTGAGAAAGAAAATCCATTACGTCTAAGTTTTAAAGATATTGCAATTGAATCAAGACGAGATCCTATATTGTCAAAACTAAATCACGCAATTCAAAATGGTTCAGTTAAAAACTTAGAAGATTCAGAATTCAAATCATTTAAAAATAAAGCGTTAGAATTGACTGTTGAGCAAGATTGCATTATGTGGGGATTTCGAACTGTAATTCCTCAAAAATTACGAAATTTAATTTTGAGCGAATTACATATTTCACATCTTGGAATCGTGAAAACAAAAGCACTTGCTAGATCATATGTTTGGTGGCCAAATATAGATGGTGACATCGAAAATTTAATAAAAAATTGCAACCCATGTCAAGAATTACAAGCAAATCCAGAAAAAAGTTCTTTGATTTCTTGGCAACCAACATGTTCGGTTTGGAGTCGCATCCATATCGATTTTGCTGGTCCAATAAATGGCTTCCATTTTCTTATAGTAATTGATTCATTCACAAAATGGGTCGAGGTTTTTAAGACCAAAGAATTAACATCAACATTTGTTATACAAAAATTGAAAGAACTATTTTGTCGGTACGGTTTAGTTGATACATTAGTCAGTGACAATGGCCGCCAATTTACCTCTCAAGAATTCGAGTATTTTCTTAAAATGAATAACGTAAAACACATATTAACGCCACCAGGCCATCCAGCTACTAACGGTCAAGCTGAAATTTTTGTCAAGATACTAAAAAAATCAATATATGCTAACATTAAATCCGAAGAACAACCTGATATCGACACTATACTAAATCGTTTTTTATGTGACTATCGCAACACAAAACATTGCACAACAGAAGAAACACCGGCTAAATTATTTTTCGGTCGGAATTTGAAAACGCGATTTAGTTTATTAAAACCACCATTAATTAGAGAAAATATCTTAAAAAGTCAAAATAAAAGCAAACAATATTTTAAAGGAAATCGTCAAATAAGTTTTAACAAAGGTCAAAAGGTATATATTCGTGATTACAGAAATCCTAACAAACCAAGTTGGTCAGCAGCCACTATTAAAGATAAAATTGGTCCTCGTACGTACTGTTGTATCATCTCACACAATAATAGATTTATTAAAAGACATTTAGATCAAATTCGTGCTGAAAACAGCAACAATTTGCAGACTGCCAATGCTGAGGTAGATAACAATTCAATACCTAAAATTACCACAAATATAAATATCATTCCACCCGAGGAGAGTGCACCTCATGACATTTATCCTTCGCCTCATATTAAGAATAAAGATTCTATTGAATCTAGGCAACTAAGAGCAAGATGCGATAGTGGTAGAGCAATCTGTGAAAAGAAACGTTGCTTTTACGAAATAAAAAAATCATAATCCATGTAATTTGAACTTTTGTTAAATAAATAATAATAAATAATTGTATGTTAACAATTTGTATATTTTAACTTTGAATATTTTATAAATTCATGAACTCAATCTCAATTATTTTCAATTATATTCAAATTCTTAAATCAATTAAAAATAACTATTAAAAATGCATAAAATTTTAATAAAAAGCTCATGGAGAGCATATTAAGTATTGCAAACTATTATCATTAATCTGGCAACATCGCAATTATATATTTTAATTATTAATGATCATTAACAATAATATGTAACCTACTCTCTAGTTTATAAGAATATGAAATAAATTTAGTCTTGTATTACCAATTGAACTGCACTCGTCTTTTTCTGTTCTTACAATACATAACAATTCTTATTGCGGCTTATACTAGATTTTGATCAAAGTTGACATTATATAGCGACTTTTTGATATCGAAGACGAAAAAAATGGGTTTCGCAATTCTGTCTGTCTGTCTGTTCGACTACAGCCTAAACGACTTGGCAAATTTTTGTTAAACTTGGTTCCTAAATTTTCCCCCACGCCTTTTTTTATTTTTTGTAACCAAAAATAACGGTACCTGCCATACGTTTTTTTTTTTTTTTTTTTTTTTTTTTTTTTTTTTTTTTTTTTTTTTTTTTTTTTTTTTTTTTTTTTTTTGTGAAACTGTCCTACAGATTTAAAAAAAATCAAAAAATTTCATTTAAATATGTACAATGGTTTAAAAAAAATTAAATTGGAACCATTTTTCTTATTTTTTTGTTTTTGATTTTCTCAAAAACGGTACAACCGATTTTGATAAGTTTTTTGTATGTTAAAATTCTCCAAATTTTTTTTTTTTTTTTAAACTCAATATTTCGAAAATGCTATGCTCGATTTTCTTAAAACTTAATAAATATAAGTTTCTTAATATAATCTACAAGATGTAAGAAAAAAAAATATTTTACCTAAAAATACCGATGCCCACCATACAAATGTTAAAAAACGGTTTTCGAAAATCGTATTTTTTGTCGAAAATGGCTCCGAGAATTTTGATATTTTTTTTTCTTTTGTTTAATTTTTACGATCTCTAATTTAATAAAAAAAAATTGAAATTAAGATATTACTGACTGAATCTTACCACAATATAAATCGCGTTGTCTTTTACTAGACTTGAAAACCTTGGAAACAAGACGAGTTTATTTCTTGATATCTTTCGCCAGAGATATTGTCATTGGACATATTTGTTGCCCTTCTTTACATCTATTATTTAGAACGCATAACCCTTCACGCTCTCTAAGGCCAAGAGTTAACCACTTTTTTGATATTCCCCATCATTCTACAAATTATGGCTGTAATGAACCTGTCACAAGGTGCTGTAATTTTTTTAATAAATATGCAAATGTTATTGATCTTGAATGTTCTAAGGAAACTTTTAAATTCAAAATATTAAATATTATATCATTCGATTTTTAGATTAAGAAATTTTGTTTTACATTTTACATATACAATATTTACTTATTTATCAATATTTTATTTATGTTCATTGTTATTATGCTAAGTTCAAGTCTACGAAAGTTTATACTTATAGACAATAATAAATAAATAAAAAAAGAACCATTTTTTCGAATTTTGAATTTCTTTTTATCGGTATAACGGATTTTAATGCTTAAAACAATATTCTTAAAAGTTAAATTAACATAGATTTCAAAACTCATAAAAAAAGCATTTTCTTTTTGTTTTCGATACTTAGCTTAGAGTGCTTCACGAACAACCATCAGTAACCCCATTTCTCATGGGGTCTAAATTTTAATTTAAGCAACTTGTACTGAGCGGTAATTTCTAATAACCTTACTTTATTCAAAATGATGTAAAGATTTGTGCGACTGTTCGGTGAGGTATACCATCATTCAGAAGCTTTCGTTCTGCAAGACAATTCTTGAGGTTTTAATTTATCAGCGTCTCCATGAACTTGGAAAGAGTGGGAAGAAGATTCATCTTTTTTAGGTATAAGCTGGAAAAATGCTGTTTTCCATCCACTCGAAAAGAGACCTTAGGCCAGCAGAGTGGGACAGATGGAAAAGCTTACGCCATGATTTCGCCAGAAAAATGGGAGAGCTACCATCCGGAAAAGTGGATTTTTGTACATCGAGGTTTTTCAGTACTGCATGAATGCGGAAGTAGATTTGTCCCATAAAATCGTTTACGCTCCCAAGCTCAGGAGGAGTAATGGCTTTTTCTCGGATGGTCAAATTAAAACTTAACTACAAGCAAATTTAGTTTTTCTTGTGAGCTGACAAAAGGAATGTCATTGAAGACGAGCGTAGGAAATGGAGACGAAGTAGAAGGATATTGTTATGTTTTTTGACGTAGCTGTTGATCATAAAAAATTCCACGTGTAGAATGCTCAAGCTCATTGTGGCATTAGTTGTGTGTAACGCATTGCCCTCGTGGTGGATCCATAGGTCCTTCGCATCCATATCATCCAATTTTGTTGAACAAGAAATTAGTTATCATCCATCACTTATTTCCATAAAAACTAGCCTTTCTTATGCATGCTGGATCATTTAACTTAGGTACCAGTGTAACAGCAATCTCTTGTAGCTACCATATATGAGGCAATGAGTGCAATAGTGGCGTAACCCACTATGGGTCTCTTAATATATCTATTTTAATACAAAAATAGTTTTATGCAGCTATCCACACTCAAAACTAGATGGCTCTCAAAAATTTGTTATTACATTTTATAATTTGATCATAGTTTGAATGCAATAGTGGCGTAACCTTCATACTTCTCTTAGGAACTGTTTAGATTGTGACTGCTCTACGCGCTAGGCAGGGGCTGAGGCAAGATTCGGAAATGGCTAAAGTGTCTACCGATACTTTGGTAATAACTTTTGATCTCATGAAGACCCTTCCAACTCCAGCACTAATAACAGGGGTTGTATATTACAAAAGACAACTTTGGACCTTTTGCTTCGGCATAAATAATAAGGGTACTAAAAAGTTTACATGTATGTTTGGGATGAGTCCACAGCGTCAAGAGGGCAACGTAGGGCAGTCTAAAAAAATTATTATGTATTCTGCCCAATGTGGGGGCCAAAATAGAAATATAAAACTTTCACTGTTGTGAAAAATACAAAAACTGTTTAAAGAAAACCTGTTTCTTAAATCTCTCGTAGCTCTAAAGTGAATTTTATGGGTTACGCCACTATTGCGCTGACAGCCTCATATTGAGTTGCAGATAAAGCGGAACCGTATCAAAATCTGGCTTTTTAAAAAGTTCTTGACACAAAAATGTATACCCCGCCGTCTTAAATACTGAATATTTATCTCAAGTCTTTCCAAATCTTTCCCAGTTGTGTTGAAACCTCCTTGGTCGTTCTTTGACAAGTACTTCTCGGTCAGCCAACTCGTCTGCCTGTATGTGTGAGCGGGTTCTATTGCATCGCATGGTTAGCAATGCACTCGTTTCCTTTTCGAAGCGTGTGGCCCATCCAATGCCACTTACATATACATATATGTATGTATGTCTTTTCATTTTTACTGCGAAAAGTTAATATACTCGTACCTACGCTTACAAAGCTCCTAGTGTTTTAAGGCTGACTCTAAAAGCTCTAATTAAAAAAAATATACTTTTTCGATGGAACATATTTTCGACAAATTTAGGTGGCCCGTTAATTTGTGTATTTTAGCTTCATCGTTCATTTTATGTTATTAATATATTTCATTGCAATTTGCATATACTACCTTGTTTTTTTTAGACCATTACGTTTATTCTTAAGAAAAGAGATCGGTTAATTTTCTAATTTTATGTATGGTGTATTCTTTCCAATGCAGATCTGTGTATCTAAGTATTTATCTTTGTATCTAATATTTATAATGTTTGAATTGTTTGGTACTCCAAAAATTAAAGTTTTGTGTATACAATTTCGAATGTTGCAAGGCTGCTTTTTTTTTTAAATATCTACCTTAAAAGTATTAGAATACTATTTATAAATTTAAAGAAATCTTAAAATGGGAATTTACATACATAAATATTTAATAAAAACGAAAAACAATAAACACAGATAAAAACAGTGAACAAATGAAATGTTTGTGATTCACAAACTATTGATTTCTCATTTGAGTTCATTTGGGACACAGACTTGTTAATAAAAATGCAAATTCGTTTGATTTTATTTTGATATTCATTTCATTAAATTGTTGTTATAGTGTTTTAATTTTCGGCAAAACGCGAATATACTCGTAATACAAAAGTCAAATGTAAATATGAGTCTAGGTTTAATCTGTCTTTGAAGAAAGACTACCAGTTTTTTGTTGGAAAATTATATAATTATTCTTAATTAGACCGGAAAAGAACAAGTCTTCATCATTCATTTTTAATAGGCTTCGCCTGGCTTTTGACAGGTTTTGTTATGTGTGTTCAGTGACCCTGCTGAAACAGATTGCGAAACAGAAAAGAACGTTGCCAAACTTCTTATTATTAATGCTTGATTATAAAGGGTGGTCCAACGAAAACGCACGATGTCAATTGCAAATAAAACAAAATGTTTTTAGAGAATTATTTTTTATTATGATAGAGGGATTTATGTCAATTATGTGTGAAACAAAATATCGGCCAAATGCTCGCCATGGCTTCGGTGGCATACCTCTATCCGATGGTCCATATTTTCAATGCCATAATTGAGGTTCAATGTCGTTAATGTGCCGAATTATTTCATCCTTTTGCTCTTGAATTGTTCTTGACTTATTGACGCACACTTTTTCTTTTAAATATCCCCAAAGAAAGAAGTCGAACGGTGTGAATGTCAAATCACATGGTCGTGGGGGCCAATTAACATCGCCACGAAGTGAGATAACACGGCCATTGAATTTCTGGCGCAAAATTAGGTAAATGCCCTGCAGTTTGGAAGAAAGCATTTTTAATGCCAGTATTTAAAAAGGGAGATAAAGCCAATATTACCAACTATAGACCAATTTCCAAACTTTCTTGCATTCCGAAGTTGTTCGAACAAGTTGTATGTGACAGTTTGACATTTATATGTAAAACTATTATCTGCAACCAACAACATGGTTTTATGCAAAAACGTTCTACTGTTACTAATCTTGTTGTCTTTTTGAATAAATGTTTAAACTCTCTAGAAAGTTGTCAAGAAGTTGATTGTGTATACACTGACTTCTCGAAAGCTTTTGATCAACTGTCTCATGAGATTATCAAGTTTAAACTTCACTCATACGGATTTCCACCACCTTTCATCAAGTGGATATCGTCATATTTTGAAGATAGGTTATATCAAGTCAAATTCAGAAATTCATACTCAAGAGAGATTATTGCCAAATCAGGTGTTCCGCAGGGAAGCCATCTGGGACCACTACTCTTTACATTGGCTATTAATGATGCTCCTCTGTGTGTTCGCAACAGCGAAATTCTAATCTTTGCAGATGATATGAAGATTTACAAAAATATAGTATCTTCAAATGATCGGGCTTTACTGCAAGATGATATTAACCATTTTGCCTTGTGGTGTGAAAAGAACAGTCTGAACCTCAACCCGACAAAATGTCAAACTATGACTTTTTCTAAAAAACGTTCTCCTTACTCTCATGAATATGTTATCTCACGGCACATTTTAACTCGTGTTATGACTGTAAGGGACCTTGGAGTTCTTTTTACAACCAATTTAAATTTTTCTGCTCATATTAATAAAATCGTGAATAAGGCTAATTCAATGTTAGGGTTTATTAAGCGCTGGTCTAAGGAATTTGTTGATCCCAATGTCACCCGGGCTTTATACAACTCCTTGGTGCGTCCCCATCTTGAGTATGCATCGCAGGTTTGGACTCCTCTTTATGATATTCATATTGAGAGATTAGAATCTGTGCAAAGAAACTTTACTCGTTTTGCCTTGAAAGGACTTCAATGGAATGATCCTTCGTATGTCCTCTCTTATGACCAACGATTATCTATTCTTCAGATGCAAACTTTGGAACAAAGAAGAACAAACAATGATTTGGTATTTTTCCACCAATTAATAACAGGCGTCACAGATGCACCAGATCTTTTATGTTCGGTTTATTTTAATTATAGAGGAGGAGGTTATAATCTTCGAGGCCTCGATATGGTTAAGGTCCCAACACACAGGACCAACTATGGCATTCATGAGCCCTTGACACGTATGGGTAGACTTGTAAATTGGAATTCAAATATTTTTGATTTTAATATAAATAAATGTAAATTAAAAAACCTTCTCAAAACCAGTGGTCCACGCTCCTAAATGTTCTTTGTTTCATGTTATGTTATTGTTTTGTTCTTACGTAATATTATTTGTTTATTTTCATGTTTTCTTGTGTCAGTGTTAATTGTAATAGAGTTTGCCTACTAACAACTAACACTGCACTAAATGATGAGCCGGTGGTATAACACAGTTCTCTGTGTTGGCAAACCATTGGTTGAAAGACGGAGCTTGCTATAAGCTTTCTTTGACCTATTCTGATAGGTTAAAAAAAAAAAAAAAAAAAAATAGCCATTGTTTCGTTGGCTGTGTGGCACATATCGTCCAGGTCCATATCTTCAATATCTGGCCACATGAAGTCCGTTATCATCTCACGATAGCGAACACCATTCACGGTGACTGCTTGGCCGACCTCATTTTTTCGAAGAAGTACGGCCCGATAACGCCGCCAGCCCATAAACCGCACCAAACAGGTGCATGGGATTTTCAACAATCAATCGTGGATTCTCATTTGCCCAAATGCGGCAATTCTGCTTGTTAACGAATCCACTGAGGTGAAAGTGTGCCTCGTCGCTGAAGATGATTTTCTTTGTAAAGTCACCATTCACTTCTGTCTGTTCAACCAACCATTCGGCGTATTGACAACGCTTGAAATGGCCAGTAAGCTTCAGCTCTTGAGTCAATTGAACCTTGTAAGCGTATAAATTTAAATCTCTATTCTCTATATTGACGGCTCTTCTGCCACACTATCGTGAACAACAACAACAACAGCAGAACGAACTGGGCGAGCATGCACTGGTGTTTTCACATTTCCTGCAGACCCAGTTTGCTGAAATTTGCGCACAATTCTACCGATTGTGGATACATTTGGTCCATTATGCTGACCAAAAAAATCACGAAGTACACGAAATGCATTTTCATTTGAACGCCCATTTTCGTAAAAGTCTTCAACAATCTTAACGCGCTGATCAATTGAGTACCTCTCCATGGTTGAATTTGTCAAATACTGAAACAAAGAAATGTCAAAATCAGTTGGGCAAAAAACTTGACGTTAAGGTGTGACTCAAAATTAACATCGTGCATTATGGTTGGACCACCCTTTAGTAAGGTACATATATATTAAATTTAATTGAAAGTTACTAAGATATAAATTATTTGGAATAAGGACATTTATTGTCGAAATTTATATCGTTTACGGTATAGAGCTTGGAATTTTGTTTATATACAAATTTGACTGAATGAAATTTTGTTCATGTCATGTTGTCTGTCAAATCTGTTGTAAATTATTCAAATCACCATGGCTCAATAACACGATTGAACAGCACGTCCAACTGATAAAACTGTATTATCAAAAGGAGCTTTCGTTGCGCGTGTTGCGCCCATTTTACGGTAGACATGGTGGCCTTTCACAGTCGACTCTTCAAAGCTTGGTGCCCAGCAGAACGAGGCAGTCGAGGATCCCAATTTTGGCTCATCATTTAAACAATCATGGGAAGACACCAGGGTATCTTCAAAAGTTAGCATAGCTCTACAGAATGACGATTACCAATTTATTACGGCCCAAATTGAACCATATGGACCTAGCAGACATGTGGCAGGACGGGGCTACGTGCCACACAGCGGACGCCGCTACCGACACTTTGCATGTACGAGTACATCATGAGTGTGGTGAGTTTCTATGCTTTTAAAATTACAAATTTGTGTATTTTTATTGTATTGACATTAAGTTTTGGTAAATATACCAAGAATACCTACTACTTTGAGAAAAAGAAGTAGATTTGGGCTTATTTTTTGTAAAATTGAAGTAGAATAAAACAAGGATTTTTAAAACGAAGTAGATTTAAGTATATTGCTGATGGTGTGAAGTAGGAAGTAGATTTTAAAATATTTTGAAAAAAAAGAAGTAGATCTACTTTAATTGAAGTAAAGTGGTACCACTGCTTCTGAGCTGGGCTGATCTTCCAGGTTCTTAGTTGGTATATATTTCTTCGTCAGTGGGTACGTGTATAATACTGTGCAAATGCGGAGCACCTTTCTTTCGAAATGCTCTATCTTTTTCATTGATGTAGGTGAAATAGTAAGTCAGATGGGAAAGGCGTAGGTCAGAACGCGTCGGATAAGTTTTTTTTTGCATTTCGTCTCCTAAACAAGTACAGAGAATAGTTGGCTCTCTTCAACATCAAGTCTGCATGCTTTTTGAATGTGAGTTTGTTGGCAAAGTTTACTCCCAAGTACTTTGTTGATGATTTATGTTTGATTGTGATGTAATCAAACATGTTACAAATACTCGTCTTCGAATGACAGTCACTGATGTTGGCAGGCAGATGAGTTTGGTCTTTTCGCTGCATATCTTCAGTCCTAATTTGACATAGTAGGCGTGTTTTTTTTGCAAATCCATATAGAATTGTAGAAAAAAACGACATCGGGACTAAGCGCTTTACATGCAAATGCAACAACTACTTAAATCTATACAGAGTTAGCTAAGACCAGATAATTTTCGAGGGTTAATCTAAGACCCGATAAAAATGGTGATGCCAAAATAGTATTATCTATATGTTATCGATAAACAACATATTCATAAAGATTCATGATTGTCCCCATTATGTTTATGTGTATCACCTCATTATTCTTCGTTGAAAAATAAAGTGAACTTTTTTCAGTACTAAAACCACTACTTGCGTGTGAGTTGCTTATACACCAACTAATTATTTTTATTTAAAAGTGTTGTAAATGAAAATACAAATGAATGAAATGCAAATTATTTTTTCACCACCTCTTCGATGAAGAAATAAGAACATGAGAAAATGAGTTTCAGTTGCATATCCAATATATAAATTTCGAAATTTTAGAAGAGTAAACCTACCCATTTTCAATTATTAAAATGATACCTAGTCTCTTAGTACCAATTCACTTCACCTTTGCGAGAGATATCTTAACTGTCAAATAGTACGAGTATATGAATCTTCTGAAAATTTCGCTTGTGTGTGTGTTTTTATTTTAAAATTAAATTATGTTTAACTATAGTAATTTTAATGTTATTCTTTGAAAAAGAAAGTTTTTCTAATAAATTAATTCCTTATAAGTATACAAATTTCTTTAAAATTAAAAGAAATGTATTGCCAATTTTAAGGAATTAATAATATATATTTAAGAAAAACAAAATTTTTGCTTACAATAATATTTTAAAATCAAAGAAGCTCCGATGTAAAAATTTTGATCGAAATCGGTAAAGTTGGAAATGAGAAAATAGAAAATCAAAAAAAATGTTATATGACAGGTACCGTTTGTAACATTTTTGTTGACCAAAATGTAGACCGCATTGTTGGTATGGTCTAAACATTTTTTATAAAAATCCTTAGATATGGTATTTCATAATGGCTGTATGGCAGAAACCGAACTAAAAATAAAACAAACCATTTCAATTTCTTCTCTAGGCAGCAGGGTGAGGTAACGACCTGTAGACGTACGGAACCACAAATTTTTCTTGTTGTAATGTCAACTGATGAAAATCTCGAGTTCAATTTTGTCTAAAAGCAAGTAGAAAGTCATTTTAAAATCTACTTCGATTTTTCTCAATCTACTTCACTTTTTACTTCAAATATACTTCGACTTTTTTTCCGGAAGTGGAAACGCTGCTCAGAAGTACATCAACTCCTCCAGCATGAACTAGAGCCTAGTGACAGGTATCTATACGCTCCAGCCATCTCTGACGATCAATTTGAAGAAATCAAGCATAACGACGACGCACCATCCCAGAAATTCATACATTTTCTAGTGGACACAGTTCCCGCGTGGGGTATTTAAAAAAAAAACGTAAAATCATTGTCTCTTACCTTTTTCTATTAAATGTCATTTGAAGTACATACACAAAAATTGAAAGTTTTTTGGTTGAATTGTCAAAGTGTTTTGGAAAAAAAAGTTTGCTTTCATTCAACCCTTAAAATATTTGAGATTATTTTAAGTATTCAGCGTAAGAAACATAAAAAATTAACTTTTCCACTTGGTTGCGAATTCATTCTACGCAAAGCCGTCAAATCTGTGCACATGGTGCATAAAATTAAACGCCATCATTTCAACTCCTTCGGTTGAAAAGAACATTTTTTTTTTGAATTTGAAGTGTCTTGTCTTACCCGTTTGTACTGTGTGCTCATGTGCTGCTCAATTGCTCACGCCTCATAAACCATGTAAATCACATATACCGAGCGTATTGAAATTTCACGGTGAATTATCAAGTTTCTTGTTGTTATTGCAAATGACAATTGAACACGCGCGTTCACAATCGTGTACAGTAGAACAAAATATCTTCAAAGTACAAAAACATTTTGTTATGTATTTAAAAAAAAAAACTAAGTAATGGCGAATGTCAATCTTTTTTAAAATTTTATTAGGAAGTTTTAGGTAAAAAAAACTGCTCATAAGCTCAGAATCGTTGGTGCAATAACTAAGCAAATAATTGTAATCTGATACTAAAAAGATACATTTTGTATTCGATGATTTGAATAACATATTAGAGAAAGTTTGATGCTTAATTTGATTAATATTTTCAAAATCGTCCATTTAACCATTCAATTTCTACATCGTACAAATTAGATTAGTATTTTGCGCTATTATTTCTTAATTTTTGGAAACTCTGATGTTGATTTAAAAAATGTTGTTTACTTTTTACTTTTGGCAACTTAAATCCTGCCCCACTGTTTTGCGGTGGGTTGAAGACGGTTTTGCTCATAATCGACAAGAGCTTGTTGCATATGGAGTATTGCACTTAAGAACGATGTGTGGTATTGGCAGACAATAAGGAGGAACCCACGTCCATGTTCTCCGAGTGGTGTCTTAGAATTCCAAAAAGAAATATTTTGCTGTTGCTTTTTTTTTGTCATGTCGGTAATTAATGAAATTAATCTTACATGCGTTCCTAATTGAGAAAAATATGGTGCGCAGTTTATGTATATGTAACATAGTTACTATTTTGATGCGATTGACGCCTTGACAAGTGGAAGTTTGTGGGTGAACTGTAGTTAATCGGAATTTCGGGTCATTAATGTCAACCCACTGAATAAAGATAGATGTACCGCTTTGGCCTTAGATTACTATTGCTATTATTATTATTTTCCAGTAATTGAATTAACGGTTGGTTTTATTAAGGCATTCTTTTGGGAAAAATGTATGTAATTCTGTTGTCAGGGTTCGCGGAGCTCGAATAAATCACAATAATTTCTTAAAAAACTTGTTTAATATATCGGAACTAATTTGTGTTATAATATGTATGTTATGTATTCATTCAAATGTGAAGTATATTGAGTTTTTTTTTTAATATGAATTCAATTCTGAAGATAATTTCCGTTTGTGACTAGATTACTATTCGGACATGTTCTGAATTCTGATCAATGATTTGGTAATACGAGTAATAATACACTTTCACCACATTATTTGTACGATTTTTTTTCCGATTCCTGCTTTAAGAAAAATAAACATTTATTGCAAAATTGGCACCAGTTTGGCGATGCAAAATAATAAAGATTTAAAATTCTGTTTTTTTCACTGATGGAGGCCTGGCCCCGTTAAGGTAAAAATAAAATGCACGGCTGGATCGCACGAACTTGCTCCTATGTAATAGACTAAGAATTTCAAAAATGAATGTTACTAGAGAAAAACTATTCATAAGCATAAAATTAATTTTTTAAATGACTATAACAACTTCTTTAGTAGTTGGAGGTAAAAATAGGATGCCATGTGATTCAAGCAAATATAGGTTTATGCAAGAACAAAATTTATAAGTCTTTGCAGTGGTTTCTTAAAAAAATAAGCTTTTATATACAAAACTTTCAAAACATTTTTATAAGAAAATATTTTGGTACGCCAATTTAAGGTTTTTATTATTATTTATTATTATTATTATTTATATTATTATTATTTATATTATTATTTATATTATTATTATTTATATTATTATTATTTATATTATTATTTATAAAATTTTTTTTGAAAATTTGAATAGACAATAATATTGAAACTGCTGGGAAGCCTTAACTTAAAAAAATGATCAAAATCGGTCGTACCGTTTTTTCAGAAAATCAAAAACCAAAAAAATGGTTCCAGGGGGTACCAAAAATAGTATTTTCTTTGGATTTTTTTTTCAATTATTACCGAGATTTAACTAAATGAAATTTTTTTGATTTTTTTTTAAATCTGAAAAAAAATATTTATAAAATTTCGAAAAAAAACTCGTATGGCAGGTACCGTTATTTTTGGTCTTAAAAAAACAAAGAAAAAACATCCGGGGGGGGGGTGTTGAAATAAAACCCATATCTACCAAGTTTGAAGAAAATCGGGCGAGCTGTTTAGCTGTGTAGTGGAACAGACAGACAGACAGACAGACATACAGAATTGCGAGATCCCCTTTTTTGTCTTCGCTATAATCGTAATATCAACTTTGATCAAAATCTCGAGTTCGATTTTTTACGAATGCATAACTTGCCTTATAGTACCTATAAGTCGCAAGTAAAAATGTCTTAAGATAAAAAAATATAATTTAAAAACAACGACAACACTTACATAAATAAATAAATTTTATAACAATAACTGACCGACTGACACAATCTGACTGAATGGAATACAATGCAAGTCTACGGTACATTCTGTGTAATGCAATGATAAATGGTTTTCTGTACAGTTCATTGATTCATTAGCCTTAAAACATAAAATCTTGATTCTAAATTTTAAGATTTATCGTTGTTCTTCAGTATTTCTGTTTTTTATTTTAAGTATTTTTTTAAAAGTTCCTCCCGGTTAAGCCGGGGATATAGACCACCTTCTAATAGTGATAAATGCTTGCATCTTACCATCATACAAGACTCCGTTAAGCCGCCAAAGTTACCTTATTCCTACCCAAGTCTCATCAGTAGACCATTATTTTCAAAGGAATTTGGTAATATTTCACCTGCAGTTATGAAAATACAATCATCGTTACAGAATAAGGGCTATAATATTTTTTGTAAGGATGGTCTTGTTTTGTCGGTTTCGGTCTCGTTAGATCCAGCTATAAAATAACCCAAAGAAACGTCCCCTTTTTTTATAAATCACACGAGCTCAAGGGTTTATTGAGACCCTTATAATGTTAAACATAAACATAACCCAAACTACAATCCGAATATACAAAAATTCATTGCGTGGATTCCAGAGGACTTTTTTTGTTCACTTATAATATTATTTTCCCGCAGGACACATTGAAGAATAATCAATACATTTTGCGTAAATGACATCAAGGGTCCAAGGGTTGTCAAATACTGGGCAAACACACCTTTTTTTGTAAATGTCAGAGCGGTATATGATATTAGTATGATAGTAAAAAGATAATATACATATTTGGTTTTAATATACATACATACATATAATTTAAACTTTAATAAAATAATAGAGAAAGTATGCTTCGTTTGATTAAAATTCAAAAACTAATTATTTTTATCTAATATGATACCGAAATAGTTTTAACTTCATACTAATTTAACGAAAAATTTGCGCCAATATTTGCCATACGCGCATTTTCTCAAATCCTTAAATCTCTAAAATCTGTCAAATCGCGTACATAACATACATATTTCCAATTGTTTCACCATGTTTGGGTGGTGTCAAGCTTTTTACTTAGAATGCTTAGTCAAATTAAAAAATTGCTTGCTAATTCATTCTAATAACAAACCTCTCTAAACATCATATTAAAAAAATATATGAGAACCCTCAAGTTTCAAATAGAAAGAAACACATTGCAAAAATCCATTGGAATACCCTTTATATATTATGATTTACCTTTGTAGCAATTTGAGTGAAAAATTTTGTTTCACAAACAAATCACTATAGTGAAATGTAATTGAATCCCAATTTGATGCTGCTGGCAATCAACACCCATCCTCATTGCTATCGACAAGCACATTCATTTCATTTCGTCTACAAAGACAAATGATTGTTTCGAGTCAAATTGACACACAACAATTGACATTTTAAGACATTTGAGCAAGTGATACACTCAAAGTTGAAACGTGACTTCCGATGAAATACAGAACTGAAGAGAAATGGGCTTGTTGCTCTAATTCATTAACAATGTTATGAATGTTTTTCACGTAATCCCCGACAAATTTGGATACAAGTTGCACAACCGAAATTGCAGAAATCTTCTTTCAAGTTTCGTAAGTGCAAAAACAAAGGCATTTCTGACTGGATTGTGAGTTTTCTACGAAAAAGCGAGAATAATTGAACCGCTGAGAAGAAAAAGGAAAACATTCCACAAAAATGGGAAATTGAAGTAATGATGCAAAAGCGTAGCTATTTTTATAGCGCACATTATAAGCCTAAAACCGAAAAAATTCCATGTAAACCTACTTTTTAAATGCGATTATTAAATATCATTGAGTGGAAAAAGGAAGAGATTCCAGGAATATTTTCCTTTCCTTTTTGGGGTAAAATTTTATTAACGGTACCTGTCATAGAACCGTTTTTTGATTTTTTGCCTTTCTCATCAACGGCTTTAACGATTCTAACCAAAAATTTTCAGGAGGAGGCCCCTTAAGTTTAAAATAATATTGTATATAAAAATATTCGAAAAAATTTGTTTGGAATTTAAAAAAAAAATTCCAAGTTTTTTTTTGAAAAACCAATATCTTTAAAACGTGTGAACGATTATTTTTTGAAACTATTTCTAAAATCTATACCACTAAATACTTAAAATTTGGCATCCCAAATTTTGTTGTCGAAAAATTTTAAGGAAATTTGTTATATAACAAATTACTTTAATATTAAAAGGATTAATCAGACTGCAATTCCAAACATTTGAACATTTTTATCTCATTAAATCCGTGTTTTATATTTATAAAATGAATTTAAATTCCAAAGTACTTTAACATAAAAGCAAGTTCGTGCCATCCAGTCGTTCATTTTATTTCAGTTTATTTTTATTCCCCTGAATTATTATTAAAATATTGTTTTAGTTATGTTTTTAACCCATTATTTATATTATTTGAATAAAAACCTTAATTTAAAATAATTTATTTGATTTTATTTTTCAATTAGTGGAAAAAGGAAAACATTCCACTCACTTTAACAGGAATTATTAAGCCAGAGCTTAAAGTTTTTAATTTCAATTGTTTGGTATGTTACTCTTCTTTACTAGCTTTACATTTGTCCTTCAAAATGTTTTGAAGAATAACTTTCAGTTTCAGAAATAAACAGTTTTTTTTTCGATTTCCCAAAAACTATGATTAGTGGAATGTTTTCCTTTTTCTTCTCAGTGGTTCAATTATTGTGAACGGATATGCACGTAATTCCAAGAATTCTACGGTATCTCGTGTAAGCTATTGTATTGCTTCTTGTTTTTGAAGTTTTCATCTTTGAGATGAAGGTACAAATCTCGCTGTGAAAGTCTTCTATGAAAGTAGGTAGTAGAATTGTTTATAATGAATTAGGTTTTAAATTGTCCGTTTGGAAAAACGTGTGGCCATTTATATCCTATTTGTAAAAAATAACTGTCAATGCTGATTTTGTTGTTACTATTTCATTTGCATTTAAGATGGGAGTGTGTAAAGGCAATCAAATTATTGGTAGATGACGGTTAGTGTAGATTTTTTGAAGTTAATGACAGTGACAAATTCATTATAAATTTGTTAAATTGTTGTGTTTAGTTACCCAGGACCTGCGGAATACAGTAGACCAAAGATTTATTGAAAATGACGATTGCTTCACTAGGCTCTATTCTGGTATGCGCTCTTTCCAAAATACTGTTGTCGCTTTCACTTTCATCACTGGTGAAAACCTCGTTCGTTTCGGTTGCGTTCGGAAGATCTTCAGTTCATTCATGGATATCAGCAAATGAAAAACTAACCTGTCAGCACTAACGAGCAATCATTTACGGGGATTCACCGTTTTATTAAAACGTTTCGACTAACCGACAAATGCAGAAAAGAAAACAACTTTTTCTATGTTAAATGCAATTTAAATTTATTCACGTCATAGGGCTTTCTTACAGTGTTCAAGCACTTCAAGCTAGCCCTAAACGACGAACTTGTTCGTGCTCGCTGTTTTCCTCGTGTAGGGTTTGGTTCGCGAGCCGCTCGCTGTTGACGAAAAATTTCGATTTTGTCGTGTTTGTTGGCTTCGAGGTTCGCCGTGTAGGGCCATGTTCGTGAGCAAACCCTTTTGTGCTGTGAACGTCGCACAGTGGTCTGAGAGCGGAAAAAAGTCTTTGGGAAAAGTCATATCTAGCCTTTTTAGCTTTATGTTTAAGTACTCTTAGTGAAGACCTCCGATTTAATTATTTGAACCATTTTTTAACCATTGAGGATTAATGTAAGCTGACATTGATACAATTTTCACGCTTAATAGTTAAATTTGTTGAGTTGAAAAGCGCCACAAACATTTGTTGTAAAATTGGGTTGAAAAAATCAAAAGATTTAATAACTTCAATAAACTTTCAATTATGTATTAAACAATTTTAACCAGCTTTTATTCTACTGCTATTTTTTAAGAAATGGTAGCCATTTGCTTACCACTTAAATTTGTTTTAACAGATATCTAAATATGATTGTAAAACTTTTTTTTTACTTTTGCCGGAATAATTTTCAAATACTAGAGATTATTTTTGAACTTCAAGTAAAATCTAAATACCGTTATCTTCAAGAGACATTATAAATCTACTAAAATTAAAATAAAATTCACTGAACTTTTGCTTATTATTTTTAAAAAAGCAGGCTATTCATTGTAGTATCAACTTTGAAAGCTTGACTAACTTGTACTGATTGGTAGATAATAAAACAAAAACCCTTTTCATATTAAATATATGTACATTAAAGTTTAAAGAACCAAACACTTTTTTCCGTTGCTTCACTTAAGTAAGATGACTTTTTTATCATCGCACTTATAGTATGGAGCGGCCCCACTGTGCGTCGCTGTTAATTTTGATAGTCCGGGAGGCCGTTTTTCATCGACTATTGAAGTGGATACAAATTGCAAAAACTTACAAATACCTAACCACACTTTAAGTATTGCTCAGCCTAGAATGCCCATCAGGAAGCTTTCTTTTAATGACTTATTGTGACTTAAAAATCCCTAAACGATACCCTTCCTATTTACCTCACCTCCTTAATTTATGAGTAATTTCAATTTAAAGTAGAAATTGTCCCACTGAACGGCCTTTAGATACCAAATTTTACACAATTGATAATAATTGAAACATAATTTCGCTCATCACTCTAAATTTGAGAGTTTTTTCAAGCCCCGCGAAGAACTATGATACGAACATACATAAAATTTAATATCTATATGTACTTGTAATTTGAATCTTAGTTATATAGAATCTACAGTATAATTTAATTGTCTTCTTTTTTTTGTTAATGAATGAAATAAAATTAAATATGTAATTGAAAATATTTAATTTAACAGATTTCTAAGCTAAAATAAATGAAAATCAATTTAAAAATAAATCGTTCATACTTCAAGACTCCATAAAATAAAAAAAAAACATCTTCACGATAGTGAATTCAGTTCCTAGCAAGAAATCGCAATTCATATGTTGGATTCAGTTTCGAGGTTCACTTCTTTCAAAAACCATTAAAAAAAGATATAAAAATTGAATATAACTCCCCAATATCAATTCAATTCATATCCAAAATGTAGTTATCTGATGGCTTCTTTGCTGTCTTACCTCGTGTCCAGAATAAAATCCAAGTGAAAAAGTTATTGTCTCCTTCTCCATGCCTCTGAGTGGCTTAAACACCGGTTACATTATGCAAAACTAATTCCTATTACCACTTATGGCTAAAACCGTCCAGAGGCTCACATAAACCGTCAACCCATAGAAGGCCTCTTCTTGGGTTGGTGGTAGATGACCAGGCGGTTTAAGCTGTCCGCGCACGATTCAGGGCGTCGTCGTCGGTCGTCTACTCAGTACTCACATAGTAATTCCCGGTGCTGGGAGAAGTGAAGTCTTGCATGCGATATGAGTCACCTGGGCTGGGTTAGAGATCGTTGTATACCCTTGCAGCCACAATCCCCGGCGTGGTCTTTTGTGTAAAAACACAGCCATTTATATGAAAATGTATTACAGATTTATCTGCACGAGTTTTTAAATCTGAAAGTTGTAAATAATTGTTTCGTCGTTGTCGTGGCCATATTGCCTTCATGGAAGCATTTCAAACGGTTTTTGTTTTATTTCCTTGCAACAATATTGTGAATTAAATTGATGTTTGTCAGCTGATTTGTTTGTAATTTTTTAAAGTTATCAGAATGTTGTTTAATGTAAATTAAAAATAAAGATGGAGGGATGTATTGCTGATTGTGATGAGATCAATATTATTGTATTAGACTTCTTATTTATCTTCACCATTTAAAATTTGGGAAAATTAAAATACACAATGAATTTAACTGTTAAACTGATGCCAGAGAGAGAGAGAGAGAGAGAGAGAGAGAGAGAGAGATAAAGAAAGAGACTTTAGAGAAAGAGACGAGTAGGTAAAGAAATAGAGAAAGAAAAAGAGACGAGAAACACTGCTATTTCTCGTTATAAAATCTTTCCCCAGTTCACATCAAAATAAAAATATTACTGAACATTAGAGATATTAATTTTCTAAAAAAATGTTGATGATGGCTATGGTGAGTTGAGTTCGAAAAGATATACATAGGTTGATATCCAGTTCTCTTTAAGACAAGGTAGAACTTTATTTATTGTCAGAAATAGTAACGCTATAATGATTTAGGAAATGGAATAAAAGACTCAAATTAAGTTCGTTTACCTTGGTTAATTTTGGAAAAATGCCCTGTCTTCCCATAACATAAGGTAAATAATCTTGTTATCATGAAGTTGATAATACAGGGTGTCCCTTAATTCGTGCATAATATTTTAGGGCGTGGTTCTTAGGTATATTCTAAGAAAAAAAACGTTCTACAGTAAGGGCCAATCTTCAATTTTTATATCATATATCGGGGATTTAAGAAAGAGGCCTATTTTGGCGCAGGGTACACCCATGTTAACGGTAATTGCGCTGTAAGTACTAATGATAGAAACTTAACTCAGGCCTTTATTTTTAAAACAAATACGCCTTTGTAATTTCGTTTAAACAAATATGAGATATCCTGCCCGTGCTAATTTTTTGACCTATTTTAAACCTATTTTTACTTGCGATATAGGTACTATAGGGCAAGTTCTGCATTTGGAAAAAAAATCGAACTCGAGATTTTGATCAAAGTTGACATTACGATGATAGCGAAGGCGAAAAAAGTGGGTCCGGCAATTCCGTCTGTGTGTCTGTATATCTGTATGTCTGTACCTCGAACTACAGCCTAAACTACCGGAGGTATTTTCTTCAAACTCGGTAGTTAAGGGTCTTCGGTGAATCCCTAGAGGAGAAATTGAATTTTTTTTTTTAGCTCCAAAACTAACGGTACCTCCCATACACCCGTAATGCAAAATCTTATTTATCTCGAAAACGGCTCTAACGATTTTGATAAAAAAAAAATCAAGTGTGATATTATGGACATGGGCTACATTTTGGTCAAAAAAAATTTTGGGGCAAAATGTTATTAGGGGTACCTGCCATAGACCCGTTTTTTTTTATTTTCGACTTTCTCATTAACGGCTCTAAGGATTTTAACCCAACATTTTCAGCAGGAGTCAACAATTTTTTTTTTAAATCAATATCTTCAAAACCTATGAACGATTATTATTTTTTGAAATTATTTCCTAAAATCAATATTATTTAATACTTAAAATTCGCATCCAACATTTTTTCTTGAAAAATTGTAGAGAAATTTCTTATGTATATATATAAAAAATTTATTTAATAATAAAACGATTTTTTAAAGTCTATTTGCAAAAATTCATACTTTTCCGGAAACCAGACGGCAATTTTATGCATTTGAACATTTTTATTTTTTATTTTTTTTTTTTTAATGAACGTAACTAGAAGATAAGTTTGCGGAAAAAACCCATAGATTTTATGATACTTTTGAAAAACTGAGACATGTAAAATAAATTTTTTTTTGTTTTGGCAGTAAGTTGACGGTTGAAAATAAGAGTGGTTTTCCAAGATTTTTTCAATATTTTTTTAAATAGCATCATCATCATCGGCTCGACAACCGGGTTCCGGTCCTGGCCTCTTTCAACAAGTCTCTCCACCTATCCCGGTCTCTAGCCGACGCCATCCAGTTGCGCACCCCAAGGCTTCGGGCGTCCTGGTCTACGCCATCTCTCCAGCGCATAGCGGTTTTTAAATGTGCTCATTTATTTGAGTATCTACCTGTAACCGTCAATACCTTTCCCGATTCCTTAAAAGTTCTCAAAAGAGAGGGGTGGCCGTGGCGCGATGGATGTGTGCTCGCCTGTGAACCTCATGATCACAGCTTCGATCCCTGCCGTCGTCTATGTCGTTTTAATTCCATTAAAAAAAAACCTTCTAAATTGTCATCAATGGGTTGCTGGTTTACTCATTACATGTTGTTCAGGCATAACACTAACAACATGTAATTGAGTTAAATTAGTATGCCCAACAAGGATGAACACGAATAAAATAATGTGAATTATAAGCGACATAGAAATAAGACACGGCATTCTCCGCTTTAGTTCAGCCGCCATCCCTGGAGATAAAAATATCTGAGACAACCACCTTAAGTCTCAGAACATCGTGCCACACATCTTTCCTATCCTTCTTTCTCTTCCTTAACTTCACGCCCGCGCTGTGTTCAAACATTTAAAGGGTAATCATAATCCCTTGAGCGCGTGTACTACATTATAAAAAAAAAAGTAAGGTTTGGGCTATGAAGGCCTCTTTGGAAAATCTACCTAACAAAAATGCTATAAAAGATTAGAATACAAAATTAATTCATCAGTTTAATTTTTAACGCCAAGGCAACAGTTGCCTAGAAACGCTGTTTGGAATGTCTACAATTACAAACCAAGAATACACTGATTAATTTTTTAGTTTATGGGCTGTGCAATGGAACTTTAACTAGACTGCGAAAAAGATACCAGAAACTATCCAAACCAACGACTTCCTAGTTTATGAGTATTTGGACATTTCGAATTCTTCGAGAAACGGGAGCAGTTTCAAATACCCGAGTTAACGCGGATAGGCGTAATTGGAAACAAATTAATCGCCCCTTCGAACTTCCTCAGGCTGATTTCAAAAAACTATCTGAAGTTTTTGGGAAATGATTTACCAGAACATTCCACTTATACAACTATCTTCAAAATATTTCCCACAGGGTGGCGCTCCAGCCCACTATGGTCGTGAGGTTAAGAAGTGGTTAGATTAGATTAGAATAGTTCGGTAATCGTTGGTTTGGAAGAAATGGACCGTTTCAATAGCCTGCAAGATCTCCTGACCATACAATATTAGATTTTTTTGTAGAGGGAAGAATGAAAGAACTTTTTAATTCAACCGAAATAGCAAATTCAGTTGAATTAGAAGACTGAATTCTCGAAGCGTCATATCGAAAGTGAAGCAGCTGCTATCATCAATAAACATTCGCAGTGAAATCCAAAAACGGGCTCTAGCCTGCATAGAAAATCAAGGAGGACACTTTGAACATATGTTATAACTGGTTTAGTACAAACGTAAAATAAAAAATATCTAAACCCACACAAAATCATTTTTATTCATAGATCCTTTGGAGCTTAAAGCAGAAAAACACTTTTTTTTTTTGTAATTTTACATGTCTCAGGTTTTCCCAAGTATCATATAAATAATGTAAAATGAGTTTTTCCGCAAACTTGTCGTTGAGTTTTATTTTTATTATTTTATTTTCATTCAAAAAAAAATTATAAAACGTTATGTTTATTACACATTTTCTGGAGAAAATTGAGCCTAAAGTCAAAAAATTACCATGGGCAGGAAAAACGGAACATGCTTGAAACTGGACATCTCAAGACCGAGATAAGATATCAAATTTATTTAAAAGCAATTACAAAGCCTGGTATTTATTCTAAAAATCCGAAAACCTGTGCGGCTTTGAAGTCTCGACTTGAAATTCATTGGTCTTTTCCAGGAATTGCTTCAATCGGTATATTTGGTGCTACCAGGCCGGAAGCCACACTGGTACTTGCCGACTAAATTATTACAGAACGGCTTAAAACGTTAACATAGCAGTTTATATAGGATCTTTATTTACTTGGTGGTCAAGTCATTGGGCATGCTTGCTTCCACAAATATATTGTTGTTGATTTGATGCATGTACAGCACACTTCCAAAACATCACCTCCGTATTTCAAGAGCTCTGCAGATAAGACGTCAGATACTGGGGCCTTGCTGTTCTTAAGCTTATTTGTAGCTACGCCTACCTCTTCTTTACTACCTTGGGGAACTTGTTCTTCATTCATTGGAAGCGGGTTTTCTTCTTGCCTTATTCAACTGTTTACATTATGCCCATTTAAAAGCAGCATAAAATGCAGCGAAACATTAAGGAAAAGAAACATATTTGAAAGCTGAAAGCAAAAGTAAGTGTATTAATCTTAGTCCGCTGCCAATGTGAATCCACAAAGCTATTCATATGTTTTCCTCATTCCCAATGGTGAAATTTGTTAAATTCACTTCGATTAATCAATTCTTCGATGAAGCTGTATGATTGCAATATCATAAAATAATTGTTATATTTTTTTAACTCAATTCAGAAAAATCTAGGTTATTTTCGATTTCAAAATATTCGTTCATTAAAGCTACGAATAATCTAAAAGATTATATTTATTTTGGTCACGAATATAAAAATAACTAAGAATACATTCAATTAATCAGAAATATATGAGGTTTAACAAATCTCTCCATTCGACTGTCAAAAACTGCCACCTGGTGAAGATACTTTCTTAAAGCATGGCAATTAATTGTCATCCATCCTTAGAATTGTATATACATATGTAAAACGAAATTAATTTAAATTAAACTCTTATTTCGGAATTTTTTTAAAAATAAACTTACCTGGAGTAAACCTATGAAGACGAGAAGAAAAAATGTTCCATCTGCTCCCAAAACTTATGTTTGTACAAAAATTATTCCTAGCATTCCACTTAATCACACCGGAGACAACTTCAAAAACGGATTTGTGCCAGTGATACTCAGTAGCTTCATAAATAAAAAAGAAAACTGAAAAAAGGAAACCATCACTTAATAGGCATCCTCTCCTCGAAGCACTATTAAGCGGCGCGACGCATGTCACTTTGTTAAATAAATCATCATATATTTTCGAGATTTCATAATCCAGCAGTGTATTTCCCAGACGATGCATTTTTTTTAAAACATGTAGTAATAGTAAAGTGCGCGATTGCGTCGCACGTACTTGATGTAATTTCTAATAAAGTGATAATAATTTTTAAATAATGATATTACTCAACAAAGCGAAGAGTGGGTCCTTCATACTTCCTCTTGATACTCAAGTGACTTATTCATTATCTTTATAAGCTTTTCATTGATTCAGACTTTGAAACTATACATTTCACGTGAAACACAGAAAAACATTTTTGTATGTATACGCTGCTTTTCATTTTACATGCAAACATCGAAAATTCTTCGACTGATGAGTTAGCAGATATAAAAAAAATAACTTTTACATCTGTTCTTTATAGAGAAACATTTATTTGCTTAGTTTATAAAATCTCTTGAACCAATATTTCGTTGATCTTTTATTTAATTAATACATTAAATATTTAACAAAATAAAAATTAAGGAATGCAATTGTTGGACTAACAGTTGCTTCGGACTTAAATGTTTCACTTTAAAGCTCCTTTCAGATGATCATTTCAGTTTCAGTTTCAGTTGAGCTATCAGTTAAGCTTTCAGTTAAACTGATGTCTAAATGCAAAAATTGAAGCGTTTAACTGAAACTGAAACTGATGAAATTCCCATAAGTTTTCAGTTCAGTTATCAGTGAAACTGATGTGTAAATACTTTTCAGTTCAGTTGTCAGTTCAGTCTTCATTCGAGTTTCTGTTTTTTCAATATGTCGAAACAGAATTATAATTTGGTCGATTTCATTGAAATTTATCGTGCGTGTCCATGTTTGTGGAAGAAAAATGTCCCTTTTTATCAATATTTTATCAATTCATTTATCAATATCAATAATTTATCAATTCAGTTAAAAGAGAAGCAGCATACAAGCTCAACTGAATACTGGACTGACGTCTAAATACACTGGCTTTTTCAACTGAACTGACAACTGAAAGAATTACTGAGAAAAAGGGCTTAAACCTTCCTAGTTTCTTGGATGAAATGTCTAGTCTGAATGATTTGTCGAGTTTTATTTTGTCATGAACCCATAACTTTCCCTTTATAGTAGTTATCACAAGTAAAACCATACATGCATACACACATACTTGACATGTGTATGGACGTGCACTGATGACGAGAAGGTTTTCTTATGCTAAACTAAATCATATCAAAATTCATATGTAAGGTACCACAGATATGTGGCTTGGGATTTGCTTGGTTCATGCTGAACGAACAATCACATTTTACACACTACACATTAATGAAATTCATTATTTGTATCTTTGAAGTGAATTCTAGAATCTGATTGTCTGCCGGAAAACTTTATTTCCAGGCATCATCATCATCGCAAGCATCTCAGAAATTCGAGGGTCAATTGTGGGAGTTCAATAAAGTGCACTAAGGCTCATTGGGAGAATAACACCGGAAATGCTAACAAATATCCGTCCATTATAGATTAAAGTGAAGTTAAATAGAAAATATGGGTCAGCGGAACTACTTACTTCGTATTTGTCTCGCATCTGTTAGGTTATTAATAGTCGTCATCTTGATGGTCTTCAATATATTTAAATAAAATAAATCTTCTCATCCGGTTATAGATTTCGGAAAGTGTGAGCGGATTCGTTGAGGTGGTGATTTATTTGTCGTGGTCGAATATTCCATTTCGGGGCAGTGCTGATATTTCAAACTTTTTTTTTTTGACAATTTAAATGATACTTTATGGACATTTCATTAGCAAAATCAGATTATAGAAATTGTGTAATGTCGCCGCTATTACCTAATTAATAAGTGGTAAAATAATTGTGTAGATGAATATTGCCACTTTCGGACACTTACATAAGTTTCAAGTCAGCTTTCTTGAAAGCTGTTACTTAAACTTTAACTTAAACTTTCGTTTGAATGCGTTCTTTCATTTAATGTAAATAAAAGAGATTAACACGAAATCCTTTCTTCAAGCTCACATTTTACTAATGTCTTTTTTTTTTGTTCATTTGAATCATTGATTTCGTAGTTGACATTGAAACAATTGCTTGGTAAATTAAATATCAATAATAAACATTCAACCATCCAACATAAACATCCCTCCAGGCAAGCGCCTGTATAACATTATGATATTGCAGGAGTGAAATATTTAATTTTAAAGATTAGGCCATTTGTTTGTAGGGCTCCATTATTTATGATACGAAAAATTATTTTCGGAAGCCCAAAATATATAAAGAAAACATACATTTTATTTTGGTTTAATTTGTTTTAAAAATTCTTTTAAGAAGTTTAAATAGTGGGTTTATGTCCGAATGGCCCTGCGCCTGATCAACAAGCATCATCAACAACCTGGATCTTTGGTCAGTTGCCTGCAGTTTTTACCGTTAAGTAAATTTAGATTTTCTTTCCAAAATAAGTGTGGATTCAAAGGTATTGCCAGCCAAAACCTTGATATTTCTCCAATCTTCTTCAAAAAATCGTACCAACCATTAGATTTATAATTTTTTAGCGCACTCCTCGTACAAAAAATTACCATTAGAATTTTCCTCTGGAAATAGACATTAAATCCGGATTGAATGCCCGTACTATTTGTTGTTTTATCTCCCCCTCCACTCACCCTTTATATAGGAAGACAAAACAGCCTGAAAGTTACACGGGGGGAATCTATATATCAATACGTTCCACATTAACCAACTAATCTATGTTGGCCGCTTCTATTCCTATAAATAAAACATGACGTTGTCGCTGTCTTTTAAAGTTCTGTTCTAATAATTCAAGAATAATATCTAATATCATTTTTGAAACTTAAAATGTCGTTGAGGCCTTACCCGTGGTAAGGTGGTGGTTCATATCGTCATTATGAGATAAGATTTTCGCTTCGGCCGATTTTCTTCAAACTTGGTAGATATATGTAGTTTTTAATTCCCCCCCCCCACACGTTTTTTTTTTTTTTTTTTTTAAGACCAAAAATAACGGTACCTGCAATACGATTTTTCGAATTTTTTTGGTACTCCCCTTCGAACCATTTTATTTGTTTTTGATTTTCTCAAAAATGGTAAATACTATACCGATTTTGATATTTTTTTTTATGTTAAGGCTCCCCAGCAGTTCCAATATTATTGTGTATTCAAATTTTCCAAAAAAATGTCAAAAAGAAACGTTGCATTTCAAAACGTAGAGAAAACATTTTTTTTTTGAATTTAAAAAAAAAAATCTATATTCTTTTGAAAATTCAATATCAAAACCGGCTCAATATTTTTTTTTTTTGTAAATTTAAATTTTATTTGAATAATAAACTTTAAAATTGGCGTACCGATTTTTTTTCTTAAAAGTATTTTAAAAGTTTTGTGTATAAAAGCTTATTTTTTTTTTGTAAAAAATCACTACAAGGGCTTATAATTTTTGTTCTTGCATAAATTCATATTTGCATAGCATTCTGTTTCTATCTCTTACTACCAAAAGAGTTTAAAAATAAAATTTATCGTTCTGAACAGTTTTCTCTAATAACATTCATTTAAAAATTCATAGTCTATTACATATGTAGGAGCAATTTCGTGCGACCCAATCGTGCATTTTATTTATAAATATAAATGTCACTAATTTTATTTTGATTAAATTAATGAATTATCTATAATTGTTATAATATTGTATTCAAAATAAAAATAAAATAATCTAATCTAACAAATTGGTAGGTACAACGTTTGTAAAATATACTCGAATTAATATCACTTTTAAGGTTTTCGCGGTTGTTTACAACAGACATTTTAAACTTTTCGGATTAGCCGCGTTATAAATATTTAATATTTAGCGAGTTCAATACAGTACTCACCCCGAACGTTTCGCTGCGAATTGCATCGAGCGTGGTGTACGGTGAAAAAAATCCATACATATTATGATACTTGGGAAAATCTAAAACAGGTAAAATTAAAAAAAAATGATTTTTTGCCCTGAGGTATAAAGGGTTTGAATAAAGCAATATTTTGTGTAGTTTAAAGTAATTTTTTATTTTATGTACACACAAATACAGTCATAATAATTGCTCAAAGTGCCCTCCTGCGTTTTGAATGCATGTTAGAGCCCGTTTTTGGATTTAATTTTGAGTGTTTATTCTCGATAACTCTTGCCTTACTTTTAGTGATCCTTCCGATGAGTAAATGATTTCTTTCATTCGTCTTCTTACAAAAAAATCCAGTACAGTGAGATCGGGAGATCGTGCAGGCCAGTGAATTGGTCCATTTCCAACTATCCTTCGATAACCGTATTCTTCATCCAGCCAATCTTTAACTTCACGACCATATTGGGATGAAGCTAGTTGAAGCAGTGGAACTTCCTCCAATAGGTCTGGTAGATTTTTTGTAAAAACTCCCGATAATTTATTTTCAATTACACCTGCCCACATATTAACACTGAAACTAATCCAGTTTCTCGAAGCCTTCGAAAGGTATTTCCAAAAACATTTCGAGAAGAAAGTCGTCTGTTAGGATAAAGTTCCTGGTATATTCGTTGTGCTTTTCTTGAACTTCTAATGCACAACCCATAAACGTCTGCGTATTCTTCTCTCGTAAATAAAGGCATTTTTAAAAGCGCTCTTATCCAACTGTGATCGTGACTTAACTTGATAATCTTATGAATGAAATTGTTTTTTTTTATTCTTTTATACCGCTTATTTAGTTAATTTACCCATTAAACATTTATACCCCAAATTTAACTCTCCCTGAGAAGAGGTAAGGTAATTAGGGTTTTGACAGGAAGTTAACTCTTTTGATTAGTACACAGTCTTAAAAATTACCTAAAAACCAGGGGCGCAACAACCGGGGGTGTCCAGGGTGTCCGGACACCCCCTAGAGGTCGGTGGACACCCCCTCCGAAATCGATAGACACCCGAGTGACGATTTTTAAAACATTCTTAACCCCACAAACCCGGGGCGTAGCGAGGTCAAGCTTAAGGAGAAGATGCAATCAAGGCCAAGCTCGCGAAGACGACACAAGCTATCCCCAAAGCAATTAACCCCACAAACCCGGGGCGCAGCGAGGCCAAGCTCGCGAAGACGACACAAGCTATCCCCAAAGCCATTAACCCGATAAACCCGGGGCGCAACGGGCCAAGCTTTAGAAGACAATGTAAAGAAATAGCTCCTACCAAAGCTGTGAACTCTTAAAAATCCGGTGCTCGATTTACGGTTTCAAAGCGCGTCAATAAAAAAAGATACGATTGTACGATGTCAAACTAAAAAGCTAGGCGAGGGAGGTGTTCGGACGATTTTCAACTATAACTTACCTATCAAGGGACATGCACAATATTTATTACAGCTATTGTGTTTATATTTTATAAAGTATATAATATTAAATTCTGTAAAAATAGAAAGTTTTTTACTATAGATTTTACTCAATGGGGACCCTGTACTAAAATTAATACGAACCGAGATTTCATTATATTTTTGAAAATTTTCCTACCAAAAAAATCAAGCCGCTAAAAGTCGGAAATATTTTAAGCCTAAATACACTAGGATTGGATTGAAAATTGTACATACTGATTTTTAATAAAATTCTAGTGTATTTAAGCTTTAATTATTCCAAATATTTGTTAAAGTATGAATTTGAAGCGATTTTTTACAAGTCTTTGGATTTTTAATAAATAAAAAGATTAGAAAAAACTGAATTTAATCTCAGTATCAAATGTAGTGCTTGATGTCTTTAACTTGAATAAATTTTTTATTCCGACTTTAGATTATAAGATTGTGTAATATAAGGGTAAGAATATTTTAAAAGTTGACACCGCAAATTAAGAGAGCTATTGAAATTAATTTTTTGAAATCCTCTTCGAGAGCTTGGCCTAGCTGCGCCCCGGGTTTGTGGGGTTAATGGCTTTGGGGATAGCTTTGTCGGGTTATTTGGATTATTTTGGGTTGGACACCCCCCTAGCTTTTTAGGTTGTTGCGCTTCTGCTAAAAACTATCAATTTTCGGAAAACCACTCCAATTGTCAAGTGCTGCAATAAAAGTAGGTAAAAAACCCAAAATTCGATTTTTTGCCTGTTTTAGATTTTCCCAAGTATAATAATATGTATGGTTTTTTTGGTGCACTTATAAATGAGTTTTTTTTTTATTATTGTTTTGTTCATCAGGTAAAAATAAGAAAACTTTATGATTATTACGTATTTTTTGAAAAAAATTGACCTCAAAGTCAAAATTTTGCTCGGGCATGAAAAATTAAACACCATTTAAAATTGAATATCTGGCAACCCTAAAAATACATCAGCTCAATTTAAACGTAGTTTTAAAGGTTAGTATTTCTTCTAAAAAAAAGTCTAATATGAGGTCCCTACTACTAGTACTGACAGAGAAATTGACCTTAAAATGGGTCAGGGTACACCAAAGTTAGCCTATTTTTAAATTGTCAAAAGGTGATGTCAAAGTTGAAAATCAGACTTTACTGTAGAACAATTTTTCTCTTAGAATATGACCAAGAATCACATCCCAAAGTATGGCAGACGAATTACCGGACACCCTGTATAAGTTTTTAATTGAAAAAAGAAGTCTTTAAAAACGAAATGTAGGGTAAGCTGGGGTACATTTGACACCGGGGCACATTTGACTTTGCGTTTTTCGGTAATATCGTGCCCTTAAAAAAGAAAAGTTTGAATGAAAGAAGAAAGTTAGTTTGATTTAAAGAAACGTTATGAAGTTTGGTACTCTTCGCGGAGTACCACGTGTTTTCGTGTTTTCTGTGTCTCTGATCTAATTTTTGATCACCGGTAAGTAAGCGATTTGTGAACCTAATAAAATAAATTTTTTTATTGCGAATCAATATTATGATATTATGGTACATACGAGTACTATGCTTAAAGTTCAATAAATAGAAGCCAGTTTTGTGAAAATATAATATTAGTTATTAAAACAAAAATTAAATTGAAAAGTTCCTTCGGGGCACCTTTGACTTTTGCAAAAAATATTTGTTTGACGTTGATTTTGGGAAATTATATATTAAATAAATTATTTAAAAAATGTCGATATCGATAAATTTGAATTTAGATTTATATGGACTGGTTTTTTATGTTTATAAATGAAATAATTTATGTTTTTTATTCTTGTTGTTTTTTTTTTAGAAAGGGGAGCGGGTCATAATTCTGGTTTTCAAAATTCTGTTTGGTCAAAATTCTGTTTTTTTATAAAAATTCTGTATGGTCAAAATTCTGTTTGTCGAAAATTCTGTATTACTACATTCTGTCAATGCAAAATTCTGTATTTCAAAATTCTGTATGTGCAAAATTCTGTTTCCTGAGCAGTAAAATTCTGTCTAAGAAAAATAACCATTCACGTCAAAATATTCATAGTGAGTTTATTAAAGATTTATTGAAAAATAACACGCACTTTTCACAAAAACTACAAGCTTTATAAAATCATTGCACGTGGGAATATTGACAGATCGCGTTGTTGCAATTATTTATTTAATGACTCTCTGATTGAAACATTATTCATGCAGATAACAAGAGAAAAGAAGAGAGAACGATAAAAGTATGTATGACAATATGATAGCATATGATTTATGATTTCAATCTAAGCGTGATGAATATGCGTCCCACTTTTGCAATATTAAAACTGTGTATAGTACTATTTTTAATCCTGTCAGTCGGTACTAAAATTAAAATCGTTTTAAGTGTATACATATATTGTATATTCTTATTATGTTTAAATTATGTATTTTCCATAACAAATATTCTGTTTTTAAAAATTCTGTAAATATTTTGTAAAAGAGAAATCGTTTTGATAATGTAAAAAAGAATTTTGAAACCAGAATTTTGAACGTACAGAGTTTTGAAATGCAGAATTTTGTAATACAGAATTTTGGACATCCAGAATTTTGTACAAACAGAATTATGCAAAACAGAATTTTGGCATGCAGAATTTTGAAAGCAGAAGTATGACCCATACCGAATTTCGACCCCACCCTTTAGAAAGTGAATTTATTGATTTATTTTGTTCGTTATATTGTTTAAGAACAAAAATTTACTTTTTTACTATTCAAACAACAGACGTGCTGGATGCGTTGATACTTTAAGAAATATAATGCACACGATGTGGGGTTTAATCAACCATTGTCAAATGTACCCCTTTTAAATTCAAAGGTGCCCCCCTCCCGGGGCACTTTTGACAAAATGACTTTTTTTTTAGAAAATATTTTCTTTAAAATGTAGAAATGTTTTAAAACAAAAAATTATATGTTAGCATAATCGTGAATAATCAATAAATCAAACACAAAACAAAACATTGGAATACATTAACAGTTTTCGGAAATACAGACTTTTAAAAACTAAGTGTCAAATGTACCCAATTTTCCCCTATTCGGCAGAATTGTTTTTTGAAGTGACAATTAGAAACGTCAAACGCCAAAACAAAATTTTCACAATGTCATTTTGATCAGTATTCACAATAGGGTTCAAATTATGAATTAATACTTATAATACAAAATTATTAATTAGTTGATAGAAGTTATCTGCTTAAAATATGTAATTGATATTTGATATAGTTATAATGGGGCGGGGAATATATTGCTGGCGATGTTGAGAAGGAATTTAAAGATAATGGAAACTTTAAATATAGGAAAGTACTATGCCAACAAAATGTGTTATACTTACTACATCATTTGTATTTGGGTTAAAGCAGGTAAAAGTAGACAAAAACGAATTCAGAATTATTATAAACCTTGTTCCCAACTGTGTGTTTCCTTATTCTTCTTTCGATTCTATTCTAAAGTTAATTTCGAAGTTAATGTCAGTACAGTGACCCTTCTACCTAAGGTTTTCCGATCCAGAGATTTCGAATATTTGTTTATTAGAGACTGCCGTATGTGAGAGAATTGTGATTTTGACATTTCGAACGATTTAATTGTAGAATCAAATTTATAATCTTGCCCGTCTATTTGACTAAGATTACCGAGCAAAGGAAATTTGTTTTAATACTCTAGCTATGCTTAACCTTTTGGTAAAATTCATATTGGCTTAAGTTGTTGTTATGTTTTGTACGACTCTATCGTACATTTAAATGTTTTCTTTCTTTACTAATCCAACAAAGTCCTACCTAATAGGCAACTATATTTTAACTTGATTCGAAAATTGGGCCCTTTCTGCTGATGAGCCTGTTTATCAAAAATATACATACATTGCACATGCTCTAAGTCAAGGCGAGAAAATAATTATTTTAGTTCTAAATTAAAAAGAAGTACTTCTAAGGGTAGTTGGCAGTTTGTTACCACGTGCGTTACTCAGAACACAACCAAGTGCATGTCAATGGGTCTCTGTGGTTAGTAACCTTATAATGATGGTGCCTTCACAATCATGCACCCAAAGCGATCCTTATCGCTGATTAGAGTGGTGCAACTGCATCAATTGTTTTCAATGGATGTCATCCAAAACGCAACCGCACTGCATCGATTTTCACTTTAAGTTCCCAACACCCATTGATAGATTTTGAAGTAAATTAATGAATGAGATTTAATGATGACGCTAGACTGTCGGGTTGCACTTTTATGTCCCACCATCGATGCTGGTAGGTATTGAGTGATTTGTGGTCTATTTTACCGTCATTAACTTTATTTTCCCAACTCATTTCATTTTTGCCATCAAACAGAGAATAAATTGGTAGTTTGAAGAACCATTTTCAGTTTGCACTCTCTATATTAGAGTGCCACACTGCAACGGCACTAAAAAGTTTCTCGGGCGAATTTTATTTTCGGAACATAAGTCGTGCAACGCATGCTCCCTTTGGTCGTTAAAACAAACGAAAAAAACGAAGAAGCACTCAACTGTCTGTGTCAGTGATTTTATTTATATATATATTCTTCAAATTTATTTAGGTGACGTCCAAATTTAAATTTAAAGATACAACACAAACAAAATAAAAATGAATGAGTAAAAAGGAACACCAAGCCATTTACTATACTTAAGTCGCATGTGGTGGACCATTCTACGTGATGTTGTTGTTTTTGTGCTGTTCTGAATATCTCTTTCGATTTTTGTCGTGTGTTTTTAGTTCTAAAAAGCATACAAACGGGCAGCATCCAACGGGATTTTGTTGAACAAACGCGTGCTGATTGTCTCCCGTTAAATATATTTGCCAAAAAAATTAAACTAAAAAAACATCGAAATAGCGATGTAAATATTTGGCATTGTGTCGAGATTTTTGATCTCGTAATTATAGAAACTTTAAAAATATTTATAGTGGTGCCGCTCTTGAGATTTAAAAAACGTCAACACAAATCGATTGTTTTAATGAGTAATATGTCGGAAACGATGTTTTTCAAATAACAACAAGTTTTTGTAATTACAAAAAATTAAAAAGTGTTCGCTAAAGTTAAAATTTAAAAACACTACGTTATATCCATTTCTGAATCGGAACTAAAGTCATTGACAGATGATTTTAAGAGTGGTCAAAGTGTGATTGACATGATACTGGAAACAAAAATGAAAGTGTTTTCGAAAATATTTGTGTGTTGTTGAAATTTTTAAGTGCAAAAAAAAAATACATCTGAAACTGATTCACAGCGCGAATGCTAGAGTACAATAAATAAAATTGATCATACCTTTTAAATTATTGGAATAGCTGAATTTTGCAAACCTTACTTGTTTCAGATACCAAAATAGAATTTTTGCAACTCATCAATCCTAGCAAACATTTTTGTTTCTGTTGGTACTTGTGTCTCATTATGGTGGAATTCGAAATATTTGTATTTTTGGAATAGAAACTCTACATCTGTTGCAATTTGGAAAAAAATATGTTTAAACATTTTATATGCATTTTTTCACTTTTTTGTTTATATTTCCGTGAGTTTTATTTTTGATGCTAATAAAAATACGTTTTTATTATCTACTGACCTTGATTAATCGATAACATATTTTGATACTTTGGGAATTCACGGCCAAATAATTTTTTTTTTGCTTCAAACTCCTATTTACGTAAAACACAACTTTTACCACTTATTTTCTTTTAACCTACAGCCTCTTCGACCTTCAAAATTTTACCAGTTGACAGACAATTATGTCAACTTTGCAACAAAATATTTGTTTTGGAAGAAACCGTTAATCTCAATTTTGCATTTTGAGCACGCTTTTCATACAATGGGCCCCAGTGTGCATCGTTGTTATGTAGATATGAATGGGCTTCTTAAAAATTGGCTTAGTTTTTGTCCTGGCTGGTTATATTATGGAAAAATTATATATATTTGAAAAAATAGCGGACCACAGAAACAAAATATCAAGTCTTTTTCAGGAGAAAATAGACAATTAAAGTCATCATACCAAAACTTTTACTTTATTTTTGTGAAAATCGCTGAGGATCTTGAAAAACGTTATTACCTGTTTCGGTTCTACCGCCGACCTCGGAGGCAGTTTAAATACTAATCGTTAATAGATGCGTGAAAAGTATTAGAAGAGCAAAATTATTTGCTGAAATCTCTATACACATTTTCGTACTGAATAATTTTCCCGGACCATTAATTATGTGCGGGAAAATGGCATTTGATTTTCTTTTTTCGTGTTTGTTTGTTTATCCATTACAGCATGGTTTTTTGTAAAATTTTAGGTTTTTATTCTTTCAATTGGTAAAATTTACGTGATCTGCTTTCGGCGGCAATTTCGTTATGTTGTGCAGATCACATGAATATTTCGTTTCTCATCCGCAGCGAATTAGTAGGCTTCACTTCCATTTAAATTTGGTGATGTGTTGCGTCATATCAGGTAAAGATCCAAGAGGGTAAAGGAGTTCAGGATAAATTTAATTAAATTTCGACTTTGAAAAAAACAAAAAATATTTCGTGAGTTAATTTTTTTAAAGGCTCGAAATATTAAAATAAATCTATTTCGCAGTCCGTTTAAAAAAAGAGGTTGCCTTGGTTTGGAAAGCCCTGTTCTAAAGAAACAAAAAAGTTAGCAGAGACTTTTCAGAACGGGTTGTATTGTTTTTTAACTTTATGGCCTTACCCTCAATGCCAAAAGCGTAATTTTTGACACCATATATAAATTATGTCGATATGACTTACTTTTGAAAGCTCACATAATAAGAGCAACAAAAATACAATGACAGGTCTTGCAAAGAACTAAGCAAGCAATTCTTTTCGACTTTTGGATCTATAACATGAAAGCTAGTACAATGCGATAAAATAATTATTCGGTGATTTTAACTTTAATAAAATGTTATCGAAAGTATGATGCTACAATCGAATAAAACTAGAAAAACCGTTGTTTAAGTCTGTTATCATGAATACATACAGCCTTATTTATTATTTTTCACTAATACTGGGTTCAACCTCGGAATAGTTAAACCGAGCCGAAGCACCTACTTCGAGTTTACGCCACGTCAAACAAATCCTTATTTAATATATATTTTCTTAGCCGTATTAGATACGCCTTCCTTATGTCAAATATACTGGGAAAAAAAGTCACAAATCTAAAACTCTGGTTATTATACACAAACAAAAACCCCAGCAAAGCCCAGCTGATTTCCATTATTATTCATTTTATTATCATTGTATGCATATTGGAAATTGGATACATTTAAAATTGGATTGTATAAAGTTCAAAACCAATAAATGAATGTACCAACCAAACCACATTGCGTTCCCAATACCGTACAACTGTTAGAGCGTTTGGAAAATATAAATAATTTATGCAAAATATCTATCCTTTTTGTCTTAGTAAGAAACGAAAAAAAAATTGCTTACACTCCTTTTTGTAAATTTAACAAGATGTCATCTCAAAATGACATTTAGATACTAAAACGGCCTTAAACCTCCTATGAACCAGTTTAAGCTTATTCCACCGCTATTCCTCGTGCATTTTCATTATAAATAAGGTTTTCAGGTTTAGAGCCGTTGTAAAGTCGAAGTAACTTTACTCCGTCGCTAAAACGAGTTAGTAAATAAGGCTGATAGTGTTTAACATTGTACTAATCTAACTTAGATAGATAGATCTTTATTGTAACTGAATTTCTTATAATTTTTGCTTCCTAGATTGCACAATTTACAGAGATATGGTTTCTTATACTATACCTTACTACTGAAAAATATTTCAATATGTATTCAATTTATATCACAGATTTATTATATTATATTTGAAGGAAAGTTACAAGTAAAAACCTTCATTAATTACACATTTTAATTTGTCCATAGGGAGAGAGAAGTGGGGTACAGAAAACTGTCTTGAGATGTTGTTTCCATTTAGTATCACAGATATATATGTATTATAATAGTAAATAAATAAATTAATTAATAAATTAATAATTAAATAAATAATTAAATAGATAAATAATTAAATAAATAAATAAATAACAAATAATTAAATACATAACTGAACAGGACGTTAAATAAGTTAATTAACAAACAAAAATAAAGTGAGAAACAAATTTTAATATTTAAATGAATAATAAATGTTTAGGTAAGCAAAACAAAAAAATTAAACAAAAATAAATAAATTAAATTGAGAGACAAATCAATAAATAAATAAATAAATAAACAAGTAAATAATAAATATACAAAAAAATAAATAAATAAACAACAATAAATAAGTAAACAAAATTAAGAAAAAACGACATATTTTAAAAAACAAGTAAATACAATGATAAATAAATAAATAAAAAAAGTATATTAATAATAAATAAATAAATAAAAACTCTATGAATATATAACAATTGAGTTAATAATAATAGTTTACATACAACATCTTAAGCAGCTAAGTTAGAGATTAAACTATTATCCGAATTATTGCAGGATAAAATATAACGATAATGTAGTTTGGAAATTCTAACTGAAACTTTATCAATATTTGTTATCTTATGAAGTTCTTCTGTGGAAAAGTGCCATGGAAGATTAAGCATGATTTTTAAAATCTTATTTTGCATAACCTGCAACTTTTGTATATGAGTCTGAACGCATTTTCCCCAGGCAGGCGAACCATAAAAAATTATACTTTGGAAGATAGACTTAAATATCATTAATTTGTTTTCAGTGCTCATTTTTGACTTCCGGTTGATAAATGGATAAAGTATTTTGATTATTGTACTTAATTTATTTAACGTTTGCTGAATGTGCACATTAAAGGTCAATGTTTTATCCAGGTGTACCCCAAGATACTTTGCACTTGATTTCCACTCAATTTCCACTCCATTCAATTTTAGATTGTTGTTAGGCTGTAAACAGGGTTTCCTTTTTCTCGTAAAAAAAAGAGCCTGTGTCTTTGATGCATTTATTTTAATTTTCCAATTATTGAAATAAACTTGAATAGTATTCAGAGCAGATTGCAGATTGGTTTCAATACAAAACCCAGTTGAATCTGATGAATAAATGCATGTGTCATCGGCAAATATTGCAGTTTCACAATTTTGAAGCTTTGGAAAATCGTAGGTATAAATATTATATAAAATTGGACCTAGTACCGATCCTTGGGGTACGCCTGAAGTAATAATATTTTCGTCGGTGTACCAATTGTTAACACAGACTTTAAACAATCGATTTGACAGAAAGGAAAATATAATTTTAATGATATACTCGTACATTGGAAAATTCAAGAAAACAAGTTTATGAATTAAGCCTTCATGCCAAACAGTGTCAAAAGCTTTTTCCACGTCAAGGAGCACCATTCCTGTGCTCTTACCTGCAGACAAATTATTTTTAACATGCTTTGATATTCTATCAATTTGGTTGGTGGTGCTATGATACCTTCGAAAGCCAAATTGTTCTGGTGGGAAGATATCAAATTCATTTACATGCAAAATTAATTTGTTTCTTATTAGTTTTTCAAGGCACTTACTTAATGAACTCAATAAGCTTATTGGTCTGTAGCCAGAAGGGTCACTAGAATTTTTTCCTGGTTTATGGATAGGAATGATTTTGGCCATTTTCCATTCATTAGGAAAGTAACCTATTTTAAAACAATTGTTGAATAGATTCCTGAGGTACCTTATACCTATTTTAGGCAGATTTTTTAGAAAGAGGTTTTTTATTCCATCAAATCCAGGTGATTTGGTAGTTTTAACTTATCATCATGTTCTACAAACAATGGAATAAAATGATACAAATTTCGGCACGACATTTTTGGAAGCCAAAAGTCGTAAGAATTGTCCTAGTTGATCCTTAGAACGTCTATTTGCGTTGTTGAAAGGAGCCAGTAAAAAAAAATTAAAAATGACGATTTTAAGGACATATTTTGAAAAAGTATGTTCAATGGACTGAGTTTTTTTTTAAGGGGACTTAATAAATCTTTAGTTTTTTTGTATTTTCTCTTGGGTACACATTGAAATATAGAAATGAAATTTAATTAGCCTTCATAAACAAACAAATTCATGGTTAATACATAATAACTTAGCATTTTATTAAAAGAAATAATATATTATAAAATTTTTTTTTCTACTTAGAATCAATTTAAAATAAATTATATTCTTTTTAAAAATTTTTAAAAATATTTCGCAATGAAGTTCGAAGTTCAACATAACTTAAAAATTCTCAGGTTTCTGAATAAAATATCGTTTGTTTATTTATTAGCCAGGGGACTGAGACCAGGGGACTGAGGTTTTTCATGGTTTTTGCGCAAAAAAGATATTAAGGTTTTACTTAAAAAATCAAAAAAATATATATAATATTACAGTTTTATCAAACCTATACTATACTGCTAAAAAAGATGCCTACTTACATACAAATTTGTTTCGTAAAAGCTCATCAGAGGACTGATAAACTAAACGGACAATCCACGACTTCATGCACAAATGTCTTTTTCACAATACTAACATAAGAAACAGGATCGAGTTGCACCACGATTTTATTGTAAGGAGACTTGGTACTTCAAATTGCCAGTGCTGGAAATCCGATCGACATCCTAGTTATTGATATTTTCGACTGTTTCAATATTCCAGGGGACTGATATGAAATGCGGGGGACAAAGTTTTATTGAGTTTTTTTTTGTAATAAAATCAATTACTAAAAAATATTTATCTATTTCGTAGCAAAGATGTATTATTTGGCGTAACTTCGGTGGGATTCATTTTAGTATGAGACCTGAAATAAGAGAACGGTAATAATTTTTTTTTGTTGCGAAAACGCACTGGGGACACGTCAGGGGACTGAGAATCGGACACTTTGAAGAATTTTTTGAGTACATAATATAAAATAAAGTCACCCTAATAATATTATTAGGCCAGGTAGATATCAGTCAGATTTAATTTTATAAAAAAAAATCAGATTAAATAATTGAACGGATTTCAAAATATTTCTGGGGCCGCCGAAAATTCCATCGTTTGTAGAATCACCCACAGAACTTTTTTTAAATTAGAAGTTATCCATTCGTAGGAAAACATCGAAATCGAGACGAAAAGAGTATGCGTTTATTCTGCCAAATAAATTTTGTTGTTTCAACTAACTCCCACTATTGGGTTGTAAGTTGAAACATAGGCCATTGTAAATTGTTTCCAAATTTATTTAAAAAAATTAGTAACCTTTTTTTAAGAAAATTATCATTATATTTCGAACAAAAAAACATTACTCTTAATTGATTAAATTTTATAAAATCCGCTATGCAACAAAAACCATTAGAGGGACGATGGCAGAGGCAATGAAAGATATTAAGGGCTAAGTAAGCCGCATACAACAAATCACATAATATATTATAACTATTCTCCATTTTTATACAGATGGCTCAAAAACTGATAGGGGTGCAGGTGTGTACTCAGTCAGACTTAATTTAAGTCTCTTCTTTCGTCTTACTAATCACAGTAGCGTGTTTCCAGGCGGAAACAGCATCTTCTGAGAAAGCCAATCCGCTCAACAAGTAGGGAGAAAGTCTACTAGATTCATGTGGTATCACAAAGAACCAACTTATGGTCATAGTGTTTGAAATATTCTTGCCGAGATCCACGCTAACCTAACCATCTTTAAGCGGTGCGAGATATTTATTTTTTTTTATCAACCACCACCTGCTCTTGGTTCCGAGAAAGCAAAGCTAAAATAACAGACATAGCACGTATTTAAATCACATCTTACAAAATGAAAATTGGATCTTTTTTTTATTTAGTATTGGGTAATTATTTTCTAATTTGTTAAATTTGTGGTTCAAATCAATATTTGGTAGCATGTCATTTATTTCTATAATAGCGCCTTTGACATCTTCCAATAGGAATCGATTTCCAGCAGCTCTTAGTTCCTTATAGTTACTTGACACATCCGTCTTTAGGTCAGCCCAAAGATTTTCAATCGGGTTAAAGTCTGGCAGTACTGTGCAGGCCATTCCATTACATCTTCTTTGTTGTGCAAAAACCATTTCTTGGCTAGTTTGGTGATATGCTTCAACTGCATCTCATTGGAAGCATAAGGCAACATCTCATCCTCCAGTATTTGGGCATGAAGGTGTATATCCAAAATGCATTTGATCCAGTATATGGGTCCTACAACGTAATATGAAAAACTGCCCCCAGATCCTCCACGTTTAATAATTTTTTAGATATGTGTATTTGGGGTTGAGTTCGGTATTTGGAGGCCTTCTAACGTATGTCCGCGAACCTCTTCCACCAAAGGAGACAATTTTGCTTTCATCCGTCTAGAAAACATTTCTCCACTTTGTCGTTGGCCAATAAACGTGGGCTGGAGCAAACTACATACGCAGCATCACATGTTTTTTTTTATAAGAGTGAGACCTTTCATGGGCTGCAGGCATACAAACCGTTATCTTTCAAACTCCTCCGCACAGTTTCCGAGCTTGATTTCACATTGAGCGCTGCTTTCAGCTGCGTAGATAGCACAAACGGCTCCTTTTTGCTCTGTCGGATTACACATTTGACCATAAGAGGTGATATTGCTCGGCTTCGCCCAGGCTTTTCGAGTTTTTCTGTAAATGTTACAGCATTTCTGATTTTATATTGGAACAGCCGAGGATTTGTCGGATTTCCGAATACGTTTTCCGTTAGAAATCATTTTTTTTTAGTAGTCTTTAGCCATACAATGTTTTCCGCAGTCCATTGGTGTTTGTTTGATGTTTTTAAGTTTTGTTCATTTTCATAAAGAATAAGCATAACTCTACAAACCTGGGGTAAGAGAAAACCTTTTTTATAAAAACAAAAGTCACAATTAACGAGAAAAATATAATCGGTGGTATTATTTCGACTGCTTCAATTCAGAGAAAGAAAACTGCTCAAATGAAAATTTCCGTTATTTTTTTTTTGAAAATTGAAAATTAGAAAAAAAAATCCCAGCTATATAATAAAGTAATAATTAACAACTTCACCAAAGCCCAAATGCATGTCCATAAAAAACCTAAACCAAAAATACAAAGAAAAAAATGTAACAAACCTGTAAATTTTTGGGTCCGCCCCATAACTTCTCTATAAACAGGTTCGTGATTTAGAAATATCTAAAAACTAAAATTGTAGAAATGAATATTTAAGAGTTGAATCGGAAATTTGCTGATGATATGGCCTTGAGAGCTGATAACTCTGCACAGTTTCTGTGCACAAATATTCTGATGTAGGTTTTACGCTGCCTTCTGTTGAATCAACAACGGCCAGGGAAACAATTTTCTCGCTCAGTCCAAATGTTTTGAACGAGACAAATCACCCTTATTCCGATAGTCGTTTTGCTAAAACGCCAGTAAAACGACAAGGCTCTAGAAACGAAAATTGGAATTTTATTGAAACGATTATCGTTATAATGGTTAGAAAAGTGAAGAACATAGAGAACGCTGCCCTTTTCGTATTATTTAACACCAAAATGTGGTCTCTGGAGCCTTCTCGTTTTAAAGGCGTTTTATTAAAACGACTATCGGAATAAGGGTGAATGTTCATCCAGATTTCATTAAGGTAATCCTTCCTTACATTCCTTCCCACATTTATACATACATACATTTTCAATTTCATACTTATGTACTTCCTATTTTTCGAGAGAGTTAGATTCAGTGCACCCCGTGTTTTCATTCATTCCTGCCTGACTAGTCGTGTCCAAACAGTGATGTCTTATAACGACTTTTAATCTGCCTTTCTTTTCCCACCCTAATGGGCGTCCCACAAGGATCAATTTTCGGTCCTCTGTTATTTTCCTTATTCATAAAGTTTTGCCAAAGTGTATTTTATATTGCAGTTTTTATATCTATGCCGACAATATGCAGCTTTGCCTCAAATTTCAAATAAAAACAATTGAAGAAGCTGCCGTACAAATGAATGCTTTCCTCTAATTTTGCTTAACAACTCTCCAATTCAGATAGTCTCTAAAATTAAAAATTTAAAAATAATCTTCAACATACACTCACCTGCAATGACCACATAAAAAGCGTTGTGCAAAAATATGTCTTAGTCTGCGTAGGTTATCTTTGACGAGAAGCTGTCTTTCAGTCCGAACGAAGTTAAGGTTCATCAAACCTTTTGTTATACAAATTCTCACATATGATTGTGAAAAATTTGCGAATGTGGCAGTTAACACGTTAATCGCAAAATATTTTTTAATCTTAGAATATACGATATCGGATCGGCTTTCACTACTTGTTAATTAAAGAAAGCACACATTATTGTCATACAATTTTTGTGGCGAGCTTCTTCTAAGATCCTTGTATCGATATATCCCTATCGGGCATTCAAAATTATCTAATATAAATAATCTATTAAAAATCTGCTTGCGAAAATTCAATATCTATCAACTTAATTTTTGCTGCGATTTTTCCTTTTTTATATATTTTTTACTGTTATCCATCCTCTTTTTGGCTTTGCAATTTTCCCATTTACCTTCATTGTAGCTTTTTGCCTTCTTTAAACTTTTTCTCGGGATTATTTTGTATTCTTTTTTATTCCACTCTGGTTATTTTAAATTAATAATGAAATGTAAATTGCAGCACTTTTTTGTTGGGTAGGTATTTTGATGTCGAGAACGAAGGCTAGAATAATTTTTCGGTCTGGTTGCTACAAAGTGTCATGATGGTGATGTGAATCAATCCTTTACTTTTTATACATACTTTTTATTGTGTTGTATATTTTCCATTTCTGTTTTAAAGTTTTGTCGTCGTCAACTTTTTTACTGGAGATTTTAAACGATTTTGAAAAATAACAACGTTTTATCCCGAACTCATCAAACAAATGAAAGTGAATGTTGTTTTATAGAAATTGAAATAAACGAAACGCTTACGTTCTTTGATATCACGCTTCAAATAAATTTAAACATATTTTAGTTCAATGTTAAATGTTTAACTGAGCTTTAACGTTAATAATCTTACATTGGGCGGCCATTGCAGTACTACAACGTATCCACATCTTTAATCAGTTAAATATTTATTTCATGATTTACTAATATTACCAATTTGTAACTGTTGTAAGTACTTTTCAACAGTGCTCTCGCCTCGAAATACAATGTAATCGATAACCCATTTTTAACAAGATAAGCTAAGAAAAAAAAATCATCGCTCACTCGGTCGTTACACTTAGATATCATCGAAGAAATCTAATTTTCCAATATTATTCTAGAATTTGGTAAAACTCTATGTTAACTTTAAACATTGTATTGTGTTTTTTTGTTACCTTTTCGTGCTAGTCCGTTCAATTTATCTATGACACTGGGTTACCAGCGCTTTTAAATAAAGCTATCTAACAAATTTCAAAAGGTTTATATTTATCTGAAATCTGTGTGATTATTATTTCTTACTATTTAAATGAAAGAAGAATCACGCATTAATGAACTGTCACACCGAAAGTGGTCTTGGGTTGATGCAGAACCATATTTTTACTTGCGATATAGGTACTATAGGGCAAGTTCTGCATTTGGAAAAAAAATCGAACTCGAGATTTTGATCAAAGTTGACATTACGATGATAGCGAAGACGAAAAAAGTGGGTCCGACAATTCCGTCTGTCTGTCTGTCTGTCTGTCTGTCTGTATGTCTGTACCTCGATCTAGGGCCTAAGCCACTGGACCTATTTTCTTCAAACTCGGTAGTTATGGGTCTTCGGTGATTCCCTAGAGGGGAAATTGAAATTTTTTTTTAGCTCTAAAGCTAACGGTACCCCCCATACACCCGTAATGCAAAATCTTATTTATCTCGAAAACGGCTCTAACGATTTTGATAAAAAAAAATTAGGTGTGATATTATGGACATGGACTACGTTTTGGTAAAAAAAAAATTTGGGGCAAAGTGTCATAGAACCGTTTTTTTGATTTTCGACTTTCTCATTAACTGCTCTAACGATTTTAACCAAAAATTTTCAGCAGGAGTCCCCCTAAGTTTAAAATAATATTGTATATAAAAATATTCGAAAAATTATTTGTTGGGTTTTTTTTGAAAAAAATTTTTTTTGAAAAATCAATATCTTCAAAACCTATGTACGATTATTTTTTGAAATTATTTCCTAAAATCAATATTATTAAATACTTAAAATTCGCATCCCACATGTTTTTCTTGAAAAATTTTAAAGAAATTTCTTATATAAAAAATTTATTTATTTAATAATAAAACGATTTTTTAAACTTTGTTTGCATAAATTCATACTTTTCTAGAAATCAGACGGCAATTTCATTTTAAATTCATGTTTAATATTTATAAAATGTATCTTAAATTCCAAAGTACTTTTACATAAGAGCAAGTTCGTGCGATCCAGTCGTGCATTTTATTTCTAGTGGTACTGGCTGTTGCAAGAAGGTGACAAATCCGCCAAGGGTATCTCTTGTTAGAAAAGTGCTCTTTTTAGTCGTCATTCGGCCCTGGTTCTTTATTACAAATATATTTATCTATTTTTTTGTTAACAAAAAAATATTTAAATAAAAGTTTTCATCATCTCAATTTCCAAATATAACGGTTTTTAAAAAAATGTCTGAATCGTTGAACGTGGATGTATTTGTCAGAATTCAACCCCAAGTTGAAAATCAAATTCAGGTTTTAGAGATATTCTTGATTAAAAGTTCCAAAAAATCGAGCATGTGGTTTTCGAAATATTAGGTGTATTCAATTAGCTAGAGATCTATCTACATTATATGAATCTGCAGTTATTAATATGTGGGCTCCTGCTCTCTATCTGAATCTAGGTCAAAGATTAAGAAATTACTTCTTACTCTGGCGGGTAGATTTTTTTCGACTTGTAAGGTAAACTGAGTGCTAAGAAAGAGAGGAAAGCAAGAAATAATTAAAAATCAACAAACATAAAAATAAAATCCACGACTGGGTCGCACGAACTCGTGTAAAAGATTAAGAATTTTGCAAATTAATGTTATAAGAGAAAAACTAAAATATTTTTTTCTTAAGTTTTGAAATGCAATGTTTTTCAAACTTCTTAGAAGCTTCTTTATAAATAATTTCATCAAAATCCGTTATTCCGATAATGAGAAATTCAAAATTCGAAAAAATGGTTCTATGTCAGAAATATCTTGATTTCAAAAATTTTCTTTTATTACTTTATAGAACGTAAAAAATAATCGAAAGAAAAAAAAAATTATCAAAATTCTAGACGCCGTTTTCGAGAAAAATACGATTTTTGGAAACCATTTTTTACCATTTATATGGTGGGTACCGTTAAAATATTTTTTTTTCTCATATATGTAATGTAGATTATGTTAAAAAACTTTTAAGCATGGGGTTTTCGAATGATGTGTTTTGAAAAAAAAAATTGAAAATGTAGGGGGAAAAAATTAAAAACCATATCTTCCAAGTTTAAAGAAAATTGGCCGAGCCGCTTAGGCTGTAGTCCTACAGACATCCATACAGAAGTGCTAGGCATACGTTTTTTGTCTTCCTTATCATCGAAATGTCAAGTCTGATCAAAATCTCGACTTCGATTTTCTTACGAATGCACAACTAGTCGGTAAAGTTCCTATGTAGAATACGTCAGTCAACATGAAGAACGTTTTGAAAAGTCACTTCTCAATTTTTTTTTTTTTTTTTTTTATAATCTACCCGCGCTCAAGGGATTATGATTACCCTTTAAATGTTTCAACACTGCGCGGGCGTGAAGTTACGGAAGAGAAAGAAGGATAGGAAAGATGTGTGGCACGATGTTCTGAGACTGAAGGTTGTTGTCTCAGATAATTTTATCTCCAGGGATGGCGGCTGAACTAAAGCGGAGAATGCCGTGTCTTATTTCTATGTCGCTTATAATTTACATTATTTTATTCGTGTTCATCCTTGTTGGGCATACTAGTTTAACTCAATTACATGTTGTTAGTGTTATGCCTGAACAACATGCAATGAGTAAACCAGCAACCCATTGATGACAATTTTAGAAGGTTTTTAATGGAATTAAAACGACATAGACAACGGCAGGGATCGAACCTGTGATCATGAGGTTCACAGGCGAGCACACATCCATCGCGCCACGGCCACCCCTAGCTTTATATTGGCAACTCTGTTCAAACCATTGAAATTCATTTCATATTATCTTGTTTCCTTGAAATTCATTCGAGAAACGAGCAAAGTACTGCAGTTTTTCTCGATATTCAAAAGACATAAAATACATATTCATAAGGAGACCGGCGCGGCGGGAGCGGCGTCTGGTATTCATCAGACAGAAGACTATTGCATTGCATTTTTAAGGCCACTCAAGTGGACAAGACCAAAAAGTAATTAAATTACAGTTATTATGATTTCTTGAACGAAAACCATCATGGTCATTTGTGAAAAGTCTAGAGAAAGTTGTACCTACGAGTACATAGTTTTTTTTGTTTTGTATCTGCAAGCTTGTTATCAAATATGATAACTATCTTTAATTTTTAATTGTTATAAGAAAAAACATGGTATCTAATTGCTAGTTAGGATTTCTTTGGGTTGGTTTCCATATGGAAGGTAATTGGATTCGAAAACATAATTGGATTTCTAACAAGCACATTTGTGTTAGAATTGCGACGTGTACGAGTATATATTTAACTTAAAAAACTATGATTTCCACAAATAAACGTTATCCAGATTTTTATTTTAACCTCTGTTTACTTAAATTATAGTCGAAAACTATGTCAGTTTATGTTATTATTTAAAAGAACATTATTTGTTTATTATTTATTATGTTTATAATTTTTCACTATAACATAGTTAAATTAGTTAAGTAAATTTTGTATTATTCATTATTATTATTTATTTAAAACGATACAAATGCTTAGAGAACAGAACAAGTTAAAATAGGAACCATTCGATTGTACATTCACCTGGAAGAAACCGTTTCGAACTTTACGCTTTAGTTGTCCGCTGTCCCAATAAGGTTAGGTTAGGTTTAGGGTAGGTAAACGTACCTGTCAGCATGAATGTTTGACACGCTGAAACCATAAGTTGGTCCATTGTGATACCTGATGATGAATGAAGTAGATTTTTTGAACCACTAAGAGCTCCTTACGAAGCATGCGAGACTACTAATGTCTATATTTGCTCCAGGTCGCTAGTATCATTATAATATAACTCTCCCAGACAAGATCGGGACTTTCCTAGCTATTTTTTCGTGTAAATTTTTGTCTAACTTCCAATGACAAATTTGTTTTAAATAAGGTGGATGTTCGAACTTCTCCAAGGTTGGTGAAGTTTGATTTGTACATCCTCTTGTTATAATAAAGCAAGATCAATCAGCCCTATTATGAGTATCAATTTGCCAGTAGATAGTTTCTATCAAATAGGTGATAATTTGGTATTATGGGTATCAACTGGAAATTTTAGACCGATTGTGAATTATCTACTTATCAAAAAGTTCATTGTGAATGTTTTGTTTATTTTGTTCGACGCTTCGCGTTTGAAATATTTATTTTTGTTTTGTCGGCCACGAAAAGGTAAATTCTTTGTGCGAAAATTTAAGTTGTTCTTATAAAAAACTCATCATAACTCATCAAAAAACAATTCTATTGAAGTTAACATTTTTTAAACTTTGTTTCACTTTTAAAAATCCTGAATAAACTTGTGTGTTTACGTTTCAATCAAGAATTTGTGGTTGATAAGACAATTGACGTCTATCTATTTTGTTGATATCCGTAATGCCATGTCTATCAAAAAAATCATTCGCAGTAATGATAAAATCTAACAAAATTCACAGTCGATAAAAAATGTTGATAGTTGATAGTCATAATACCAACTAATGCCTCACCCCATTTTTATTAAGTTTCAAACTTTCAGATATTTTTTTATATTTTTTTTTCGGTGAAAAAATGATTTTTGTGAATAAAATATCGGTAATTTGATAAATATTCGTGTAAAATTCCAGTGACTGGAAATTGTTGACCGCAAAAGCAAAAATAAATCGTAACGTACTTTTTTTTCTTGAAGATTTCACTTTTTACTTTGGCCACAACTGGTATAAAGAATTAATGACGCGTGATATAGTTCAGCCGTTGTTTTGAAAAAACTTCATTCCAACCAATGTCTTGTTCTTTTCGTACAAAAAATGTGCAGCAATCTTGGTGAAAGGTCAAGTACTTACTTATACTTGTATATATATGTAGGTTTTGCTTTGATGTTCAGAGTGATTCGTCAAATGCCAAATAAATAGTTTTTCAACAGGGACGCTACAAAAGTAGAGCGACAGGGGCAGCAAACGACGCCATATTTCTTCCCGCTCTTTTGACATTTCTCTTCAGTAAGGTTTGCCATTTCATGATGGAAAGATATACGAGCCAACAACGAGTCGAAATTACTAAAATTTACTACCGAAATTCGGAGTCAGTGGCCGCAACGTTAAGAGCGCTACGTCCAATTTATGGTCGTCATAATCGTCCTAGCAGATCAACAATTGAGCGTCTAGTGGAAAAATTTGAATCCACATAGGCACAATAAAAAATGTTCTCGTGCCAGTGAGACAAAGAAGTGCCCGTAGTGTCGAGAATATTGCTGCCGCTGAGGCTTCAGTTCCAGAAAGCCCAAATGTGTCTCTCACACGTCGTTCTCAAGCGTTGGGCATCTCTGTGACGTCGTTGTGGCGAATTTTGCGAAAAGAAAACCGTCGAAAATTGGGTTCAGCGTCTGGACTTCTGCAAGCGTGCCCGTGGTGGCCATGCAAAAGAAATCGAGTTCCATACATAATAGCATCGAACGTACATTCACAGGAATAAAGAATTTCATTGATATCCAAAACCGTTTTTGTTTTATTTAAAAAAACTTTTGTAGCGCTCTTATTGAAAAACCCGATAATTTTTTTTTTCAGAATTGATTTTAGAATTTATAAGATCAAAACTGAAATGAACGAAATTTAGTTGTTGGTGCTATAAATCTAAAAGTACGAGGGCAGTTTGAAAAGTTCTCGGCCTGACCAATAAAGCGCAATAAATTTTAAAACTGTTTTTTAATCTTTTTCCACATGGAGTTTAGCCATGACAACAACCGACTTGTGAGCTGGAGCATTATCCTGATGAAAAAGGATCTTCTTTTTGGCTAATCCTGGTCTTTTTTCGGCAACTTTTTCAGCAAATTTGTCCAACAGGTTTGCATAGTATTGACCAGTGATAGTTTGGCCCTTGGGAAGGTAATCAATAAAAATAATTCCCTTGTAATCCCAAAAAACTGACGCCATCACTTTCCCAGCTGAAGCACACGACTTGGCTTTCTTCGGTGGAGGGGAACCGCTATGCTTCCATTGTTTTGATTGTTCTTTTGTCTCAGGAATACAGTGATGAATCCATGTTTTGTCGGTGGTAATGAATCTTCTCAAGAAATCGCTGGTATTCCTCCGAAATAGAGCTAGATTCTCTCTAGAGATTTCAACTCGATTGAATTTTTGTTCTTCGCTCAACAAACGCGGCACCCACCTTGCGGACAATTTTTTCAACCCCAATTCTTCGGTCAAAATGTGGTAAACCCGCTCAGAAAAGATCCCCATGGTGTTGCTTATTTCTCGCACTTTTAACCTTCGGTCGTCTAAAACCATTTTATGAACTTTATCGACGTTTTCTGAAGAGGTGGATGTTGTTGGCCTTCCGCTTCTGCAATCATCTTCGATGCTCTGTCTGCCATGTTTAAATAAGGCTGCCCACTTTTTGACCGTGGAATACGAAGATGCAGATTCCCCCAATGTCTCATCGAAGTCATCTTTAATTTGATTTGGTGTCATATTCTTTTTGACCAAATATTTAATGACGGCTCTAATTTCATTTTTTTCCATTTTCGTTGTTAGCAATAGGTTCGTTCAAACAAAAAATTTCACTGATATAAGTACGCGACCAATTTTAATGAAACTTCACATACAATAATTGTATATATAAGGCTTTTTGAGGAATTAAAATTTATTTATTAAAACAACGTCTTCTATGTTAGGCCGAGAACTTTTCAAACAGCCTCCGTATTAATTCTTGCAAAAAAATGATAATGGCAAAATTCTGGTTTAAACTCTTTTTTAAACGTGCTGGCTACATTTTACGCATAGCCGTGCATTTTCTTGTCATAATAATTTGTTCCGTCTCAACCGTTGATAAACAATTCTGTGAATGCTTTTTTAAAGCTGTAAGTCCCTTGGCCCTGGGCCTCATTCCGCTTCAAACTTATTTTTCCTTTACAGAAAAGTATTCACCAACTGGCGTAGAGTGTTAGTTCATATTGTAATATGGTTTCCTTTTCCATTACTTTAATATTTGTTTTATTTAAAAAAAATCACTTGACTTATTTCTAAATCAATTAATAAAACTCCTATAACTTATAAGATAAAATAACTCATCATCAGTAAGCGTTAACACACTCAATTGAAATGTGTGGGAATTCGATTAACTCCTCTATAAATGATCTTACAGCTTTTAAGGTGTCTAACCACACACACTTTATCGTCTTTACATTATACAAACTGTCAACGAAAGCCAAAGTTTACTACCAAAACCATCTCGTTTGAATAAATTTCCCATTGAATCCCCCGTTAATGAGACACACACAATATTCCTTCCGATTTCCCTCTCACCTTTAGATTTGACATTTTAATTTTGTCTTTCCCACACTTGGAACATTATAATGGATCCCAGACCGCGTAACTTCACTTGTTACACGTTGCCAGAATGCTCGACCGACGATGAAAGTCGATACAGTAGTGATCGTGATACGGTTTCGTCGGATTCAACAGCTTCAACGTCAAGCGATAATACGCGTATTCATAAAAAGTCACAATTGACACTGACAGCATCCCAACCTCAAATCGGTACGTTGCATCATGCTAATCAATCGAGACCGCCGCAGTTGGGGTATTTTGTGCCATTAGCGCCACATTATTATCTCAGTCCGCCGGTGCAGAGGCGGCGGCATAGGTAAGTCACTTTGGTATCAGTATTACATAGTGTTAGGGCCAGAGACATCTTTATAAAACAGTAAAATCTCTCACAATCGAGTGTAGCTTACTTAAATTACCTTCAAAGGTGGATTTTACTGGTAAATTTAAATCTATAAACTCATAAGATCGTTTTTCATTACTTTACATTACAGTCATGTTGACTGCTAAGATTTGTGTTTGTGGTAACTCAACCATCATTATTAATCTCATGGGAAGGGCAACTTTTTTGTGGTTTTGTATACTAATACATCTTTTTGTATTCTATTTTTTCCAGGGATAAGGACATTGACCGTTCACGTCGTGCGGTTAGTTACAGCGGTTCTACTACCAACTCACTGCCTAGAGCTGCTCCTCGACGGATATCTTTGATGAAAGAACCACCACCACCGCCGCCTCCAAAGCCTTCATTGTCACACACTTCGTCGATAAACTCCTCGATCACAGCTCCTTCACCGATTCCAAGCAAATTTCCACAAACCGAATACAATTTGATACAAAGACTCGATTCAACGTCAAACTTGAGCGTTACCCAGCAAAATGTGTATCAAGCTCCTTCGACAATATCGAGTAACTATTCGTCGTTGTTGTGTCATGCACGTTCAACAACAAGTCCAACTGCTGTGCGTAAACGTGAAAAGCTACTTCATCGATTTAGTGATGCAGCAACATTGGGCAGGAAGCTGAAGAAGAAAAAGAACACGAATCGGACATGCCATTCGATGACTGAAGCGATTGAGATGCTAGCCGATCCAGTGATTGAAGACGAATTTTTTGTAAGTATAAATTTATTCCTTGTTCAACTTGGGGTCAATTTTCTTATAAGTTTAAATGAATTTGAGTTTTAATTTTAAAACATAACTCCGACAGCAAATTGAAGGCGTAGTTTAAGATCTATGATAATGGTCGATAATTCTGTCTTCTTCTTTTAAAAATCTCGTTCCTGTTTTGAAGTTGTATTGCGATAAATGTTATAACTAGAACAATTTTTTTTTGTTCATATTTCGACATTTAGAATAAAATAATCTTAAATGTCGAGGTTTGAAGTGTTATGTATATGTATATAAGGAAATCCAGCGTACCTTAAGATTTTCGTTAAAAAAAAATCAAATCATTAGCACACCAGAACAGTTGATGTTTTTATAATCAAAGTAACGTCAGAAATGTAAATCAAGTCGCGTTACGAAAATTCATCAATGCATCAAAAATTAATTGATAAAAATATGTCGATTTCTACACAGGTGCACAAAAAAAATAAAAAAGTAGTTAATTTCAAAAACCGAACCTACATATCCTTACGTATTTTGACGCGCTGAATTTGAATTTCAAGTTAGAATTGGTCCACCACCCTCCGGTTTTTTTCAAATCGTAAAAAACTTACGATAAGTTCATCGACCTTTTTTTTCGGAACTGTTCATGCATGTATGTCAGAGAGTAAAGTATCACTTACTTTTTGCTATATGCCCTTATTTCATAACTTATACATCAATTTAGTGTTTAAAATAATAAAATAAAAGTCCGAGAAACGTACATGAAATAAATTAAAATTTTTATCAATTTTCGTTTAAAATAAAAATTCATTTTAAATAATCTATTTAGTGGAATAAAAAATGATACTTAATACAGTTACTTTTTCAGCACTCACTATCTGGATAACTTCAGGTTTCTAGGCATTTCTAAGCTTTTTTTGAGTGTGCTCTTTAATTTTCTACATCTAAAATAAAAATTACGCTGTCGAACATTTTTTTTAATTCTTCGATAAGTTTGTAAATTTTTGAGGCACATTAACTTTTCGGGATTTCTTGGTTTTTTATATAGAATATGCACAAAAAAATTTATTACGATATATAAATGCATCAAAAAGTTATGAAAAGAAAAGTGTGACGATCTAATTTTCAAAAAGAGCGAGGGACGTGTTTTTCTTAGTTCACCATTTCAATATTATTAGTGGCACACCCAAATATCAACATAGATTATACTTAGTGAAGTAACTACAATAATTATTTCAATTTTCAGGCGGATCAAACATTGCATCAAAAAGTTACAAAGTTCTGAAATAAAAAAAACATTGAAAGGGACAAATTAAATTATTAAATTTCGTTGTTTTCACGTAATAAAATAGCTGTATATATTCAAAATTAAAAAATTTTGTGTTGAAATATACATATATTTAAGTCCTATTTAAGTCCTATTTAAAAAATTACACCAATAACAACTATTTTAATGAACTATATTTTTATATCTGCTAGTGACATAAAATCCTAAAGTGCGCTGGATTTCCTCATATAGTGCCTCTGCAAAAACGTCACAATTTTCTTTTATTTTGTTTAAACTGATATTTTGAAAGTAGACGGACAACACAAAATCCCAAAAAATCTTCAAGAAAGAGAGTACACACAATTTGTCCCTAAAATTTTAACGATATTAGTTTTAGGATTTTGTTATAATGAATTTTCATTATAATTAAATTAATTATGTAGCAAACTTACATCTGGCAAGCCTGTTCTACACCAACACAAATATGATAATTGCAAGTTATAAAATAAATCGAGTTCAGTAGGAGTTTAACTACCGTGGTATATACTTTTCGTTTTGTCTTTAATAAATAACCTATGCTATAAATTGTTAAGCCCCGAATTGAAATATTTAGTTTAAATTAAAGTTAACACGCGCATAGAAGCGGTATATACATACAAACGTTAAACTATAGTTATCTTAGACGTAGCACCTGATTCTAAATTGCCTATATTCGAACCATGACGACAACTACTCCAGTTACAAGTGCACGAAATGTACCACCTATTACCACAACCACATCATTTACTCTTACATTAACGACTTGGGCAGGAACCGGTGGTATTCATCCAGGAACTGAAATCCACAAAGTTTCTGTCAGGGTTCCACCATTCTGGCGCACAAGACCCGAGCTGTGGTTCTCCCAAATTGAATCTCAATTTTTTACTTCAGGTATTACAGCGGACACCACAAAATATCACACTGTAGGAGGTGAGTGATATTACTCGTATCTTGCGTCCGCCAGCTGAACAGATGTACGACACCTTAAAAAATAGACTCATCGAAAGATTCGCCGATTCAGAGGAAAAACGAATAAAAAAACTTCTTCAAGAAATTGATTTGGGCGATAAAAAGCCATCCCAGCTTTTTCATGAAACGCGAGATTTGACTGGAAACAAGATAAATGACGAGTTTCTAAAAGCATTATGGATGCAACATTTACCATCTGCGACGAGAGGTATATTAACTGTGAGTAGCGATAAACTTCCTCAACTAGCTGTTCTTGCTGACAAAGTAGTGGAAGCGAGTCAAGGCAATAATACCGTTTCTGCAATCACCTCACATAACACGTCATACACATCACCAACCAAAACATCAGGTAATTTATCTTCATCGGATCTTCTCGAAAAAATTGATGCTCTGGTAAATGAAATAGCGGAGATTAAAGCAAACATTAGAGGAAGAAGTACTATCAGAAGACAACAACATCGATCTCGCTTACGCCCAAGCACACCTGCACGAGAAACTGGTTTTTGTTGGTAATCGTATCATAAGAGATATGGCAAAAAGGCAAGAAATTGCACACAGCCATGCAAATACAATACCACAAACATTTCGGAAAACTAACAAGTCCATCTACTCATATACAGGCGACAACAGATGGACAAATGGATGTTACACGTCGCCTATTCGTCTTCGATCCACACACAAAATTCAACTTCTTACGTAACGCAGTGAAAAACATAACCGGTGCAATTTTAATCTAGTTGCAGCAAACGGCACAAAAATATTATCATACAGTACAAAAAATCTGACAGTCACGCTTGGACTTCGTCGTAGTTTTAAGTGGAAATTTATAATCGCTGAAGTTTCCAAACCAATTATTGGAGCAGATTTTCTGCAGCAGCACGGACTTTTGGTTGATCTAAAAAGGAAAAAATTAATAGATAAAACAACGTCCCTAGAAATAATCGCAAGTATCACTAATTCATTTTCTCCTCGAGTGTCATTTATAGAAAATACATCACCTTTTAGTGAACTTATTAAACAATTTTCTGACGTGTTTTCTCCTTCTATTATAAATCCTCCTGTCAATTCCAGTGTCACTCATCACATCATCACTAAAGGTCCACCTGTTCACTCCCGTCCGCGTCGTCTTCCACCAGATAAGTTGGCTGCAGCTAAAAAAGAGTTCAAATATATGATGGAGCAGGGAATGTGTCGTCCTTCAAAAAGTCCCTGGTCGAGTCCTCTGCAAATGGTAAACAAATCTGATGGATCGTGGCGCGTCTGTGGGGATTATCGTGCCCTCAATGCCGCAACAGAGCCCGACATGTACCCCCTTCGTATTCTACAAGATTGTACATATTTTATGGAAGGAAAACAAATATTTTCAGTCATCGACTTATTCCGGGCTTACAATCAAATCCCGATAGAGGAAGCAGATGTTCCTAAGACAGCTAAATCCACACCATTCGGACTGTTCGAGTGCCTGGTTATGTTTGGTGGTTTGAGAAATGATGAGATCTGTATAGCTTCAGACAATATGGAGCAGCACATTGAACACCTACGATTAGTCTTCCAACAGCTCAGAAAGTTCAATCTCGTCGTTAATATTTCGAAATGTCAATTCGGTAAACAAGAAGTCAAGTTCTTAGGTCATCTCATTAACTGCGATGGCATCAAGCCGCTTACGCAAAAGGTTCAAACGATTCTGGACTACAAGTTACCCACTCAGGTAAATGTTTTGAGAAGATTTCTTGCCACAATTAATTTTTACAGGAGATTTCTACCTCACGCTGCTGAAAAACAATTAAAGCTTTAAGCACTGATCAAAGGTAATAAACGCAACGACAAATCGCTCATTCAATGGACAGAGGAAGCCAAAGCTGCATTCGAAGACTGCAAAACACACCTCGCTGATGCAACATTATTAGCTCATCCTTCGAGTAATGCAGACTTTTCAGTGTATTTTGACGCATCTGACTTTGCCATTGGCGCAGTTTTGCAGCAATCGAAAAATGGTATCACACAGCCTCTTAGTTTTTTCTCTAGAAAGCTTACCAATTCGCAAAAAAAGTATTCTGCCTACGAAAGAGAGCTGCTTGCAGCACACTCAGCTGTCAAATACTTTAAGTTCATGCTTGAAGGTAAGATTGGTAGCAACCTCTTCGACTTAACTAACGAACAAACAAACGAATATATACACCAAAACTGACTTTTCAAACTCATCTACCAGGCGTTGCAAGGAGCCACATGCTCCTACGGGTCTGGTGGGGGGAATGATTTCTCAAGTGAAGGTAAAGGAAAGGAATATCCCCGAGAAGTACATTTCAGGCTAAAGCTTGCTGTAACCATACCCTTAACGGGCTTGATGGACATAGGATTATCATAGGTTTCAATAAAAAGGGTCACAAACCCTAGGGTATCACAATGGATCTACATTGATCTAAGTGTGACAGTAACAAGATCAACTGTCAGCCCACTTACCTAACCTAACCTAACCTAACCTATGCTTGAAGGTCGTATATTTGTGATTTATACGAATCACAAGCCGCTGACGTTTCTGTTTCGTCAAAAACACGACAAAGCATCTCCTCGTCAAGAACGTTACACTGACTTCATAAGTCAATTTACAACTGATATACGTCACGTTAGTGGAAAGGACAATATGGTAGCTGACACCAAGTTGCTTGGAGTTTCACGGATTCGGACAACAGCATATCATCCGGCAGCAAATGGCTTAGTGGAACGCTGACATAAAACTATGAAGAATGCTATAAAATGTCATCAAACCGATCGCTGGACAGAAGTACTTCCTACTATTCTCCTAGGACTTAGATGTTGTTTTAAAGATGACATATGTAAGTGCTACGCCAGCTGAATTAGTCTATGGTACAACGCTACGCTTACCCGGTGAATTTTTGGAGCAAAATATATCTAGCAACACGTCAAATGAAGAGTTTGTAAATCAACTTCGAGCTTCCATGAACAAATTATCTCCAGTTCCAACATCGTCTCACACAAATGCTATGAAAGTTTTTGTTCATAAAGATTTGAGTTCTACATCATCTTCTTGAAAAGGATGCTATGAAATCTTCCGCAATTCAACCAACACCTGACTATGTGACTAAATCAGGACGTCATATGCGCTTCAGGATTTAACCTTAGATGAAATCATACATAATGATAATCGCATATCGTTGTCACTGAGGGGGGAATCCTGTAGCAAACTTACATCTGGCAAGCCTGTTCTACACCAACACAAAGATGACAATTGCAAGTTATAAAATAAATCGAGTTCAGTAGGAGTTTAACTACCGTGGTATATACTTTTCGTTTTGTCTTTAATAAATAACCTATGCTATAAATTGTTAAGCCCCGAATTGAAATGTTTAAATTAAAGTTTTTTATCGAATTAAACGGATTTGTTTTAATTAAATTAAGGTTTACTTCGCTTCCACAATTACATTACAGTAAGGTCTATTATTCCAAAATTGAACGTAGATGAATTAGACTCAAATTTATTTGGTTGTCCTGATTGTTCCTTACATTTATAATCCCGATTACATCACATCGCGGTGGACTTCCAGCATTAAACCTTATCCTTATAAATGTCGGTTCAAAAATGGATTTGAAGCCCGAAAAGTTTCAAGCAGGGTTGCGAATTTTTGAATTAAAAAAACCATAGGTCATAAGTCTGTAGCTGATTTGTGAATTAAAAAAATTTAATTCATAAGTTAGTTAGTGACTTATGATTTAAAAAAATTTAATTAATAAGCTACTAAGTGACTTATGAATTAAAAAAAATTTAATTGATAAGCTAGTTGGTAGATTAGAAATGTTTAAGCTTGTTTTGGCTGAATAATTATTTAATTATTAACGAAAGCAGATTTCAAGCTTTTGTGTGTCATAAAATTATGATGCTAGCTTATAATTTTTAAAATAAATAATTTTTAATAAGATTTCATCCATTAGCTTATGAATTAATTTTTTTTTTAATTCATAAGTCACTAGGTAACTTTTGAATTAATTTTTTTTTAATTCCTAAGTCACTTTCTTGCTCATGACTTAAATCTTTTTAATTCATAATACCCCAGTCAAATTAGCCTTCAACCTCGGAATGAAAGCGAATAAGCTGAAAATTTGCATCAACCTTTATTTTGATGTTCTAATGACTGACAAAAAAGTCTCATATCATATCGTGTCGGCGTCACAAGTTATTCGAGGTCAAAGGTCAGGTAAATCGGTTTTTTGCAATTATTTCGTTTTTTATGCGAAATACCGCGTTCGAGGTTATTATGAATTTTGTAGATCATACACTTATCTACAATTTTCATTTCAATCATTTTTTTATAGCTCCAACCATTCTCGAGATATAACGCGGAGAGTGGGTAGCGCGCATCCGTATATGTAAAGTCTATACTAAACGGCGCACAGTGGGCAGAAAGCGTGGTTTAAGTGGTCAAAAATCCATAACTTTCGAACCAGTTGAGTTTTTTTTATAATTTTTTTTTGTTTGTAACTTTATTTAAGTACCTTTCAATATATAATTTATCAAATATGTGTTATTTTGATTTTAAAATAATAAAAAAAAGTTGTTTTTCTCCCTGTTAATGTGGGATGACAAATTATTCAATATTGACTTAAATTGGATACAAAACTTATTTTAAAAGAACTTTCTTGAAGATCCAACAAATAGTGACCAGTAAACTATTTGTTTAAAATTCTTAGGTTTGCCCTTTGGGTCTTCACAAAAACACTCAAAAAGAAATTTGTAGTTCCCATTTTGTCCTCTTCAAGCCAACACTTTGTTTAAGAATAGTAACCAAAACCTTAAATCAATTTGGTCATTTCCATCATCCAATTATTAAATGTAACGGAACAATTAATGAGAACCACATAAAAAGAGCATACCACAGAAAATAAGTGCAAGTAAATTTACTAACCGCACTAAATAAAAACAATATGGTATGTAAGGTTAGGTAAGGTTAAAGTGGCTGTCACGATCTTATATGGAACAAAAAGGTTCCCTACTAGTTAAAACAATTTGGAGCTTCTAATGAAGCGAAGGAAACTTTTAATGTCTGTATTTATTAGATCGCTTAGTTCGTTATAGAAATATTCTCCTAGATGAAGTTTGCGTTTGGGTATGTACAAAGAAGGTGTGGGATTGTTTCCTTTTCCTCCTCGTCCAAGCAACTCCTGCAAAAATCGTTTCATAGGGCGTTTTTCTTTTTTCATTCAGAGTAGAGCACTGAACAGAGCACGAGCATGTCGAACATGCTCTGAACTTTCTCCGAATCGAGCGTGTTCTAAGAGCTCTGAATTATTTTATAAACATAAGCGAGTTTTTGAGTTCTTTTCCTGTCTGTCAGAATGATTTCAGCATTTAACTCTGTCTGCTCAGCTATTTTATACCGAGCTCATAGAGTGCGCTCTGAACAATCTCTGAACACGCTCTAAACGAAAAAAGAAACACAAATTTGAACTGTTATACACTCTGAGCTAAAAAAGAAACACGATTTTTTGTTTGACAGTTCAGCTTCTACTCTGAACTAAAAAAGAAAAACACCCATAGTACACATAGTATGACACCTATTACGAAAATCCGCAAATAAAAATTGTGCCAAAAATGCTTCATACATCGATATATAAGTTTTTCTCACTTTGAATTTATTTTTCTCTTAACCAGAGCATATTTATTAAAAAAAAATGTCATATATTTTACGTATAAATATTTCTTTAATTAATTAAAATTAAACTTATGTGATTCGAAAACAAAAAAAAAATATTTTTGGCCACTTAAATCACGATTTATGCCCACTGTGCGGCGTCGACAAGTAAATTGTAGATCATTTTACTTGGAGGCGGATAAGATTTAGACTCGACGATATCTTCTCTAATAATTGCAGCTGTAAATTCTACTACACGCATTCGTTCTTCTACCCAGTGCCTTTTTTATTATTATACCAAGCATTAGATAAAATATTAGCTTGCGTATCACGAAAACAAATAATTGTAAATGATCCTATTTTCGTCGTTATTATTACTTCAGTTAAATATCTTTCCCTTAATTTTGAAATTATTGTTTTATCATCAGGAATATAGCCTGTAATGACATCTCTCAGCTTTTTTAATGTAAATTCTTTCTCCTTCCGAGAGCGGTTTATCACATATAAAACACAAATCAGTCATTATGCATAAAATGCTAAGTATCTACGTTTTAAATTTTCACTCTCCGCGCTATATCTCGAGAATGGTTGGAGTTATAAAAAAATGTTTGAGATGAAAATTGTAGATAAGTGTATGGTCTACAAAATTCATAATAACCTCGAACGCGGTATTTCGTATAGAAAACGAAATAATTGCAAAAAACCGATTTACCTGACCTTTGACCTCGAATAACTTGTGACGCCGACACGATATGATATGAGACTTTTTTGTCAGTCATTAGAACATCAAAATAAAGGTTGGTGCAAATTTTCAGCTTATTCGCTTCCATTCCGAGGTTTGCCCCTTTTTCTGGCTTATTTGACTGGGCTATAAGTCACTTAGCAGGTCCTGAATTAATTTTTTTTAATTCATAAGTCGCTAAGAAGCTTATGATTTAATTTTTTTTAATTCACAAGTCACCAACTGACTAATGAATTAAATTTTTACTTGCAACTTATAGGTACTAAAGGCAAGTTATACATTCGTAAAAAAAACGAACTCAATATTTTGATCAAAGTTGACATTACGATGATAGCGAAGACTAAAAAAGTGGGTTTCGCAATTCTGCCTGTTTGTCTATCTGTCTGTCTGTTCGACTACAGCATAAACGGCTCGGCCGATTTTCTTTAAACTTCGTATATATCATTTTAAATTTTTTCCCCCCATACCTTTTTTTCTTTTTTTTTTTTTGAGAACAAAAATAACGGTACCTGCTATACGATTTTTTTTTCGAAATTTTATAAATATTTTTTTTTTCTCAAAAACTGTTTTAAAAATTAAAATACAAACAAATTTCATTTAGGTAAAGCTAGGTAACGTTGAAAAAAAAATTCCGAAAAATGGTTATTGAGGGTACCCCCCATGGAACCATTTTTTTGTTTTTGACCGATTTTCATAATTTTTTTATGCTAAGGCACCCCAGCAGTTTCAATATTTTTGTGTATTGAAATTTTCAAAGAAAAATTTTTTTGGATTTTTAAAAAAATTCAAATGTTTTTTTTTCAAAACTCAATATTTCGAAAATCCCATGCTAGATTTTTTTAAAACTTGATAAATAAAAGTTTCTCAATATAATCTACAAGATGTGAGAAAAAAATTTATTTTACCTAAAAATAAAGGTACCCACCATACAAATGTTAAAAAAATTTTAAAAATTGTTTTCAAAAATCGTATTTTTCTCGAAAACGGCGCCTAGAATTTTGATTAAATTTGTTTTCCTTCAATTAATTTTTATGATCTTTAATTCAATAAAAATAAAATGCACGACTGGATCGCACGAATGTAAAAGTACTTTGGAATCTAATACTTCGGAATTTAAGATACATTTTATAAATATAAAACATGAATTTAAAATGAAATTGCCGTCTGATTTCTAGAAAAGTAGGAATTTATGCAAACAAACTTCGTTCATAGGTTTTGAAGATACATTTTTTTCAAAAAAAACCCAACGAATAATTTTTCGAATATTTTTATATACAATATTATTTTAAGCTTAGGGGGACTCCTGCTGAAAATTTTTGGTTAAAATCGTTAGAGCCGTTAATGAGAAAGTCGAAAATCAAAAAAACGGTTCTATATTTTTTTTTATCAAAACGTAATCCATGTCCATAATATCACACCTAATTTTTTTTATCAAAATCGTTAGAGCCGTTTTCGAGATAAATAAGATTTTGCATTACGGGTGTATGGGGGGTACCGTTAGTTTTAGAGCTAAAAAAAATTTCAATTTCCCCTCTAGGGAATCACCGAAGACCCATAACTACCAAGTTTGAAGAAAATAGGTCCAGTGGCTTAGGCTCTAGAGTCTAGATCGAGGTACAGACATACAGACAGACAGACAGACGGAATTGCCGGACCCACTTTATTCGTCTTCGCTGTCATCGTAATGTCAACTTTGATCAAAATCTCGAGTTCGATTTTTTTTCCAAATGCAGAACTTGCCCTATAGTACCTATATCGCAAGTAAAAAATTTGAAATTAAGATACATATTACAGCTTGTACCTACCATAGAACCATTTTTTCGAATTTTGAATTTCTCATTATCGACATAACGGATCTTAATGAAATTTTTTATAGAGAAGCTTCCAAAAAGTCTAAAGAACATTGGATTTCAAAACTTTAAAATAAATATTTTTTGAATTTTTGAAAAAAAAAAGAATTATTTTTTTTTTTTGGAAATTCGATATCTTAGAATCGAGAAACGACTCGATTTTTTTGTTTTTGTAAATTTAATTTTTATTCGAACAATAATAAAAACTTTAAATTAGCGTACCAAAATTTTTTCTTAAAAATGTTTTAAAAATTTTGTATATAAAGCTTGTTTTTTTAAGAATCCACTACAAAGACTTATAATTTTTGTTCTTACGCAAAATAATATTTGCTTGAATCACATAGCATCCTGTTTTTAGATCCAACTACTAAAGGAGTTGCTTAAGTCATTTAAAAAATAAATTTTATCCTGAACAGTTTTCTCTAATAACATTCGTTTTCAAAATTCCTAGTCTATTACATAGGGGCAAGTTCGTGCGACCCAGTCGTGCATTTTATTTTATTTGGAAACACAATATTTAATTAAATTTTTGTTTTCCAATGAAAACAATTTAATTTATCTTTCAGCGAGCACAGACAACTCAAACTTGAATAAATTCGAACATTTTTTCTATAGAACCTAGTTAGATATACGAGTATAATACAGAATTTTTAGAATTTATTTAAATGAGCAAAAGCTTTTTACATATTTATGCTTTTTAAAAAAGCACTCATCAATTATCTCAGTGTATTACAACGATTTGCCTCCTTAAACATCTCATAAACAAATGTTTTTATAAAATCTTAAGTAATTGCTTATTTGGGTCGTTTTAAAAAAATTAAATTTTTAGCGTTATAGCTTATATTTTTTTGCATTTCAATTTAAGGACTTGAAATTTGGCATGGAACTGTGTTTATATGTCAGCATTATAAGAAAAAATTTGCAAATCGATTGATGGTAACGAATATCCATGGTAATTAATAATGTGTAATCTCCGTGGCCTTTTTGGGATGTGATTTTGATGCTTAATCAGTTTTATTAATATTTCTAATGATGAAAATGGTTTTTTTTTAATTTTGGGCCTTGTCGTTTGAAAGGCCTTCTCTTAAACTTCAATTTTATGATATGCAAACAAAAAAAATTTTTTTTGTTGTCCCAATACTTATTTGAATGAGTGTGACAAGATTTTGAAAAAAAAAAAACATAATTAAACATTTTCGCTTTTTCACACAACTAAACAATTTTTAATAATTTTTTACGATGCATCATCTTATAGTACGTCAAAAAAACCTTCAATTTCATGTTTTATTATAATTTAATTATTGCAGTTAATTCCTTTAAAATATACATACAAAATCATTTTTTCATCCGAGTAAAAATTCAGTGTAATCTCCGTGGCCTTGTTATCTTTGTACCATATTAATATTTTTTAGTCTAACCACCGCCAAAAAAAAGGTATCTAATCATACTTGAACCTAATTTAATTTGGATGACATTGAATTACATTGACTACTTATATTAAAATTAAGAAATAGTCGATTTTGTAATCTCCGTGGCCATTTTCGTATTTGTTTTTTAATATGTTCTTTTAGTTTATAATGGCTCATATTATTATTAATTTTTTTATATTCTAGATAAATATACTGAATTTCATCATTCCTTACAGTATTGGTACCGTAAAAGTTCCAAGAAAGTTATGTGTCGTCATTTAAAAATATTTTTTTGACTCTTTCATGCTTTTAAACAAAATCATTTCGTAAACAAACAACTTCATAAACAAAGTATGTGTTACACGTATAAGTAACACACGCATACAAGCACTGTGTGTATAATAGTGCCCAAACGGAAGTCTCTCTTAAGGAGTATAAATCGAAAAACAAAAAATGTAAACATTTTGTTAACATTTATATTTTTGTATTTTCGACGTGTATTCTATGCGGCCAGTGTCAGTGTGAAAACGTAATTTAATTTGTATTTTTTATTAATTATCCTATTAAATTTATTTGCTTTCCACAAAATTTCAACTATTTATTTTGTGGATTATTGTTATTTTATGCAAGAAAAGAACATTTTAATACATTCGAAATTTTCAATTTTAATTTTTATCGAAAAATACTCGTAAAATGAAAAATATTTGAAATTATTTTTGCGCAACTCGGAGAACTCCTTTTCTACTTGTTTACTATAGATTTAGAAACTAAAACCCAAGAAAAACTGAAAAATTTTTTTTTTGAAACGATCAATAAAAAATGACCCATTTAAAACATCATCTAAATCAGTGTTTTTCAAACTGTGGGTCGCGACCCTCTGGGGGGTCTCGAAGAGATCCTTGGGGGGTCGCGGTCGTAAGCCGGTAGGATTAATAAACAAAAGCCCTGTGCTAAAAAAAAATTAAATAAAACAAAAAAATTTTAGTGCGACATATGTGCCTGTCTATTTTTTAATAAACGTTGAAATCTTGGATTAGTTTTTGACACTTTTAAGATTAAATCATTTTCCAAATTTAGTCTGTTTTGTTTTTTAGTTTTAATGTTAAATATTGAAGAGAATGTGACTTCACACAGGTATGAAGTGGCGAATGGCAGTAAAAACTTCAAAGCCTCGTTTGTCAGCTCAGGTGCTCACGATACTCTTCTCTTTATCCAGAAATTGTCAATCGTTTTCAAAATGAATTCCATTCTCAGTATGCCATCTGCAGCTTAATCTATAAGATTTTATTTCATCTTTACCGATGGTAGATTGACTGACATATTCAAAAAAGGATTTAATACACATCTTTGTCCATCTCCACTTTCAGAATCGAGTTCCGGAAAGTAACTTAATAGTTTCTTTTATAAATTATGCAAACTCTGTACCATGAGATGAATATGAGAGCTTAATGATATCGATTCATCTGATGAAATTTCTTCGATGATCTTTTGAAAGCACGGAAAATAATTAAAACTGTTTGTTTGTAAAGACTCTGACCACAAACGAAGTCTTGCGAGGAATCCTTTGATTTTATCTTTGGCAGTTATAATGCTTTCTTCTCTCCCTTGGAGGCTCTTATTCAATATGTTTAAGTAGTTGAAAAGATCAGCAAGAAATGATAATTTTAAGAGCCAAGTGGGATCAGAAAAATGATCCAAATTTCCAGATTTTGAATCTTGTAAGAACATCAATAATTCGGCTTTCAATTCCAAAAGTCGTGTCAATACTTTTCCTTTTGACAGCCATCTGACCTCTAAGTGAAAAAAAGAGATTTTGATGGGGTGAACCCATTTCATCACAAAGGATCCTAAACAGCTGACTTTGCAAGGCCTTGTCTTTAAAAGAGTTCACAACTCTAATCACATATTTATGCACATCATTTAATTCAGAAGGTAACACCTTAGATGCCAGAACTTGTCGATGAAAAAAGCAGTGTGTCCATGAAACGTTCGGCGTTATTAATTTTAATTTTGCAATGAGCCGAATTTTGTTGCCCATCAAAGCTTTAGCACCATCGCTACAAATAGCAAAACATTTTTTCCAATCAATCTCGTATTTGCGAGAGTTTTCTAAAAACATATCGTACAAAAACTGGCGAGTAGTATTAGCAGGAAGAGCTTTGCAAAATAAAATTTCTTCTTCAATGTTTTCCTCTGCTTCAAAACGAACAAATACCACTATGCACAGTCTGATACATCAGTAGATTCATCCAGGTGCAAGGCATGAATTTTTCAATTAATTGTTCTTGAATGTCAACGGCCATGTCACTTATTCTCCGCTCAATTGTATTGTCAGAAATTGGTATATTTTTAAGTTTATCTACCTCCTGTTTGCCGCCCAAAATAGGGTAGAGTGGGGCACATTTGAACAATGCTTATAAAATTTTACTTTATTACTCTTTTTTAAAAGTAATTTAAAATTTAAACCACTGTTCAATGTGAGTAAAATATCACACCAATTGCTCGAATATTTTAGGTTTTATCAGTCTGGAAAGCAAAAAGTGTTCAAATGTGCCCCACTCTCCCCTAATTTCAAACATATCAAGGGCCGCAGGCAAAATAGGATTCTCAGCAATTGTATGAGGTTTCCCTGCTCTGGCGACTCGGTATTCTACTTGACAGCTAGCTAACAACGCTTTCTCATTGGCACTTAAAACAAATTTTAAAACAAAAAGAATGTATCAAACAAAACAGTAAATCAAAATTACAATACATACATATGTATGTAGGTAGGTAGCAAAATAAAAAAATGACAAACAAACAAAAATGACAATTCTGATGCGCACTTAAGAATTCGAAAAAATGAAAATTACTATAAGACCTGCTACAATTTTTTTTGCAATACGGGAGAAAATTTCATAAATAACTGACACATTATAATAGGGGGTCGCCAAAATTTTGTTACTAGGGGTCGCGTACTCAAAAAGTTTGAAAAACACTGATCTAAATAAGCTTTGTGAATGTTTCTCGCGCCTGAAGTTCTTTATGAAATCACAGTTTTCACCAAAGGCCTTTGTTTTACTTAATCGGGTTTCTGTTGAAACAAAGTCGCTAACTTATTATACTTGACATTAATTGTATTTTTTACTGGTCAATATATACATAGCTTACACTCAGAGGAATTTTTAATTGTAAACATTAAAATTCACAGAGCAACCAAATAATTTGTTTCATTTAAGATAGCCAAACAAAATATTCATATTTTTTTATAACAGAAAACACAGCTCGTGTCATTAATACATAACAACAACAACCCACTAATCCACCTACTATCCCTAATTGACCAGTAACTGTAGCTCGCTACCCATTGCATGTCTCTTGTAAAGCTTATCGCATGGATAGTTAAGTATCATCTGATGTATAGTTCAATGGTTTTTGTATGCCTCGATTGATTTCAGATGTAAGGTGTTCTATGGGCATAACACCTAGAACGATTTGTATTCTGATTATTAATCTATTTGACCTACACTACACAGTTGAACTTAGATCTTCAGAGTTGTTTCTTGAGTAAATACTTGTGTTTTTTGAAATTGTAAGTGATTTTTGTTTTGTGTTTTCAAATGTTCGTAGACTAAGAACAAAGACATGTATGCCCATTCTGTACAGACCAGCTGTTTTGGCACTAGGTGAAACACAAGTTGGTGCGAATACTGATCTTTTCGCCTAGCTGTACGCCATCACGGCCTTTTAGTAGTTTATGTTAGATATGATGTTACTTGCCAGAGCCTTCCTCCATTCGGACATTGTTCTAATACGAACATCAACTTCATCTCACTCAAATTTACTGTCCGAATGCACATCATCATTGTTTCATTTATGGGAGTCCAAATCTTGTGAAGTTTAATACTTCGAAATCTCAATACTGTTTATTAGTCGTTGAAGCGAAATGTACCCCTTATGCCATTGTCCTTAAATGGCACTTGCATCGAAGAAACCGTAAAAGCTGCTAGTACTCGGTATATGTGTCAACAACGATCTTTGTTGGAGTGACAACATTCTCGAGGACGCAAGAAACGCTGCTAAATGATTAGCATTTCTCTATCGATGTAAGATATTTTTCAGCCCCGCTGATCTGGTTACCATAGTATAACTCACATCTTTCGGTAGGTGCATAACAAATTTCTCTCCACAGAACGTTAAAACTTTTAGAAAAAGAACTACTAATGGATTCATTCCCATCTCTCAAACACCGTGGGAATGTTTCATGAATTTCCTTGTTTTATCGCTTCTCTCACACGCAATGCAAATTCAAGAAAGTCAGTTGCAGTTTATTATTTACTGATCTTATGAATTGCAAATATATGGGCTGCACTTTTTTCTTATTCTATATCATATTAAAATAAATTGATTAAAACCGAGTTCGATTTTCCTAAGAAATGCAAAACGAATTGCACCAATAAATTTTCTCAGTGTCGCATTATTATACAGAAAGCTTACACCTCGGTTAATAATCCCTATTGAAGTACACGTCATTGGTTTTTTTGTTTGACGCCGCCATTGTTCAACTTATGCTTTTTGAAGCTATCAGGGATTCACTACTAAACTAAACATCAAATAAGGGGTGGATAAATGGAAGTGATTCATTTATTTTTCAAACAAAACAAAAACAAACATATGTACAAAAGAAACATAATCTGGAAGACGTATCACTGGAAAATACCATTTCCAATGACAACTGAACTCTCTTTGAAGCTGTCAGTTGTTCTATTTCGCTTTGGCAGTGATAGTTCTCAATCGGTTGCGGTACTAAATTAACGGTCCGTGCTATTTACCCAATTTTATAAACACCGAATTATATTATTCCTTATTCGAATCTTAAGTCATAGATGAATTTCTTATTGTTACATACATGTGACATAACAGTTCAACATTATTATTAACAAACAAAATCAGCCCTCAAATTACAGAAGCAAAAATAATGTCATAATACTTCGGTGAACATTCGGGTCGACCAACTATCGAACTTTTACTTTCTACATTAGCAAAAGTGCGGAAAATGACGTTTTAACCTGCAACATGCATACTTTTCAAAACATCCTCCATTCTTGTCAGCTTAATTAGAGATTATAGTGTTTGTTTTTTGTACAATTTTAACGGTTGGTTTTGCCGGTTGAATTGCAACGGACAGCACATTTCGCAAATGTATAACACCGGCGATTATCCACCCTCAAAAAGTGTATCTTTAGGATTTATCAACACAATATCCCATCATCTATCTGTTTAATTAATCCGCCCCTTTTTTGTAACGTAGTTCTACGTGGTTGTAAAGACAAGTATTGGTTCCTTGCAATAAAAAAGTCTAGGTGTAGTTGATGTAGTTCACAACGCCCATAACTTGGTATTGTCGAAATTTAAAATGGATAACAAAATGTCTAAGAAAGCTTATGTTTTGAATTTAAACCAAAGTAACTGCCGCATAAAGTTATCTCTAAAATAGCTACAATAATTTTAAGAAACTTCACAAAATACATATTTTTAGTTTGACGAAGACAAGCAACAATCTTGTTCGTGCAACCTAGACGTACCTCTTGTATCTATTTGTTTCCTAAACGTCTGTTGGTTCAACATTTTATAGTAACCCAGAAAAAAATAGAGAAAAAAGTCCGGTGTAAACCTTCCCCATCATATTGTTTCAGGACAAATTGGATTATTTTTTTTTTTTTCAGTCTATCAAACCTCCCTTTTGGATGTGTTTTTTTTTTCTTTTTTCAATGACCGACTCTAGACATTTAAAACAAAATGCAAAAAGAATAATGTCATATCGATTCTAATGGTTGCCTATACAGACAAAGAAAACAAGTAAATTCAGTTACGCAAAGGTCTTTATATTTAACGGTTGTAAAGATACAGTGCCAAAATGTGAAGATTGAAAAAAGTACAAAACGTTTTTGTAATACAAAATTACTTACCTTAGAAATTTCAATGGGTTTTAAAATGAAAATAAATAAATAAAATAAACCACGGCAGATTTGAAACGTTTTAATGAATTTGTAATATAAATAAAAAGTGTTGAAATATATTTCTAAAAGTTCTTAATGTGATTTTGCAAAAGTTTAATTTTAAACAAAACTTCAAAAATATTTTTCTAATGGGATCGGTAATCCACTTTGCAAGTGTTAGCTAGTTTTATCGACGAGTGAATAGATCTGACACTTCGGAGCTTACATGATCTTTTAAAAAATTGAGAAATCTGTTTTTTTTTTTGGAAATATTTTAATTCGAAATGTGGGTGATTCGAAATTTTTGAGTTGTACTATGTAGAACAAAGTAACTTGGGATTTTCGTCTGCCTTACTTACTGACTTTTTTAATTGATGAAATTTGTTATTATTTATTTTAAGATCATATAGTATTACTGCGAAAATTTGCACGAATTAATCCCTTTAGAATCCTTGATTGTGTTGTTAAATCTTAAGAACATCGGGACCAAATTCCACCGACTATTTTTATTCATAATTTGTTCTTCCCAATAAAGACTGACATAAATAACAAGTCAATATAAAATATTAAAACACACCACAATGTGAAGAACTTGACTTTAAGCGTCAAATAACTAAGTGAAGTGTAATTTTAAAAATATGTATATTATTCCCAATATATCCGGACTTAAATATGTATATGTAACTGTCATCTTCAGATATCAACCATAAACCTTTCTACTTCATAATCGAAGGAATTCTTAGAGACGATAGATGTGATTATGTGATTTTTTTTACACTTTCATTGTATCCCCTTAACCTTCTATGTCCCTATTTACACTGTGTTCTACTCAATTCGATTCAATAAACTCAAACAAACATTTATTTTATGAAGCAATAACAAGAACAAAACTTATATTTAATACTCCATGAAATAGTCAGATGGCAACCCGCTTTTTATGCTACACGAAAAACCTTGCATAACTACAGGCGAGCGTCATAAAGAAATATTCAAATTTAAACATCGACAATGAAATTTTTAAAGTGTTCATCTAGGCGACGCAGTTTCAAAGCAAAAACTTCTTCATTCAATTCGCAAGGCTCACGTCGGCATTCCGCAATCGGTTCACGTGCCATACGCCCTGGAGTTATTGGAAACCCCTATGTGCCAACTCTCGTTCGTCACAATGGAACCATTGGAGCGTTGTATCATCCATTTGATGATCGTATTTATACCTCGAAAATGTTCATACGCGATAGTTACATGTATCCGCGCCAACCTGGCCAGCCTATGGATCCTCGCTTCCCCTATGAAGTGCATGAGTTTCCATTAGCAAACGCAACCAATAAGGTCCATATTGCGGGCGACTACATTCCAAATGGAAGTGTGTCGTCGCATAGACGACGCCGAAGTGAGGCTGCATCTATTGCTGCTGCTTCTGCAGCCAACTCGACTCCAAATCAAGTTTATTGGATGCAAGCAGAGGGTGGCGGTGGCAATGAGGCTGGAATTGCGAATGGAGGAAGCCTAAAGCCACATTCTCGCAGCAATAGTCTGGGTTATATTCGCAACGTTGATGATTTGCTACGTAATGAAATTCAAACCAGTGCCAGTGGAAGCAGACATGGAACGCCACATTCATCACATCGCAAGAAGAAAAGGGTAAGTGCGCCATAGGTTTGCATCAGGCAGAAAAATTATTCAAATATTAAAAAAAAATCCCTTCAATTGGGGAGAATTGAATTGATAATTTAAGGGATAGAGGGGAAGCATTCGAGTTATTTTCGTCGAGTAGCCATCTCATGATGGACTTGACGTGTGTTTTGTGTCATTCGAGATAGGAAGATTGGGGGAAATTAAAAGTGCCTCAGGACACAAAATCCGCAACAACGATGCAAACGATGAAAGATAAAAACAACGTTCCAAATAAATCCGGGTATTTGGGATTTTAATTTGCGATAAATTTGTTAATTGAAAAGCTGCCATCGCTAGAAGGCTTTTTGTTACTGTGCAGACAAGCTAATTTTTAACGATGATACTCTTAACTTCTTTTTTCAAAGAGTTTTAAGGGTTAACAAGAAAATATTAAAGCCGGATAACATTTTCACATTACATCTTTTATAGATCTTTTTGTCGTTGGGCTTTTAGTAAAAATTCAATAACTGTTAATTATAAATTGTTTAGAGTTGGTTTTATGCAAACCCAATAATAAGATTAGTAATATCATATTTTATTTAATTATAAAGGAGAATTTTCTACTTGCTCAGATACATAAATTGCTCAACTGTAAAAACCAGACTTAAAAAATAATAACCACATAAAATATTATATTGCCAACATTATTCCTAGGGATTCAAAGTCATACACCATGCATCGTATTTCGAACAGAATATTATAAGCTGTTGCCAGGGTAGTTTTCGGACTTGGCTTTCAACAATTGACCAAAAAGAAAACAAATCCTTTGTACACATTCTTTGTAGATCTCGGCTTTTAATACGATCAATAGGGGGTCACTGTCATATAAGCTATCGCTGATTGGTTAATCAACGACATTTATTCGAGTTTATCAACAGTTTCTTTAAGATATGTCGGCAGTGGCATGCAAAAATAAATCCAAATAATTTAATTCAGGTACAGGTGTATAGGTGCAAGGTTGTATGTATATTAAGTCCGTTGATGTTCGTTCTGTTTATTAACGGCATTGAAATCATTTACCGGGAGGTTTCTCTTTTGATGATTAAGTTAAACTTTTACTCTAGTTTGATGTTTTAGTTATTTTTTCCAATAATCCACTGACATTACAGCTCCAGATAAATGAACTAAAATAATTTTGTGGGATCTTAAAATCAACACTGCCAAATCAAAAATAATTATTTTTTAGACCTCAATTTTGTTCTGATAGTACCCCTTGGTAGCATGCACACAGGAATGGTTTCTAGTTTTAAGTCACTAGATGCTGGTTCTCTTCGAGATGTTGCAGCACAATATTTATGTATTTATTTTTTCTGTTAATAATCCACAGACTTCGAAATCAGATATTCACCCATATTCTGAAACTCGTATTTATGACTCGTATTCGACTATAGTCGTATGTTGGTATTCCAGGAGTCGTACATTCGACTTCACTTGTACGCAAAACATCGCGTACGACTATTCATATTTTATCGGTATTCCGAATCTCGTATCAAAGGGCACGGTAGTGCCCAGCCAAGTTCTGGCACTACACCCTTTTTACAGGAACAAACTCAGGCGACTTTTGACCCCTCCCTATCTTCACTACCAATGAAGTCAGAAACTTGAAATTCCGAATATTTGCTAAGCTAGTCAAGCACAGGCGCCTCACCAAATATCAGTTTTCTATTATAAGCGGTTCCTGAGATATAATGCCGCAAAAATCACAAAAACCGTAACTGACTGACTGACTGACTGACTGACAGATCATCAAAATTATGGAGAACTTCCGAACATCGTAGAATCTTGTAATTTTGCACAACGGTAGGTCTTGTCATGCAAGTAGAGGAAAAAATCGAAAATTTGAGATTTTCCATTCAGGGGGCGTGGTATCCGCCCACTTTCTCCGAATTGGTGTTGATTGAATGGAGCACTTCCGACTGCTGTAAAACGATGAAATTTGGTAGAACGGTAGGGCTCAAAATACATATAAAGGACCAATAATAAAAATTGAGGTTTTCCATTCAGGGGGCGTGGTATCCGCCCACTTTCTCCAAATTGGTGTTGGTTGAATGGAGCACTTCCGACTACTGCAAAACGATGAAATTGAGTAAAGTGGTAGGACTTAAATTGCATACAAAGAAAAAAATATAAAATTTGAAGTTTTCTATTCAGGGGCGTGGTATCCGCCCACTTCCTCAGAACTGATGTAAATTATACATGGCGCACTTCCGATTGCAGTAGAACAATGAAATTTGATAGAACGGTAGGGCTCAAATTGCATATAAAGGACCAAAAATAAAAATTGGGGTTCTCCATTCGGGGGGCGTGGTATCCACCCACTTTCTGAGAAAATGTTTAATTTATATGGAGCACTTCTGATTGCCGTAATTAAGGTAGGTATGTTAGTGTTAGGTATCTTGCCAGGACAAGAAGAAATAATTGAAGCGCAAATCAAAACAACCAATAACAAAAAGAAAATATACCAAAAGAAATAGGAAGCTTTAAACTAAGTTGAGTACACCCTTCTATCTTTCCATATCTTTCGAGATTTTGACATGGCAAAATATTAAAATCTTTGCAAAAAGAAGTGAGATCAGACCAAAAACATAAATGTTAAAAAAAGAGCCAAGTTCTTCTATACAAAAACCTTTGTGTAATAAGTCAGCCGTGAAAAGTACTGAGATCTAAAAGTACGCCAAGTTCTTACATCATGAAGGTTTAATACCGAATATTTAAAGTAGAATAATATTGAAACAGCTACAATGTAATAGAGAAATTTTATTATTTAATGATTACTGACTAAAATTTGATGGGCTTACTTGGCAAGTTTTTTTTTTATGCCCAAATTCGAAGGTTTTAAAAACTTGACATATGAACCCATCAAATTTTAGTCAGTAATCATTAAATAATAAAATTTCTCTGCGATCAATATCTAAAATTTGGCAGTTTTTGTTCCAAATTCAGTATATTTTATTGATTTCAGTTATTTTCGTTAATGAAATTTTAAAGTAGGTACATATGTCAATTCTGCTCTAGGTCTTTATTATTTATACTCTGATACTTTTTCCTATATCACTGTAGCATTGAAGCCTTCTACCACTATGAGTAAATGGGCTCAGATGAAGAATTTATTGCATTGTATTCCCTCAAATGAACACCTCCACTAAACCAAAGAGTTTAGGAGCATATTTATTAGTTTGGGAACTATTATTCTGGTTTTGTTTCGAAAAAGTAGGATGTTTTTGATATTTCTTGAATTTTTATGTTAAATATGTGAAATTAACTTTAAAGTATACATAGTTGTCAAAGTCAAAATTTGTTTCAATGGATAATGATGAGACTCATGAGGTCATAAAGTTTTTGGAGTAGCAAATCTTTTATGAAGAAAACCAATTACGTACCGGCATTCCACAAATCCAATTAATTTGTAAAAAGTATTCATGCTGATTTATATAGTCATATGTAGGTGTACCTTTTATATAAAATAGAAAACATCTCACTTTATTTGAACCTCTATGACGTACGTAAATTCCCAAAAAAATAGTGTAGGATTTGCCACCACGCTTATGTCGTACGACAATGTTTCTTCTAGTGATCCTCAAATCGTTGTAAATATGTTTGCAGAGTTTTTAAAAAGTAGCTTTATCAGGAAACATAAATGATTTTGATTTCTTACCATCAATAACTGACTGCTGTACTATGAAATGTGAAACAAGTGAGGTAGTTGAAGTTTTAAGCGACATTCATGGAATTTTTCCTATAGTTTTGAAAAATTGTACCAATTACCTAAGTTTACCTCTACAGAAAAAAATTTAAAATTGCCCACGATTGCAAAATCACTTCATAAATTGGTACAATTTAAATTGAGTTTTATAATAAAAAACCATGTTTCTTAACTTCAGCACGGTTTTGTGAGTGGTAAGTCCACATGTACAAAATGTTGTTATCTATAATCACTTGTCAAGGCGTTTAGAAGAGTTAATTTGATTAATATTCTTTTAATTAAATTAAGGGGGGAATATCGTTTTTGTGGCAGCATTTTAAAGAGGTCGCATTTGTATTTAACTGGAAGAAAGCAAACAGTGACAGTTGGAAATTTTTTTGTCTGAGTTAATAAATGTGTACTCGGGGGTACCCGAAGGTAGTCAGTTAGGACTTCCCTTCTTCTTATTGTACATTAACGATGTACATATTATTTTACTTCAGTGCAAATTTCTTTTATTCACTGACGACCTAAAAATTTTCATGGAGATAAAATTTATTAACGATTGTAAACTATTCCATAAAATCTTGCTATCTTTTAAAGATTGGCGTCGAAAAAACGATTTACAGTTAAATTTGAATAAATGTGCCATGATGAATTACAGTCTTTCTCTCTATCTGATATTATTCTCTTACAATGTAGAAAATCTGACTGTACCAAGAATTAATGAAATTAAATACTAAGGTGTGGTTTTGATACAAAACTAACATTGATCAGCTTTAATTATATAAGTTATTTCGAAAGCAAACTCAGTGCTGGGTTTTGTTAAAAAAAAATCAAAGGACTTTACTGATCCGTATACTTTCATCGTATTTTATGTTGCTCTGTAGCTAGTTCCATTTTGGAATATTGTGTTGCGGTTTGGTGTCCCCTACGGTCAATCAGATGATCCAGAAAAAACTATTATTGTTTGCGCTTATAATTTTTTTTTCGAATAATGATGTTATTTTGAATTATAAGATAAGACGTTATAGTCCAGTCATTTTAGGTTTTATCTGCGGAAAAATTCCTAGTGAGCTGAATTTTTGTATACACCTTTATTACGGCATTGAATTGAAGATGTGAAAAATCGACATTGATATCGTGCCGGCTAAAAAAGTTATAGGGTTCAAAAGGTCACAAAAATCAGTTTTTCGCAAATATCTCGCGATCTATTGCTCGGTGTATACAAAAATTCAGCTCACTAGGAATTTTTCCGCAGATTGGGGTTTTAAATGCCTAAAATGACTGGACTATTAGTTGTTGGGAAGAAAAGAGTTTAGTATCATATTTATTGGCAAAATTCTCTGCTCAAAATTGATATTAGATATTTTTATCCAATCCCTGAAAGGTCATTAAGATCAAGAGCATTTCTTTATGAATTACCACATACTAATTCGATTGGTCAAAAAGAACCGATTTCGAAATGCTCCGGTATTTTCAACTCATTTTATTGCAATATTGGTATTTGTCTCAGCAGTGATTTGTTCAAGAAGAAATTAAAACTCATTTTCTTAGAGTTGGATAATTGAATTATTGTTTTTTTTTTATTGAATAATATTTTTAATAATATACATACTTTAACTAATTTCATAATATCTTATTGCTAAATCTGTTGATATTAAATTGTAGATTTAAAATAAAAAAATTAAAAAAAAACTCTTACTTCAATAAAAATAAATATACATAACTTTCGCAAATATGTTTAGCAAATATAAAATCAATTTAACCTTAACGCAATTATACGAGTATTTACCTAACTCAAATACAAATTTACTTTTACTATAACTATATTATGTGTAAATAATGATTAATTACTATAAGAAACAACAAAAACCTTGAGAAAACTATATAAAACAGCGTATCGACACATTTACATTAATTAAATTCTAGCGATATCTTCAAACGCCGCGAGATAATTATTTTCCAATTATTTTCCATCCACCAGTTATATTTAGTACCGATCAAGTAGAGCAACAACAAAATACATGAGCGAACTCTTTTCTTCAAACCGCTTTAAAATTTAACTCGAAAAACATAATTTTAAACGAAACGAAGTTCACACATATGTTGTATACATATGAATAGAATATACATAGACTTTTGGTGGGCCAGCTTCAGGGCTTCCTTTAATGTCCTCAAATTAACGATTGAAGTCCATACGTCGGCGTCGGTATAGCTATGAAGAAAACGTTTTTTTTTTTTCACGCGTTACTTATTTTTTTTTTGCTATTACTTCTAGCCCGGTCACCCCAGTTCCAGGTTCCAGTGGAAAAATTATGTTTTTGTTTAATTTTTAACGACCGGCACATCAAGAGTTATATCTAGATAGTTTTGTTTTAATTTTAAGACGTCAAATGATTTCCAAAAAAAAATGGATTGAAATTATAAGTGCAGTCAGGATGAACGACTGTAGATACCTACAATGAAAAGTGAGCCAATTACTTCTCATTTTCTTTTCATTGTGTTTGAGAAGAGGTTTTTCTGTTCTTGTTTTGGAAGACCACTTTTGCCAAGCTACTTTACTTTCGATTGTCACTGCACTAGCTTCCTAATTTAATCACTAAATTAATGCTTTTGTTGTTTAATGCATCAAACCTTACAACGACTTTAATGCTTGTGTCACATCATTTGCTTCATTTAAAATCTTACAGCACACATTCACCGAGAATTTTCAGACTCAGACGCCATCCTCACTGAAAAATCAATGAAAAAAAAATCGCCGCGATGAAGAAACAAAGATTGCGATCAAGTCTCTGAAATGACATCAATTTGCATCTTGCTTTTGATTTCATTTCAATTACATCCATAACATCCGTTTCCACAGAAAACAGCCAGACTCGACGATGACGTTTACGTACAAACTCCACAGTCCACCTCAATCAGAGAAATAATATAATCACGAAAGCAAACTATACAAAACCGAGAATTGGTGTCCCTTTTTTCCATCATAAACCAGAATCTTGTGCTTTTCGATTTTTTAAGAATAATACGAGTCAACTTCAATTAAGGCCCTTTCAATGATGATGGATATACAAGCGTTCGTCGACCGGAGGACGTAGTAGAAGTAGTCAACGCAGTCACTGGAAACGTAAAAGCAGAACAAAACAAAATCAACTTCAGATGAACATTTAATTTAAATGCACACCTGTCCATGTTGCCGCAGGGATCTCGTCTTTTTTCAATTTATTTTTTTATATTATTTTCGTGCTTGAAAAAATCACATCAGAAATTGCAAACAAATATAAAAAAAACTCGCAAACATTAGAGTGAAACCAGGTTAAAACAGAAAAAGAGAAATAACAAAAATAGGCACACTCCATACAAAGCCGTAGCAAGTCGAAGAATTACCCTTCCAATTAATTTGCTATATTACCTACCCAAATCAAAACTTCCACTTCATATTTGCTAGAATGTTAGAAACCTAAACCATAGTAGTTTTGGATTTGCAAACAAATAGAACTCGAGATTTTAATCTAACCTAAGGATCCCGCGATTCTGTCTATCAATTTGTACCTCGACCTACAGCCTAACCATTAGAAATTTTTTTTGTTTTATATAATACGCCGGGTAAAGCATTCCACATTCGTGTAGTACGGCTAAAAAAAGAATCTCTGTACTTGACAGTACGTCCGAAGTTAAGATCAAGGGTAAACTGATGGGCATTCCTAGAACTACGGGTATCACGGTTGAATTGTTTAAGGGGAGGATCTTAATACTAACAAATGATACAAAAGAAGGAAACCTTGGACTTCTATAGCTTGAGGATAAAACAAGGTCAACTTATGTTAAGCACGCTATTTACCTATACTTACTTTAATTTGAGCTTTAAATCCAACCTAAAATGTTCTATTTCCTTAGAAGCATATGAGTTAATTATTATTCTTTGAATATTGGAGTTACACTTTTTGATATTTTTCAGAAATATTCACCCATCTTCTGAAACTCGTATTTATGACTCGTATTCGACTACAGTCGTAGGAACAGTCGTATGCGATGTTTTGCGTTTCCCAATATAAGTATGTACAAGTGAAGTCGGATGTTGGACTCCTGGAATAACAACATACGACTGTAGTCGAATACTAGTCATAAATACGAGTTTCAGAATACGGGTGAGCAAAGGGCACGGTAGTGCCCAGCCAAGTTCTGGCACTACACCCTTTTTACAGGAACAAACTCAGGCGATTTTTGACCCCTCCCTATCTTCAGTACCAATGAAGTCAGAAACTTAAAACTCCGAATATATGCTAAGCTAGTCAGGCACAGGCGCCTCACCAAATTTCAATTTTCTAGCATAAGCGGTTCCTGAGATATAAAGCCTCAAAAATCACAAAAACCGTAACTGACTAACTGACAGATCATCAAAATTATGGAGCACTTCCGAACATCGTAGAATCTTGTTATTTTGCACAACGGTAGGTCTTGTCATGCAAGCAGAGGAAAAAATCGAAAATTTGAAGTTTTCCATTCAAGGGGCGTGGTATCCGCCCACTTTCTCCGAATTGGTGTTGGTTGAATGGATCAATTCCGACTGCTGTAAAACGATGAAATTTGGTGAACTGGTAGAGCTCAAATTATATGGCACACTTCCGATTGCAGTAGAACAATGAAATTTGGTAGAACGGTAGGGCTCAAATTGCATATAAAAGAACAAAAATAAAAATGGAGGTTTTCCATTCGGGGGGCGTGGTATCCGCCCACTTTCTGAGAAAATGTGAAATTTATTTGGAGCACTTCCGATTGCCGTAGAATGATGAAATTTGGAAGAGTGGTAAAGCTTAATATACATTCAAAGCGAAAAATAGAAAATCTAAGATTTTTCATTCGAAGTGTGAAAATTTCTCTATTACATTGTAGCTGTTTCAATATTATTCTATTTTAAATATTCGGTATTAAACCTTCATTTATGTTTTTGGTCTGATTACCTATACTTAAATGGGAAGAATTGTGATTCTCGTTTCTTGTGCTTTCAGTGGCTTTGAAACTTAAAGTCGTTGGTTAGTTGAAAAAACATTAAATACAACAAGTGCTAGCTTCAAGACTGGTTGACTAACAAGTGCAATTTTACCTGGCTATATATATATATAGAAGTCCAACTCTTAATTAGTTTGATGTGCTGTCTGATTCCATTTCCAGAATTGTTTCTTTGGCGCCCCTTATCCATCTCCTCCTATAGACCAATTGCACTTACGTCTCGAAGACCGAAAGCTTCTGAATGATCGGCAAAACGGCTTTCGCAGAAGTGGTGATCTGATAGCAAATCTCACCGAAGATTGGAACAAATATTTACAATATTTTAGCGAAAGTAGTAAGATTACTGTGCTTGATATTTCTAAGGCATTTGACAGAGTTTGGCACCAGCCTCTCTTATCTAAAATGCGTGCATTTGGTTTCAAGGAAATCCTTCTTCTTTGGATAAGAAATTACCTTCTGGGTCGTTCAATACATGTTGTATTTGACGGTTTCAAGTTTGATACTCACAAAATAAATGATGGTGTTCCCGAAAGCTCCATTTTGTCTCTTACTTTCTTCCTCATTTTTGTAAATGATCTCTTGTCTAAAACTTCTAATCCACTTCATTGTTTTGCCGACAACTCTACCCTCAGATTTTCATACTCGTTCTAAAATTATCTCCTTCGGAAGTGGAATTGCACATTTAACTCCGATCTTTATAGCATTGTTAAATGGGGTACAAAAAATCGTTGTCGTTGAAGCAAAATGTAGATACCTCCTATGCCACTGTTCTTGAATGGCATTACACCTCCTCCGAAAAATGTAGATACCTACCTGACTACGTCCTTGCCTCAAAGCTGCCATCAAGCCTTAATAAAGTTGGTAGTCTGGAACTGCATGTAATTCTTTGGTCCAATCTGGATGACTCAGAGTCAGCTGTAACTTCCTGTGAGCAAAAATCTTTTTCCAGTGCCATTTATATGATATTCAAATAGGTTGGTGCATGAGGTAGGGGACTTCATTCTTACGTGGAATTTCATTAATTTCTGCAAGGCTGCTCTTAGTCTTCCCTTAATGGGCTTTTTGTTCGTATCCTGTTCTTAATTATTTTTATTTTGGGTTCTTTGCATACCAACAGAGAACAATAACTTCTCTATATGAAGTCGTTGTATCATGAAAGTAGGGATATGCCCGTTGATAAAAGGTGCGACTGTTAATGCAGAGCTATAAATTTAGTCCCACTATACGAAAACTTTCCTGAATTTTGTTTTGCTGCTTGTTTGTTTTTTGTTTGGTTGACTTAGGCTTAAGTTTTATATCTTAGAGTTCTTGTGTTGTATTAAGGGGGAAAGGGCACAGAGTACATCATTAAAATTCATTTGTCATCGGGTCCCTCAATGTAGAAGTGGTATATTTTTTTCGTTTCTTGTTGGTTCGGAATGCAACATTGTTTAAGTTGTTGCTTATGGTACTTTTAAGGTCAAAACGTGAGATGTATATAATTCGAGTTGGTCTTGTTTCAATAGAGAAAAACGGGAAGGCACAGAGATAAAGATGAAAACAAATCTGACGAAACTAGAAGTGTGCCATAGAAATTAAAAAAAAACCTTAAGGTGCTAACCAATTTCAAATTAAACGCCAATGGAATAAAGAATTTAAAATGTGAAATCTTAAGAGAACGTTACGGTTAAGAATCACATCTGTAAAAAGTGATGACTACAAATTTGATTATCTAAAATAAGAGATTATTTGTCTTTAAATTAAAATGATAATATTAACTCTCTTTTGGAATGTCGTATAAAATCGTATAAAACATTTTAGCAAGCTAATTAGTTATTTATAGATTATTTAAGGATTACTGCGAGTAGACCAGTAGAGGCGAAGGGTTTGAAATTGAAGTTCGAAATGGGAAATATTCATCACAAGAAACACTGCTGCGAATTAACAATCCTTTGAAATTTTCAAATTAAAATTCATAGCCGTTTCCTTTCTATGTCAAAATTGCACGGAAAAACTTTCCCCTTACTTACGTAAATCATGACTTGACGAAATGTGGTTTGTTAATACAATTATTAAATGCAGGGTTAACCTCACATTTTTCAGTAAATATTTTGATTTATTTAATTTATAATAACTTCAAAATCTACCGAAATGGTTTTTTTTTAAAAAAAAACTAAATAAAACATTTTAATAGAAAGTTTAAATGCCTTGTTTCAAATTCATCTTCTGACTACTTTTTTTGATCTATGTATGTATTATTAATTTACCTGTCCTTCCCGTTTGATAAATTTGTTTTCAATAAAATATTGACAATTCTATTTATTTCAATATAATATTAACAACTATATAAACACTAACTATTATTGATAGTGTTCTTCGCAAATGTTCTCTTTTTTTTAACTTATTGTATGGTAATGATTCAACATCAATTACAGTATACCAACCATAAAATAAGTTATGGCTCCTCACAATCAACAAAACTTGAATAAATAAATCTAGCACTCAGTAAGTTTGTTTGAAGAAAAAGTTAAAATAATTTGTATCTCAAGCTTTGTGTACAAAACAAAGCACATCAACCAACGAATCACTCCGCCACTCAAGCACCAGTGCTTCCGAAACTTCTGGCATAATTTATGAAACTTCGACCAGTTTATTCCGTCATCGTTTTGCTTTAGTATAAGATAGACATATAACAACCAAACCCACACAATGATATCAGAAGGGCAAATAACCGGTATCAGTCAATACTTTTCACCAAGCTATACTCGTACACTCTGTTCACCAGTTATTCTTAAAACTATCAAATGAAAACAAACTGTATAGGAGGTAAAAACTGCGCTAAAAGCTTCGTCTTCTTTGTAAAACCTCACTTTTAGAAAGGCCAACAACATACACATTGGTAACTTTAAGGTACCTATCTTTAAAAGTGCGGTGAGTTCAGTTTACACTCATACAACCGCAACTAAGTTTCACAAAATTTACTTTTGTCACTATACCTACTCAGTATAAATGTTTTCTAAATGCGATGAACTGCGTCGCTTAATCAATCGCTTAAGCAGGTAGCAAAACTCTTAAACTGTGAAAGGTGTCCGTGGTAAATTTCGAACACTATTTATTGTAGACTTTCAGCGGAGAGTTCCCTACCCTCGCTGCACTATCACATCACACAAATACTTAAATAATATTTTCTCACCTGAAATTTTATATTTGTGTGTATGAAAAACAAGAAAACTGAGTATCTTTTGCCGTGTCTTAGCAGCATAAAAAAAAATCCCAAAACAAAACAAAATAACGACAAAATAAAATAAAAAAAAATCTTCAACACAAAACCTGCTCAAAATAGTTGTTGCTTACCTCAACTTACCTAATCCATGTTGTATCGGCTTCTCCCCCTTTCAACTTCACGTTTCTTATGGATACAGTAAAACTCCAGAAAAGCGGATAGGTATACAAAAAGAGATTGGCCTGGAAATATGATTTGGTTTTTGGATTCTTCACTTTACAAAAAATTGAAAATTTTTAACTGAGTAGTTTTGATGATAATCTTTGTACATTGTTTTAGTTTTTATATACCTACCAATAATTTCTTTAAAAAAAATTGCACTAAGCTTTCATTTATTTTACCAAAATTAAAGAAAATACAATACCTAATTAAAAAACATGTAATTGGAAAATCGAATGTTCGGAATAGCGAGGGTTTACTGTACTACGTTTTCCTTGCACATTTGTGTCTGTTTTATTTTTATATTATTCCTTCATCCTCGCGGTTGAAGTTGGATGGTTTTGTGGTATTTATTTTTTTTTTTGTAGGCTTAAAGTTCCCGTTTTGTATACCTAACCTATGCCGTCAAACTGTGAGCTCCAAAGGCCTCGTCAGCCAACCTAGGCTAATATACTTTTCGGGTTGGTTTGCCTTTACTAATTTTTATTTTTCGATTACTCTTTTGCTTCTAAAGAAAGACTTCCATTAATCCTGCACTATTTTCATGTTAAGAGAAACGCACTTGTCGGATTTACTTGAGCCTTACATCTTGTTAAGGCGACTTGTTTTTTTTTCTTTCTCCAAAGATACATAGGTTATTGGTATAGCTGTTAGAATTTCTTTTGAATTATTTGTATCAATTTTCATTTGTAATAGGATTAAAAATTAAAGGCTTGGCAGGTATTATCAGGGTTAGAAGATAGACACCATTGGTTAAGTTGATGTCTTGGAAAATAGTTCTGTGCATTGTTTGAACCTAGTATGTTGGTTACCTATGTATGTCTTGCTATAATGAGTCTGAGTTGTTAAAAACATACACAACTATTTACTTGTAATGGGTGCTTTTTTGCTATTTTCTTTTTGGCAACACTGATTTTGACAGCTCACGCACGTTTCGCGTTTTGTGTCACAAACATCTTCAGTTTGTTCTATAATTTAACCATGAATTGTCTTACAAACGAACAACGCTTGCAAATTATTGAATTTAATTATCAAAATGCGTGCTCTGTTAAGAAAGTTCATCGCGCACTTCTTCCATTTTATGGTCAGTTTAATCGAACTATTGAGGCGGCTATTCGGGCTATTGTGACTAAATTTCGCACCAAGTTTACTATGGTTGACGACAGGCCCTGAGTTTTGCAGTAACTCATCTGGAAGTGACCTCACGGTTACCACCGGAAACTATATTCTGGCGCCATGGGAGATAGTGCCCAATAAAAAGCACTGACAAGCGTCATAAGAAGGCGTCTTTACTTAAGCTACATATCTATGAGGTAGGCCCCCTAGTGGGAGTATCATGGTGGCTGTGGTTTATTCCGAATGCGGCGACATATGTATGGTTTTCAAGCGTGCTTGAATTCAAGAGGTGTTAGAGTGATAGTCCAGTGTTTGGACCTTAAATTGGTTTTTTGTTTGTTTCCCTTGTTAGAAATAACAGCAGCACAACGACGTTGCATCGAATCAATAAGTATGGACCTCCAAGACTGCTGTATAGCTGTGTTAGTAGTTGGCTTACAACTAGCAACATACTTCTTGACATCGCACCAAAGATTTTCTATAGGTTTGATGTCTGGAGACTATACTGGCCACTCCGTGACATTAATCCTCTTTTCTTGGAACTTGGAACTGCGTCGCAAGTTAATGTTACTTGTATGCTTTGGGTCGTTGTCTTATTGAAAGAGCCATTTCAATGGCATTTCATCTTCAGCATATGGGAACATGATCCTACAAGATCTTCACATAAAGATGCTGATCTATAATTCGTTCAATCCGGTATATTGAACCAACACCATAGAGGGAAAAACATGCACAAACCATTATGCTGGATCCTCCAGGTGTTATTGTCTTGGCTGTGAAGCGTGAATTATATTCTGTATTTGGAGGCCTTCATATTGACGAGATCCCTTTCCACCATGTAACACAATCTTGAACTCGTCCGAACACAGAATATTCGTCCACAAAAACATGAAAATTCAGGGCTTACCACTGATTTTATTTAAACTACTATTATTTTGACCGCAACTGTACATGGATCCAGTTTCGAATGAAAATTTAGTGCTTACTTAGTTATTAATTGTTTTTTTTTTTTTATTTTAATATAAAATTTTTGTTTTCTGCATGTTTCAAAATGTTGAGTTTAAAAATAATCTTTAAAATGCTGTTCAAATTTAAATTTTATTAATTGATTTCAGACTTTGAAAATTTTCTTATTCTATTATATAGATATAGAGTATTGTTAGCTTGAAAATTTTGTTTACCTTTTTCTTTAAATTATTTATTGTTTTTATTGGTTTAAAAATTTAATGTTGTTGTTGTTTTATCATTATCATTTAAATGAATATTGAAAGATTTTTAGCGTGCAGATATTTTTTATATATCTTTTTATTTAATTTATGGGAGTAGATCGATCAAATCTAGTCAATGAATTTTAGAAGGACGATACTTGTATATGGGTTGCTAAGTGCAGAAATTGTTAAGTACTAACATCAAGATTTAAAGATTTGGAGTCCAATATTTAAGAAATATATATTCCTAATATACTATAATTATTATGAGAATCATTTCTTAAACTTTATTTTATCTAGCCAGCTCCCGATCCATGTCTGTCTGAAACAACTGTCGATCCTCATTTCATGAAGTATGTATGGAAATCGTTAAAGTAATTTTGAAAACATTTTGTAATGTTCTTTTAATCTAGTAAAATCGTCGAAAAAAATAGTTAAGATAGATTAAGGTTAAATCGGAGTCCATGGAAATTCAAATGGTATGTAGCTGGTACCCGCAGAAAGCCCGTACTTAGTTTTCGTCCATTAATTCACACCATAGTTGCCCGCCATCTTGAATTTAATTTGTTGCGAATTTTTTTTTAAATTTTCGAAATTAAAGGAATATATACATGTCCATGTATGCATTGTAAATATTTATGTTGTAATCTTTCGAAAACTAAAATGTAGAGGGTATTGAGTCTTAAGTCAGTTTAGACTGTTTCATAAAGAATTATAGGGGAAGATGGCCTAAAATGGCCCACCAAGGTAAAATGACCCCTTGCTAGAAATTGTAGAATCGAACAGAACTAGAAGGTTTTGGTAACACAATTCTTAAGTTAATCTGGCATCACTGACATAAACGAAATATTAGCAGCTTCAAGCTATTGTTTGAAATTTTACAGGTCAAACTGTCTCTAGACATCTACAAAAGTAGAACCAATAAAATGTTGTTAAATGTTTGTTGACAAAAAAAATTATAAGAAACATTCAATTTTGGAGGAAACAGTAAATGCATGTAAGTATTAAGTATTTCTGAAATTAAATGGCCTATAACTATTTCAGTGTGTTCGGAATTTAAACTTAAATAAAAGAACCCTAAATGGGTAAAATGGCCTACTAAGCACTCGCCTAAAATGACATAGTGTGCCATTTTATACTTACTTACCCTTACATTTTCTTTATGGTGAAAATGGTTGGAAAATATGAACGGTTTACAGAGAAGCAGTCCTGGACTGATAATGTATTAACAAAAGCCCTAAATGCCGTCCAAAAAAAGGACATTTGTGATATTTGCAATAATTGAGTATTATTTTAATTTCTATGTTTCCTTATTTTGTTTTAAGTGAAGTTGTTTTAAATGAATTGTTGTTTTTATATTTTTTTGTTGAGTATTGTTTATGTTTATTTTACTTTGAACTATGATTTGTTTAAAAGAAAGTTTAAATTAAATTGAAAATGGTTTACGTGCCTAGTTGGTTTACTTGCAATACTGGTATGCCATTTTACCCGGACAATTTTGATGGTTGGAATTTGAAGAGTTTTTGAAAATTAAATACTTTAAATACTTTTTGAAACTTTTTAAACTCGTAAAGCAAACAAATGTAAGCGATATTGATTTAGCTTTGAAAAGAATATAACATTTAAGTTTAAATGTGTTTTTGCGAGATATGACACCTTTTCCTTAGGGGTGCCATTTTAGGCTACCTTCCCCTACTGTTATTTATGAAAAAAAATATTATTTTAGCACATGAAAGCTTTCTTTGAGGTGAATCCGATGGAATACAAATTTCTTGATTTTAAGCTGAAAATGTGTAGTAATTTGTTTCTTCTTCGACCATATTCTATGCAATGTTTTAACTTACTTAAGAAATGTTAAATGAACATTATTCTACCTTTAAGAAAATTGTATTTCTTAATTTGAATATAAAATATTCATTGCATTTTAAAAGGTATGTTAAACTTATTAGATAAAGTAAAAAAAAACAATAACCCCCATTTTGTCGTATGAATTTTTGATTACAGGTTCTAACTATTTCGAACCATTTTCGGGCGCAGACACAGACTCTTATGGAAATTTTGAATAATATTGTATACAGATTTTTTTTCTTCCAGAAATGTTTTGACAGTTTACAATTTTGATTGATTACAATTTTTGTATTAGGAACTTAATACTCTAAACTCTGACGAACAAACTCTAAATATCTTTACTGCAACAGAACAAAAGATACAAATTTTAAGTAAAAACAGCTCCCCTTTTTCAACTTAGTAACAGATTCATGAATCTTACGAAAAAGTAGGACACATCCCAACCCAACCCTTCAATCATGTCCACTTTACGAGTAGCTCTTTGAAACGGTGTCCAATTCAACCTAATTCTTCTCTAATTCGCAAAGACTGAAAATGTAGAAAAAGACCTATAACATAACCCTTGCCAACTATAGTGTTCTATTTTTAATAAAAGCTATTTTCTATTTCACTATTGTGAAGTGTCATCGCCTTTACCCCTTTAATCCTATTTCTTTTAACTTTGATTTCCTACAGCACCACTCAAAAGTCCAGCATTTACGTATAAATTTAAAGAGACACTCCACTTCAAATGCACATCTCACAGGTATTTAATTCCTATTGAGTGGCTCCGTCTATCTGAGGTACGAGTTAATTTTTTCAAATGTATTTCTTCTTTTTCTCTTCTTCCTCGTCCGAATAACCACTTTCAGAATCTCTACGAACAAGGCAGTTGATATAACAAAAGTGCATGTCCTTATTCCCGGCAAACCCCTGTAAATCCTCAATCTTAGATTGCATTCCTGGACTAAAGTTGTTCGTTCGTTCTCATTTTGTCTACCTTACCAATTCACATTGGTTTCCTTGTCGCTCTTCCTATGTTTCAATGGCTGTAGCTAGGTAGGGCCTTTTGGTAGGTTGTTGTCATCGTCGTTTCAAATGCTATTTCTACACAAAATAAAATAAAAATAATATGAAAAACTCTCCACAAGGTATCCGTATCTTAAGCAGTGGCAGCCAAGCAAGCAACATTGCTTCAAGTGGTTATGTTAGTAAGGTTTGGTTTGTTGAATCTAAAGACGGGGAAATCTTGGCTAAAGCACTCAATGTGGCAAAGCGTTCATTTCAGATAGAGTTTGTCGTTACGTGGACAGTGGTCGAGATTTTTGTTGTTTTTGTTGTTAGTACAGGTGGCTAAAAGATTGGAATCTACATTTTTTGTGTATAAATGAGAGTTAAAAAACAAATTCAAATAATATTCGATGTTTTAAAAACCAACCGTTTACGACCCTATTCGCGACCACCTAGTACTCGAAACGAAGAAATTTTAATTGGAAGTATTTCAATTCTTTAATTTCTCATCGAATGTGCCGTATTTTATGAAAATTCTAGTATTTGTTTTCAAACTAAAGTGCCTTTAAACCAAAAATATATATGTACATATTCACAAATTGTGAATTTTCACAAAAAAAAAATGTTACAAGTGCCTGTTGTTCACAACCTGTTGCGTTGCCATATTGAAATAATATTTTTTTTATTCATTCTTGTTTGTTCTTCTTAAGTCCAAGGGTGGTTTCTTTTTTCTCTTGTAACTAAAGATTTATATGAGAAAGGCTTTTGTGTGAGTGTGATGATGGAAAAATAATATAAATCAAGTTTTATGTGAAATTTAAATAATGTGAGGAGTGATATTCGATTTGAAATCTCGGAAAAACCCTTTTTTTAAAACGATCGTTAATGCCCATGAAACGGAATAATTTAAATCTACACGCACACTTTTAAATTTGGAATAACACGGAATTTCATAGTTCACATCTAACACAGTTAAAGAGGTCTCAGAAACAACAAAATATATACAAAACATGGATATAGTCGGTTCGCCATCTTCGAATTCAATAGCCTTACCTAACAATCATTTTCGAAATGAATCTCAGGTAAATTTTTTTTACTAACTTACACCGCGATTCAAATGTGATGGTACAACTTCGTTGCAAGACATAATGGAGTTTAGTGCGTGTTAAAAATTGTTTTTCGTTAATTATGTCAGAGAACATGAGTCACATTACAAAGAATACCAATTCTATAAATTTATTTCGTGCTAAATTATAACGTTATATATTTCGCTTAATATCTAATTTGTTTGACAATGATATGTCAAGAAAATTAAATACTTGCGAATTTCGTTGCTTTGAACTAATTGCTTCGGTAAATTAACATAGGCATAATGTTACTAAAGCCATAACTCAGAACGATGTATATACTTATTGCGAAATATCTATTTTTTGAAGATGAATCAACTTTCTGACAAAAATTTGTTTTACATCAAATACTAAATTATATTGATGGATGATGTTGAAAAATGCACAAGCTATGAATCTATTCAGATGAAGCGCAGTGTACATATACATTCTTACCTGCAATAAGGTATCATATAGTTTGAGTAGATATTATCTTTTGAGAATTGAAAACTATTATACACTACAAATGCAAAATATGGGTGCGTTAATGACAGGTAGATAGTTAATGTATATTCGATCTTTTTTTGTAATTAAATTCCCTCTACTTAAGCTTGGTTTATTTGGAAGAAATATTTTCAAAATGTTTGGATATTTTAGGCAAAAGTGTCTGCAACACGAAACTTGTTTGAAGAGGCCAAATCTAGTCTCAAATACATAAAAAAACATACTGTGTACAGTGTACCTATGTTGTTACAAACGCTGGAGCTCTGTCTTTCTAAAAACCAATGTTTTTTCTCTCTTAAAATGAAAAAGTTTTCTCATATTGTACATATATTGTCGTCCTTCAATGAAAACTCCTGAAATCCACGTTTACGAAAAACTAAAACTCAAATCCACATCTAATCAAATCTTAGATCTGCGAAGCTTCCATGTTCTTTATTTTCAAATTATAAACGTAAAGTATCTCAAAAAAAAAAAATTAAAGAAGAAAAAAAATTGACTTGAGTTAGTTAAGATTAAACGACAATCATATATAAATTGTATAGTTTAAATTACCTTAATGATGATAGATATGATAGGCAGTAATACTTACTGTAAAGATTTCGAGCAAGTCGGCCTAAAAGTATTAACGACTGAAAGCAAAAACACGTTGTAAATTAGCAAACTTTAAAGAGTTATATATAAATAATTATATGAACCTCATCCTATAATTAATCTTTGGATGTATCTTATGATTTACGCCTGTATTATGACAGTAAAATATTTGTACATTAAATTGCTAACACAGAAAAATGTCTTTCATAAAAAAAAAAATGCTGAATAAAAGGACAGTAATAGTAAATTATTCCGTATTATCGTTTGGGGGGATAGGTAATGCTCTTTTTCACATTGGAAAAATTATTTTCGTATTACAACATCCCATTGGCCGAAAGAGTAAATAGTAGTACACGGATATGTCTTTATCACAACAGACCAACTATTGGTCTAAGTGTGTTTGGCTTTTCCGGGCCACAGCCACTTTAACCTAACACGGATTTGCTAGCTCCAGAGCAATATCAAGTCTTTGATAATTCACAGGACTACGAATTCAAACTCGATTTTGTAAAGATGTTGAATAATAGTGAAACTAAAACTTTCATTAAAACTCTACCGATTTTAATAAAATTTCCGAGAGTGATAAATAATATGGAAATAAATCATAGCATTTAATTACCACTTAGTGACAAGTCTTCTTTAAACAAAAATTCAATACGATCGTCAGTTCTTAGAAAATCTTCTATAGATAATGCTCTTTCAAGCAATTTAAAAAATATTAAGTTTTTTCCCAAATACACAGGTGTTCAAAATAATAGGGAATTACTTTGAAAAGGCAAACGATTTCTTTTACTATTTGTTCTACTGTGCGAAGTCAAATTAGAACCGAAATTAGCACTGGTATATTGTCTTTCAATGATGAGCTTTAGACTAGTAAATCATTCGTTTAGTTGATGCTGTTCTGTAACGTGAAACACGGAGGAAGTAGCATCATGGTGTGGGGTAGCTATTCTTGGTGTCGGTTTGGTGTTGGACCGATCTCCCAAATTCATGATATCATGACAGTGAAACATATCACGATATTTTGAATGTTCCCGTATGCTGACGACAATATGCCACTTAGGTGGAATTTTCAGCAAGATAACGATACCAAGCACTCTTCAAAATTGGTGAGTTCTTGGCTTCGCGATCATCGAATATCTGTAGTACCTTGGCCATCTCAGTCCCCCGATCTCAACGCGATTGAGAATTTGTTGGCGGATCTGAAAAAAGCTTTAGCTACAAAAGTTTTCAACAATAAACACCAAATATGACTTGGAATACAGAAGCAATGGAACGCCATTCAGAATAGTAAATGCCAAGAACATGTTGACTCCATGCCGATAAGACGCGATAAGAAGCGGTCAAAAAAAAACTTAAAGGAGGCCATTCTGGCTATTGAACCACAAACAAACGTTTTTTTATTTCAAAGGGGTGGCCGTGGCGCGATGGATGTACTCGTATGTTGCTTTGAAAGTTCAACCAATATTGAATTGGGGATATTGGAAAGTATAGTTTCAAATTGTCGAAAAGTCTATAGTAGGTCAGAAACTTCATTTACGAAAAGATTGAAAAGAAGAGGTTTCAAATGAGAACTCTGATTGACAATACATCAATAAAAAAAATTAATCATTTTCAATTTTACAACCTATTTTCGATTCGACAAATAAGATTCCAGCCATTTAAGAAAACGAAAACTCAAACTCAAGTTTATAATGAACTTTATCGAACGCCTTTTACGAAATCTGTGTACAAGATATCCACTAGCATTTTATTCTCCAAAGAAGAAAAGCAAACATTTTATAAAAACACACAAAGTAGTTGGTAATGAACCGTTCAGTGTAAAATCTCTTCTATTTTGATGTTATAATTCCTTTAACTGCAAAGTTGAGCCTATTGTATACCATTTTTTTTTGAATAGCTGAAAGCTTAGATACTGCATGGTATGTAATTATTAATTAAATTGTAAAGGCCATTTTTATAAATAGAACATATAGAAAATAATTTCCATTCTTAATGAAAAACAGCAGTGCGAAACTATTTGTTAAAAATTATTTTTAAAACTTTAAAAAGCGAAATAGGAATCGAATCCATTCCACCATTTTTGTTTCAATCAAGATGAGTTAAACCATCTTAGACTTCTTGATCTATCAAGGAAAAACAATCAAGATCAACTTAACAATTGATTACAGAAGATATGTACATCACGATATTCTATAATGGCCAGATTGTAATTTGATTTTAAAAAAACTTGCTAAAAGATTGCAGGAGTTTTGTTATCGTAAGAGCATTCCACATTAAGTTTCATAGAATTTGTAAATTCAGAAACTACGTTTGTTTCAAATTAAAAAAAGACACTCAAAAAGATTTAGTTATATAGTTATATTTTATATTTCTCTCAACTGAACTTATATATATAAAAGACAGTATATGAAGTAATCACAACAAATTGTCACCCACAAATATTCCCCATTTATTAAAATGATTATTCTAAGCCAATGTTAATAAAAAAAAACTTTGATTACGTTCTTTTCATCATCAACGAAACCCTTATTCTTTGGATTAGAAATTACCTTCTGGATCGTTCAATACATGTTGTATTGAATGGTTTTAAATCTGATCTTCACAAAATAAATGCTGGTGTTCCCCAAGGCTCCGTTTTGTCTCCGACTCTCTTCCTCATTTTTATAAATGATCTTTTGTCTGAAACTTCTAATCCACTTCATTGTTTTGCCGACGACTCTACTCTCAGCTTTTCATACTCGTTCCCACATGCACGTCCATCTCCTTCCGAAGTGAATTTGCAACGTTAACGTATGATAAGTTCATTAAACTCCGATCTTTAAAGCATTGTTAAATGGGATACTAAAAACCGTGTGGAGTTTAATGTTTTGCAAACTCAATGCTGTCTATTGTCGTTAAAGCAAAATATACCCCCTATGCCATTGTCCTTAAATGGCACTTGCATCGAAGAAACCGAAAAGCTCTCAGTACTCGGTATGTGTTTTAACGAGATCTTCGTTGGAATGGTCACATTCTCGAGACCGCTAAAAATGCTGCTAAATGCTTAGGATTTCTATATCGATGTAAGAAATTGTTCACCCCTTGTGATCTGGCTACAATTTATAAAGCGTTTAAACTCGAGTGTAACTCACACCTTTGCGCAGGTGCAGCACAATCTTCTTTCCATTAATTGGATAGAATTCAGAACAGAGCGTTAAAACTGATAGGAAACAGAACTATCATGGACTCATTCCCATCTCTTGTTCACCGTCAGAATGTTTCGTGTGTTTCCCTGTTTTATCGCTTCTTTCACAAGCAATGCTCACTCGAAGTAGCCAGTTGCATTCCTCCCCTTTATCAATTCACCCGTGATACCCTCTCGCTATTAATGCTCACCAGTTCACCCTTGAGCCTAACTTTGGTCGTACTGTCAAATATAGAGATTCGTTTTTTAGTCGCTCAACACGATTATGGAATAACTTACCCGGCACAGTTTTCCCCTGCCATTTCAATTTGCAAACATTCAAAACCAATGTTCATCGACACCTCTTTTCTCTCCCCTCCCTAATTTCCCCATCGCCCGTGCTGTGTTTAACATTATAAGGGTCTATAAACATACCCTTGAGCGCGAGTGAATTATAAAAAAAAAACAAAGTCCTTACAGTTTTCTTCCTACAAAAAATAGATGTTTGTATATGAAAATCGATGTGTGTATGTATGTCTTTATATTCTTTAAGAAATCCAAAACATCGTGACCGATTTTGATGAAATTTTCAGGAAATCTTAATATAAGCCCATTCATCGAATCAACTGAATTTTTGTTTGCTTTTCTCACAAAAGAAACATAATTTCACATTTGGCTTAAATAAATGTGTTTTTCAGCTAGCTGGGGCGTAGCAAGGCACTGTACCATTTCTATTGATATCAGCTAAGACTTAGTCACATGACCGGTCCGATCAACCCGCCAGAAGTTATCTGGCTATATATAAATAAGTGCTTCTTGTGCAAAGCCCGGGCGCATCGCATAAAATAGTAAGTCAACAGACAATGTAGTAAAATTAAAATTTCTCATCAGTGTTGTAATGTACTCGTATATATAGTTAGTATATTTGTTAATATATAGGTATCTATTAAACTAAATCATGTTTATTCCAGGAAACATGGAATAAAGATAGTCAAACATTTTAAGAAGATAAGGCAGTTTTTCTCTTATAAATAAACAGTTTTTTTTTTTAATTTTATTTCTATAAAAAATACGATAGTTGAAACTTCTCAAGTCTTAAAACAATTAGAATTCTTTAATTTTCTATACCTATAGGTAACTATTTATACCATCTATTCAGATAGTGGGTGAGGCTTACATATATGTATACAAAGCAAACTGTCATACTATTGAGTAAGACCCGTTTGTTTGTGGTTCAGCTTTCGTGTACGTACATCTAAATATGAAGTTCGTTGTCTGGCGAGTCATTCAAGATTCAAAAAGGTATCAATGACTATTTAAGGAGTGAAATGCACATGAAGATGTTGACAGTGCAGTTACATTTTATCTACGTATAGGTATATATACATTATAGTGATGGGGTAATGCACTTCTTGGTCACTTTCTTTTAATTTTTTTTTTACTTTGTGCACTCACCTGACCATCATTAATAGGCCAACAAATTTCACTTTCCATAAAGAGGTATATCTACGTAATGAACTAGGAGTTTTCGCCATAAAAAAACCACCAGTGTATTGAAGATCATAAACTCTAAGATACAAATACAATTTTCTGAGCCAATCGATTGAAAAAAAAATGGACAACACATTTCTTAATGTTTTTTTTTAATCGCAGACTAAGATTGATTGGGCTTGTCAGTAAAGAAATGCTATGGGAAAGTTATTTAAATTGCAAATATTTGTAAAAAAAAAAATGGTGAAATTTTACTACACGAAGTGTCTCTGTCATTAAATTGTGTTAAACGACTATAGAGAAACTGAAATAGGAATTAAAATGGAGTTGAAATGTATATGTATACCTAAAAATGCTTTGAGTTGCTGGACTATTCAAATATCCATCCAAATTGACTCTTAATGATATTTAAGTTCTGTCTTTAACTCAGAGTAGGGTTTTCGGTGAAATCTTATCAAAAGCTCGTAAAAGCTTCGGGCCAAAAATTTCAACGATTTTGTGGTGTATTTCAACTTTCGCGGGCAAAATCTGTGTTTTGGGTTTGGTGTCAAAAGACTTCTACGGAAAGTTGGAGATCTGACTTTATTGCTCACTTCTGCTCACAATTGCTCTTGGTGGCATAAACGGGTTCTTTTTTGAAAGCACTACAATATGAGTGCCATCAGTGCAGTTGTTTTCCTTGGCATACCGCTTGCTTGTTGTTTTGGGGTACTTTTCAGTGCAAAAAAAGCAAAGTTTGTTCATCAGTAAGAAATAAGACAAAAAAATTGTTGTAAATCCAGGTTTGACTATGCAAATGCTGATTTCGTTGGCATAACGCGTAATATGTTGCAAATTTCGTGGCATTCTATTTCTTGTTCAAATGATTTGTTAAATTTTTATAAGATTTTCGAAAACACCCTTCAAGAGACATTAAATATGCATGTTCCTAAAATTACACTAAAAAATAATTCCAAGCCTTCTTGGTTCAACAAAAGGCTTTGTAATTTAAGTAATAGAAAAAACAAAGCCTATAAATTACTATCAAAACATCCAAACGATTTGGCGCTCAAAGAAATGTATTTGCGAATAGAGAGGGAGTTCGATGTTTTAAATAAATAGGTTCCTCCTATACAAAAATTATATTTTCTCAATATAGTCGATTTTAAATTAAAAAAATTCAAACAGAATTCCTTTAAGTATTAGTATTTTAAATCGAATTACTCTACACCAAGCGATAAACACTCAAATATTAATAATATTTTTTCAAATATAGTTGATGTTGGTCAATTAAGAAGTAGAAGTTGGTCTCACGAACTTGGAGACAAATAGCCATTCAGGATCAGATGGGATTCCTCCGATAATTCTTAAAAAATGCGCAGCTGCGCTTTCCATACCTCTTGCATATATATTTAACAAGTCTCTTGAAAATGATGAATTCCTTGCCGAGTGGAAAAAATCATTTGTTACTCCTATTCATAAATCTGGCCCTAAAACAGAAATTTCAAACAATCGACCAATCTGTAAACTTTTGGTAATACCAAAGCTATTTGACAAAATTGTCTACGAGAAATTGTTTTTCGTACTTAAGGAAATCATTTCTCCGTACCAACATGGTTTTTTCGCTAGAAGATCGACATCAACCAATCTGTCAATTTTTTCAAACTTTATCTTCGAGATCGCCTTTAATATGTTTCCATTCATAATATAGTCTCATGTCCAAGTTTTGTTTCTTCAGGAGTTCCACAAGGGAGTCACCTGGGCCCACTTCTGTTTCTTGTTTTTATTAATGACTTACCTAACATTTGGTTGAACTCTGTTCCTCTTCTATTTGCAGACGATTTAAATGTTTTCGCTGTATTAAATTCCAGCAGATAGCCTCCTTTTGCAAAATGATCTTCAAAAACTAAATGAATGATGTACCACTAATAAAATGTCTCCAAATTTCAATGTTTTTTTTTTTTTGCAGAAACTTCTCGACTGTTTTCTTCGATTACAGTATTAACAACAACATTCTTGAAAGAGTCTCTCTGAAAAAAAGACCTTGGTGTAATTTTTGTCTCAAAACTTAGCTTTGTAAAACACATAGACTTTATTGTAGCAAAAGCAAATTCTATGTTAGGATTTATTAAATGTAATTCCAAAAATTTTAAAAATCCATATACCCTCAAATCCCTTTATACTGCTTACGTTTTTTTTCTTTTTTTTAAGACCAAAAATAACGGTACCTACCATACGAATTTTTTTTCGAAATTTTATAAATATTATTTTTTTCAAAAACTGTATCGCAGATATTTTTTCAAAAAATTTCATTTAGGTAAAGCTAGGTAATGGTTGAAAAAAATTTTACAAAAAATAGTTATTTTTCATAGCCCCCCTGGAACCATTTTTTTGTTTTTAATTTTCTCGAAAATGGTACAACCGACTTAAATGGTTTTTTTTTTATGCTAAAGCTCCCCTTGAGTTTAAATATTATTACATTTTCATTTTTTATTTTTTTGGATTTAAAAAAAAAATTCAAATTTTTTTTCAGAAACTCAATCTTCTGAAAACCTCATGCTCGATTTTTTTCAAACTTCATAAATAAAAGTTTCTTAATATAATCTACAATATAGGAGAAAAAAAATATTTATTTTACCTAAAAATAAATGTTAAAAAATGGTTTTCGAAAATCGTATTTTTCTCGAAAACGGTTCCGAGAATTTTGCTAAAATTTTCTTCTTTTGATTAATTGTTACGATCTATAATTTAATAAGAACAATTTTGAAAACAAGATATTACTGATTGTACGAGTACCTACCATAAAACGATTTTTTCGAATTTTGAATTTCTCATTATCGGCATAACGGATTTTAATTAAATTTTTTATAGAGAAGCTTCTAAAATTTTTAAAATACATTGCATTTCAAAATCTTAAGAAAAATATTTTCTTTTTGAATTTTGAAAAAAAAAAATCTTTTTTTTTTTTGGAAAATTCAATATCTTTAAAACCACTCAATATTTTTTTTGTAAATTTAAATTTTATTCGAACAGTAATAAAAACAAAACAAATTGGTTTACCGAATTTTTTTCTTAAAAATGTTTTAAAAATTTTGCTATATGTTATTAAAAAAAAACGTCTACAATATTTAAATTTAAATTTATTTAAATTTAATATTAAAGCTGTAAATTTTATTAGAGTCGGTAAACATCGACCAATATTTGCGTCTTAGAAGGGTACGACAGCATCTAACTGATGAGCCCACTGTCGTACATGGGCGAAACGCACCTTGGAATTGAAGTCACTTGAACTTTTTAATTGAATTTAATTCAATCACTCGACTTAAACAGAAATAATTTTCATTTCTCTATTGATAAACTAGTTTAAAGTTAGCAAATTATTAAGTAGTATCGTACTTATACCTTAATAATAGGCTGTTTAAAATTTTGCGCCATTAACTTTAAAAAATAACTTATTATTGTACTTCATAAATATAAATTAAATGATTTGTTTCATATCTTTGTTTGTTCTTCCTGTATATATGTATGTAGATTAATGTATGTTTAATTTATTTTTATTTTTGGTAGTCTATAAGGGTTTATTGTATTGATGTTAAATAAATAAACACAAATAAACATACATTATAGTTTAAGAAAACAGAAAAGATTTACATACATATACAATACATGTGTGCCCAATTACGTGCGATCCAATCTTGTATTTTGATTTTTAAGAATCAGTGATTATTGTAACTCTAATCCAACAAAATGAATAATACTATTAGTCCAAATTGCCATTAGCTAGACAGATTAACAAATAACCTCTTAACTAATTTTATTTTCTTGTTTATTGTTTTATTGGAATCTTGTGCAAACTTTGTATAAAACATTTAAATAAATATATATTATAATCGTTCTAAAGCCGCCGTAGCTCCATTGTCTCGGCATAATTAACTTTTCCATATCATTACCAATGTTAAATTAAAAATTCTCTTGAAAAATGCGTTCAAATCATTGCTATTCCTTATTCACTAAGCTATAAAATGGCTTATTCTCACGCCCAACCGGAACTTATTCATCCAATTGTATATTTTCTCGTTGAGAGAATATTTATTCATTCATAAATTATGCTTAAGATATTCAAACTAGTTAAGTTATATGAATAAAAGAAACGATAATGCCACTTGAAAAAATACCTGTGTTTTGTTTTTAATTTAGCGTTTTTTTCCCATTTTTCATACCAACCTTACTTCTATCGAAATAAAGTTTGCATGGAATATTTTTCGTGACTTGTTTTTAATTTTATATCTTTTCCATCTATTACATATACTAGGAATTTCTTTACAATAAGTTCGTTAAAGTTAAAAAGAAAAATATTTGTACAGAGTATTTTCAGCTTGATTTTTTTTGTAATTAAAATATAAAACTATTTCAATATATTATATTCAATTAACTATCTTATTTTTTTTTTTATTTTCAGGTAAGTTTTTCATCATATCATTAATAATCACGAAAACATACTTGTGAGTATATAGCTTTGAAAAAAATCAACCAAACAATAGTGGGCTTAATAGGCTCCCTTGTGGCAGTCAATCACGTTTTGTTGGTTTTTGTATTATTATATTATTGTTAAGTTTTGAAATTGACTCACCCACGCATTTCAAATAGTTGCATAAAATTAGCAAAACTGCAATTTCTTTCAAACAAATTGATTGTATCTAAGCTAACACGTTTGTCTGGTATATCGACTAAAGATACACTTGAGTATGCAAATACTTTGAATAGCGTTGTGGGTGTGACTGAAGTTATGATATGAAGTGCAGTAGCGGTCTATGGTGCTGAATTTAATGAAATGCAATTGGCTCTGTGCGTGATATGCTTACATTAAATTGGAAAAATACCAACAAAGAGAAGAATAAGGCGAGAGAACCCTAACTATGTACAGTGCAGTCTCGCTATTCCTGCACTGGCTTATAACTGGCACTGTTAACTGGACAGTTAAATGAAAAATTTTTGTAACGAAAACCTGTAAAATTTAAATTTGGAAACCTTAGAATGCAAAAGTAAATGATTCGGATCTGCAGATTTGCAAAACGTACAATTCACACTTTTATATGTATAAAAGTCAATCATGTTTGTGCTGTTTTATTTAACCTAAAACAGATAAGTTAATATGGTAATTATGAAGATCTACTGAACCTATATGTATTCTGATAGTACAGAAGTTTTATTTAAAATTTAAATTCCATTATTGAAATATCCTATTTGTCATTTTCAACGGTATAGTGAAGTTGTACTATTGAAAATAAAAACAAAACAAAAGATTTGAATTCGGACACACAAACCTTAAGCGTGTTGTGTATTCTGTTGGATGGCAATTTAACTTAACTTCTACCTTAAATCTGGTGAACCTTTTGTTTACTTGAAAAGTTACATTTTATAAAAAAAATAACAAGTCTACTAAGTTGTATTTACAACAACAATAACAAAAAATTGACTATGTTTCAAGAAGAAAAAGTTTGTAGACGAAGTGCAATTTAAATGCAGCGCAAACTCAATCAGCACCTGGAATAAATGGGAAAATCGTGACCTGTCATCGTTGGCTTTTGGGTACGACGGACGAAGTGACCAATTTTATTTTAGGTAGGTTGTAAAATATTGTGAGAGTTTGTGAGTTATGTATTCAGATATTTTAATGTTAGATTGTGGAAATAAATTTTATGACGGCTGACAGAGAGCTTATGGAAAAGGACTGGAAACGATTATTTGGAAGACAGGTTGTTCTGCAATTTAAATTTGATGTAATTGGCAGTAACAGAAGGAATTTCGAAAACCATAATGTACAGACAGACACAAACATCGACAACTACTAGTTACCATCGTAGTATTATGTAGTATTTTGTTTAAGATAACAATATTGGACTGAGTGATTAGGTTCATTTAATAATTTTATAATGCTTATTTTTTTTGTTGATATTTTTATGAGGAGAGGCAAGGGCCAACCAGGTAGCTAGAAGAAAGTATCCACCATAAAGTTGCTGCAACTGAAATAACGTTTTAACCTCGCATTAGACAATATTGTTTAAAAAAAAATCGCCTTTTCAAACTCTTTTTTTTTGTTTAAGTTTCTTATTATTCAATACCAGCTGACCCGATAGCCTTGATTTTTTCGAATTTCAATAAATTTGTTTGTGTTCGATTTGTGAAAAGCTGTAAAGGAAAAATATATTTAAGAGTAAATTTAAAGAGGAGTAAATACAGAAGAACGCTAATTGCAAATATTATTATTATCGGAAAGTGCACGTTATAAAATAGCATTGTTAACTAACTTTTATTTCTTTGATGTTTCGTTAAAACATTAATGAAATAAATACAAACATATATAATAAATTCAATAAAGTAGAACAATATTTTTTTCCATAGACACAAAGCAGATAAAAACGAAGTTTTTTGAGAGCTTCTGTAGCTGTTCCTTGGTTATCGAATAATAAGTTTCCGAAAAACTCTGTATATACGATTCTAAGGAACTCACAAAATTTATTTCTCATTTGAAAAACAAATAAAATAAAAAAATGCTCAAAGGACCGAAACAATTGGTTTTTAGAAAAAATACTATACTCTGTCCAACAAAAATTGTCAGTACAGGCCTTATGGGAGAGCTTTTTCTAAAGCAGTGTCGCCTGATGCACCCTCACTACAATGCGTTAGGAAAAATGTCACTAAAAAAAAAGCAAGCCACTGACTTTTCCAAAGGAATTGTTGTTGTAATTCTTTGCAAAAAGTTGTACACCCCAACACGACCGTCGTATCCCACTGCTGATGAGATGAGATACTGTCAAGATCAAGAGTGTCACTCAATACGATCATGCACTCTTTATTTACATCAAAACAGAGTTACCATTATCATTCTCAATTGCAAGTAAGGAGTTTTTTCAGTAGTTTTTATTAAGGAGCTTTTGGGATTTGAAGCTTTTGAGAACACATTTTAAGAAGATGAGTATATTGAGTGTTGTCGTATTAATTCAACTTAAAAAAAACGTGCCTATTATCTTAACGCTTGGTGTTGTGGGAAAAGGTAAATTGAATATTATTTTCAGTCGTTTTGAATCAGCAGACGGTAGCCCTACGCGTTTTTTACTCTCATTTGCGGCGATTTATAATGTAAACTACGGAATCCCTGTGAGAGCTTTAAAGGTCGACACACTTATGCATGGCAATGCAACCAGAATGAGACACAAACGTCCTATCTTCCCTGTACTGACAATTTTTGTTGGACAGAGTATAGTGATTTAAATGTGGGTTATTTTCTACGGTGAGAACGATGATGAAGAAGATAGATAGACCTTCTCTGGATCATTCAAAAAATTAGGGACCCGAATCAAGTGGAGAAGGACTGATAATATAACCCCGAAAATTTAGGTTATGCCTTCCAAATGAGTCTTCGGGCCAAAAAGGTAACTTAAACTTGACTGTATTCAAAAAATTGGTCGAAGATGTAACAACATGGAGTCCGTTGTCGTTAATGTTAAGGTTTGAAAAATATCTTGAAATTATAAATTTGGAGACGACTTGAATATTTTACTGAAATAGATGTGTTTCATACCATAAATGGTTATAATAAAATATTGAGAGTCCACTTAAATATTAAGTTCATAACATGTATGTTTACTTGTAAAGAATCCATTACATAATGTTTCATTTCACTCAAATATTAATGTCGTCTCAAAAATGCATTTATTAGTAAGGTTCAATATGAATCAGTAAAAACTCAGAACTTGAGAAACTAATTATTTTTGTAAAAACAAAAAACAAGTATTTCGTAATACCCCGAAATACCCGAATAATATATTTTTATTATAGCAAGATATTCAATTTAACAAACACATCCGCCATTTTGAGGTTTCCTCCATCATATTTTTTTTTCAAAACATTTCAAATATTTGACCAGCGCACAGTGTACAATTTAAGCTTTCTAGCTTGGCAAAATTATTGCACCTGCAATATGATAATCATTTTTATGGTCATAAATTAAAGGGGATATACAAAACAAAAAACTTTTCATAATTGATTATTGAAAATTTACGAGCAGTATTTCAATTGTTCGTATTGCTCGTTTGATGTTTTATCATATCGATGAGCAAATCTAATTTCCATCTTAACCTTTCCAGGACATTTTTTTCTGATAGCTTTCTTTTGCTTTATAGGCCACGAACTTGTCATGTTTTGAAACGTAATTTGCAGCAAGCATTCACAAAATCTAATCCACGAGTGAAGTGGAGACTATCCAAAAGACAAGAAGTTGGCATAATTATTGTGCTTTTTCTGAAATACAACTCGGATTGTTCATTTACTGGGCTTTGCTCCACATAAATAACATTTTTGTGTTGAAGCACAAGACGAAACAGCATTACATACTTTACCGTCCATCATACATAATATCATTCTGGATTTACTAAACAATTCTGAATTATTGAACTCCACTTTTGTGTTAGAAATTCCAGCGATTTAATAGGACAACAATGTCTAGTCGAAGATGGTGATGCGTTTTCCCAAATTACTTACTTGAGGTTGGAAGTACATTTGTAAAAGGAACCATAGGACTGATGCGTTAAGAGATTAGCATCAGCAATAAGAGTAAGTGCTAACCTAACCTAAGTGCTTGATTGGCAAATAATTGTACGGGCTTTTGGCAAAAAGATTCATTTGCTTTTTAAACCTTGTTCTTCTTTTAGGAGAAGTTTCTCACAATTGCAGTCGAATATTTTTTACCCTCGTTGCTCAGTTCGTTCTGTTCTTCTGTTTTGAAGGTCTTTAACTTTTCGTCTCTTAGACCAATAACTACATTTATTAATTTATTAATTAATGCTTTTTTCTGGTGTTCCTGGTTTATTATTTTGTCTTCTTTGAGAAGAACTAGGAATTTAATCAGTCCACTATATCTGAAAATTGAATTTTTTTCTGAAGCCATGTACTAATTATTATAGCGCAAGAACCGTTCGCGGTGTCTCCCAACTTTCGCCCATTTCGATTAAATTTTTTCAGAGAACCCTCTTACTTTGACCTTTATTTCTTGCAATACTGTATCGGGTAGAATTGCTTTATCAAACACTTGTAAAATATGGCCAATAATGGCACCAAATTTTTTAGAGCTTGAATTCGTGCTCCAAACATTAAAAATGGATTGATAAGAAATTTTAAAATCCATTAAATTAAATTTTGCTTTTACTGTACTTTGAATATTTCCCTATACAAAGACCATAAGCTAAATACGATATTCTGCGATATAATAGAATAAAACTCTATTTTAAATTTTAAACCTCATTTGTTTTATAAATCACTCACTAATTTAACAATATAGTGAAGAATCGCAAAACTCTTATTTTTAAGAAATTTTTGCGGTTATAAAAAGTTCGCTAAGTAATCAAACGATGAAAAAGATTTAATTTTACCACAGAATAATTGCACTCGTCACGAGAAAAGAAACAATTAATTAGTATTTTTCGCGTGCATTTCTTAATAGAAATTATCAGAAACTTTGAAATAACATTCCGTTAACTTACACATGATATTTTTTGCTTTTTATGTTGGGATATTAAATATGAAGTATTTGTGTCATAGAAAATCAACAAATTTATAACTTCGAAAATATTTCGAAAATTGAGTTTTGACCACCTAAATTGGCAAAATTGTACACAGCGACCCAAAAACTCCCAGGTATAAAATATTTCCATTTTTGTGATTTTCTCCACTGTGCGCCAGCATTCGATTAGTTGAATGATTTGTAGCATTGCGTGTTCTGCTACCTAAAGTGCTCTGTATTATTTGCAGCAGTACAAAGTGTCAACTTAATTCAATTAACGAAATATTACAATTCAACTGAAAAAGAACAATCGATTTCCTTCGTTGTTACCACTTATAATATCCTATCCCTCCCATGTCACAGTAAATAAAGCCCTAGTAAGGAAGTGTGTACTCAATACCGAAACTAGATGAATTGGTGAAATGCTGGGCACTAGAAAAGTGGAGGCAATGAACAAATACTCAGAAAATTATCACAGCAAGAGGTTGTCCGCAAGGAGGACTACTATCACCCTTGCTGTGGGGCGTTGTAGTGGGTGAAAATCTCTCCTGTCAAGGTATACGCTGCATAGTTTTCAGTGATTATATCGTTATTACAGGCCTAAGGAACTAAATGAACTTGATATGAACAATAATGTCTCACTTCATTGGATACATGGATATGTAAGTGTCCAGGAAAATAAGAAGGCAGACTCGCTAGCAAAACTAGGCGCAAGGAGTCCTCTAGTGGGATCCCAACCCTACTGCGGAATAGGAGAAAAAACAGCATTAAAAACGAAATCGAAATTGAGGAGGAGACCAAAAGATCCAAAAATTGGAAAAAATCCCAAAACTGAGGCATGCAAAACTACTTCTTGGGGCGGTGAACTAAAAACATAATCATAATCACAATAATATACCAATAGTAAATAACTGAAGATTGCAAAAAAAGTGAAAAAAAAAATAAAGAGAAAAGGGTTTGAATTATTTCGAGTTATTTCCATCGCGGAAGCATAACAAACATAATAAAAATCAACAATATAATGTCGTATAACGTATACAATGAAAGAAAACTAATCAAAGTTGTTTTGGGTTTTTATAATTCACACTCGCTCGCGGGTTTATTGGTTGACCCTTATAATGATGAACATAGCACGAGCGATGGGGTAATTATGGAGGGGGGGCGTGCTGGGTACATTGTTCCATAATCGTGTTGTGTGACTAAAACACGATTCTCTGTATTTAACGGTGCGTCCAAAATTAGACTCAAGAGTGAACTGATGAGCATTCCAGAATGAAAAAAGCGATTCCCGAAAAAACTGTAACATTTTATTTTTTTTTTAAATCAACATTTTAGGTAGATTTAACGTGTTTAATACATATGTATATTACTCAAGCTATGTCGCTTTATAAGAACTATATAACGAATTCATTTATATTGATAACCCTACTACTATGTTCCAAAGTAAACATCCTTATTCTGTTTTCATGGCATCCTCTTACTTTTCACTTTGTATCTTTCTTTGTACTCAATTCCATCTCTAGATAGTTTTCGACGTCATTAAACTGGTCCTGTTCCTTAAGAGAGAATCGGAAAAGAAAAAAATCAAAACGAAAAAAAATCTAAGCTCATGCTAGGGAGATGATTAAAACGAACTTGAAGTTATTTGTATATTATACGAGTGTATCTACAAACACAAAAACGAAGAAATGCGTCTTGCAAATCAGGTTTATCGAGAAGGAGAACAATCCGATTATCATTTACCCTTCCTGTCTTCCACTCCACATAGCTGACAATATTCTCTTTGTGCAAGTTTCTGGATTTGCGTTAATCTGCAAAAATATTTCCATTAAGAAAAACAGTAGGTCTTAAAATTACTTGCTCCAATTTTTGTAAAGATTTTTTATTTGATTTTTTTAAAATAAAATTCAACCATGGAATGAATTGCATTCCATTCAAAAATTACGTCATTTTCAATCAACCTGTTCTCTGATGGCGCAGCATGTTCCGAAACATCGCACAAACATTTAATAGATACAAAAATAGTTTAACTAGTTTTTCTTTACATAATCTTTTCTAACGATGAAGTTGAAATAAAATTGAGGTTAGTTGCAGCAGCATATTACCTGGACACGAAAATTTATTGCATTTAACCTGGAAGCCGTTTGATGTGTTTAATATCTTTCGTAGCCTTGATATGGAGGTATTATAAGTTATTGGCTTAGAATTGTGAGAAAGTAGTCAAATGCGAACATTTTTTAACAAGGTACATTAGTTTTATAGATCGAAATTCGGATTTACCTGAATTGGCTTTGTCATGAAATTAAATTAAATCAATTATCATTATTGACAAAATCTCGGAACCTATAATTTACGAAATGATAAAGTGGACTTAAAGTACGTATACCCTTATAAACATAAATCCCAATTAATAATGTGGATTTAAATTGGAACTTCTCCTTATTTTTCAAAATTTTCAAAACCCGATTAAGGTTTTTATTTAACACCTGAATAAAATTAAATAACAAAGACAATCATTGGTTAATAATAATGACAAAGAGGCTCTGCAAATGTTGTTCGTTTCGCTTGCAACTTGCAAGGGAACACGTGCATTATTGTTAACAATACTGCGGTTGGGTGCAAATGCAACACAATCTCCTCGCCAGTAATTATAGTGATTGGATGGTAATTTGAGATTTTTTTTCCCTCGCTAATAATGTAAAATACATATACATACCTATAATTTCCACAGGAGGAGTATTAATGTATCTATGGCTCTATCACTTGTTCGGGTGCATTTAGGGGTTGTGGCGACCGCATTGTTATGTAAGTTCAATGAAGCGGTGAACGGCTATGTACATAGATGGTGATTATTATTTTTATTGGAATGCCGAGGTTTACATATATCGATTTTTTCTAATAGAACGTAGAGTGCGGGTGTATAACCAAGCCTCATTGGAATTATTCCAGATTTGTTATGTTTACCTAATGCGACCTAATCAAAACAAATTCAGTCAGGTGCATTATTGAAGGTTGTTGAAAAATTTAGTACAAAAATGATGATTTGAAGAAGAATATTACAAAAATGGTTTTTTGTTTTTCAAAGAATTGTATATTTGAGTTTGCGAACAATCTTACTGCTTTATGCATACATACAAAACGTAGATACTTTTTCCACAATAACCCTAAAAATTAATTTAATAATTAAAATAAATAAATAATAATTAAATAATTCCTACATAAGAAATATTTAAAAAAAAAAGCAGCTGCAAATCGTAGGGCCAGGAGTAAAACTGCCATAATCGTTCAGATTTGCCCTGATGTGTCAGGCTTCTAACTTCTCGGCGTGACTGAAGTACTTGTCAGGACTTTTCGTTATCCATATATTAGGGTGTCCAATAAATAAAAGGTAACCTTGCAACCATTTATAGGGGACCTTAAGAACTTTAAATACAAAATATTTCACATTTTTTACGATTGCTTATTCATTTAAAAAAAATGATTTTCATTATTTATTTAATTTAATAAAATTCTTGAATAACTCTATACTAAAAAGTAGATAGTAAAATTTCACACTAGTTATTGCAGTTTGTTTATATTATATTTTTTTAAGTTCGCCTCTGCCACGTCCTAATAGAAATTGTGTAACATTCTTATGACCTTTATGTTTACATGTTTTTCTTAAAATTTAAAAAAGTATTTCAATCTTTTTTGTGTAGAATAAAATAATTTACAATGTTTACCTGGACATTTGAAAAAAAAACTAATAGCTTAAGAGAAATTTACAAAAAAACTGAATTTAACTCCATTTCTACTCACAAGAGAACATATTTTTACTTGTCACACATACTTTGGTACTATATGGCAAGTTATGCATGTCTGTCTGTCTGTTGGACTACAGCCTCTACGGCTCGGCCGATTTTCTTTGATGTTTTTTTCCCCATACGTTTCTTTTCCACACGATTTTTTTCGAAATTTTATAAAATACATATTTTTTTTCTCAAAAACTGTTCAACAGATTTAAAAAAAAAAATAAAAAATTTCAAAAACTAATGCTTGGAAAATAAAATGCACGACTGGGTCGCACGAACTTGCTCCTATGTAATAGAATACGAATTTTAAAAACGGATGTTATTAAAGAAAACTGTTCATATGAATTTTTTAAATTCTTTTAGTAGTAAGAGATAAAAACAGAATGCTATGCAAATATGAATTTATGCAGGAACAAAAATTATAAGTCGTTGTAGTGGTTCCTTAAAAAAATAAGCTTTTATGTACAAAATTTTTAAAACATTTTTAAGAAAAAATTTTGGTACGCCAACCTTAAGTTTTTATTATTGTTCGAATAAGAGTCTAATTTCCAAAAAAAAAATACCAAGCCGTTCTTGAGATATCGAATTTTTCAAAAAAAAAAATTACATTTTTTTCTAAAAATTGAAAAAATTGACAGACAGAATTGCGAGACCCACTTTTTTGGTCTTCGCTATCATCGTAATGTCAACTTTGATCAAAATCTCGAGTTCGATTTTTTTTTACGAGTGCATAACTTGCCTTATAGTACCTATAAGTCGCAAGTAAAAATTTCTGAAAAGTGGTTATTAATGGTGCCCCAAGATCATTTTTTTATGTAAAATCGTTTTTTTTTTACAAAAAAAAATCTTAAAAATCAACGGAACCACCTACAATATCGTGGTATATCTTGTTGTAAAGACAAAAATTCTTTCTGTATTTTGTTGAGTTTTTTTTAATATACGTAAAAAAAAAAAATTATTGTAATTTAAATTTTTACATGTTCTTAAACCTCAGACCCTAATACAACTTTTGAGCACTATTACATTTAAAAATAAGAACATTTTTGCGGCCATACAAAAGTGACACACCCTAATGTACAAATAATTAAGTGTGTTAAACTTTTTTTCAAACTCAAATAATACTCAGTAAAAATTATAAATTTGATTAAAAACATTTTTAAAAATTTATTTTTGCGTTTTACAACTGCAGTACGTCCTCGTACCCTCTATCTGCATTATCTTGGTATAACCAAAATCTGATTTCAACCACTATTGACTTAGACAGACGGATAGAATTGCGGGACCCAATTGTTCGTGTTCACTGTCGTTAATTATCAAGTTTGATTAAAATATCGAGTTCGATATAGTTTCACGAATCCAAACCTTAATGCAAGTTAAAATGGTAAGATTTTAGGTGTTGCTTGTACCGTGGTATTGCGCGTATCGAGGTTTGCTTTATCGAATTCACGCTGTATTTTCAAAGCAATAAAAGTATTGAATAAAACACAAAACGGTTTTGGTTTGTAAGTTTTGAAGAACAAGTTGTTTTTTTAACCTACAAAATGAAACGGGCCGATTTGTGTGGAAGCTACTTGAGAATTTTAAGTACCCCACAACAAAACAAAATTCCATCTCTAACATAAATTGATTTTAACAAGATATGAGTACAACCACTTCACTTAAACAGGACTGTTATCTTTGGCATTGGAATATTCATTCGTTATTTTATTTTAATTGAGCTACTGATGTTCACGAATCTTTTGTGCAGTTCTGACAAAAAATATTTATATTTTTCAAAATTGCAACTTGGATCTTTTAGACATTTTAAACTTTTCGGATTAGCCGCGTTATAAATATTTAATATTTAGCGAGTTCAATACAGTACTCACCCCGAACGGTGACCACGCTCGATGCAATTCGCAGCGAAACGTTCGGGGTGAGTACTATATTGAACTCGCTAAATATTAAATATTTATAACGCGGCTAATCCGAAAAGTTTAAAATGTCTATTGTAAACAACCGTGAAAACCTTAAAAGTTATATTGGATCTTTTAGTTTGATATTTGAGAATTTTGGGGTTAATTAAATTTGCGGAGTTCCAAATAAAATAACTAAATTCTTTTTCGACCTTCCTATAACCTTACCCAATTTATAAACGTGAAACACCCAATGTGTATTTTTTACTTGCGACTTATAGGTACTATGAGGCAAGTTATGCATTCGGAAAAAAAGTCGAACTCGAGATTTTGATCAAAGTTGACATTACGATGATAGCGAAGACTAAAAAAGTGGGTCCTGCAATTCTGTCTGTCTGTTCGATTACAGGCTAAACGGCTCGGCCGATTTTCTTTAAACTTGGTAGATATCATTTTTAATTTTTTCCCCCCACACGTTTTTTTTAAGACCAAAAATAACGGTACCTGCCATACGAATTTTTTTTTCAAAATTTTATAAAAGAATTTTTTTTTCAAAACTCAATATTTCGAAAACCCCTTGCCAGATTTTTTTTAAACTTGATAAATAAAAGTTTCTCAATAGATGTGAGAAAAAAAAATTTATTTTACCTAAAAATAAAGGTACCTACCATACAAATGCTAAAAAATTAAAAAAAAAATGGTTTTCAAAATTTTTTTTTTCGAAAACGGCGCCTAGAATTTTGATACAATTTTTTTTCTTTCAATTAATTTTTATGATCTTCAATTTAATAAAAAAATTTTTGAAATTAAGATATTACAGCTTGTACCTACCAAAGAACCATTTTTTCGAATTTTGAATTTCTCATTATCCACATAACGGATCTCAATGAAAATTTTTATAGAGAAGCTTCTAAAAAGTCTAAAACACATATCAAAACATTAAAATAAATATTTTTTTGAATTTTTCAAAAAAAAATCAATTTTTTTTTTTTTCGATATCTTAGAAACTGCTCAATATTTTTTTCGTAAATTTTATTTTCATTCGAACAATAATAAAAACTTTAAATTGGCGTACCAAAATTTTTTCTTAAAAAGCTTTTAAAAAGTTTGTACATAAAAGCTTTTTTTAAGAAACCACTGCAACGACTTATAATTTTTGTTCTTGCATAAATTCATATTTGGATAGCATTATGTTTTTGTCTCTTATTAGCAAGTTCGTGCGACCCAGTTGTGCATTTTATTTGTTCAAAGCGCTTTCATACTTCATGTCAGAAAGAAAAAGCAGCATTATTTTGTCGATTTTTCCGGCGCCATTTTTACACACGTCTTTCCATCTATTACAAAAAGAAATATATCAAATTTTAAATAAAACTAACGCAGTACATAAAAAAAAGAATTATTTCTGTGATATTTTCAATAAAGCGTTTTTTTTTAATGTTTTATAAATAACACTAATTCGAAAAAAAAAATTGTGCTGTATTTGTTTGCCTTTTAAAATTTTTAATATTAATTTAAAAATTAATGTCATGCAATAGGTAAATGTTTCGAAATTGTGATATGAGATAGGTAGATGTAAAAGTTTGAAATAATTTCAGTTGCTCTAATGGTAAGTTAGTGTTATAAAAATTTTATTTATAAGTAAAATTAACTAACTTTTCTATCCGAACTCGCAGTATCCATTATTTTAAAGTCTTTCAAGATTTTTACAGAAGATACAGACAATTTATGTTTCTTCTACTAAACCCATCGGCAGTCAAAACCATTAACAAATATATTTGCCTTCCGAATATCCCCAATTCAAACAGCCAACCCAAATCAAATGGATTGTTGTATTTCTTGTTCTCAAATACAATACAATTTACCCTATCCGCACGTAAATATTCCAAATCACGTTCCTCAAACAAAAATACTTAAAATAATAATCCTACAAACGGGGAAAAGTTGAAAATGGGGTTTCTCTTTTATTGTCACTTGGAAAATAAGACCATTAACAGGCAATTAACACGTCTGCTGGCAATTCGACAGAAAGTGATTTTCTTCTTTTGTTTGTTTTTGTGAAAGTGACTTTTAATGTCTTTTCTTCTTTTTTTCCTAAAGTGAAATTCTGTTTTTACTAGTTCTATGCTGAACAACAATTGTCACATATATTTTGTCTGAATGGATTATTGATTTTTGATTTTCAATCAAATTCGCTTCTGAAAGATGTTTGATTCATAAAATTTCTAGGAACAAGATTAAATAGTTTCTTCAGAATAGAGGAGCAGCGAACCTCTGCATGAATATAAAATAGCTCCTTCACAATATAACGAATCCTTTGTCTGCATGACAGACAATTAGAGATATCAAAACAGAACAGCAGATGACTATGTACATATATTTTTAAACTAGCCTAGAATTAGGATACTTTTTTGTAAATTGAGTTTGACCTTTTCATGAGAACTCCCCAAACTAGAATGTTACTTGATGACTCAATGGAGGAAGAGTGAAGCTTCATGAATTTGTTTTAATGAAAACAAAAGTATCTTATTCAAAGTATCTTTCTGATAGCCTTAGGTTTACCTACATTTACATATATATTCACATTGCTGAATCACATGATTCTAGGTATTTACTGTATGCAATGTGGCAGTGAGATAAAAATCAGAGAAACTCCAATAGACAAAGATATTTTTTTTAAAGAACACATCTAAAATGAAACGAAAAAACAAAGGTACCAATACTACCAATGATCTGTATACTCGTATTTATATTTATCGCCATTCTACTTTTAATATTTATGTTTCAATGTTATATGGTAAGTGCACGGAGATACATGTACACCGAGAAAAGACGTTATATCATTTAAATATTTTTTCGGAATGATTTTAGCTGCAAAGGAGAACAATCTTAATTAAAGTGGCATGAAATAAATTCAAAGTATGTTCCTTTTTCAAATCGAATATGTTCTTTGTTTGATTTAACAAATTTTTTCTCCTGATTTGAGTTTTCGTATCGTCGCCGTCGTTAATTAAATTCATTTAACTTTAAAACAATATTTATCAATCTTGACTCACTACAAATATAAGCATCGCATATTGAAATGCACAGCCATTTATGGCTATGGCTAATAAACAGAACAATATATTCTTATTTCTAAAAACGACAGTGCATTTAGGGTTTATGACCCTTTATTTTTTTAAGTAGTTTGATACAGTCACTACTGACGTGTATTGCCGAATTATTATTGAAGAGTTGTTAGTACTGCAACTGCAGCGAACAATTTCAGTATAATGGAGAATTTTCAATGGAGTGTATTTTCTCCAATTAATTGATCAGCAAGTACGAGAGATACCCTGGAAACCTCGATCGGCGAACCTTTTTTTCGAAAATACCTTAATACAAAAGCTTAGACCAACAACTCTCAAACCATTCAAAGCCTAGAAGAAAATATCCGGTATGAACTTCCTGCCGTTGAACCAACGTTAATAGTCGGATTGCAAGAGTGTGTTGAGAGAAATAGACGGCATATATACAAATCCTGCACTGTCCAATAATGCCGTGGTGTTTATTTATTTAATATTAAGCTCTACCTTAATCTGGTTTCTCTTTGGCTATTTCAGTCACTTAATGCGAGACGTTTCGACAGGGATTGCTGTCTTTTTAAGGGAATCCTGTATAGAAACAATAAATCACATACACAGTTGAACAAAGAATAGCGTATTGGATTTTCAACAAGTTAAATAAAATGAGTTCTTATCTAATTTTATATAAAAAAACGTTTTAAAATAGAAATTTGAATGTAGCACTTCTAATACGAAGATCAGTGTTATATTATTGTATAGCAAAATTTAAAATTTCTTAGCAGCAGACTGCGCAGATGTTTTCTTTTCTTTTTATAATACTCGTATTTTCTTTTTTTTTTATAATCTACACGCGCTCAAGGGATTACGATTACCCCTTAAATGTTACAACACAGCGCGGGCGTGAAGTTAAAGAAGAGAAAGAAGGCTTATACTATCTTCAAGCTAGACAGAAATTCATAAAAACTAGCCTACTTATCATAACTTACACTTACAATTTTACAACTTGATTAATTGCCTGTGCTTCACTGAATTTTATTAAACTTTAAATTAAATATGATTCGTATTAGTTTATATATTGCAGTTTTTCTCTCAGTGTAGCTTGTTTTCATTTGGTTGTGAGACTTATACATATCAGCTTTGGTAAACTGATTTCCCATGACATCATTCGTGTGGCTTTGGAGTGCTAGGAATTATGGACGAGCATCGGCTTCACCGGTCTAATCTGAAATGTTTTTTTTTTCTTCTTTTGGCATCCTGTATCATCTATAAAGGAAAAGAAAATATGATGGGTATTTGACATTTGAGATGTCAATGTGTTTTGTTAAGGCTGACTTAATGGAATCAGTATTTGGATGGTTTAAAGCGAAAATTGCTGACAATTTTTATGGTGTTCTTTTTTACTTGCGATATAGGTACTATAGGGCAAGTTCTGCATTTGGAAAAAAAATCGAACTCGAGATTTTGATCAAAGTTGACATTACGATGATAGCGAAGACGAAAAAAGTGGGTCCGACAATTCCGTCTGTCTGTCTGTATGTCTGTATGTCTGTACCTCGAACTGCAGCCTAAACTACCGGAGGTATTTTCTTCAAACTCGGTAGTTAAGGGTCTTCGGTGATTCCCTAGAGGAGAAATTGAAATTTTTTTTTTAGCTCCAAAACTAAGGGTACCCCCCGTACACCCGTAATACAAAATCTTATTTATCTCGAAAACGGCTCTAACGATTTTGATAAAAAAATTAGGTGTGATATTATGGACATGGACTACATTTTGGTGAAAAAAAAATTTGGGGGGAAATGTTATTAGGGGTACCTGTCATAGAACGGTTTTTTAGATTTTCGAATTTCTCACCAACGGCTCTAACGATTTTAACCAAAATTTTTATGCAGGAGCTGCTTTGCATTTGAAAAATTATAAACTAAAAAATTTTTCGAAAAAATAGTTTTTGGATTTTTATAAAAATAATAGAATTTTTTTTTTGAAAATTCAATATCTTGAAAACCGATACACGATTAAATTTTTAAATTACGTTTTAAAATGTATTTTATTAAATACTAACAATTTGCATATCAATTTTTTTTTATAAAAATTTTAAGGAAAATTTAGTACACAAAAAACATGTTTCAGTGTGTCTGTATGTCTGTACCTCTCACTACAGCCTAAACCACTGGACCTATTTCTTTCAATCTCGGTAGTTAAGAGTCTTCGGTGATTCCCTAGAGGAAAAATTGAAATTTTTTTTTAGCTCCAAAATTAAGGGTACCCCCCATACACCCGTAATGCAAAATCTTATTTATCTCGAAAACGGCTCTAACGATTTTGATAAAAAAAATTAAGTGTGATATTATGGACATGGACTATATTTTGGTGAAAAAAAAATTTAGGGGGAAATGTTATTAGGGGTACCTGTCATAGAACGGTTTTTTTGATTTTCGAATTTCTCACCAACGGCTCTAACGATTTTAACCAAAATTTTTATGCAGGAGCTGCTTTGCATTTGAAAAATTATAAACTAAAAAATTTTTCGAAAAAATAGTTTTTGGATTTTTATAAAAATAATAGAATTTTTTTTTTGAAAATTCAATATCTTGAAAACCGATACACGATTAAATTTTTAAATTACGTTTTAAAATGTATTTTATTAAATACTAACAATTTGCATATCAATTTTTTTTATAAAAATTTTAAGGAAAATTTAGTACACAAAAAACATGTTTCAGTGTGTCTGTATGTCTGTACCTCTCACTACAGCCTAAACCACTGGACCTATTTCTTTCAATCTCGGTAGTTAAGGGTCTTCGGTGATTCCCTAGAGGAGAAATTGAAATTTTTTTTTTATCTCCAAAACTAAGGGTACCCCCCATACACCCGTAATGCAAAATCTTATTTATCTCGAAAACGGCTCTAACGATTTTGATAAAAAAAATTAGGTGTGATATTATGGACATGGACTACATTTTGGTCAACAAAAATTTTGGGGCAAAATGTTATTAGGGGTACCTGCCATAGACCCGTTTTTTTTATTTTTGACTTTCTCATTAACGGCTCTAAGGATTTTAACCCAAAATTTTCAGCAGGAGTCCCCTTAAGTTTAAAATAATATTGTATACAAAAATATTCGAAAAAATATTTGTTGGTTTTTTTTGAAAAAAATTTTTTTTTTTAAATCAATATCTTCAAAACCTATGAACGATTATTTTTTGAAATTATTTCCTAAAATCAATATTATTTAACACACATTTCTTTCTTGAAAAATTTTAGAGAAATTTCTTATATAAAAAATTTATTTAATAATAAAACGTTTTTTTTTTTAAGTTTATTTGCATAAATTCATACTTTTCCGGAAACCAGACGGCAATTTTATGCATTTGAACATTATTATCTCATTAAATCTATGTTTTATATTTATAAAATGTATCTTAAATTCCAAAGTACTTTTACATAAGAGCAAGTTCGTGCGATCCAGTCGTGCATTTTATTTATTTTATTTTCTGACCATACGAGTATGTATGCGATTTTTGTTTTTAAACTGCAAACTCAAATATTTTTATAATATTTTATATACCAAAATGTACATACATAATGTACATACTCCTAGGTACGAAGAATAGAAATAAAATTAATGTTTAAAATAAACTTAATACTTATTTAAAATTATATAATATGTATGTTATTTTCATAAAGTCTCCTTTAGGAATGTTTAATTATATTTGGACATTTAGTTCAATTTTAGTATTACGGGTTTTCTTCTGAAACATAGTTTAATGTTTTTTAAATCTCGAGTTAGCTCTGGACCTCTGGTGGTTATAACTAAACTAGCTCAAAGACCTTTTGAACAAATTGAACCGAAGTTTTTGACATATACTTAAATATAAATTAATTTAAAAAACCACTTTTAATTCCTATTAATTACTTCTACATCTACCAAATTAGTGGTATTTTATGTGTTAACAAAATTTCTATAACTCTGGACAGTAAATTACATGAGTTATTAATTTGTACAATCGAAATGAAAATGTTCGTCTCATAAGTTTGTTAAAGAATTTCTAGGCTTTATCGAAAGTACTTCCTATAAATCTTTAAGCAACCATAATTGGATTTCCCGGATTTTTTTGTATCACTTCAGGAGTTTTTAGTTTGTAGGTGGAAAAGACTTAATTGAGCATATTGATTGCCATATTTTGCCTATATCTCTGTATTAACCGACTTTCTTTATTTATTGAACGATCCTTTCGTGTTTCCAATTTTTGTAGGATAATCGAGGGCGATCCGATAAGTACTTAGCCTACAAAAGAAAAACAAACATTTTTGAAAAGTGGGTATTTTTTTCTCAACAGAGTCTTCTTTTAGCTCGATACACTTGATCCAGCGTTGCTCCAACTTCTTTAACCCATCCGAAAAAACAGGTTTTATCGAGGTCTGCAAAGTAGGCCTCCGTGGCGGCCTCCTCATTCGACTCAAATTTCTGCCCGGCGAGTGATTTTTGAAAGTTTGCAAACAAAAATCGCACGGGAACAAATCTGGAGAATACGGTGGATGGGGCAGTTCGACCAATTTGACCACTGTTTTCTGATTTCGCTGCGCGATTTCCCTTCCAAAAACAAGAATCGAATCACTGACCGATATTGCTTTTTTTCCATTTTTTCTAAAATTCGCGGACAAGCTGGCTTCCACACGTGGTCAAAACAAAACTACGAGTCCGATTCGGCTGAAATTTTGACAGTAGCCGTCTAAGAGAATGTACTAGACGATAATAAATCTCTCTTGCGTAACTGACACCATCGGGCGGTGAGGCTAAGTTCTTATCGGACCGCCCGCGTATATTCTGATTTTCAGGCTTAAAATTCTCCTTAATACGACATTCCATTCGCAGGTGGAAATGGAACAAGTTCTAAATAATTTTATTTACTATTAAACTTATTGTTATATTATCTCCTTTGTAGATTACTAGCAGCTCACTCGATTTCATGGCAAACCTTTATAAAATACTTGTTAACAATTTTCTATAGCCAAAGAGCGCAACATGTTAATTGAAAAAATCCACAAACCTCTATCTTTTTATGTTTTAATATTAATCAATAATTTCACAGTTTGCCATTGTTGCCTGACTAGTGCCGGTTTAATGTTGGCTGTATAGAACGCACAAGTATTCAAATATTGATAGTCACGGAGGTAGTGTTGCAATAATCGAAATTGGCTGCGATAAGTGAGCTGAAAAAAAAACTATTGAAAAGTTTTTGTTTTTAAAATTATAAAAAAGTGATCATGTAGTTGGTATTCACTTCAAAAAATATTTTATTTTGTTTGATCAAACATTTCTTTCTGTCTATGAAGATCATGTTTTATAATATTTATTTTTCATTTGTCATCGACATTTAACTCCTACTTACGTTTAAACAATGATCCGGATATTTTTCATTTTTCAACTATTTCGCGATTTTTCCTCGGATCAAAATTTGAACTCGGACTTATATGATAAATCCAGATTAAGATGAGTATATTTGAAAATAAGATGTTAAAAGCTGACATAAAAGCCTTCATGGCATGAAAATTAAAATCAAACAAAAAGTTCTATAAAAATGAGTTCTGTTTTATTTTTATATTTTTAATTTTCTTGATTTTATATGGTACATGAATACTTAAATACTTGAAAATAGCTCTATAGAAAAACTATCTCTATAGTAGTTTTGTAGTATCAATTATTCATTTTACAAAAACAAAACACAGCTTTTCCAAGTGAAACGCGTATGTGGTTTTATTCCAAAGAAAATCTAACTTTTATAAAAGTATGTTTCCTTAATTTTTTTTTTCAGTGTATGCTAAGCTCATTACATTCCAATCTTTAGAGCATTGTACAATGGGATATTAACAGCCTCCTGAAATTATTTCTTCAAAGCACACCAAGCTTCCATCTGTAAAGAATACATCCGCTTAAAACTTGAGTATAACTGATAAGTCATTTGAACCTGTTAGATATAATCCAGAGCCCTTAAACTTATAAGCGATAACACCATTACGTAATCTTTTGTTTCTCTTGAACGTCTTCAGCTTTTCATTTTGCTATCGCTTTTTCTATCAACAATTCTCAAATGAAATATCCAGTTGTATTCCTCTTCACAAGCAATTCCACTGTAGTACTCATCTAGCTAGGAATGGTCATCAGTTTACCCTTAAACCTAACTTCGGACGTACTGTGAAATATACGAGTAGATATTTATTATTTAACTTGACCGTCGGTCGCGTCAACCCGAGATCACTATTAATTCCTTTCATCGAAAGGATAGGTAGATCTTGACTGATGCATGGGCGATTTTATTTTTTGTTTAACCTTACTGGTTTTTTCCAATAACTTTGTATCTTTATATATACTTATGTACTTTTTAAATTTGCAAAGGACTTTTAATATCTTACGAAAAAAAGAACATAAAAGCGAGCGAAAACAACGGCGAAAAGTTTTAAATAAAAAAGATTTTGCACTAAGGCTTGTGTTACAACCAGTGAGATTTTATTTCACAGAGCGGTATTTATACAATTTTTCAATTGATTCCCAAAGAGAGATTACGTTTTATCTTTGTATATAAAACTTATAGTACTATCAAGAAGACGAAAGATTGTGGCGGCATCTTAAGGATAGGGACAGTGCTTGCTAGATTTTTCTCTGCTAAATTTTATAATAAAAAATATTCTCTTTTTTAATACTTATTTTGTATCTTATCCTACTCTCCACTGTAAAATCTAGCGCTAATTTCATCGCCACCACCAGGCTAGAGTTTGCAATACAAAATCACGCTCCATGATAATACCATAGGTTATATATACAAAGTTTATTTTTAATATTTAAAATTTAAAGCGAATTCAAAAAAAGAAATATTAATACGAGTGGTATAATTTAAGTCCCAGATTTAAATTTAAAAATTGAAATTTTATATGTAGTTCCAAAAATTGTGAACTTCAATCAAAGATTTTTACAAATTGTTTATAATTATTGAATAACAGATATTCTTTCCCTAGGTGGACAACCACAATGCCAAATACTGTGTCCTTCTCTTTCAAGATCAATGCGCACAGACATCTTTTTTTTAATCCTTCCCATCCTAAACGGTCGCACTGTGTTATGCAATAACATTAAAAAAGTATTTGTAATTATCATATTCTTGTTATAAGGCATTTTAAAATTGTGAGTCTCACAAAGCTCTATCAAGCCTACATAAAGAAAGCTTTACATTTTTGTTTTTCGACTTATATGTAAGCAAAAAATGTTTACGAATGTAACGTTATCAAACATTTCACATCAATTCTCAAGTAATATTATTAACTTGTTGAACAACAGGTTATCTACCGAAATCGTAGGGTTCAAAACTTGTTCCGATTATTTGCTTATTGGTAATAACAAAACTATAACAAAAACGTTTAAATTCTATTTCCCTTTTTTTAATTTCAAGATTTATTATGGTAAATATTTGTAATTTTATATGTAGATGATTTTATTATTAAAGAGAATATAATCAAAAATATAGCAGCAAACTTCATTTGTCATTATGTAGATAAATAAAATGAATATATTTTTTTTTCTGTTTTAGTACAAAAAATATCGATAGGCTATCAGATTTTGAGCGACTAATCAAAATGACAAAAATTGATTCAAAAAAAAAACTACCTAATCAATTGTAAACATAAAATCCCAGAATATAACTTTAGAAGTGCGATGCGTTCGATACATTCTACACCTTTTTGTTGTACTTTTCTTGGCCAAGCTTAGTTTAAATTATACCTACTTTGCCCCCACATAAATCCGAAAATATAAAATATGGTTATTCCATTTTCTTGTCTTTATTTTATTTGAAGAAATATTTGCGCGTACCTTGAATGTAAAATACTCGTTTATACAAAAGTAAAAAAAAAACGGAACATTTCATTGTCTTACAAAGTACAAACCACGAAAATATAACCACAAGGCTTAAATGTACACATACTGTAATGTATTTTATTGCGAATAGATGGCGTTGGCTGCTTACATACGAGGCCTTACCATTTCGACATTCCATGTCCGTAGAGCTAGTAGCTTATGTTATAAGCCAATTTGTTGCACACAAAAAAGATATCATAAAGTTATAGAAACTGCGAGAAAATTACCAAAGAAATTCCAAAGCGAAAATTGTTTTCATATTATGGACTCAGACTGGCTGTTGATTTTAAGTAAATAATGGAGTTGCCATTGCATATTTGTTGGTGTTATTCTAAATTGTCAGGTGTTAATCAAAAATGAGAAATATTTTTCGAAATCTCGCCAAATGTCGTTATAAATCATAAGAGAATGTTGAGGATGGTATCTATCGTCTACAGGAATTTTAAAAGTTTTAAAACTATTCAATTTTTATCAATGGAAATTTATATACGGCAAAGTTAGAATTTTCAATTCTTTCAAAATTTTGAGAAAAAAAAAATTAGTAATATTCCTTGAAAACTATATACATAATACAAATGGGCAGACATTCCAAATGTGCATTCCATTACAATAATTGTGAGGAAATTTAATGACGTGTGCAGAAAGCGTGCATTAATTCGACGAATGGAGTATTTTGTGTCCGCCCCTCATAGTGGAATCATGTTTCGTGTACTCTCGCTTTTTTTCTACAACTGACTATTATCCAGATCTTATTTACAATGGGCTAGGTACATGAAACAAATATATTTTTAGGATAGTTTTATGTTGTAATAATTTCAAATGCATTTTTGATGAGTCAGTCACTCAACACTATAGCTTTGTATATATAACCTACGAGTATATAGTATTATCATGAAGCGCGATTTTGTATTGCAAACGCTAGCCTGGTGGTGGCGCAGAAATTAGCGCACGCTTTTACAGTGAAGAGTATGATAACATACAAAACAAGTAGTAAAAAAAATAATATTTTATTATTAAATTTAGCAAAGACAAATCTAGCAATTGCAGTCCCTAGCCTTAAGATGTCGCCACAATCTTTTGTCTTCTTGATAGTACAATAAGTTTTATACAAAGACTATAGTAGTGGGACAGGACTAGGACACAGTGGGACAGAATTGCAAGAAAATGAATTGACGAAAGAAAAATACTTATTGGAATACATGAAAAAATGTCTCACAAATTGTTGATAGAATGTTAATGTTAAAATATTAACCCTTTAAATCATGTGAGAATAAAAATTCTTCTTTATAAATGATGCTTTTCGAGTACATGTAGTGTTGCTGTGCCATTTGAATTGCAAGTTTATCTTAATCGCATATTATTATATTTATTCAGTTTTTGTTTTAGGCCACCTTTGAACACTTGACTGATTGAGCCTAATGGAATTTAGTTGCACTAGTTCGTGTAAATGCTATTTTTGCCATGCCACTTAGTTTAACGCAACTTTTCCTTTAAAAGCATTAGAATGCCGAGCCTGAATTCACACGGAACGATTTTTTCAATGCCGATCTATTTGTTTGTTGGAATTTTTAATTTTGAATTCCTTTCACCATTACAAAACCAAAAATTTTAAAAAAATTAACATGTAAATACCATTAAACGCGAACTTTACCACATGTCATAGATTCATTTAGACATAAAAAGAATGAATTGTTTGACTGTTTCTTATAGTTCAAGAGCTTAAGAACGAACTAAAAAAAAATAAAATAAATAAAAAAATTATTTATAAAAAAAATGGCGAAAAAGTAACGTTGTATAATTGGCTAAAAATGTTGTATAGGAAAAACAATAGTGACCATGGAGTGGACGTCATTTATTTGAATATTCGGTAACTTTTCTCTTCTACAAAAATAACTTCTTGGACTTTAACAAAATTATGCTTTCTGATTTCCTTGAAAAATTATTGAAGCGCGTTTTTCACAGTTTACTGCTAACAGTTTTTCTTATCTCTTGAACTAACTTCCAGATGAGATGAGGCTAGAAGTAAGTTTGAATCGATTGCAAAAGGAACTAACAAGTATAAACTTATTTCTCATAACGCCATAATTTTTAAAACGAAAAATTCAAATGTAATGTAAATGTATAAATACAAATATTGTATAGAGAATAGCTGTCATTGGCTCTTGATTGCATAATTTAAATGATGGTGCTAGGAGAAATTATTATACACGAATAGTTTAAGTCCGTTTTAAGAACGTGATACTTATAAAAAAATTGTACTAGACTCATATTTTTTAAATAAAATATGCGAATATACCGCAATTAGTTGCTCTTAAGTTTGAAAGCTATTAAGCTTTTAAGAAAACAAACAAACAATAAATGACTCGGAAAACATCCAGTTCAACAATATTTTTTTAATCAACTAATACTAATAGTAAACATAATTTAAAGCAGTATAAGAATTATTCCAAAGTGAAAAGTTATACAAAATACAATTGGCAAAAACAATATACAAAATACTTTGGCGCAAAATTTTAAACAGCTTATTATTAAGGAATTAGTAAGATACTTCTTAACAATTTGCTAACTTTTTAGTAGATTACTAATTCTTTCTTAATTTTAAACAAGATTAGGAGTATCTTTCCTAGTTTGCCTTAAAGTGATAAGGAGTATCTTTCATAGTTTTCCGTAAGGTGAGCAAAAGATTAGGAGTATCTTTCCTAGTTCGTCACAAGGCGAATAAAGACCAAAAGGAAGCACACTAAGTTGTTGGTTAATACTTCTATCAATTTCTTGGTGTGTGTATCCTAAGGCTAGGCGCACACATTCAATTTTTAGTTTAGCAACTGCTTGGTTAGAGCAACTAAAAAGTTTGTGTTTTGACACAAACTAAACGATTGCCTAAAATGAGTTCGCTATTTTGTGTTACATATAATTATATGCACCTGCGTGGATATTCAACCAAATAGTTCATCTGTTTTCTATAAGCAACCAAACAATCGTGCAACTAAAACTTAAATGTGTGCGCCTAGCCTAAGGGTTGACAGGTTCGGGGGTTTGCAGGAACTCTGTAAGTGACCTCGGTTGCGAAGCTCCACCGGAAGTTATATCCCGGTGCCACTGGAGATAGTGGCCAGGAGATTGAGGGCTGTTGCGTCTTGGACACTACAGCCCTCAATTTTGCGCCTTTGACTTTTAGGCTTTTTATATTATGTCTACATCAAACATAATTCATTCTTTTATTTAAATAACTGGATTTTGCATTTATTAATTCAAGTTTTGAGTGTTCGCACTCTATTCAAAATGAAGTCGTTAATAATTAAACTTAAAACAAAGAATCCGAAAATTCTCAGGAATTAAAACAAACATAAAATAACTATATATTTCTCAAAGAACAAAAACATTCCTATAGAAATAAAAATGGTCATTAAATCAACCGGAATACCTATCATCATTTAGATTAAAAAAATATGCAAAGATATTAAATTGTAAGAAAGTTTGTTTTAATAACTTTCGCTAATTTTTTAAAACGACAAAACTTTCAGCTACTAATTTAAATATTAAAACAAACATATCGCGTCTGGCATCTTTGTGTGGAATTATACCGGTTAAATGACTCACCACTGAATTCCATTGATTTATACTCACTGCCTTTCTCGTTTTCTCATTTCCTGGCAGTATTCCATCAGTTGTGAAGGCGCTCACAATTAATGAAAAACAATAATCCATTCAAATGCCTAGTACTAAAGGTGCCCCTGCTGTTTTGTTTGTATGTGTATGAACTCAGTAACAGGTAAAACCATAGGTTTCTCATACGCAATTCGATGGGAGTGACCAACCAACCGGACGTTCCAGACATACCAAGCGTTAACTGGTATATAAAGCGGGCAAAATGCCTTGGTGATTCAAAGTAGTTGAATAAGGGATTGGTTCCTTGGGAAGATGCTTCTTCTCTGATCACCATTTGGTGATTCGTGTTACTAGAATATTTTTCTTTTTTTTATCTGCCTTTTATTGATCTCTTTGGTGTGCAATAAATTCCTGTCTGTCCAGAAAAAATAGGAATTCTTTTTTTCGTTCGTTTTTGCTACCCGCGATCGACGATGAAGACTATTCTTCTTATTTGTACTTGGGGTATGAGCTAAGGTGATTATAGGCCAAGTTTTTAATTTGCAAAAAAAAAAGGATTTTAAATATTACACCTACATACTTATAATTTTTGTATGATATATCATACGAAAAAGTGAACACCGCACAGGTCTGTTCGAATGTACCTACTTATGTATTTACATTTGGCTGTCTGTGCCGCGGCCTAGAAAGTACACGTTACTGCGGGCATTTTTTTATAACTAAGATCCTATTTTTCTACTGTTATTCCGTAAAAAAAAATTGATTATTTTTTTTTTCACTTCCTAAAATCTTTTTCCGTCATGAAATCGCTAAAAATTGCTTATTTATCTCAAAAATGGTTGTAACGGTTTTAATATACAGTGCCTTGCATAAGTATAACCGCACCTGTAAAAATGCGTTTTGTAGAAAATTAAAATGGGAATGACACCTTACTATTTTTTTTTATTGAATGGCATCACTAATCAAGTAAATTGAGAAAAAAAAAAAAGTTCCATTATTTTCTCTTCTGGTGTTTAAAAATTAAAAACAGATTTTTATGTATTGCAAAAGTATAACCGCATTTTTATTTTTATTTCAAGTACATTTTTAGAGAAAACTAGTAAGGGATCTTGCTGCCCCTATTTTCGATCAAGCTAAAAATTCTTTTTGGCATACTGTTGACAACGTTTTTTAATATGGAATCGTCTATAGATTCACATTCTTCCACAATTGCTTCTCGCAGCTCAGTAACACTGACGAATTACCTATTATGGGCATATATTTTGCATGTCAAAATTCCTCAAAGATTTTCAATAGGGTGACGATCTGGTGAACGTACCGGCCACTCCATTAAATTTTTGTTATTAGATTCGAACCACTCCCAATTTTGACGACTAACGTGAATTGGGGTATTGTCTTGCTAGAAGACATGCTGAACTCGACAAAATAGTCTTAAGTAGGGTAGCTATAAAAACCTGTTTTTTACTTGCGACTTATAGATACTATAAGGCAAGTATATGCATTCGTAAAAAAAATCGAACTCGAGATTTTGAAAAAGTTGACATTACGATAATAGCAAAGACGAAAAAAGTGGGTCTCGCAATTCTGTCTGTCTGTTTATAAATATTTTTTTTGTCAAAGACTGTCCCATAGGTAATGGTTGAAAAAAATGTCAAAAAATGGTTATTTTTGGAACACGCCCAGGAACAATTTTTTTATTTATGATTTTCTCAAAAACGGTACACCCGATTTTGACCATTTTTTTTATGCTAAAGCTCCTTAAAAGTTTGAATATTATTATGTATTCAAATTTTCCAAAACATTTTTTTCTTTTTGGATTTAAAAAAAATCATTTTTTTTTTTTTCAAAACTCAGTATTTCGAAAACCCCATGCTTGATTTTTTTTAAAGTTATAAATAAAAGTTTCTTAATATAATCTACAAGATGTAAGAAAAAAATTTATTTTACCTAAAAATAACGGTACCCACCATACAAATGTTAAAAGATGGTTTTCGAAAATCGTATTTTTTCGAAAATGATTCCGAGAATTTTGATAATTTTTTATTCGTTCGTTAAATTTTTATTAAAAAAAGATTGAAATTAATATATTACATACTGTACCTACCATCGAACCATTTTTTCGAATTTTGAATTTTCTCATTATCGGCATTAACGGAATTTGATGAAATTTTTTATAGAGAAAAAAGTTTAAAAAGCATTGCATTTCAAAATTTAAAAAAAAGAAACATATTTTTTGGAATTAAAAAAAACATCTTTTTTTTGGAAAATTCGATATCTCAAAAACGGCGCAATATTTTTTTTGGAAATTTCATTCTTACTCGTATTATAATAAAAACTTTAAGTTGGCGTACCAAAAGTTTTACTTAAAATTTTTAAAAAAAAATTATATACGTATATAAAAGCTTATTTTTTTAAGAAACCACTACATTGAATTGAATTGAATTTAAAAATTCAGATAATTAAACATCATTTTGTTTAAAATAAATTTTCAAACAAATTAAAAAATAAAAAACAAAAGAGATACTCGTAAGATATATAAAACAAAAAAGAAAAAGATTTAAAACGTCTTTTAAACTTTTTTAAAAAAACACGGAAACCAAAAAAGAACAAACAAATAAAAAAATATTTGTATTTTTCTGAAGAAGGGTGTAGCCACATCCGAAACGTCACAACATAAAAAAAACAAAACAAAATATTAACAAAAATTGACCTAAAGCCCACTTTAGGATAAACATTATTTACTTATAATTCTTGTTCTAGCATAAAGCAATATTAATTTGCTTGAAACACATGGCATCCTGTTTTTAGCTCCAAATATGTACTAAAGGAGTGGTTTTAGTCATTTAAAAAATAAATTTTGTGCTTATGAACAATTTTGAAATTCTTAGTCCTTTACATAAAAGCAAGTTCGTGTGACCCAGCCGTTCATTTGTTTTTTTGTAGGTAAAGCCTACATTTGGTACTAAAAAATTTGTAAAAGCTGTTTCAACGCTATCCTCTATAGAATCGTTTTTTGATTTTTGAATTTCTCTAATTCTAATGTTTTGGCACCAACATTTTTGAATAATCATTCTGTGTAACAACGACAAACTCGGGAAACACTAACAGATACTTCTAGAGATCGGTTTTTATGTATTTTTTTCAACTTAAACTCAAGAAATTAGGAAGAACTAAATTAAAAAACGAGTTTCAATTTAGTCTCAAAAATTCAAAACGTAAAATATTACAAAAAGTTGATAAATTTTATTCGGAATTAAAAATTTAAAAAAATTGTGCCATAATATTCAGTTTTATTGGTCCTCTTTAGTTCTCATCCATCCAAAATGACACCTCTGTACGACTTTTTTACAAAGCGGTGAGCAAGTTCGCTGACTTTAACCAACGTAATATATGTATATGTATATTTCATTATTTATAAAACCCTGATGAGTCGTTTCTACTTGTTAATGCCATTAGACTTAATTTGCTTCCATGGAGCACTCAATCCAATAGCAGATTCAGTCTCACTGTTCATTCCTAACTGTATTGGTCTATTATAGCATAGCTGATTGAATTGTCTGCGATTCTAAACCTAATTGAAAATTCGAATTTATTTTACTCTGTTCACAGAATTTAGGTTTCAAATAGAAAACCGCTAATTATTGGCGTGCTTTTTCGTATGCAAAAAGACATTACACACGGTTGGCTTCAATTCTCTTTGTTGCTTGAATTTTGTGACAACTTTTCTCGTTGTCACTGCATTTCATTGATACTTCGAATTGACAGTCTCGTGGATTTCAATTAACACGAATCCCTATATTTTTTTTTTTTTTTTTTTTGAAAATTCATGTTGTGTTATTCGGTCGGTCGAGCATGTGAGCAGACAATTAGATTAAATTAGGACTTTTTTTGCAAAGTCTGGAAATAGCTTTGCATATTATACGAGAATTTATGTGTGCGATGTTTGGGTTCATCAGATCGATACTAATTTGTATGGTTGTACCACCTATTAATCCGCTGAGTTTGAAGATAATTTTGAGGTCTCTATTCAAGTATTCTATAAACTAATTTGAATTCCATTAGTTTCCCGATAAAAACATCAAGGCGTTCTAATACTCTTACTTGCCATCAGTTTGAAGCAAATTCCTCGAGTAAGATGTCGTTTCCTCTTTCGGGTAGAGATTTTTTGGGACAATTCTGGGAAGTTATCAAAATTGTGCTTTTGTCAATCGTTACCCTTACGGCGGCGAGGCGAAGTTTTTTTTTCAACTTTGTGTATTAAAATAAGATTTTTCTTCTTCAATAAAAATTTCGAAAAATATTACGTTTTTCAATAGTTAACATCATTACATTTGTAGACCACTTAATGTTGAGAATTGTTTGTTTTAAGAGCTTTTTAACTTGTTCTCTATCAAAATTAAGAAATTTGTAAAAAAGTTGTTGAAAGTGTAATTTTGTATACAAATTAATTTTGTATTAAAAAACTGGCTACATTTCAACCAGATGAGGACCCAAAACACACCTCTAAAGTTCTGGAGGAATGGGTCGGAAATCCAGAATTTCAGATGATGATATGGTCAGGACAAATCACTAACTCCAATTCACTAAATCCAATTGAGAATCTATGACCAGTTATGAAGCGGTGGTAGGACTCATCATCCATTCAACGAACGCTGATGAACTTTGGGACCAAACTGTACTAGAATGAAGTCGGATTCCCTAGCAATTTCTTCATAATTCAGTAGAAAGTATATGCCAAGGCATGGTTTACAAGTAATAAAAAACAAAGGGTTATAGACTAAGTATTGAAACACAAAATTTTTTGGAAACGTAAAATTGGGCAAGTCCAAAAATTCATTGAATATTTTTTTTTCGGAAAAATGTAATATTTTTTAAATTTTTATTGAAGAAAACGCTAGTTTATTACACACAATTATAAATATAAGAATGATTTCTTCTATTCTTACAACCCTTCGTTTAAGTCAAATTATCAAACGAGTTAATTCATTTATCCACTTTTGCTCGTCACTGTAAATAGGAATAGGAATTGAAAATAACTACATAAATATGTGAAATACTTGAAAATTAAATTCCAAGACGCTATACTCAGCATGTTCGTCGTATGGTTGTGGTTTAGTTAAGCCTGGACTCTATGAAACTATGTATCTATGCGAACTAAAGGGTAGTTAAATTTTAAGGGCCGATGTTGAATTTGAACCATACCTAAACGTCAAGTTTTTTTCTGCATTTCATTTGACATTTCTCAATTTCAGACTTATTCAATTTGAACCATGGAAAGATACACAATCGAGCAATGCGTTAAAGTTATTCAGACTTATTATAAAAATGGGCGTTCAAATCAAAATGCATATCGTGCACTTCGTGATTTTTTTGGTCAATTTAATCGTCCAAATGTGCGTACAATCGGAAAAATCAAGCAACAATTTGAGCAAACCGGGTCTGTAGGAGATGTGAAAATGCCAGTGCATGCTCGTACAGCTCGTACTGCAGAAAATATTGCTGCTATTCGCGACAGTGCGAAGAGCCGTCCACCTCACATCGTCGTCGTGCCCAACAATTACACCTCTCACGCTCGTCGTTGATGAACATAATGCATACAGACTTGCATTTACACGCTTACAAGGTGCAATTTACTCAAGAAGCCTCTTGACCATTTCAAACGTCGTCAATGGTCAGAATGGTAGCAAGAAATGGCAACAGTGGATGACCAATTTTCGAAGAAAATCATCTTCAGTGATGAGGCACATTTTCACCCCAGTGGATTCGTCAATAAGCAGAATTGCTGCATTTGGGCGAATGATAATCCAAGAGTGGACTGTCGAAAAACAACTGCACCTACAAAGAGTGACTGTTTGGTGCGGTTTATGAGCTGGCGGCATCATCGGGCCGTATTTTTTCCAAAATGAGGCCGGTTAGGCAGTTACTGTGAATGGTGTTCGCTATCGTGAGATGATAACGAACTTTTTATGGCCCGAATTGGAAGATATGGATGTGGACAATATGTGGTTTCAACAGGACGGTGCCACTTGCCACACAGCTAACGAAATAATGGCTCTTTTGCGCGAGAAATTCAGTGGCCGTGCTATCTCACGTGGTGGCGGTGACAATTGGCCGGCAAGATCATGTGATTTGACACCGTTGGAGTTCTTTCTTTGGGTTTATTTGAAAGAAAAGGTGTACGTCGATAAGCCAGTAACAATTCAAGAGCTAAAGGATGAGATAATTCGGCACATTAACGGCATAGAACCTTAATTATGCCTCAGCGTCATCGAAAATTTGGACCATCGGATGGAGGTGTGCCGCCGAGGTCGCGGCGGCCATTTGGCCGATATTTAGTTCGATACATAATTGAACCATACCATATTATCATAATAAAAAGAAATGACAATAATTTCCTAAATAATTTGTGTTTTATTCAAAATCAACATCGGCCCTTAAAATTTAACCACCATCCAGACATATTGATTGCTTACCTAGTTTGACAGTTTTTGTGATTGCCAAATTCGTCTTCGGCTCTAGGTGGATAGCTATAGAGTTACGAAATTTTATTATCTTCGTAATCTATTAAATATTCCAAGACCCCACAAAAAGTTCTTAAAGCATAAAACATTTAATCCCCATCACTTAACACTTATTCTCACTTTTCTGATTGCCAGCCATTTGGTACTCAAACAAAACAGTTAACCTTCTTTAAAATAAATACAATCTGACAAAGAACGAAAATTGCAAATGTCTGATGCCCACAATTTACCCGTCTAGACCCAAACAACCCAAATGGATACCCACCAGCAACCTTTTCCATTTCAATGGATCCTTAAAAACGCCAAAACAAATAAAAAAAGTTCCTTATATCAACAAGGTTCATTCGGAAGACTAACAATGGATTCCACTTAAAGAACAGGAACCATAATATTCCCTGCCAACCACCATCATACGTGAACCTATATTTCCCTCACATAAAACCGTAATGTGTCCTTCAGAAATTATTCAACCCTTTTATGAACGAAAAATAGCAATTTTTAACAAGCAGCATCAAACCCTTTTCTTAACGTACTCGTAAAACCAACTTAATGTAAGTCAAAGAAAGAATGAAAAAAAATAGAAGTCAACAAAACGGAGGAGTCGTTTTCCAGTTCGGTTAATAGTACTGATGCGCAATTTAAAAGGATAACATTGCGATTGCACCAAGCACACAACGCGACAAAATGCACGGCGATATTATTTTCCTTCATTTGTCCATGCCAGGGTTCCCGTTTAAGAAATTTTGTTTCCTAGGAAAGGTATTTCATCTTACTATCTAACAAATTTAAATAAAAATTTCTATATTTCAATCGCAAAATGTTCATACTATTGCTCCTACAGTGCCTACTGTCTTAGTTGCGACTAAAAAAGAATACGGATATTTAAAATTATAAACGAAAATATTCGTGTACATTATAAAAAGCAGCTTATACGATTTGTTTACATCCATCCGTTTGTAATCTTTTTTAATAATAATCCTTCCTTGCATTTCAAAATTGTAAATATAAATATTTTTGTAATTTTTTAAAATTTAATTTATATTGTATGTAAAAGGACAATTGGCAACACTATGCATGAGGAACTCTCCGTTTAAGAAAAGAATAAATTCCCTTTCTTTGTTGGTTTAATACAAAAAAAAAATCTTCCTTTATGGGGATAAAATGATGATAAGTCAACAGCCGCAGAATTCCGGGAATGGGATGACTGGGTCACTAGATGCATATACACACTCCATCACAATAAGGTACTTACGTACACATCCCTTAAAGAAATGTAAATATCCTGGAACTGAAACACATCTCGGTTGATTGCCTTTTGCCTTCAACCATGTTTAAAGAGTGTCGCCCTGTTGTCGTCTCGTCATGTCATGTCGTCCTCATTGGTATTAGCCGTCTAGGATGCTTACACTCGTATGTTTAACGATTTCCCTATACGTACCAGAAAATCTCTACTCTCTTACGTAAGCGAGAGAAAACATATATTTCCGAGGATATTGTGGCTAATCTAGTGCAGCAAGGAGGAACAGCGAAACAAGGAGCAGCAATTCAATAGAGCACTAGGATTTTGAAGCAAACAAAGATTTTAAATTCTTTATGCACAGGCTTCAAGTGATACTTGGGTGATGTGGTCAGGGGCGGATTATGTAATTCTATGGAGACCTATAGGATATGTGTTAGGACTTCAAAGAATCCGGACATTTCGGATACCAGCATATCCGAAACAGATTCGGGTACAGGATCAGGATTGTTTCGGATAACCGAATTCCGGATTCATACATATGTATATCATGTATGTATATAAAATAAGATAATTTCTTATGAAACTTAGTAAAACAACGTTCCAAGAACGCCCCTAGAAATATCTAGGTTTCGTTTGAGGGGTATTTTTTTGTTGAGGGGCAGGGCGATAGTGGTAGATTTTTATAAATAAAATTTTAATAAATAAACTGAAAAGAAAAATACTTGCTACAATCTGAACATATGACACATGATTTAACAGTCATTTTAAATGTTGAATCAAGCAAAATCAAAATCAAGACAATACTTCAATACAAATATATTTGTAGGGTTGTTTTTGAAAAGTGGTTTGCTAAGTTACGTGAGGGTATAATCTTTTTATATTTTACTTTTACTGTACAGATAATAAATTATCAAACAAGATTCGGATTGCCGACACTATCTGGATAGTTTCGATTCTCAACTGTCCCATTTAACTATCCGGGTATCCGACACTGTCCGGATGTATCTGGCTATCCGAATAATTTGAAGATATTTAACTTCACCCGAATCGCCTTTTTTACGTCTTTGACGTACTCTACCTTGAATATCAAAAGCTTAGTATTGAAAGTTGTAATATTGGATCCTCGCATTACTTAACTTTAAAAGAATTACGATCTAATGTGGATTACGGCCTCAACTAACAACTCCTTTAATCCAACCTAGTACTCAGCTAACTTTCTATAGTATCGCACACCAAGGTAGTTCAGGGATTTTAACGTTTTTTGTGAATTCCTCGAAGGCTAGTTTCCCTTGCTGTGCAGTGCGCCGTGGGAATAAATCATTTTTCAATCTGCGCCCTAATCATTTGAAGCGATACGTCTCTGTTCCGCGATGATGGCTTTTTGGTATAAGGATCATAATCATTATAAATGTCCGTGTGTGTTGGTATAAAAAGGTATCCAAAGCTTTAAGTCACGAGGAGACAATTTTCAAAGGATGTACTTATTGCCAGGATAGCTGTGAGGTGATGTATAATAAAACATTGTACGCTGAATTTCCTCTTATAAAAATATTTAAACTTATATCTAACCTCCATTGTACTTCGTGTGGAGGAAGTGGTTTTTCTTACACAAAAAAAAAAAGAAGAAAAATAGGCATTTTGAGCAGAACACTTGGAGTAGTTTAAGGACAGACACGGTATTAAGCGGTTGTTGTAGAAATGTGTTTTGTTGAAATGTTTTAAGTGAACAAAAAATAGATAGATAAATTTTAAAGATTTAAATTTACGATAAGTTTTAAGATTTAACGGAACACATAATTTCAGTGCAAAATTGGGGCCCAAACTACAAAAGAGGCAAGTGATAGCTCTACATATTAAACTTTGAAGTTGTTTTTGTGTTAGTTTAATTATTTTGAATATAAATACAAATACCTACTTAGTTTATATCAAAACACCTAAAGTGTAGTGAATGGAAGGCTACATAGATGAAGAAAAATCAACCCTATTATAATAATTAATAAACATAAAATTGTCTTCAAACAAATGTGGAATGATTCAACTATCGGCATGACTTTCTTTCTATGAAAGTATTGTTGTTCTAGATGAAAGTAGTACAGATTTCAAGTTAAAAGGAAATTTTCACAGACTACTGCCAGTTGCGTTATAGAAATTGCACTATAGAAATCGCTCTTCTGCTAAAGAAATCGGCACTACTAAATTCATAATGGAATATATGTCAAAAATATCCCTTTAGTAAATACAAAGTTAACTTCTAAACTTATTAAGTCAACTCGTGATCTAAACTGACTAAAAAATATGTTTTAGGAGTCAACTCGGCCTTAACATAGAAATTAGAATGATCTCGCGCTGAAAAATTTTTCCTAAAATGATCACTGTAAAATTCTTGTCTTAACTTGGCAAGCCTTTCAGCATACAAAAGTGTTAAAGGCTTTTAGCCTCTCTAATAGGGCACTAGCTCCTTAAAGAGTCAACTCTTTATGTACTTCGTCTCAAATGAACAAACTCGCAATTCGGTTCTTGCTTTTTGTCGAAAAGAAAAAAGTGTTCTAATTGTGGTACACTTTAACTATGACGGTTTCATCCACTAGTTCGGCGCGAATATGATCTAAAGCCTACTACGCAGATCGAGACAAGACAAATTTTATCTCTACAATTATAACCTCTACAAAGCTTTTCCACATCTCGCGCAAAAGTTTGAAGTTGGAGAGATGAAATCTAATTTAATGTGTTTTTTAGTGTATCTCAAAATTTGTCCCGCAAAATAATGCTTGTATCATTTTTTTTCCTGACAAAATTTAGTGGAGACATTTTGTACAGCAATGCACAAGAGTATGAATTTTGCGCGCGAACTGCATACTGCTCAGAAAAATATCCAAGACAAAATTTGTCCCAGGACAAAAAAATGTATGGGAGACAAAATTTTTCTCGATCTGTGTACTAGGCTTAACTGCAGAACTTATAGACTAACTCCTACTGATAAATTCTGTACGTGTTTTTTTATTTAGGTCAGTGTGAGTGTGAGTTAACTCTTTCGACTGTCAGTTGCACAAATTTATACAGTCGCGAAACGATTTCCAAAAGAGCAGCATTTTTTTGAAACACGAAGTGCATAAGCAATTATCTACTACGAATTATTTTCCCTCTTTTCTCCAGTTAAATGTAACTAGTGAAGAGTTTTGACACACGCAAAAAGAACTTTATAAATCAAATCGTTCCACATCTTAGGAGCATTCAAAAGCATTTACTATCTTGTATATAATTTTCAATAAAACACTGCTATTTATTGTACGTATTTTGTTTTACTTCAATATTACTTAATTAAGCATATTTAAATACATATATTTTTACTTGCGATATATGTAGGTACTATACTCGAACTCGAGATTTTGATCAAAGTTGACATTACGATGATAGCGAAGACGAAAAAAGTGGGTCCGACAATTCCGTCTGTCTGTCTGTACCTCGAACTTCAGCCTAAACTACCGGAGGTATTTTCTTCAACCTCGGTAGTTAAGGGTCTTCGGTGATTCCCTAGAGGAGAAATTGAAATTTTTTTTTTAGCTCCAAAACTAACGGTACCCCCCATACACCCGTAATACAAAATCTTATTTATCTCGGAAAACGGCTCTAACGATTTTGATAAAAAAAAATTTGGTGTGATATTATGGACATGGACTACATTTTGGTCAAAACAAAATTTGCGAGGAAATGTTATTAGGGGTACCTGTCATAGAACCGTTTTTTTTGATTTTCGAATTTCTCACCAACGGCTCTAACGATTTTAGCCAAAATTTGTATGCAGGAGCTGCTTTCCATTTGAAAAAATATAAACTAAAAAATTTTTCGAAAAAATAGTTTTTGGATTTTTAAAAAAATAATAAATACAATTTTTTTTTTTTGAAAATTCAATAAATTGAAAACCGATTCACGATTAAATTTTTAAATTACGTTTTAAAATGTATTTTATTAAGTACTAACAATTTGCATATCAATTTTTTTTATAAGAAAATTAAGGAAAATTAGTACACAAAAAACATATTTCAGTGTGTCTGTATTCCTGTACCTCGAACTACAGCCTAAACCACTGGACCTATTTCTTTCAATCTCGGTACTTAAGGGTCTTCGGTGATTCCCTAGAGGAGAAATTGAAATTTTTTTTAACTCTAACACTAACGGTACCCCCCATACACCCGTAATGCAAAATATTATTTATCTCGAAAACGGCTGTAACGATTTTGATAAAAAAAAATTAGGTGTAATATTATGGACATGAACTATATTTTGGTCAAAAAAAAATTTGGGGGCAAATGTTATTAGGGGTGCCTGTCATAGAACCGTTTTTTTGATTTTCGAATTTCTCATTAACGGCTCTAAAGATTTTAACCCAAAATTTTCAGCAGGAGTCCCCTTAAGTTTAAAATATGTAATATTGTATATAAAAATATTTGTTGGGTTCTTTAAAACAAATTTTTTTTTAAATCAATATCTTCAAAACCTATGAACTATTATTTTTTGAAATTATTTCCTAAAATCAATATTATTTAATACTTAAAATTCGCATCCCACATTTTTTTCTTGAAAAATTTTAAAGAAATTTCTTATATTAAAAAGCGATTTTTTACATTTTGTTTGCATAAATTCATACTTTTCTAGAAATCAGAAGTCAATTTTATGCATTTGAACATTATTATCTCATTAAATCCATGTTTTATATTGATAAAATGTATCTTAAATTCCAAAGTACTTTTACATAAGAGCAAGTTCGTGCGATCCAGTCGTGCATTTTATTTTAATTTTAAATTACAACATTTAAAGTTGTTTCGTTTGAACTTTGAAGTGAAGCTTATTTTCTGACCACATAATTAATGCTTATCACTTTTAGTGATTTGCAGAAGAGGAAATTTGTTTGTTAAACTTAATTTCATAGTAATTTATTTTAAATGTTGGCAAATACATACATATTTAATATATATACTTTTATCTCAAAGAAAATATCGTTTTCATTTCTGTGAGAACTATAAGAAAATTCGAAAAATAATGTTTTCAATGTCAAAACCTTAGCCCAGTATGAAAGAGAAGCACTACTCAAAATTGTTGATTCAATCATAGGACAGTAAATCCTCAAACTGAAAATTTCATAAAATATTGATTTATTGGAGTACACACGCCTTACAAAACGCCCAATTCTGAAGAACGATTCAATGTTATAGCACCAAAAAACTTCGGAAAAGTAAAGTTCACTTTTAAGGAGTAACATTTTTTAACCCAGTGTAATAGTAATCAAGTTTAATCTTTATCTTAAGTAAATATCTTAATAGCTCCTTTTGACAGTGCTGATATTGTGTTGTTTTGCTTGGTTTATGTTAGGTTCAAATATTTAGAATATTGTAATATATATAACCGTTATTTCCCAAATTATAAATTTTGTTTTGCTCAAAGAGAACCAGGACCTAGTGACCTACAACTCTCAACCATTTCTGTTTGTGTGTTACCTGTAATTGAGGGGAAGGGGACCTACAATTTTCTTCCGATTTTCATGACAAGAGATACGACCAATTTATTTTCTCAAATTTCTCTCATTTTAGCAATTACCACGCAAATTTTAATAAATTAACATTAAATTAAACTAGATTGCTACCCTTTTGTAAAGTTTTTGTGAAGAATTTAGGCTTTATATGTTTTAAATCCCATTTGTTTGTTTATTCGTTGGTCGCTCTCATGTGAATAGTCCTTTAGAGGATTTGTCAATTCCTCACAAGAGGCAGTACACCCCTGAAAAACTTTTTTGCAGCGGCTGAGAATCGAACCCAAGACCTTCTGCATGACAGTCCAATGCACTAACCATTATGCCAAGGCTTATTTCCCAAATTAATTTTTTTAATCAGACACTCTCAAACTCAGCATTTACCAAAAAAGTAAAATGTATTTGTGATTTGCACTTTTTGCCATTTTTTTTTTTTTTTCAAGTATAACAGACAGTCCAAAAATGTATGTTAGATTTTGTCCTGTCATCTTTCATCTCTTTAAAATTCTATATAAACAATTTGAATTTTTAACTTATTTTTAAATGTGATCTTTAAAAAAAACAAGATTATATAACAAAAACAATTTATACGTCATTTGTAACTAGTAACAAGTAACTTAACTGTATAAGTTTAAATAATTAAAAGAAAGTATAAATCTTCTTATACTCATACAAATATTTTATTATTTAATAACGTTTTAACAACAGCAAAACGAAAAAAATAATATTTTTTTAGTCTAAAAAATAACACGATTAATTTTAAACAATTTTGTAAATTTAAAGTTATAAAATATCAAAATGAAAGCCGGATAAATGCGATTAGAATTATGTATCAAATATGTTTTAAGATCGTAATGGCTCTAAAAATGTATATAATGAAGAGTTTTCAAACATTTTGTTTTATTCAAATTTTTTTTTGTACAATGCATGTGTGCGTTCAAGAATTTTGGTTTATTTCTTTTTTTTTTAACAAACGAAAGCCTACTAGACTGTGAATATTGTATATCATGTTTGTAAGCTCTTTATTATATAAATTATTAGAGCAATTACCATCAAAAACCATATTTAATACAAAATTCTAAACGCATTTATTCGATTTTATTTCTTTAAATTAACAAAATAAATTAAAATTAATCATATTATTTTTTAATTTTTAAAAATCTTTATTTTTTTTATTTTGCTGTTAACTCGAAGATGAAAAAAAATACGCTAAAAAACAATAAAACATTTGTATGAGAATATAAGAAGTTTTTCTTTTTTCTGTATAATATCAAAAACAATTGAAAATAGCTGCTGCAATTAGAAAACAATAAATAAATACTAGCGAGGATGTTGAAACTAATAAGGTTTAGAACTAAATTTAAATTTGGGAAAACTATTACCTTAGCACAGGTTAATGACGGGTTAGGAATCTTTTTGGGTGAAGAACCTTTTATGAAGTTCTAAATTTATGAATCAGGGCGTGGCTGATAAAAAAAAATTCTAGGAAATAAGGAACACTCTAATCTATGTATATATGTATGTAGTATGTACATACATATGTAAATATATATAGGTATATATATTTTTTTTTTGTAATGAATCACTTTTAAAAATCTTATAGGTAGCAGAACTTTCGTTTAGTTAGTACTTACGAGGGCATATTTAATTTTGCTCACTTAAGTATATGTACCTACTACAAATTATTTCCTTTCAAAAGATTTCTTTTAATTATTGTTTATTGTTATCTATGCTCTCTTATTTATTTTTATCAATCTGTCTGTCAACCCCAAATTAAATACATAAAAAAAACAATAGAAAGATACCAAACTACTCCTTGGTGCATAAATTAAATGCTCATATAAATTATCATTTCACTGAAAGAATCAAATTTTATTCATTGGCGGCCCCTGCTGTTTTTTGTTCACTTCATAGGATAAGTATTGGTTTCAAGCAAGCAACTTACATTACTGTAAAAAGAGGTTCAAAAACTTGCTTCTATCGGAACGTGAATGAATATATTCCTGGATCGATTTTGTTCTAAGCAATGATTTTATTTGTTAGAAATCCCAATTTTCGTTTCAGTTTGGCTTAAAGGTTTTTGCTTGTTTGTAATTTTCGTCAAAACTGCTCTATAGGATTTGGTAAATTTTCATGTATGTACTTATTTTTTCTAAGTTTTATACAATTAAATATTAATAGCATACGAAATATTGATTTCCAATGCTTTCCAAAAATATAAACAAAAACTACATATTTGTTCATCAAATTAACAAAAATTAGTAACTTCAATTCTCAATATTTGTATTGCCTTGTGCCAAGAGTAAGTACATGCAACACATTCGTGGATTTTAATTTATTTTTTTTCTTGATAAACAAAATCAAGACAGAGACGCATACGCATTAGAATACTACTCGTATTAAGGGTCTTATAAACTTCTTTGTCCATTTATGTGTAGACAAAAAATACCAACTCGTCATGCGTCGTCGTTTGAGTCTGATGGCTGAGTTATTTCACGCAGGGTAGAGAAACAAATTGCTGGGCCGTTTGATTAAAAGAATACATAAATGTGTTTTAACTTCCGTCGAAGACAAGGGGACATTTACATACTTACCAGGAAAATATAGGAATTATGTACCTATGCAATTGAAATTTTTGATAGATTAAGTACTTTCGGCTCGGACGAGATAATGTGGGGTCCCAAAGATGAAATTAGGGTCGACATTTCACTTTGATCTATCGTTTCGAAAAATTAACTTTTTATATTTAAACATAAGTGAGCGAATGGTTGTTGTTCTATGGAGTTTGTTTCTTCGTCATAAACATTATTTATGTGGTCAGAAAATAAGCTTCACTAAAACGGTTCTAACTTTAAAATGCATTTCATTTGATACAAAATATATGTTCGTTCTAAATCTATAGTACATACTGTCGAAAAAAAAATTCACTTAAAATTATTGGCTCAGTTTTCTAAATGACCTAGTGTTACTTAACAATTTGTTCGTTAAATTTAAAGCATTGTATAAATTCCATAAACACTTTTTAACTAGTATCGTACTAATTTTTTAAAAATTAAATTCAGCTATACACATTTAAGACATTGACAAACAAAAAAATTAAAACGACATTTTCAATTGTCAAAGTATCAAAAACTTAGTACAATGCTACGAGTATGATCGAGCTTTAATAAACTATTAGATATGGTGTAATCGTTCTGTCTTTTTTCTTAGTTTACGGTCATACTAAATTAGTTGTAACATCGTACTAAATCGACTTTAACTTTGCGCCTTGTTATTAGAGGGACCTGTCAAAGAAACTTGGATTTATTTTATAAACAATTTTCTAATTTTTAAGCATTTTCCTAATATTAAACCTTTTTTAAACTTTAAACGAACGCATCTAAAACAATTACAGGTAGGGTAGAACACTAAGCAAACACTTTTTTGACATTTGTAAATGTTAAGGTATCGCCATTTTGCGCCATTGTTATTTTTTGTAACGTTTTTTTTTTCGATTTTCCTTATAACAAATTTCAATAAAATTGTTAATGTCAATGAGTTTTTAATAGATACGAGTACATTTAATTGCGATAAAAAGGGACACAAAAAGTGTGCCCCGAAATTCTGTTTAATCTGTTTTAACGAAGAAATTGATTTTTTTTTTAAATATCAGCAGCTATACAAGAACAATCGAGTTCCATTCTGTTTATTCAATATATTCACAATGGACTTAACTTATATCTATCCTGGTGGTGGCGCTGAAATTAGCGCACGATTTTATAGTGGAGATTAGGATAATATACAAAACAAGAATTAAAAAAGAGAATATTTTATTATTAAATTTAGCAGAGACAAATATAACAAGTACTATCCCTATGCTTAAGATGTCGCCCCAATCTTCATGAGAATACTGTTAGTTTTATATACAAAGGCAGTACACAGTTTTTGTATGCAACTATCTTCGAATTGTTTTAATATCTAACAATTCGAAAACGGCTCTCTGGAATGTTCGATTACTATTAATTTCAAATTAGTGCTTTATACATACCTAGGTTTATTTTAAAAAGCTTTGTCATTTAGATTTAAAAAAATGTCCCTGTTCGTTGTCATTCCATGAATGCATTGATGATAATACAATTTACTATGTTTAGTGAATCCTTTTTCCATTTTCTTTTATATGTATATATAAACAAATACATATATATGTATCCATTTAATGAATGTGGAGATTGTGTCAAAAGTGTTCAAAATTGAACTAAGGGAAAAGGGATTGTGACTCCGCAGTATAGACATTTGAGCTTTCAATGACTACGAGGAAGCAACAGCACATGCGTTCTCACAAAGGCAGCGGCGGTATTTCTTCACCTTACCCGCACTTTGGCAGTGTTATTACTGCTGTGCGTATACACTGCAGGCCAAGAGTTTGGGTCCAAACCAAATTCTAGCACCGAAAAAAACTTTTTAGTAAAAAATGAGTATGTAGAATTTATGAGGAGCATAAATAAAGACAAAATAAGTCGACAAATATTTTCATTATGTTGTTTACAAATAGGAATTTATTTAAAAAATGAATTAAACCGATTTTTCGTTGAAAAAGCCTCCTTTACACTCGATTACTTTTTTTACAATTGTTGGCAATCTACCTATAAATTTTTAAATTTTTTCATTTGGTATATTGTTCCAGCAATCCTGATGTGATGTATTCCACAACTCAGATTCCGATGAAGGGCATTGATCCCGTGGTCGCAGAAGGGGTTTTCGAACAGCAACTCGTCCAAATAGTCCAGCATCTCTTAGCTTCCGTTTGACGGTTGTCAAGGGCAGCGGATTATTCCGTGTTGTATTTATTTCAGTACGTATTTCCGGTGCTGTTTTTCACCTATTTCGTTTGCTTGTTGTTAATATTAGCAGATCCTGGTGTTTAGATGTAGATCTAGGCGGTCCTGACCGTGGTTTATCCTCAAGAAGTCAGGTTTGAGCGTGCCGCTCAATGGCACGTTGAACGTAGCCCTTCGATATCTTCAACTACGAAGCAACTTCTCGCTGCGTTTTGCCTTCTTTAATAAGAAAGATGATTGCAGAATGTTTTTCAATCGTGGCTTCCGCAACTTTTCCTATTTTAAACTAGTTGTTTACTCAAAAGATGAAGAATTTCAAATAAATGCTTATGACTTCAAAACGTGGGTTTTATATAAAAAACTTGCAATCCAGGTCTAAAATTTTTCGGGTTTGAAAACCTTTTTTATGTTGGGCGTCATAAAAAAGTGCTGAATCAACAACCAAAAGTCATAAAAATTTATAATAATGAAAAACCCAAATACGTCTCAATAATCCATATACCTAATCGGTTTTTCCACATTTATTAAAAAAACACCCTTTTTAAAAAAAAATCTGGATTAAAAATCCAACTTTTACTATACCTGAAGGTGTTGCGTATTGTTCAGGTAAAAAACCCAATCTTTAATTCAAAAAATCAACCCCCAGGCATTAATGAAGTCAGTTGACTATGTTGGACTCAAACTTTTGGCCTGCAGTGTATCTTCTTCAATTCTGCACTATAGTTTCGCACCTTGTGTTATTTCTTTCTGCAAATGGTTTTGGTTTAACTTTATAACTTTAACTGGTAGGAAAACCGAGCTATCTAATTTGACTCAAACGCCTGCATTAGTGTCGACGCAGTCAGCGTCATCGTATTTCGTTTGACTTTCCATCCTTGTTGCCACACAACTGTTGTGGGGGTTTATTTGAAGAAAGCGGCGCACAGTGGTAAAAATGGCATATTTAGGTGGACATTGGCTCGTAACTTTTGAACGAGTTGAGATATTTTGACAATTTTTTTTGTAAAATGAAGAAAATATTCATATTTTTTAATTGCTAAGTTTTGAAAGAAATGGTTCACAACTCATTTTAGAATCTTGTGTTGAAATACAACTTTCTAAAAAATATTTTTTTTTTAAATTATTATTTGCAATTAAAACAGTCGAGTTTTATTTGTTTGTTTTTAGTTTCAAATAGAGTCGTCATTTTAGAGAAATCAAAGGTTCCAAACAGGATTTAGGCTAAAAATCGTGATGAAAAGATCAAATACCTAATATAAATAATTTAACTAAAAAAATTGTGTTCTCCTTATTTTTATTCTTTCTAAAAATCGAGTACTCTCCTTATCAGCTCAAATAAAATAAAGTAATTTTCCAACACACGTTTTTATATGTTTATGTACACTCAAAAACTGAAAATGTCCACAAAAATAAATAATAATTTTTGTTAACTTAAAACGCTTTTCATAAAAACTGCATTTTTTTTTTGATTTTTTTTCATAAATTGATTTTTATTAAATTCAAAACCTAGAACTATCTTAAGCTAGAAATTTTTTTTTGTTAAATTGTATCGCTTAAAACAAATTCAACTGGCCTAAGAAAACAGCATTTGAGTTATCCCTGTATTATTTCATACCGGTAAGGATTATGCCAATGAAGACTTTTAAAGGAAATAAAAGTAAACAATAACACATATTGGAAAGAAAACACAACCCCTCGTTTTTTGGAGAATCATTGACTTATCATTCGTTATAACTGGAATCATTGAAGGTTTAAAAAAATATTTGTCATTTCAAGTAAGTTTTTAATAGTTTTCGGTTTATATAAGGGAAACGGTTGAGTTATATTCAATACCAGCAAGTGCTCATAATTGCGAGAAGAAAGGACTACATTTAATTGAAAGACCAGAACGGAAGATTTCTTTCATACTTACGAACCAAAAAAAATACGAAAAAATACGACCCATTTTTCAGGCAGTTTAGTTAAGAACATTTTCACCGAATTTATTAAAAGTTCTTTTTCACTCTCATCATTGATACCTTTTATAACAGATTGGTCACTCACATATTGACGTACAGCAGAATCCTTATTTTTAGCTGATTGTTCCACCCAGACATCATAAAGTTCCTTTCTTGAGAACGTCATTTTCTGAAAAAAATTCGCCCTATCTATTGCATATGGTTGTATATGGTTGAAAATGCAATCAATATTTTATCTTTACACATTAAGCTGTCGGACAGCAAAAACCGGAACGCGGAACTAGGTGGGAAAAAAAAGTTGCAGCTTAGTAAACTTTTTTTTAAAGATAAAGCTAAGCAAATCGAGCTGCTAAGCTAATTAAGAATAGTTTATATAAAACTCAAATGCAATATTATAGAGATATACGGTACTTACCATTTCCAACACTTTTCAAAAAAAAAAAAAAAAAAATTAACACCAAACTGAATTTTATTGTAACTTGTTTCATTGTTGGTTTTTCACCAATGGCTAATTAAAGACCGCTGTTCTACAAGTTATACTGTCTCAAAAAAAAAAAAAGGTGTGGTTTCATAGTTGTCAATCATTCCTTATAACAATATGAAGCCCAGTTAGTCTATTGATTAACATAAAATTTGAACCAAATGTCCACCTAAATATGCCATTTTTACCACTGTGCGGCGCGCAGCGGGGCGTTGTGGTGTAAGTACATATAATCTCTGGTGGCGGTGTTTTTTTGTATGAAGTTGCAAATGCTAATACATCCAATTATGTGCGCGAGGCAATTCAATTAATATAAATTACTGTTTTTGGTCTGTATAGTTAATTCAAAGCGTATGTTTTTGACTGACTGCAATCTGTGATGTTGATATAAGTTTGTAAATTGAATTTATATATGATTTTTTTATTTGATTAAGTTCTTCCTTTGTACAACAGAAAATGCAGGTTGGCTGCATTGAATTAAGTAACAGAAAAATCTATTCAAAAAAGTAATTTCAATCAGAACTTACGTACTTATTGTTTACTGTCGAAAAGCTGCACATCAGTGCATACGTATAACAAACTGGTGCTTGTCTTCTAGTTTAAATGGGAATAATTTTCGTATTTTTTAGCAAAGAATAATGGACCGATGATGCCGCCAGCCTAAAATCTACACAAAACAGTGACTTTCTCTGGATTCATTGCGGTTAAGTGAATCTCGTGTGGATTTTGACTCTTCCAAGTTCGACAATTTTGCTCGTTGACGAACCCATTCATTTATAAATGGACCTCGTCGCTGAATATGATTTTTCGGACGAAACGCACGAAATGATACTCCAACGGAAAACCCACTTTCATACAACAATTTAATCATTTCCCCGTAATGTCCACTCTCAATAATTTGATTGACTAAATAAATGACAGCCGATTTGACATATGAAGCTTCAACATATGTTCAACATGTTTGCAATCACCCGTCAAAGTTCAGAAATCCCTATTGAAAAACCTTCTTTTATTCCAATTTCCTATTTTCAAACTTGAACTTCTGTATCTACAAATAAATGACATAATATGAAGCTTAATCATACCACAATAAAATTTCCAAAAAGCAATTTGTATCCCCATAAAAATTGAGTAAAAAATTAAATTGCATTCAATCAACACCATCTGACCTTGACGCAGCATTCCATCCAAAAACAAATAAAGTCCATTAATCATCACGTCTAGACCCCTCTTGCTATTATATGGTACACAGAAAACAACAACTCACATCAAAACCACTTCACCCCAATGGACACGTCAGAACATGCCACATCCATATATTTTCTGAACTAAATACATATTCTTTTCAGCTCAATATCACGCCAGCAGTTGCCAGAAATTCAAACTTTAACCATGTTTCCAACCTGCTCCTCGCCCTAAGCCTACATACACCGTCATCGTTGTGTGGCACATCACTTAAAGTTACTAGTGACACCACAGAATTCACAGCAAAGACAACACTATAATCCAAATATAAATAAATGTAAAATAAAAATAATTCGATCAATGAACAATAGAAAGATGCATCATCAACTAAATTCCACGGATACAAGGAAAGGAAATGCAACGAAGAAGTCTGTTTCTGATGAATGCATCTTTTTATGATTCCTTTTTCAAATATGTATCTCACTTTAATTACCACGAAGAGTATGTTCAAATTTTTGTCTGTTCTGCCAAAAAAGCAGTATCTACAGTACTCGTATCTTACCTACTTATTCCCTTTAAACGATAATAAATTTTATAAATACATTCTTAAAGGTTCAGCGGTCAGGTTCATGTGTTCCCTTTAAAAAAAAATTCATCTAATAAAGACTACCGTCGATTCACTTTTCAGTTTAACTTCAAAGCAAATGACAACTAAAACAAACAAGAAAAATATATTAAAGCAGTCACGGTTGGCTAGTGTTTGAACTTTGGGCTCAGCTAGCAATGGGGCCCAATTTTCTCACAAAATAATCTCACTGATTTAATCATCTTCAGGCACAAGGTATATTGTTTCTAAAAATGTGCGCTCCAAAATAATATGCTCCAAAGGTATTTTAAATGTCTGCTAAAAGCAAGAAGCGTAAAATCTGAAATTCATTCCAAAAGTAGTGCATGCGCGTTCATTCCATATTTGTATCTTAGGCCTCAAAATAAATAGTCCGTTACTAAATTCAAGTATCTTAAAGATACAAATTGTATTCTTAGCTCTGTTCGTTTTGTTTGTATCGGTTTTGTTTTTCTTGTGTTTTTTTTTTTGTCTTCATTGGTATCTTTTCATTTCGTCTTTGCTTTGCCTATTTTTATTCGTCATGAATGATGATGATATTTTTATGACGACAAAAACAACGAAAAGAGTCGATACGATGAAAGAAGCATGAGCAACATGAACACAAATTTCATAGTGCGCGCTCCGAAAGTCAGAAGATCCAAAACAGCTCAGTAGTTTTAATTCGAACTTCAAGTCGTAACGTGGTCTCAGTAATATAAGAAACGCTCTGTAATGTATATGCTGACAATTCTAACACAGAAGTCGCGTCGGTTAACGATACAATTTTCGTGTGCGTGGTAATTTGTTCCCTTAACAAAAAAAAAAAAACATGTCTGCATTTATAGTTTTTATAGTACCTACACTTTACCTGGAAAAATTAGTAACAAATTATAATCACTCTGTCTGGAAATTATTATGAGATGGATGTGCATCTAGGAAGTTTTCACTTTCAGTTCGTGATCTCGACTTGGCAGTTTATTCAAAGATGCAAAAAGAGATACAGATACTCTTTGTACGATCATTTGATTTGATATACACTGAATGAATTCCCTCGCGAAACAAAGTGCTGCATTGTTAGTTGTGCGTTTTTCTTGTACTCGTTTTGTTTGTTAAATTGGAAAATTGATTATTAATAAAAAGAAGAGTGCAGTTCAACGAGTTTTCTTGTTGTGTCCTTAAGTGCTGTGATTGCTATCAACAGAAAACGGAGTTATTTACAAAGCTAAAAATGAAAAAGATACCTTCAAAAATATTTACTTTGAGATATTGGTATTATATCCATTATGATGATGAAATTGTGTGATATTGTGAAACTATAATAATTAATGTGTCCATCAGCTGAGAGAATATGGATTGGATTCCTTTGAGGAATATAATATTTAAAACAAATCTTCCCTTTAATTTTGTATTTAGCTATAGAGCTCAGTAGAATATAGATATCTTTTGAAGTTATCTATAGGTTTTGTTGGAATGTGTTTACATTTCCCAGCATCTGTTGTGGCATTGAAAAAAACAAAAAAGAGCTCGAGGATTTTTTTTAGGGCTGAATGTGCTTAGTTACCTTTGAAATTATATGTAGGGAGTTTTTTCTTAGGTTTATTTATCATGATGTTGATAAAAACATATGAGACTATACGACATCTTTGGATAGTAAATGAATTGGTATTGGTTGTTAAAGTAGGCTGATGGAAAGTAGTTTTACTAGTCATAACACCAAGCAACCCATAATAGTCCTTGCAAAATTCATACTCTATAGCACTGGTAAAATAGAATTCCCTATATTGCACTATAACTTCTACATCATCAAAACTTCCAACAAACAAATAATTGTATGTATTTGCTCATTTCTCTAACAGTGCTTGATGTAAACCTAATCGCACGCCAAATTTGTTAATAACACTGATTGTAACGAGTAATTTTTTAAGAGCTATCGGAAATTTAAAAAAAAAAAAAACATAAAATTCGGAAAATTGCATGAAATCTTTATTTGAATCGATAGTACGGTCGATATAATTTAACGTTTGAAGATTATTTCATTCAAATCTTGGCCGCGGCTGCGCCTCAAATGGTCTAGAGGCGTTAAATCGCCCGATCTAGGCGGTCAATTGACCGGCCCCAAACGTGAAATAAACTGTTCACCGAACTCGCCTCTCAATTGGTCCATTGTTACGGGTGCTGTATGGCACTTGTTGAAACCAAATGTCATGCAAATCAAGCTCTTCCATTTTGCGCTAAAAAAGTTTTTTATCATCGCACGGTAGCGCTTCACCATTCACAGTAACGTTGCGATTCGCATCATCTTTGAAGAAATACGGCATGCCATAATCTGCAACCCATAATCTGCACCAAATAGTGAGATGCATTGGTAGCTCTTGCAATGCTTCTGGCTGCTCTTAACTCCAAATACGACAGTTTTGCTTGTTCACGTATCCATTCAACCAGAAATGAGCTTCGTCGCTGAACACAATTTTTCGATATAAAAGTGGATCTTCGGCCAACTTTTAAGGAGTCCATTCACCAAAAATTCGGCGTTGTGGTAGTTCGTTCGGCTTCAATGCATGCACCAGCTGTATTTTGAAAGGCTTCACACCTAAATCCTTTCGCAAAATTTTCCACGTAGTGGAGTAACAGAGGCCCAATTGCTGCGAACGGCACCGAATCGATAATTCACGGTAATCACTAACACTGGCCGCCGATACAGCTGCGATATTTTCCTCAGTTCGCACTCTACTTAAGCGTGTTGGTGGTTTAATATCTAACAACTTTCTTAGCAGAGCACGCTTTTTGATAATTTGCAAGCGTTGTTCGTTTGTAAGACGATTCACGGTTAAATTATAGACCAAACTGAAGATGTTTGACACTGACACAAAACACGAAACGTGTGTGAGCTGTCAAAACCAGTGTTGCCAAAATCACCCATTATAAGAGTGTGTTTATCGGGGAATTTTCGACAGTTATCTACAAACAGATGTCACTTCATTTAATGCAGCGTATTGCTGACGTTTTATGAATCAAAAGAAAAATGAATGAAAATTTCTGAGGATTGATTGTAGAAATAGTTCACACGCTTGAGTTTTAAGTGTTATCTCATGTTTTGTATTTCTTTTTTTATGAAATTAAAATTATAAACAAAAATAGAATTAAAGTTTTTCCTCAAAGATGTTTTGTTATCAACTGTTCTAGATAAGAACTATTCCACTTATTAGATATGACCAGTTAATAAGAAAATGCAATGTGAACCTGTCCTTGAAAACAACGCTTTGTACTATTTTTTAATTAATATATATTAAGGGAAAATGGACGGTTGATTTGGAAACAATTGTTAAATAGATAATATTTTCAATTCTAAATTTTTTCTTAGTTTCGGGATGAAATCGGAATTAACTCCGAAAATATGTGTTTCAGTCATTATTTGAAAAAAATTGGCGCCTAGCAGAACCTAACCACTAAATAACTGAGAAATAAAATAATTTGAAGAAGTTCATATGAACTTGAAGTTTTTCAAAGATATGGAAGAATTGAATGTTTTCTTTTGTTTCAGAATGTTTCAAGAATGCGAATAAGAATAAATTCAAATCAGTACAATAATATCGCTCAACTTTCACAAATTTAAATTTTTAATCTAAGAATTATTATTTTAAATGCCAAAGACTAGGAAACAATTTTATACCAAATATCAAATGCCAACATAATTTCTTGTTGCAAGCCTACCTCACAATAATGCACTCAACTATCAAGTAAAATAATTACGTACAAAAAAGTATAACCATCTATAACTCTACTTCATTCGCTGCTGCTCTTAAATATTAAATCGTCTTAGCAAAAAATAAAACATCATCATGAAGTTTCCTGACTATATACCCAATAACATGGTGGTAAGATATAATCATATCTATAAGTATCTATATCATTTTATTATTCATTTTATACCTGCAAATAATAATAGTTAATTAGTAGTTTTGAATTGCTCTATTGCACATGCGCACCTTGCTGCCTTCCGAAAATTTTGAAATTATTCTTAATGGTCTTAATCAGACTGTGAATATTGCATCTACTCTACCTACATAAATATGTAAATATATGTATGCTGATGAGCAGTGAATCTTTCGTAATCGCTCTTTAGGTTCACCCACGTGAATCAAAAAAACGGTTTTTTTTTAATTCAATTTTTAACCAATGAAATAAGAAAAGACTACAAATTTAATGCTATTTTATGCAATGGGCAGTGTTGTCATTTTTATAAAAAAAACAAACTGTTAGTCGAAATGGAAGAATGTCGAACAAAATTCATGATAGCTAACTTTGTTTATATGCCACAGAAAATTATGAGAGAAGTTGTTTACCCAATCTATGGCGTTCTGAAACTTTAGGGAAAGTTGTCAAAATAAAATTCGAGAGTAAGCAATGGAATTGTCGTTTAGGTTTTTTATTCTTCGTGAACAATATTAACCTAGACGTAAAATGTGTCGCTCATTATAAAAGTGGTGTAAATCCATTTTTTTTTTAATGGATTTCTTTGCTTAATGGTATTATATTTGTTAATATCTTTCAATATAAAAGAGAATCTGCTCCAAATACGAATTATATTTCCGATAGTTAATGTTTTTTGTTCTTAAATTGATTTTATTACTTAACTATAAAAATTAAGTAAGTCACAAATCCGTTTAATAAAATAATTAATAAAATCTATAAAGGTTATTATAATCATGGACTTTTTACGAATAATAAAAAATATTAACTTAAAGCGCATTGATTTTGTTTTTTATCTATGCATCATTTCGTAAAAACCTTATTATCTCGAAATTCATTTGTATGGAGATAATTCACTATTAAATTGAGCGACACAAAGGTCCAGTGACGTTTGACTCGTTTAAGCAGTTTGTAAGATATTAAAACCGAAAATGCGGTATTTGATCACCTTGTAAACTATTAGAAAATGTTGAAAAATCAGCGCTATACTCGTACGATTTAAATCAATTAAATGGGTCTTTCAATATACAGTGACGAGCAAAAGTGGTCAAATGATTTCGCTTTTTTGGAAAATTAATTTACTATTTATATTTTGTTTTTTTAACTCACATTAAAATTTTCAAAAAATTAATATATTATAAAAACAAGAAAAATAATAATAATTGTCTGGTTTTGTCCAATTATGCACGTTTTAGTTTCAAGAGATTTAATATCGTTTGTTCATTGAGAGATGTTCCTCTCTATTGTGCTTTGTTTGTTTTACTGATATTTAACAAGTAAAAGTTAAGATAATTTTATTTGTTGATAGTTTGTTGTGGGTAAATCGTTCATTTTAAAACTTGAAAAGCTGATTATTGTCAAAATGAAAAAAAATTGTAAAAATACCGTCGACCACGCTATTTTTTTTACTAGAAAGTGGTGAATCATCGCGTAGTGTACAAAATTTTGAAAATTTCGAAAACTTTTGTGCTTAATATTACAAAAAAAAAAATATATCGATGTCCCCCAATGAAAAAAGGACGGAAACGACTACTGCTGTTGTCGTGGGTCCAAAACACCTAAGCAGGCAGCCCAAAACATAGACAAGCCAGTTACGACTAGTGAATGGACTGCACGCCGGGCACTCAAAAGAATTGTGTTAAACGCTAAAGAGAATCCGAAGAAGCCTCTGCTTTCAGCGAAAAATATTAAAGCCAAGTTAGCTTTTGCTAAAAAAAAGCACAAACACTGGACCATTGACCAATGGAAAAAAGTCATTTGGTCGGACGAGACGAAGTTCAATAGAATAGGAACGGATGGTAGATCTTTTTATTGGTCACGTCCTGGAGAACCACTTCAACAACATCAAGTTCAAAAGACGGTGAAACATGGAAGATGTTCGGTGATGGCTTGGGGCTGATTCTCGTGGAACTCTATTGGTCCTTTGGTGAAAATCGATGGCATCATAAACAAAGAAAAATATTTGACATTTTGAAGACAAATTTACCACCTTTTACTGCATCAACAAGCTTCAATGTTTGTGAAATAAATTTTCAGCAGGACGGAGATCCAAAACACACCAACAGTTTACGACGATGATATGGCCAGCACAAAGCCCTGACTTTAATCCAATTGAAAATTTATGGTCAATTGTGAAGCGACGGTTGGGGCAGCACAAAAATCACCCATCAAGCACTCAGGAGCTTTGGCAACGAATGGAGCTGGAATTGGGCCGCATTCCAGAGCAATTTCTCCATAACTTGGTGGAAAGTATGCCAAAGCGTTGCTCCCAAGTAATTAAAAATAAAGGTTTATGGACTAAATACTAAAGAAAAAGCATTGATTTTGTGAATAATTGGACAAATCTAAAAACTAATGGAATATTTTTTGTGTTTTATAATATATTATTCTTTGAAAAATTATATATTTATTATAAATAATAAAATTTAGTTAAATAAACAAAATGAAAAAAATAAAAAGAGATTTTAATTTTATTAAAAACTCTTACTTTAAATCAATTTTTTCAAGTAAGCGAAAACATTTGACCACTTTTGCTCGTCACTGAATGTAGGTCATTTCGCCATGACAAAGGAGCCCCAAAAATACGAACTTCTTTAATAAATCTCTTTCAGATATAAAAACGTTAGTCTTCATACCATGTATGACTCCACAAAACAGGTGTTTTACGACTAACTTTCCTCTACTATAAACTATAATTTGAACTGAAATGTTGAGTTAGCTTTCGGCAAATATCAAAATGTGAAATGAACCTACAAATACAAAAAAAAAATTGAATTTTTCTTGTCAAACAATGGTCAGGTACTGTCATTTTTACTGCTATGGTACATATTTGAATAATGAACTTCAATTTTCTAGTAAAAAGACCTCCACTAATTTCTGAATTTTTTGTTACTGATTCTACTACGATTATATGAAAAGTGACAACACTGGTAGCACGATGAAAAGAAATCATGTTCAAGTTGTTTGTATTTATTTAGGGAAAGTGACGAAACATCTTAGGGCTGTTATGTTTGACTATTGTTTACGCACTGCATTCATTCATGCGTTTTTCCATTCATGTTTCGTTCTCCATTTTATATTCAAAAAGCAATTTATTTAAATTTCCTATCGTAACTTCCGATTGAAATTTAACTGCTTGTTTTTTTTTTTTTGTAAATTTATGTAAAATTTATCATATACGAGTATTATTCCGGTCAATGAATTCTTAATTTATTTCTGTTTCCAAAAATTTGTAGAGAAAAATAATTTGTATTTTATTTCTTTATAGGGTGATAGAACTACATGGGAGTACCATACAGTTGCAGTGACAAGAGTACCCGGATACGGATTCGGTATCGCTGTATCGGGAGGTCGAGATAATCCACATTTTGCTAATGGTGATCCATCGATAGCTGTTAGTGATGTACTCAAAGGTGGACCAGCAGAAGATCGGCTGCAGTGAGTTTTTTTCGACTTTTAATTTATGGATTTTTTTGTAGATAATTAGTTGAGATTGGAAATTGACATTTAAAGAAGATACAGATACAATATATATGCACTCTTTGATGATGTGCTGAGATGTCACGTATATACTTTAGTATTTAAAATAATAATGTTGTTTTCGAAGGTTATTATGCCAAGAAGAATAATACTAGTAAACTGGTCCTTTAAGCCCAAATGGACTTTAGAACTTAAGATTGAATTTCCTATAACTACTATATACCTTATTTCTTTTCAAACGTAGATACTATCGTATTAAAAAGGTATATATTCACTAGCCGCTAACGAATTCGTTTGATTTAATATGTAAATTATTTGTAGAAAACTACAATTGCTGAAATTACCCTTTTGCGTTCATATGTATTGTGCTGAATATAAACCGTTAAGAAATCAAAAACTTTTGATCTTTTTAAACACCCTTACAATAGATTTTCAAATACATATTCCACCAATTGTTAAACTTGCTACTGCTCTTCGTTTCATGAGGGAAGGAAGTTGCCAAAAGTGTGGTGGCAATGATTTTAATTTAGGACTGACTCAATCGATAGTCAGTTGTACAGGGTGCGCCAGAGAAACTTACTTATTTGAAAAAATTCCCGCGCGGTGATTTGGTTGGTTAGAGGGATGAGAGGGGGCGCATCTGGAGGGGGAAGTTTCCAAGTTTGTTTCTCCCTCCAGTCAGTTGCCATCATGCTCTGGTCTAGAGAGCAGCGGGCCTTCGCAGTCGAGAGCTTCTTTTCTAACGGTCGCTCATTTGTTGCTACGCAACGTGCCTTCCGCGCTCGCTTTGAAATTCCTCCTCACAGACTCGTTCCTGGCCGTAATTCGATTCTGTCGTGGGTTAACTCATTTCGGGAGTGTGGAAGTGTCGCTAAACCCAGAAATGGACTTCAACGGACCATCAGAACTCCGGAAAATATCGAAAGAGTGAGGCAGTCAGTTGTGCGTTCTCCCCGGCGCGGCGCGGCGTTCGGCTCGCAGCTGCTATGGGAATTTCTGACACCACTGTTCGACGAATTCTCCATGAAAACCTTCAATTTCATCCCTATTAATTGGCTGTTGTGCAAGAATAAACTGAACGCGATTTTGTTGCCCGTCAAAATGCATTTGCCATTGCCAACATACCGATTGATATGCTGCAAAATTCAAAAATCGACTTCATCAGTGTATGCGCAATGGGGGTCGCCATTTATCCGATGTCATTTTCAAGACTGCATGAAAAAAAAATTGGGATATTGTATTCTCAAATAAAAAAAAAATTAAAACAATAATTGAAGTACTTTTCTTTTTATTGACCTTTCAAATAAGTAAGTTTCTCTGGCGCACCCTGTATTAAAAAAGTGGTAGATGTGATTGAGTAATTCATTTGTGGAAAATGGATAAATGCTCAGCTTACTTAGAGCAACAAGTCGTTCAAATTGTAATGACCATGTAGTTTTCAATCTAAAAGACACTAATTACATTCTATTTTTATTAAAATTGTTGTTTAACTTACTGTTTTGTGTCCATATTTTTTATCCGAATGCAGATTCTTTCATTAAAATGTTCTTCACAACTGCTTCGTTGCAGTTGTTTGATTTTGACGCATTTGAGACAACTGAAAAGTGGGCCATTTTGTTAGTTGTCTGCTAATCGACAACTGGTTGTGCTTTGACAGTCAACTGGTTGTGATCGATAATACCAATTCTAAGAATTACAACTAAACTATAGTTGAGTTGTCCCCCATAATAGGGGGGTTAAACTGCTCAAAGTACTATACTCATCTTCCCTTTCTGGCTTGTTATTTATGGGGGTTGACTCTCGGGTCTAGGCAACATGCAGCGCTAAATAATAATAATATTTCGGCTTTCTCCAAATGAAATCAAAATTTAGTGCGGTAAAGTTAATAAAAAAAACTTACGGAGCTTCTTATCTTCTAATAAGCGATGCTATAAACGTAAACAGGGTTGCGAATTTTTGAATTAAAAAAACCATATGTCATAAGTCTATAGTTGATTTGTGAATTAAAAAAATTTAATTCATAAGTTAGTGACTTATGATTTAAAAAAAAAAATAATTCACAACCTACTAAGTGACTTATAAATTAAAAAAAAATTAATTCATAAGCTAGTTGGTATGTAGATTGGAAATTTTTAAGCTTGTTTTGGCTACATAATTATTTAATTATTAACGAAAGTAGATTTCAAGCTTTTGTGTGTCATAAAATTATCGTGCTAGCTTATAAATTTTCCAATTAATAATTTTTTAATCAGATTTCATCCATTAACTTATGAATTAATTTTTTTTTTAATTCATAAGTCACTAGGTAGCTTTTGAATTTTTTTTTTAATTCTTAAGTCACTTACTTGCTCATGACTTAAATTTTTTTAATCCATAAGTCACTTAGTAGGTTCTGAATTAATTTTTTTAATTCACAAGTCACTAAGAAGCTTATGATTTAAATTTTTTTAATTCACAAGTCAGTAACTAGCTGCTGAATTACATTTTTTTTAAGTCATAAGTCACCCACTAGCTTGTGAATTAAAGCCAAGCTTAAGCTGACAAGTGACTTAATGTTTCGCAACCCTGCACGTAAAGATACGGAATTCGTAATTAGTTTCAACGCTCGTTTTCAATGGCACTCCTTAGCTCATTTCATTAGAGAAAGCCAGCACAATTTGCTGTTAATTCAACGTTAATTCAGGGTTAGTGATTTCACTCTTGCACTCGTGGAGTTGCTAATCTTAAAAGTTCCGGATAGTATCCTTCCCATTGTTCTGAAGAGGCTTTATTCAACACACGCAAAACACCTGCGTGAGCTCTTCCATCGGTCCTACTCTGTTGTTTCTTTTCGAATCATTGGAAATCAGCATTATTGTCCTGCTTGTCCCTTAAAAAGCCGAATCTTCTTCACTTTCTAACTATCGACCAACTCTTAATGACGGCTTTCGTAGCAATAGGTTCAATAGTGATCTGATGGTATATCTAACAGTACAGCAAACGAACTCTTTACATCGTTTTGGAGAAAGTAAGAGTATTGCACTTAATATTTCAAAAGCATTTAATAGAGTTTGGCAACAAAGCTCTCTTATCGAAAATGCGAGCATTTGGTATTGATGAATTCCTTCTCCGTTGGATTAGAAACTTCCTTTTGAACCGCTCAATACAAGTTTTGTTGGACGATTTTATGTCTGAAATTCATAAAATAAGATGGTGTTTTATAGGGTTCCGTTTTGTCTCCAACTCTCCTCTTCATATTCATCAATGATGTTTTGACTGAACCTTCTTATACATTAAATTGTTTAGTAGACGACAGTACTCTCAGCTTTTCATATTCTTTTCTAGATTCACATCCTTGTTTTTTGGATGTGGAACTTCAATAGCAGCGTATTGACAGTCTTGTCCAATAGGGAATCAAAAATCGCTACTATGTAATTTAATGATCCAAATAATCAATGGTATCTCCCACCTTCTATTATGGTATCTAATGAGCGGCACTTACATGAGGTAACTGAAAAGCTTTCAGTTTTATCAGAAAACCACTTTTTATAGTAAGAGCTCTTATTCGACGTTGCCAAAAACGCAGTTAAGTGAATAGGTTTCCTTCGAAAATGCATGAACTTTTGTACCCCATTTGATCTAGCTATAATGTAGTAAGCTTTCATGTCTATCATTATTCTATCGTTATTTTTACAACAGTGCTCACTTCGCACTTCGAAAATGTCCATCAGATTATCCTTGAACCCAACTTCGGACTTACTGTCAAGTACAGATATTCATTCTTAAGCAGTACCATTCGAATGTGGAATGCCTTGCCTGGCTCTGTTTTTCCCTTCACTTTCAATATTCAGAACCTTAAAATTAATGTATGAATGTACAACCTACTAAATCCTTTCCTATTTCCTTGAAACTTTCACTGTGTTAATCATCGTAAGGGTGGTAAGGACCCTTTAAATGGACGCACATTATAAAGAGAAAAATATGCTCAGGAGAATAACTGTATTTCTACGATTTAATCAAATGCGTTTGTCCAAGGCAAAAATCACATTTTTTTTTAATTGCTTATATTGATGTACCCGTTCATCCAAAAATGTGCCTCGTCGCGGAAGATTATTTTTTTTTTCTTAAAATCGGAGTCCGCTTATACTGTTTCTGAATACAAAATACGGCATTGTCGGTAGTATTACAAATACCTGCCATGAGTACCACCAAAAGTACAATGAAATTGATCGTCTGAGAAGTCGGACTGACATTTGCTAGGTATTTTTTTTGTTAATTTTTGCTTGGTTATCACTTTTATTTATTTTTACAATTTTTTTGTCAACCAAGAATTTTATTGAAACATTTTACAACCCGTGAAATTAAAAAACTCAGGTCTAATTTAAATTACCAATGAAAATTAAATGAATGTTAATCATTTTGTTTTTATCAAAAGAATCGCGTTTTAATAATAATCATTCAAAAGCTTTTGATTTTTATCACTCGGCAATTAGCATACGCATAGCTAAACGTATCCAAATATAATCAAACTCATGAGTCAAATTTTCAACCCTAATTTTGATCATCTTTATAAAACTTAAGCTTATAACTAAATACGTATTGTAAAGGCTTTAGTATGATTATACTTAACGATTTTTTGATGCGTCATTCAACACTCACCCATATTCCACAAGTCGTATTTTGTCTCGTACTCGAACTCGTTTCGTATCAAATCGTTATTCTTCAAGTCGTATACGTTGCGTACGAGAAGCTTAAAAAAAACGACGTATATTGTCGCCCGTAGGTAATTGTCAAAATCAATAAATTTGAATTGAAAAAGTCATTTGTTGTTTTTTCAATTAAATTATTTTATTAATAATGAAATTCTGATGAGCTCCATTGATTTGAAGTAACTCTTCCTCTATTTTATTTGTTTTTTCTTTTTGTTTTTTGTTTGTACGAGTGTTGTTACTGGCTTGTGAATCCTCGTTATATTCTTGAACTATGTCAGTTTCATCTTCAGCATTTATCGTGTCGACTACAGGAGGAGGCTGAAAAACTCCAATGTTTGATCCTTGGGGATCAACAATTTAATTTTAAAATGTTAGCAATGCACTCCTCAAATTTGCTCTAGCATATGGTTGTAATTTCACCACCCCTGTGCCTTTAAATTGATGATTATTGTGATGCAGTTTCTGTTTTAACTAAATACTTTTGATCATTGCAGACCTAAAGAGGCATGTATTACAATTTGTTAAATATTTCTTAATTTAAGACAAGCTGGACCATTTCGGATGGGTGGCCCAAGGCTATTTATTTTTATCGAAAGGTCCGCCCAAAACTGTTAAATATTTGCTTTGAGTTTTTCACTCTTCCTATGGCCCCTTGCTACCTCCAAATTTTCTTCCAATGCACAAACCAATGCCTCAAATTGAGAACGATTTATTATTTTACTAAATATGAACGCCGTTATAACGTTGAGTCCAAATAAATAAACCAATAAAAAATGTACTTTATAAAAATTGGTGGTGCAAGAGCTCGAAGTGAACCAGGACCTATAGTGACTTACAATTCTCAACCATTCATGTGTGCGTGTTACCATGAACGGAGGGGTGCTACAATTTTCTGCCGATTCCGAACGGCTAATGTGCAGCAATTTCCAAGACAAGAGACATACTCTTAGAGGATTTGTCAACTCCTTGCAAGAGGCAGTACACTCCTGAAAAACTTTTTGCAGCGGCTGAGAATCGAACTACAGACCTTCCGCATGAAAGTTAAACGCACTAACCATTGTGCCAAGAGGTAACAATGTACTTACATTAACTTTTTGTCCATTTTTGTCGAAAAAAAACAAGTCTCGTTTAGAAAATTAAACACGGGTAATAAAGTACACAAATACGACTTCAAGTAAATCGAATACGAGATTCGGAATAACGATAAAATATATATAGTCGTATGCGATGTTTTGCGTTTCCCAATATTAGTACAAGTGAAGTCGAATGTACGACTCGTGGAATATCAACATACGACTGTAGTCGAATACGAGTCATAAATACGAGTTTCAGAATACGGGTGACTTTTTTTTAAGTTTTGAAATTCAATGTTTTTTAAACTTTTTAGAAGATTCTCTGTAAAAAAAAAAATTCATTAAAATCCGTTTTGCACAATGGAAAATGCGCTTATTATAAAATCAAGTTTCAAGCAAGCAAATTGAGTGCAGGCTTTTGGAGTACAATACGAGGAGCAGGCATCGGAAAAGAAAAAAATATTTTTTGTTTTTAAATTCAATACCTCGAACTATTTCTTAATATGTTTTATAAAATGTATATATAAAACCTTTTTTTTTTTAAACGCTACAAAAAATAAATACATTCATATTTGCCTAAGAAATCACATAGCATTCTGCTTTTATCTCTTACTACTAAAAGAGTTTAAAAAATTAATTGTCTACTTATGAACAGTTTTCTCTAATAGCATTCATTTTTAAAATTCTGAGCCTTTACATAAAAGGAATTTCGTGCAACCTAGTTGTTCATTTTATTTTTCTCATTTCTAAATTGAAAATGAATGAAACCGGATATGGGATGATGCAGTTTTTAACACCACATGAACATTAGATGTCACAATCGAAAAATCAGAACTTTTTAATGGAACATACGTAAAACGCAAAAACCTATTTTAATTTTAAATTCGGTATTCTAATTTACTTGAGGATGTGTTTTTTGGTTGAACGAGTTTTAACTTATATTATATAGACTTTATAAAATCATGGACATGAATCAGTACACTGATCAATAGAAATATGTTTTTATTAAAACATATCCTAGAACTAATAGTCAATTAATATATTTTATGATATTAAACACAAATCACCGTAACACATGATTAATCCAACTTGTGTTTCCAACCTTGAATAACCTTGCAATTATTAGAAGCTCAAATCTAACCTGCTTGGAAACTGACTCACCGAATTAAGTGTTACACTTTCTTCCTTATTTTGTTGTATACGCTTATTCGAGATACGTTTATGCATTTTTTCTTCTTCTGAAGATTATAACCCTAATCGCATAACTACATACCTACTTAAATTATAGTGAGAAAGCGAAATTCCCATGCATAGTTACCTTGAGCTCAAGCCAAGACCGTAAAAGATAGAAATTGTTGTTGATTTTTTTAAACTGTACATATAGCAGATCCATTTGGGATTACCCAGTGTTCCATTACCTGGCATTGTTGAGTCTTTTGTTGCTGGTTTCTGGGCTACACCGATATTGTTCTTAGTTTCAATCTTTGTTTTGGTTGGCATTTACATTTAAAACGTCTCGACTTTCGAGAGCTGTACCGTACATAATTTATGTCCTACGAAATAAATGAATATTTACTATATGGCTACTCAGCTTGGTTGGTCTTCTGTTGTATTCGAATTGTGTCTTTTTGTCCGTGGATTGGATCTTAATTGCTAAGGAACCTAAACGAAGCCGATACTATAAGTCGCCATGGATGCAGATATGTATATATGTATATGTGTGTATGTATATACTACTTACTACATTATGTAGGTATGTCGTTTTAAAAGATATCTAACTGTAGATTTATAGACATTTATTGCTCTTTTTTCTTGATCTGTAAGGTGTACTTGTATGTGTGGGGGGAGGTGATTTGCGATCAATTTCACGGTTGTAGAATATAATTTGCTGAAAACAAAATAACAAAAAAAACATACAATAATGTCAATGGGGGACGTAGGCAATTGTATCGAAGTAGGAAGAAGTAATTTAGTAGCATGAAGCAAAGAGATTTAGAAAATTGTGTTTGAATTGGTTTTGGCTCTGGTGAAATAATCATAATTTAATGGATGCCATCAGCATCCAAAATATATGTACATGTATGTATGTATATATCGTGGTGGTGGAGAAATAAAACAATTTAACTTCGCGTGTTTTGAGCAGTGGTGGATTTACAAAAAGTGGAAACTTAGGCTCTAAGGTAATAAATAATATGTTGCAATATGGATGTACGATTTGATATTTCTCAAAGGATTAATTTTATACAAAATCATGTTTCAAAATCTGTAAATTCCTTGTGTCTTTTTCATCAGCCAGTCATTGGCTTACATTTTTGTTTACATATTTCTCAAAGCCTTATATTGATTATTTGTAAATCAGTTAACGTGCAAATGAGGTAGTTTCCCAACACCCCTTGATCGCACGAACTTGCTCTTATGTAAAAGTAATTTGGAATTTAAGATACATTTTATAAATATAAAACATGGATTTAATGAGATAATAATGTTCAAATGCATAAAATTGCCGTCTGATTTCTAGAAAAGTATGAATTTATGCAAACAAACTTTAAAAAATCGTTTTATTATTAAATGAATTTTTTATATAAGAAATTTCTTTAAAATTTTTCAAGAAAAAAAAAGTATGATGCGAATTTAAGTATTTAATAATATTGATTTTAGGAAATAATTTCAAAAAAATAATCCTTCATAGGTTTTGAAGATATTGATTTTTCAACAAAAAAAAATGTTTTTCAAAAAAACGCAACAAATATTTTTTCGAATATTTTTATATACAATATTATTTTAAACTTAAGGGGACTCCTGCTGAAAATGTTTGGCTAAAATCCTTAGAGCCTTTAATGAGAAGGTCGAAAATCAAAAAAAAACGTTTCTATGGCAGGTACCGTTAATACTCGTAACATTTTGCCCCAAAAATTTGTTTGACCAAAATGTAGTCCATGTCCATGTTTATCAAAATCGTTAGAGCTGTTTTCGAGATAATTAAGATTTTGCATTATGGGTGTATGGGGGGTACCGTTAGTTTTGAAGATAAAAAAAAACTTTCAATTTCTCCTCTAGGGAATCACCGAAGACCCTTAACTACCGAGATTGAAAGAAATAGGTCCAGTGTTTTAGCCTGTAGTGAGAGGTACAAACATACAGACACTCTGAAACATGTTTTTTGTGTACTAAATTTTCCTTAAAATTTTTATAAAAAAAATTATTTGCAAATTGTTAGTATTTAATAAAATACATTTTAAAATTTAAATATTTAATCGTGTATCGGTTTTCAAGATATTGAATTTTCAAAAAAAAAATTATATTATTTTAAAAAAAAAAAATTTTTTTATTTTTTAGAAAAAAAATTTAGTTTATTTTTTCAAATGCAAAGCAGTTTCAGCATACAAATTTTGGTTAAAATCGTTAGAGCCGTTGGTGAGAAATTCAAAAATAAAAAAAAACGGTTCTGTGACAGGTACCCCTGCCATGCCCTAATAACATTTCCCCCCAATTTTTTTTTTGACCAAAATATAGTCCATATCCATACTATTACGCTTAATTTTTTTTTATCAAAATCGTTAGAGCCGTTTTCGAGATAAATAAGACTATGCATTATGGATGCATGATGGGGGGTACCGTTTGTTTTAGAGCTAAAAAAAAAATTTCAATTTCTCCTCTAGAGAATCATCGAAGACCCTTAAGTACCGAGTTTGAAGAAAATACCTCCAGTAGTTTAGACTGTAGTTCGAGGTACAGACATACAGATACACAGACATACTGCTGTAACTCGAACTCGAACTTGTTAATAAGTTCATCATAAAATAAAAATAAAATAAAAAAAAAGTAGAAGCTCAATTTCAGAATCTCGCAAGAGTGAACTTTCCAGTAAAGTGAACTCTAAATAGTGAATAGCACAGATCCCGATATATGTAGATAGTGAATACAATTTTTTTTGCGATATATGTATAGTACATAAGTACTATATATTAAATTATGGATTCGTTAAAAAATTGGATTTAGATCAGACTTTACATTACGATGACAGAGAAGACGAAAAAGTGGGTTTCGCAATTCTGACCTTCTTTAAACTTGGTAGATAGCGCGGAAATATCGACACGTGTTTTTCCTCTTCTTAAGACCAATAATAACAGTACCGCTATTATATTTTTTTTTTTGAGATCTTGGAAACTATTTTTTTTTGTCTCAATAAATTTTCCCACAGAAAAAAAATTAATAATAATCCACTTAGTAAAAGCTATGGCGCAAAATTTTAGTTGAATTAGTACGATGTTAACGCAAATTTTAATTGATCATACATCATCGAATACTTATTACTTATTTTATTTTTTTAGTTAGTTTACTTAGTTTATTGCCAGAAATGTCATGGTGTCAAGGTGTGTACAGAAGCAATATATTAAGAAAATTGCTTTAGTACGATACTAGTTAGAAAATATTGAAAATTAAGAATGGGTTACTAAGCTACTTTAAAATTAGCAAATTGTTAAGTAGTATCATACTAATACCTTAGATAATAATAGGATGTTTAAAATATTGCGCCTTTGTATTAAATGGTTCGAACAAAAAATTCCAAAAAAATGGTTACCTCCAGTAGAACTATTATTTTTATTTTAGCTTTTCTAAAAAAAAAACGGTAGACACAACTGATTTGTATCAATTTTTAAATGGTATTGTGTATTAATTTTTTTTTTTTTTTGAAAAGTCAGTATTTCAAAAGCCACATGACCGATTTTTTAAATCTTGACAGTTAACACTTTCTTTAATCTACAAGTTGTAGGAATAAAAATTGAATTTGTCTAGAAATGTAAAAAATGGAAAAAAATGGTTTTAAAAAATCGTATTTTTTTTTCCCGAGAACAGCATTTTAAATTTTGATGTAATGTTTTTGTTTCGCTTTAGTTTTACGAGCTATAATTCAATACAAAAAAATTAAGACATTACTGACAGTACCGGCCATAAAACATTTTTTTTTTCGATTTTTGATTTTATCATTATTGGCATAATAAAAATTTAAAAAAAATAACAGTTTTTTGATAATTCGAAACATTTATTTTTTAACTGATCAATTATTTTTTTTTATAATTTAATTTGTATTGTATAGTAATAAAAACTTAAAATTGGCGCACGAAAATTTTTTATTGAAAATATTCTAATACAAAACTAATATTTGCTTAAGAAATCATATGGTATTCTATTGTAGTTAATTTTATGCTTATGCCACATTTTACTCTAATAACATTCATTTTAAAAATTCCAAGACCCTTGTCATCATATAATAAAACGGCAAACATGTTTTTTGTGGTACACTTTTCTCCAAAAGTATTTAACCGATTTCGATAAATTTTATATGGTTGGAAAGCCACAGTTACGGAGATGTGCAGAATATACTTGAGACACGCATTTACACACTGTGGGTCATTTTTGTTTTTGCACTGTGAAACACTTTGCATATTACATAAAATAAAATTTTATTTAATAAATTTGCTTGAAAACACTGCCAATAATATACATAAATAATAAATAATAAGTAATAAAGGGTGATTTTTTAAGAGCTTGAGAACTTTTTTTAAAAAAAAAACGCATAAAATTTGCAAAATCTTTATTCTTTATTTGAAACGTTAGATTGGTCCATGACATTTACTTTTTGAAGATAATTTCATTTAAATGTTGACCGCGGCTGCGTCTTAGGTGGTCCATTCGGAAAGTCCAATTTTGGGTAACTTTTTCGAGCATTTCGGCCGGAATAGCCCGAATTTCTTCGGAAATGTTGTCTTCCAAAGCTGGAATAGTTGCTGGCTTATTTGTGTAGACTTTAGACTTGACGTAGCCCCACAAAAAATAGTCTAAAGGCGTCAAATCGCATGATCTTGGTGGCCAACTTACCGGTCCATTCCTTGAGATGAATTGTTCTCCGAAGTTTTCCCTCAAAATGGCCATAGAATCGCGAGCTGTGTGGCATGTAGCGCCATCTTGTTGAAACCACATGTCAACCAAGTTCAGTTCTTCCATTTTTGGCAACAAAAAGTTTGTTAGCATTGAACGATAGCGATCGCCATTCACCGTAACGTTGCGTCCAACAGCATCTTTGAAAAAATACGGTCCAATGATTCCACCAGCGTACAAACCACACCAAACAGTGCATTTTTCGGGATGCATGGGCAGTTCTTGAACGGCTTCTGGTTGCTCTTCACTCCAAATGCGGCAATTTTGCTTTAATTAATTAATTAATTAATTGCATTAATTGTTTGCTCACTTGGTCGATTATGTAGACCATAAATCGGACGTAAAGCGCGAAACACATTTCGAACCCAACACTGATTTTGGTAATAAAATTCAATGATTTGCAAGCGTTGCTCGTTAGTAAGTCTATTCATGATGAAATGTCAAAGCATACTGAGCATCTTTCTCTTTGACACCATGTCTGAAATCCCGCGTGATCTGTCAAATACTAATGCATGAAAATCCTAACCTCAAAAAAATCACCCGTTACATAAATTGGCACTCGAATTTCGAGAGCTGTGTCGGCTAGTGTATTTTATTGAGTCAATAATAAAAAAGCAAATTCCAGCTGTGCTGAGACTTAATTGTTTATTCGTGTGTGTTTTACACTCAGGCATAAAAGTAAGTATGCACTAGACTCTTTAGCAAACAAGTTTATGGTGTGTTTTTACTTTTGTAATTGTGAAAAAGTATTCTACTACGAGTAATATGGTAAATTGCGTTTCAAGATAGTCCGTAGGTATTAGTACTGCTGCTTATACTACACAGTGCGGGTTTTATGTTCCAGAGGGTCAATTCTCTATCTGTGAAACTGTGCAGTGATGAAAAAGTTATCATTTCAGCTTTCACAGCCATTTTTCATTTTTACATTTCATGAACTCACATATGTACATAATGCGATTCTGGAACCCATTCTAATAAATGTTTGTCAAAACATGTACTAAACAGTACTAAAATGAGAAACGCTCTCATTTTTGATACACGTACTCATTTTTGAGTATAATTTTGTTTTTGTAATTTTCATATTTTATCAGGGCTTTTCACAAAATCGTTTGAGTGTGAAAACAAATTTAATATTTGACATTTTATTAATTTTTTCAAAAATTGCGAATCGGATAGTATGTGAAGTTGTGACAGGTTGATCCTTACAAGAAACTGCTTATTTATGATTGTATCTACAAAACTCAATTGTACAAAGTTACTTGCTAGGGCTCCTGATTTTTATTAATTCACTATATACAGTGTCTTATGGATTGATTTGTTTCTTAAACAATATTCCCGTGAAAAAATATTTCCATTTCCGTTTTCCAACCGTATATTCATTCAACATTCAAGTTGCCGTTGCACTTTGCGATGGTCAAAGTTTTACAGTGATGAAAATTTATAGTTGAGTATGAATATAAGATGACCCACACAAAATCCTTGGGGGTATAAGACAACGATGCAAGATCTACGAAACAATCAAAACCGGTTTGGTGGTGCGATGATTCTTTTTCCAGGTGTTTTTCTCGCAAATATTGGTCAACGCCAGTAGAAGAACTTAATAATGTTTTAAGTCATGCGTTTTGTTGAAAAACATCAAGATACTCGAATTAAGTATGACTATTGCTGTCGAGTTGTAGAAGGACCAAACTACAAAAGTATTTTTAAAATAATTGCTGATGGAAATTGGAAATTGCAAAATCCCAGATGATATTTGGACTAGCTACATTGCATTCCTCCCAAATCAAAGACGAAACTTATCATTTTTAAATGTTGCCCTAAACTACTTACCCATATTGGGTTATCTAATCATAATATTGAGAATTATCAACCAACCACGTGTTGGTAGTGGCGCCCACCTTGCGGTGAAGAAAGAGATGACTCGAAGCAACAATTCTTAGAGAAAAGTATAAGAATGAGGAGAGGTTTTAAATACCACGACAACATCAAATTATCCAACCGACATGACATTTGACTTTAAACTCTTTTAGTTTGTCGTGCAGCTATAGTATTCGCAATGAATATAAATAAACCACAAGGCTTTCATAGAGTGTTTTCGGCAAAAACCTTGGGACCTTATTCGGAATTCATCATCATCATCATCATTCAACATCAAATTATGCAGGAGAAACACTTTCTTATGGTAAAAAAGTGAAGTAAAAGCGGACCACCCACAGTACTATAACTAAAACTACTTTTGTATGGGATATTTGCTTTTTTTGCTTGCTTACGCATTACGGCGGCGTTTAAACAGTGATATATGTATGTATGCAACCCCCCTGCTTGGGCACACTATAGGATTTGGGGTAGGTGCGAGGTTGGGTGTATCCAAGGTTTCTTTTGCATTTACAGAATCTGGATTTAAAGAAACTTTGAATTTACCCTATGGCCTATATTCATGTTTTTATAATTTACTTTTTTACAATAAAAAAGTGGTTCTCCTCCATAATTTTTTTTTTATCAACAGCACACTTTTTTTTATCGATTCATTAAAAAAAGGTGCATTTTGGTGGGGGGGAATTCCGAATAAGGACCAAAACTTGAAACCCCATGAGATTTGTTTGTTTACCCGCCAGACAGCAAAACAAAATTCCGACTTAATTCAATTGTGTCTGCTTCAAAGTGGATCACCTTTGGGCAGTGTACTGTTGATAAAATTCATTTCGCATGTAAAATATTCTGATACGAGTAGCTTTCTTCTGAATGCACTCCTCTTCATATTTTATATCCGCAATCGATAAAATGATCACACAGAAATACGTTTTTTTCTCATTTTTCCTATTTCCAACAGCATTTCACAAATTCACAATACGATCACAAACAAATTAATTGAAATTTATACTTAAGATTTTGTATCATTCAAAAAATCGTACCGTTTTGTTTTCAAAGTGACTGGTAAGGCTTTGATATAGATTGTCCGTCACTCAAATGCTCAAATATGACTTCTGCTAAATGCAATTCACTTTTTTACCAAGGTGTTTTAGAATTTACATCAATCTCTGAGTTGACTAGTTGCTGTCATTCAACAAATCAACTGATAGATGTGTTAATACTTATACAAGAAAACAAATAAGAAATTTACCGAATAGATTCATTTGATTTACAAAAGTCTTCGAAGGATATTTCAGCTAAGAGCGCCACAGAACGTAATTATTTCGTGAAATATACACTTACACCCATATTAATAAAAAACGCTTATTCCTTCTATAGTCCACTGTCTTACTAAACCATAGAATAGGAGTTTAGTCCTGCCTTAAATATTTATATTAATAAAAACAAAATGTTCCCGGAATAGTAAAATGACGTTTACGAAAAATCCTTTTAAGAAAATCTTCTACAAAAGTAAGCAATCTCTTTTTTTATATTCTGTGGCTACCTAAATTGATTGTCAATCGCTTGTGTCTGACTGTGGACATTTCTATTTCTTATTCCTTCGCTAAACCACCTACTTCGGTGGTTTAACTTAATCATAATTAGTAAACGTCACTTAACAGAAAATTTGTTTTATTAATGAAATTTCGCACTTAGTCCAGGACTTAACGATAAACCTCCACTAAACCATCTTTATTAATATGGGTGTTATGGTTTAGTCTGTTGTTATTCCCGGATACAATTTAACTTAACTAATGCCTAAGTACAATGAGTACCTCAGTGAAATCTTTTAGTTTTATTTTAGTAAACAGTGGTTGAGAATTGACCCCAGGCCTACAAAACGTAGTGTAGGCGTATCTATTATTTGCTGATGTAAAACAATGTATCCTACAAAAAATGATTCGATGAAATCAAAAATGCGATGTGCTGAATTTGACAAGGAAATTTTTAATTATAGTATAAATAAATAGTTCACTATATCCAACCATTGTCTTTCCTATCCTTCTTTCTCTTCCGTAACTTCACGCCCACGCTGTGTTGAAACATTTAAAGGGTAATCATTATGCCTTGAGCGTGAGTAGCTTATAAAAAAAAATTAAATTGCACGGAAGTTATGGATTACTCTAGGGGCAATCCGGAAGCCTTCTGGACTCTTCCGAAAGTGTTTACTTGTAAAAAATTACAGTTCTGATTCTGAAAAAAAGAAACCAGAAGCACTCACAAATTAACATACTAAAACGTAAAACTCGACACTTGTGATTTGTTGTATACTAATTGTGAGATATTCCTCAATTACAAGTTCTTAATAAATTTCAAAGGTACTCGTAACTATTTCGGACTTTAGATAGTTAACCCATTAATAGCCGTTGTACCCAAGCGGGTACAAAAAAATAGTCATTTTCAAATAGCCGTTATGCCGAATAGAGAAGAGTTTTTGCACAGTTTCTTTTTTGTTTCGCTCACTCAAATTGCGCTTTATAGCTTCGCGTTAACAAAGTGGCTGCAGCGAAAACCTTTTTTTTTAGTTTTCTGTGTTTTGTTTCATGTTAGTCAGTTTTTAGCGTTTTCAGTAGGCTAGGCATGATTTGTCAACGTCAAAGAAAATTTGGATTGTAATTGAAAGCATTATTACTGAATTTGGAACGTTAACGGCTTGTGTTTTTATATTGCAAATAAGTTTTACGAAAAAAAAAATACTTTTGATAGCATTCGGTAAGTAACAAAAGTACTGTACTCGCTTGGGTACAATGGCTAATAAGGTACACATTTTTTCTAGATAAATATTCACATTGATATGGCATTTCAAAGCATCAAACCATCAAGTTTTTACGGCAGAAACTTTCAAAACTTTGGACCCGCCTTAGACTTCGTTGAAGCGTCTTCAAGCCATAACAATTTCGACATTGTGTTGCTTCCACCAGATCCAGATTATAATACGGATGTAGAGGAGGGTGATGCTGAAGACCTTGTTGCGTGCACCATGCCACAAGATGTTCCAGGTGAAATAGAGGTGTTTTGTAGCAGTGACAGTGAAGATGATTTACCGCTTCATGAGCTGCGGCGCAGAATGCATTCTGCAAGATCTTGTGAACATTTTCCAAAATGGTCCAAGAAACCATGTGCAATTGAAATGCCAAAAAGCAGTGTTTTTTTGGGACAAAGGGTAAACATGGTAACTAAATTGGATGGGAAGTCGGAACTTGAAATTTTCGAAACTTTATTTGATGAAGAAGTAGTAAATTTAATCGTTGAGCAGTCTCGCGTTTATGCCGCACAGGCTAATGCGCATAATTTTTCATTTACCGAAGACGATTTGAAAGTCTTTTTGGGTATTTTGCTTTACAGCGGCTATCACTCTATGCCAAGAGAGAACATGTACTGGCAAACAGATGAAGATACCCGTGTACCAATTGTTGCTAACAATATGTCCCGAACCAGATTCAAGGAAATCAAAAAATATCTCCACCTTGCTGACAACAATAATTTGGTTCTTACCGACAAAATGGCAAAAGTAAGACCTCTAGCAACCCTTCTAAACGAAAAATTCTGCCAGTTTGGATACATACATGAAAAACTTTCGGTTGATGAGTCGATGGTGAAATACTACGGAAGCCACTCTTCGAAGCAATTCATTAGAGGCAAGCCTGTAAGATTTGGCTTTAAAAATTGGATGCTGACGAGCAGTTGTGGTTATTTGTACCAATTCGATACATATTGTAGAACCAAAAACGTCACTATGGGAAAACAGCAAATGCCTCTTGGATCCAGAGTTGTTGTTGAATTTTTGGAGAAAGTTCCCAATCCTTCCGATCACATTATATTTTTTGATAATTTTTTTACGTCACATGATCTTCTTGTTTTGCTGAAACAAAAGGGTTTTCGAGCTATCGGGACTGTACGTGAGTCTCGAACAAAAAAAATGTCCTCTGAAATCGAATGCAGAGTTCAAGAAAGAAAAAAGAGGGTTCTATGATCACAGATACGATACTACCAATAAAATACTTTTCGTGAAATGGAATGACAACAGCGCTGTTAGTGTTGGTTCAAACTTTGAAGGTATCGAGCCGATGCATTCCGTCAACCGATGGTGCTCGAAGGAAAAGGCTAAAATAAGTGTAAAACAGCCGAAAATGATCGCAGAGTACAATTCAGGAATGGGAGGCGCTGACCTTCATGATCAAGCCATTAATAATTACCGAATAAAATTCCGCGGCAAAAAGTGGTGGTGGCCACTTTTTACTGTAATGATAAATTCTACGATGGTCAATGCATGGAAGTTGTATAAAATAGTCTACAACAGCAACATAGACCTAATGCAGTTTCATCGTTCTATTGTTCGTCATTACTTGCGAAATTATACGCAGCCATCAACGTCAACATTCAAGCGATCAGTAGTTCCTTCTGCAGTAACTACTGGTGGAAACCATTTTCCAAAGCGAAACACTAAACAACTACGCTGTCGACAATGCCATAACCGAGTAAGATGGATCTGTGAGCAATGCGACGTTGCGCTTTGCGTAGAAAAGGAGTGCTTCAAAATCTTTCATTTATTACAAAAATGACCATGCATTGTGCCATTGTACCCGCTTGGGTACAGGCTCAAAACCCTTCTTTGCATATTTTTTTTTCCAGTTTCTTATATTTTTAGTAACATCTTGTATTTTTCAGTATAATAAAAGTAATTAACATAAATATTTTTGGTTTTAAAGACTTTCGGCTCTTAATGGGTTAATGAGTGTTCTAATTATTGTTTAACAGAGAATTAAAGATACGAAGGAACGAAGCTAATTTGTCATTTTGATTGTTGATTGACGTGGATGCATTGGAACACATGATACTTTGATAAATCATCTATAGCTAAAACCTCTAAATGAAATTGTATTTGCTTTCAATTCGTCTTCTGTTCTCAATATGTTTGTGTTGAACTGCCAAATGTAACATATTTGATAGCAGGGATATTTGACTAGGTGTCATGGCTTTCAAATAGGATTAACCCATTTACGGCGGCCACCAGTTCCAGGTGTGGTAGGAACTTGAAATTTCACACACTGTCTATTTTTGGTCTAATTAAATCTGAAAAATTTTGGAAAAGCTTTTAGTTTCCCGGAAAATTCACGTTGCGTTTTCGCAACATTCATCGAATGTAGTAGCAAAATCTTTGGAATTTTTTTTTCTTGGATACTGAGTTTAAATCAACTTTATTCAAATATTTGTTTGATAAAGCGTATTAAAACAGAAAATAAATTAATAATGAATTAAAGTTAAAAAAATTAACATTATAGGGATGTATGTATGTATGTATATACATAGCTATGTATGCTCATAAAATATTAGCTTTTGTATGGTATCCATCAAAGCATTTAGGATGAAGCGTTACTTTACACTTTTCACAGAAAAAAAAGTTTGACTTGAACACTTCCGACAGCGAAAACTTTTTTCTGTTTTGATGACAGTGTGTTTCATGTCATCGAAACGAACAACTTCATTAGGGTTTCTCTATACAAAATTAGTAATATAAATTACCTGTTGCGAAATAGCCCAGGGTAGAAAGAAAACACACAAGTTTATGTGAAGAGTAAAGAAATTGTCGAAAGTTACCGTATGCTGACCTGGTTTATCGACTTTTGAAAGTAACCTCAGTACAACGTTTTCAGCCAAACCAAAATCTGAAGAAATTACGGTTGATGCACCACCATACGGTATAAATTGGAACAGGTATTTTTCATGTGAGCACAAGTTCCAATATTTATACCCAAAGCGAATGGGTGTCGTCCATAATAAGGAATTATCTGCTCACCTGTTGAAAGATGATGGCTGAATATCCCAAATTGAATAATTTTCCGTTTAGCAAGTTGTTCAGGTCGGAAGTCTTAGCGAACTTGTAGCCGGAATCGATTTTACGGTTATAGTTTTTATAGTTTTGAATCGATCTCCTGCCCTTGACATTTTTTATCACATCATATCACGCAGCAAAATACTGGTTGATTAGATTAATAATGATCAGACTGGGGAACTGTAAAAAAAACGTCTGTTGGATTTTTTGAAAATTCGAAAATTCAACGTGCCGTGGCTTTTAGGCCCTTTGGCATGTCATTCTGGAAACATGATAATGCTTTTTTTGATGCACTGTTAGAATCATCGTATTTTTCCTGTGGTTTTATAGCTCTTACATCAACAAAGTTGTATTCTAACTCAATTTCACCTGCTAATTCTTTTCGAAACATATTTCCATCTTCCAAAAGTTGCACATTATCATCTATTTCTTCGTTATCACTCACAGCATCATTTTTAGGTGGCAAAATTATAACTTTTGTTTTAACTGCACCATCTAAATTTAACCTGATTTATTCTTCTTCCTCTGAGCTTGGATTCATCAACAACTCTTCAAGTTCTTTGGCATTTAAAAATCTTTTACAATACATAATTTTTTTTCGAACACGGAGAAATTTTTAAAAGATAACTTTCACTCACAAATCGTGGCTTATAAGTAAAAAGTAAATCAAATTCAAAAAACTTATATTCGTTTGTGGTTTTTGGGGTTTTCCAATACACCACGCATTTATGATTTATTGGTTTAATTTTTTTTAGGAAAAAAAATGCATTTCCTGTGAGTCCTCTTATAAGGACCACGCTCATAAGAAAAATGACCTGCGCTTTGAGGTTTCTTATGACCAGTGTGTACTGTCTAATTATTTCTAAGAATGTGGTCGCGTGGACGGTAAAGGGTTTTTCCAATATAGCTATTAAATTAATTTTCGGTTCTTTTTTTTTTCTAAGAATTTTGTTTTATCAAGCACACACTATTTCGAAGAAACCACATTGGGAAAATTTTTTAATCCCTCAAAAAAGCTACCTCAAAATTTCCAAAATTTTGGGTTTTGAAGGTGCTCAAAAAACTAGAAAATTAAATTTTCGTAAAAAATCCAAAAACAGGTCGATTGGATGCTTCAATTAACTTTCAAAATCATTTGTTAGTTCATTAAAATAAATGATCATTTAAGCTAGACGCTCACAAACATGACGTTGCGTTTTTGCAACGTTAGCCGGAAATGGATTAACAGCTGTGTATTCAAAAAATCCTGAAGAACTCAAAATATACATATATGTAGCTTCAAAATTCAATCAAACTGAAACCCCTGGTGCTTGCACTACTTCGTTCAACCCGAACTCCATGTAACTGTACTACATGCTCTGTACACCTATTAAGCTTGATTCAGGCTAAGTGATTTTTTGAGGTTAAGTCTAGTATGGCAATTTGCCAACAACTCCATTTTAAGGTCCTTTAAAAGTTAACCGCTCTCCGTGAATACAAACTAAAATGTATAAAATTTAAAAAAAAAACAAGCTTTTATGTTGTTACAAATATTGACAAAATTAACTTTACAGTTCTTATATAGGAGTACTTTATATCTAAATAATAGGTACTTTTATACAAAAAGAAAAATAAATACATATTATACGTTATTAAACCAATCTTTTTGAAATAAGAAAATAATTAAATTAACAAAGCAGAAAAACTATATTAATAAAATGCATGACTGGATCGCACGTACTTTCTCTTATGTATGTAAAAGTAAGAATTAAATAGCTTCTAAATATAAAAACATTAATTTAATTAGAGAAAAAAACTCGTTTTATTAATAAATAAATTCTTAAACTGTTTCTAAAAAAAAATTGAGGTGTCAATTTTAAGTATTTAATAATATACATTAGGAAATAATTTAAAAAAAAAATAATAGTTCACTCGTTTTCGAGAAATTGATTTTTCATTAAAAAAAAATCCAAAAAATGTTTTTCCGACAATTTTTATATATAATTTTATTTTAAATACTCGTGCATACAAATTTTGTCAAATTCGTTAGAGCCGTTAATGAAAAAATCGAAAATAAAAAAAAAACCGTTCTATGACAGACACCGTTAGTAACTTGTTTCTTAAATTTTTGTTTGATCAAAATTTATTCCAAGCCCATTATAGCACACTCAATTTTTTTGTCAAAATCGTTAGAGCCTTTTTCGAGTTAAATAAGATTTTCACCGAAGAACCTTAAATACCAAGTTTAAAGAAAACCACTCCATCGGCTTAGCATGTAGTTCGTAGTAAAGACATACAGACGGAATTGCGGTACCCACGTTTTTCGTATCCGCTATCACCAAAATCTCGAGTTCGATTTTTTTTTTCAAATACGAAACTTGCCTTATAGTACCTACCATATCGCAAGTAAAAATAGATGAACTATGTGCATGTATAATTATAACGATTTCCGAAACTACTTTTTTTAAATCAGACACTCTAAATCAATACTTTGTCAGAGAATATAAAAGATTGTTTGATTGAACCTAAACATTATTTAATACAAACAAGTTCCGAAGATTTCAAGACCTAGATTAGCATTAGCACTAACTGCTTGATACTCCAGTTGTTTTTGTCTTTCTATGTATTTTGCTTTCAATTTTTAGAAACTTCGCTATATTAAAAGTAATGCACCCTCTTTTCCATATAAAGAATAAAAAAATTACATTTAGATGTACATATTTGTTTGCTGAGGAATCATATCAGCTCAATTATCATTTTTCTTAAATAAGCACATTCTTTAATTGTCCCGATTAAAATTTTATAACCTAACCAAACAATATTCTCTTTTTTTTGTTCTTTCAGAGTTAATGACCGTATCATCTCGGTAAATGGTGTAAGCTTGGAGAACGTCGAATACGCCACCGCTGTTCAAGTTTTGCGCGACAGTGGAAACACAGTAACACTTGTAGTTAAACGTCGAGTACCCATCAGTAATACAACAACCCATCAACACTCGCACAGTATGAGTTCAGTCGGTTTGGTTCAGCAACCTTTACCAGCACCCGGCCTCAGTGCAGTGACTGCTTCACCAATTCTAAATGCTCCAGGCCCTGGACAACCCATTAAAGTCACCCTTACCAAATCAAGCAAAAAAGAAGACTATGGAGTTGTCCTTGGTTGTCGACTATTCATAAAGGTAAGCAGATAAACCAAAGTTCAAGAATTTTAAATTAATTGTTTGCTTATTTTTAGGAAATTTCATCTAAAGCACGTGACCAACTTGCGGCTAATGGTTATTCCTTGCAAGAAGGCGATATTATCAGTAGAATACACAACACTAACTGTGGTGACACAATGAGCCTTAAAGAAGCCAAAAAAATTATCGATGGATGCAAAGAACGTCTGAACTTGGTTGTCCTTCGGGATATTACAAACCAAGGGGTGGCATCAAATGTGAATAGTAATCATTTAAATAACTCCACAACTCAGTCGTCGTTATATTCACATACGCAGCAGGTTTCAAATTGCAGCAACAATCTAGATGATCCGTATATAGGTGGCGGTGCCAGCTATTCCTCTCAAAACCTTTATGTTCAGCCACCAACGCGTTCATCGAACGGCCCAGTTGGGTTAGTCGATGAAAAAAGTAATTTAACACCTCGAGGACGCTCACGAGGCCCCTTGATGGATGTATCCCTCTCCCAATTAGATCGTCCAAGTACTCCACCCAACGGAAATGGCTCACGAACAAGGACGGATGAGCCTCCAAGACCTCCACCACCACGTGGTAGTGGAGCTGGTGAGGATTTCTACAGCTCTCGAAGACAGTTGTATGAGGAGGACCCTCTTCAGAGGTCCCGACAATCAGCTGAACCAAGGTTTATTTCTTTTCAAAAAGAGGGAAGCGTTGGAATTCGACTAACTGGAGGAAACGAAGCTGGAATTTTTGTAACCGCCGTTCAACCAGGTAGCCCTGCCTCACTGCAAGGTCTAACGCCCGGTGATAAGATTCTCAAAGTGAACGATATGGATATGCATGGTGTGACACGAGAAGAAGCTGTTCTCTTTCTTCTCAGTCTGCAAGATCGAATCGACCTGATTGTGCAGTACTGCAAGGAAGAATATGAAGAAGTTGTCGCAAATCAGCGGGGTGATTCCTTCCATATAAAAACTCATTTCCATTGCGATAATCCGTCCAAAGGAGAGATGGCTTTCAAAGCAGGTGACGTCTTTCGAGTAATTGACACTCTTCACAATGGTGTAGTTGGTTCGTGGCAAGTACTCCGAATTGGACGTGGTCATCAGGAGATGCAGCGTGGCGTAATTCCGAATAAGTCTCGCGCTGAAGAACTAGCAACTGCACAATTTAATGCAACAAAGAAGGAAATGAATGCCTCCGAATCCAGAGGTAACTTCTTTAGGCGAAGGAGGTACATACTTAAATGTTATTTGTTGAAGCAATTAATTTGTGAGTTCTCATTTTAGGTCAACCCATCGACGCTCCAAGAGTCTTTCCCGTGAGAATTGGGATGATGTTGTCTTCTCCGACTCTATCTCTAAGTTCCCAGCATACGAACGCGTAGTTCTTCGCCATCCGGGCTTTGTACGTCCAGTAGTTCTTTTTGGACCTGTCTCAGATATATCCCGTGAGAAGCTGACCAAAGATTTCCCTGATAAATTTACTGCCCCATTACAAGATGACGACAAGACAAACTCCAAGTGTCGTATTGTAAGACTATCAAACATTCGTGACATTATGGATCGCGGAAAGCATGCACTGCTCGATATCACACCAAATGCTGTAGATCGCTTAAATTATGCTCAGTTCTATCCGATTGTGATTTTTCTTAAAACAGACAGTAAACATGTTATTAAACAAATGCGTCATGGTATTCCAAAATCAGCGCATAAGAGCTCAAAAAAATTGTTAGAGCAGTGTCAGAAGTTGGAACGTGTTTGGTCACATGTTTTCAGCACTCAAATTGTACTGAACGATACAGAATCATGGTATCGGAAGTTGCGTGAAGCAATCGATTTGCAGCAAAGTGGTGCTGTTTGGATGTCAGAGACAAAGGTAAGCGATTTGAGAAACCATAATTATGGGTAACTTGGTTTTTTTTTTTTGCACTGTAAAATTTTACATTGATTTAATTTATTATTTGTTTTCTAATTGGAATGAATGTCTTTAGTGGATCGGTGGAGGATTTTTAATAGAAAAATATAAACTTTGTTCGTCGAAATGCATTTTGTTGGCTGAATGTGCATTATTGTTTATTTTATTTAGCTTAAGTTAAAGATAAAAACAGCAAGTTAAGATGTATTTGACTAAACAGTGATGAATTTGGTACTTTGATAGTGCTACAATATTGAACAAAAGCAGAGAATATAATGGAGTTTATATACACCTTGAAATTACTGACTTTCGACAAATTGTTTGTAATAGTGTTCTCAACATTCATGCCAATTTTCAGCTTTGTGCGAATTAATGTAACCTTGAATGCCTATTTTGACCGGGCTAACATTTAAAACTCTTCTTTTCTACTTTGAAGAATTTAGAGAAAATGAAAAAACCTTAATTGTTTTGATTTATTTAAACTTAACTTTTTACATTGTACACTTGGCTAGTGAATGAAGTTAGAGATGAGGTAGATTGATATGATGAATAACCGAAAACAATTCCAATAGTATATAATAGTAAATAAACAATTTGTTTCCAATTCTTGTCGAACTTCAGCTACATGTTCTAACGTTGGTGGCTCTGGAAGATTTTCTTTAACCGTTGTCTTTCCTCGTCTAAACTTCTGAACCCACGATCGCACAGGGGTGTAATGCCTCTTGAAAGGAAATGACAAATCCTCCAAAAATTAATATTGCCATGAAAATTGCTTCTTATCTTAGCCTTTCGGAATCAGCAGAAAATTGTAGGTACCCTATAACACGCACCGCGAATTGAAAATTTCCTGCTTTACACCGTTCAAAAGGGTTTTGAGTACCCTTTCAATGTCAAATAATCTGCAAGCTTTAGGAAAATGCATGCATATATTTTTGAAGTAGGTAAAGCATTCCACATTAGCGTTGTGTTAACCGTAGAAAGAATATCTATACTTTACTGTCCGAAGGTGGGCTCAAGTGTTAACAAATGGGTATTCCTAAAAGCGTGAATTATTTTTTGGGAGAATGCAACTCGCTGTTTCATTAGAACAATGGCATTAAGAACACTCTTTTGATACGAAACAGAATGAATATATTTAATATATACTGTTGTGGAAACGAGTTATTAAGAACAAAAAATTAATGTTAGTTTGATCTTCATTTTAAATCAAACAAATTGTCAAAGTATCAAATTCAGAAACAGCAATACATTTTTTAAAGAGGCTTCATGTTTATTATTAACTTCTGTACTTTATACTAATGATGATCATCCCGAAGGTGATGGGTAGCAAATAATTTTTCTTTTCTTTCTTTTTATTTTTCTTTATTTTATACTCTGTACATTTCACTCGCACATTAAAAAAATAGCTTCCAGAATCCCCAACCGAAATGATTTTCCCACCATACATAGCTCCTCCTTGTAATCTTCCTTGTTGTCGTCCAACATCAGTACCCAGTTATTCTACGCGCCGTACATCCTTTTCCCTTTCTCCCAACAGACCTTTGACCCCACCACGTCCATCACCTCCTGTAATTCAAATGCAACTCCAATCGACGAACTTCCACCCACTGACACCACCTGTCTCCATGCCAATGTCGTCAATGCAGCAACAACAAATGCAATCGTATCCAACAACAATTTTATCTGTAATAAAGCCTGCCTCCTCGATGCCCGGCGGCTTGGCGCAACCCCAACCGCAGATGAGAGTGGTCGAAAATCGTAATATTCAGTCTTACGGTAAACGTGATAGTTCCTCCTTGTCGAACTTAGCTACGGGAACGCCGCGAACGGATCGTACAGAACGCCGCACCACTCCATATTATTACAACGAACTCTATAACTCTTCTTCAGTATTCGATTCTAATTTGAATCTTCGCTATGCGACCGATGATGAGTTGAACTCGAATAACAATAATGGAACAAGCAGGATTGTTAAAGAGAGATCTGTCGATGAGGTTGTTGCAACACCGTCCGCATCGAGGACGCATCGTCGCAGCAATAGTAGATACGAATCGAGTTCTAGTGGTAGTGGTGGAACGGGTAGTGTTAACGGAAGTGCTGGCACCCTGCGCGACCAACCCATTGGTGGTGATACATTTGACCAAGGGGGGGTTCCGGTTCCAGCTGCGCGGAATATCGTCGCAAATGGAAGTGCATGAGAATTGTCTCAATGTTTTGTTAATGATAAGTGTTGCTATAATTGTTATGTTTTCCCAACGTTTTTTCCGTTGCAGACTACTGTATTCAATGGAAAAATATGGATATAGTAAATCCATTTCAATTGAAATACTGTATTACATAGTACATATTATTATAAAAAAACTAATGTAGATTTGCTGTTGTTTTTAAGCTTAATTTATTTTATTGTTTTAGTTTTACTATTGCATGATTATTCATAACATTTTCAACTTTTAATAGCTGATGATGGAATTAAAAACCAAATTAAATCAACATACTTGAGGCATTTCTTACCAACGAATCCAAACCGAGAAAGTAAAATAAAAATGCAGCCGAATGAAGTTTTTTCTGACTATCAGTAAATTTATGTATTAAATTGTATGAAAACAAAATACTTAACTAAATGATGTTTGCTCCCGATATTCACAATAGTCTATGTTTATGTCTCCATGTCAACAAAAGTTGAACCAATCGGTCAAACTCTATCATACTCCAAATTCTACTATCCAACTACTGTAATCGCAGAAGTACATTACATCTTTATTATGCTCGTTTCACTCGTATATGGTTTCATTCAGTTCGACCAGTGCTATGTTCGTACTCGAATATGCCTGATAAGTGTAAACCAATAAAGACGGCAAGAATAAAAAGTCATATAACCTGAAAGAACCTTCGACTAGGATCGATTTCATTCGGTTTCAAAAAGGAACATATTGGGGGTCTAGGGCACACAAATTAAAAGTAGCGTTCTCAAATTTCCGGTTCTATAAGATTCGGTTTCTGGTTTTCTGAAGTTTGTTGTTTTTTTTTATTTAATATCTAAACTGAGAAATTCTTTTATAAAAAGGATATCTAAAATGGTGTATTCTATTTGTGTTCATCTTTAAAGCAAAACCGAATATACGGGCAATTTGATGTCGAAGCAAATTGCCGGGATAGGTATCTCTTCAAAGTTTTAGTCAGCTCTTAAAACCTTGTAACGATGAGACCTCAAAAGAACAAGTCGTACGAAAATTTATAAATCAGTATCAATTTAAAGTCTGAACTAAATCCATCAGCTGTTAATTAGTGTATTACAAATATTGTTACTAAAACCTAATTCATAACCTCACATATCATTAAAAAATACATTTAACTACCAAAAATATATTGCTAACCAAATGTTTTCCTTGTTTTTTGTTTCTTTCTACATAAAACCCAAACAAATATTAATATTATTCATCATTTGGTCATTTCCTTGCTTATCCTGATACCCATAATATTTTATTTACTTTATAAATTGCCAAAAATGAAACTATCCAAAATACGATAAATCATCCTGCGAATCATCGTCGAATCGATACATATTTTTATAAATTAATTTTTTTTCAAACGCCACCTTTTTGTTTTGTGTTTATTTTTTTAATTGTCCCTACTTTTCCTTGAATTTTGGCGCTCTAAATTTTGAACCGCTTTATTTAAAATCGAATTTCTTGAATATCATTCTAAAAAAAAAAAAACCTAAAGCCTGTTGAATCCCTATCCGATGATTTCCTTTTCCCAATGACCACATCCCGTCTATCGTATGCATCAAGTCCTGAATCCGATTTGGAATTAAGTCCTGGACCATCGACATCATTATCACTTGGCAATTTACCACAATTGGTTAAATCCAGCTCAGATCCATCGATTGCAACTAATCAGGATAACTTGGATAGGGATAGAGACATTATTGGTGAAGGATTACCGCCTCCATATACGGTAAGAGGACAGAATACATTTTTTAAACATATATATATACAATCATAAAGCTTTTGTGACTATGCAAAGTAAGAATCGAAGAAGACACAATACTCAAGATCATAATACAAAAGAAAAAAAATAACATTTGAATATTTTTTTTAGAACCCCTATGAACAACCAAATCCCCCGCAAAGTCGTCGCCAAACTATGGACACTAGTTTAACAAGCAAATACAGCTATCCTGCAGGGGTGAATCAATCACTGAATACCGATTCAAATGCTACTCCCTCAAATACACGACCCCAATCGCTATATGGTATAAATGCTCCAGATCTGCCTCCACGCATCGATCGACATGTTAAGCCTTCCGACATTATTGGGAATACACCGCCATCTCGCGCAAATAGCTCAGGCGGAACTATCGGTCGATCTGCCCAGGAGCGTCTCTTTGGCAAACCTACTGTCAGTGATGATGTCCAAGCAGAATATGTTTCAAGAACAACAACCAGCGACCCAATGGAACGCACTCAACAAAGCTCTCTAGATCGACAGCAAAGGATAAACTCTGTTGTTGCCAGTCCACTTAAGCCCACACAACAAAATGGTTCGGCTTATGACAGTGTTTCTAGTTATGATTCATACAATACAACGCAATTGGTGGGCATTCAAAATGTAAGGCTGGGACCGAACGCACCAGATGATCTCAAGTCAGTACCGAATGCAAAGTATGTGTTTGTCGTTAGCAAACTTATAGTTTCTCAGTACATATATTTTTAATTAATGAATATTTTTGATATGTTTTTCAATTTTAGTGGTGGACGTCCATTGGCTCCAGGTGGAATGAATCCAAATGTACAAGAATTCAGGAACGCACATGATCACCACACAAGAAACTTCATCGGGTCAAATGATCTCAATCGACAAAACAGCCCGGGTAGACCTCAGTATCATGACTTGTCTTCAGCGAGAAATATTGGTAAGTTTGCTTTCAGAAGGTTATATTTTTGTATGCAAACTAAATAAACCATACAACTAGTTTTATGGGATAGAATGCTTCCCATTACAAACTTAGAGGAGTGATGGTTAAGTTTAGATCTTAAGTTATTTGATTCCACTGTATTTTATTGATTAAAACCAACATGAAAATAAATGGAATAATTTATTATTTTATTTTTATTCAGATCCCCGTAATGCGGTACTAAACACACCTCCAAGACCATCCAATCTGGGTCTCGAAAACAGTCCACGCAAGCAAGTTCTCGAAACAAAAACCGATTATGGCAAATACAGGTAACTCAAACATTTTCCATTTACAACTCAAAACCAATCCCTTGTCGCTTTTTAATATAAAAATAAATTTAAAACATAAATATAACTAACTAAAACCAAAACCTTAAAAAATAAACATGTTTTCTTTTTGTTTTCTTTTCTTTTTTTTTATAAACTAACATTGCATGCATATTTTTTCCGGCCAAAAATCATATGTTTGTACACAAAATGTTTTTTTTTATTATTGATCCACATTAAATTGTTTGTCGAAAAATTAAAACACATAACTAGACATCATATTCACTTGCAAGGTTTAAAATTGCGATATAAATCGCATCAAGATCTACACTTTATACCACCAATTCGTTCTGATATACACTCAGGAGTTTCTTACATGAAACCAATTTTTCACACCATCTCGCGATATGATACACTTGTCTAGAAAAAACCCTACCCTACGCAATTGTCAACGTAAATGGTCGCATGCTTTAAAATAGTTAAATTTTTTAATCTAGTCAATGCCTAAAATGTTGTGAAATAATTATTGTCAGTGTTATATGTGTACGTACAAGTATTGTGCCTGATTGGTCAAAAGCTATTTTTGGTTCCCTTCTGCTTAGTTTAATTTTTCTTGCTGTTGTTTTCCCTCTCCTCAAATTTTGTTTGTTGCATACATTTTTATGTTTTTTCTTCCATTTCTTGCCATTTTTTGTTATTTTTATTCATATCCATCGTTAAAAAAAAACAATGAAACGCAGCCGAAATAATTCAGCATCTCAAGCTGACTATTCGAAAATTCCCAAAAATCCACATGGTATTGTTCCGCCACCGAATGTCAATGCAACCGGAAATGGCACACCAAATGGAAGCGGTGGACCATTCAAACCAGTGCCACCCCCAAAACCGAAGAACTATCGTCCACCCATGCAGGGTAATGTACAATGGGAGAATGCAGTGAGTATTAAAAAAAATGTTTAATGCAAAATACATTTATAATTAATTTTATTACAATTTGTTTAATAGGAACCGGGTTCACCTAGATCACCAAATGGATTTTTCTATCCACCAACACCTTCGCATTATCATCATTCACAAACACCGGGATCACCTCATACTTCCAATTCAAATGGTTCAGGCCAACAGAATCATATTTACGGTACCAGCGGCGGAGGCGGTGGTGGTCATTATAATGGAAATAATCAACAAACATCTTATGTTCAATCAAATGGATACAATAGCAACGGTCATCCTTATGCGGGAGGAGGGGGAGGGCAGTACATGCACCGTAGTCATCCTCCACCAATTGGTGAGCTTTTTTGATTAATTTATTACATGAAGAATGACCTCAACTCCAAATTGCGTTTCGTCCAGGTACGACAGTATGCTCATCAGTTCATTGATTAATAGTCTGACCACGGAAATTATTATTCATAGTCTATTTAAGCTGTCAATTTTAGAAAAGTCCGTAAACATCGACCAATAAATTCATCTTAGGAGGGTACAATAGAATCTAACTGATAGCTCACTGTCGTAACTGGGCGAAACGCACTTTCAAGTTGAGGTCTGGTCAATTGAATTAAATTCAATCACTCCACTTAAACAAAAATAATTTTCTTATTTCATATATCATCATTTCTTACATTAAATTTATCAATATTTTATTAAATAAATTGTATAATAGTAATCAAAATAAATTGTATCCAGTTTTGTATTCCCGAAAATATTGCAAAAAAAATTTAAGTTTTTGATGCAATTGCGGTGGTCACGTTTTATTTTCATGACAAACAAATTAAAATGAAATATGCAATAAATTAGAGGCACAATAGCTTGTAGAAAACGTGAAAATAGTGACTTCAACATATAAACAATTTCTGAGGGCATCTACACTTTTCTGGCTAGTTCAGCTACGGTAAGAAGTGATTTTCATGCCAAGATATGCTCTTGGAGAAGTTCTTACAGCCCTATTATAGCTACAACAATCAACAAGATACTTGATACATATCAACAAATTGAATGAGTTAGTATGTTTATGACTAGGCTTCGGATTCTCATGCACTTAAAATCTGAAAATATGCGCTTAAAAATGCAAAATATGCATTTAAAATATGCACTTAAAACCAATTCAACTTAATTTCTATTCAATATAAAAACACATTTTCTTCATCTTTAAAATCAAGTTAAATTTTTTATTTTTATTAGAATGAAATAATGTCAAATAAAAAATAAACATCTTCATTTGTTTAATTAAAATAAAATATTCTAAATAACAGAAAATTCCTCAATGAATTTGAAAAGTTTTATTTGCATAAATCACAAAATTTTTCTTGAAGTTTTCGAAGTCGAAACGTTGCCGATTGGGTCTCAAGAATGATTTATATAACGAAAAATATCGCTCGACGTCAACTGAAGTAAGTTGAGCGTTTTTTAAAGAACCAATCTCATCGACGGTAAAGTTCTTTGGGTAATGTCGTCACTGCATTCCAATGTGAACGTCTTGCTTACATTTTTCATTATTGAAAATCCTTCATTTTTTGCCAGAACGCACCGAAGTACCTACCTACATATATTCCTATATGGTGTGGTAGACTCAAAAACTAAGCATGAGTGCATCGGTCAACAATTTTATGTGTAGTCGAAACCGAAAACAGTTGGCTGTTGTACATGAAACGTGTTAAGCTTTATGCGCGAAACAGATTAAACCGGCAACGGCACCAGCGCCGTCAACAGCAAATAGCACGCTGGCCAGCAAATACTTTTCAAACACATTAAACCAGCATCGTGTTTAAATTTTTTGACATTTATACGTCTTATTGTTGTTGCATTTTGTGTTATTGTAACCAGCAACAGCAAATTTTGGATTTTGACCAAACGACGCTGTTGACGTTGCTGGTGCTGGTTCAATCTGTTTCGCGCTTTAAATTTCGATCTCATTTATACAGTTTCAAACACAGACTTAATTTTTTGTTCTTTTCAATGTTTTTCCAGCACAATCTAGTCAAGTTCATATATGCACCTTTGTTTATATAATGCTTTATATTGGTGGTGTTTGAATATGGTTCAAGATTGTGAAATGAATAAAAGAAATAGATAATAGTCTTAAGGTTCGTTTGCACTGACATAAAATTTATATTTTTTACTGTCTAGTTTAGTTTTTGAACAAGATAAGTAGATACTCTAAAAATATAAATTTATTATAAAAAATATGCATTTATAGTAAAATATTCACAAAAAAATGCAAAATATGCATTTATAGTAAAATATGCAAAAATATGCACTAACGGTTAAATGCCATTTTAAAGGAAATTTCTTGATTCGTATACATAATTAGTTACCTTGCTTCCAAGGTGTTCCTAAAAAAATATGCATTTGCATGGAAATCCGAACCCTATTTATGACTATCAACTATTAACATTTTTATCGATTGTGAATGATTTTTTTGATAGACATCAACCACAAATTTTTGGTTGAAACGTAAACATACAAATTTATTCGGGATTTTTAAAAGCGAAAAAAGTTAAAAAGAATTATGACTTCGATAAAATTGTGTTATGGAGGGAGCTATGATGAAGCTAATGTAAATGAGCAAATGTAAATCGCACAAAGAATTTTCCATTTCGTGGGCGACAAAAAAAAAAAAAAACAAACAACCTGAAATGTCAAATAAAATAAAAAAAACTCATTCACAATGAACTTTTGATGGGTAGATATTCACAATCGGTCTAAAATTAACTGTTGATACCAAATTATCAACTAATTGATAGAAATTATCGACTATCAAATTAATACTCATAATAGGGCTGTTACTTTCTCGCGAAACACTGTATCCTAAGCCTAAGAAATGATATAGTCGAATGCAAGGGATACTACGAAATACTATGATAATATTTATATACAAATACAAATTTACATATTTGTACCGCCTTTTAAAAATAAGCACTTAAGAAAAATAGATTTTAAGCTTCTTTGTAAGCCACAGGCTAAAATATGCATAAAACTACTCGTATACGATTTCGTTGTGAGTGTTGTCCAAAAAACTAAAAGAGAAACGTTGCAGCCAATCTTTCGACTTTTTTAGGAAACGGGCATTCTCTCGTTAAATTATGTTGAACAAAAACATTTAATGAATACGGGTTGTCATTTGGATTGGTATTGTATTAAAAAAAAACGTGTGTTTTTGGGATGCCCTGTCAGGAACGATGTTCTTTAAGCTAGGAGCAGACGGCATATAAAAACCGCAAATATTTGCGGTTCTGACGTCATTTTTACGTCATCATTTTTACGTCATCATTTGCGACTATTGACGCTTATCATCTGAACACTCTTTTGGGACATTCCACAAATGCACGCAAATGGTTTACAGACGATGTGCGACGGCGAGATCGCACATAAATGTGCGGCGTTTTTGCATATCGTCGGAACACCCTCGCACATTTTTTGTGACAGATTGCGTGCATGTGAGAGCATGTGCGACTGTCCCATTCATTTGCGATGACACGAAAACAAGACCACGTAAATGTGCATATTTCCAGTAGTAATTGTGAAGTTGCTGTCATAGCATCGGTGTTCGATTTCAAGAAAAAAAAAAGAAATGAGCGAATCAGCACAAATAGATATCAAGGAGCGTCGGCAAAGTAACATACGCAGCATAAGAAAATCTGAGTCTTGTATTCGATTAGTGCAGACAATTGGACGACGGACGAAGTTAAATTTCTGATTACTGCTGTGGAGAAGCCCCCTAGGCTTTGGGATACAGGTTCGGCAGAATACAAACTCGGAACGCTGGATTTTTGGCGTGAGGTGGTCGACGAATCCTTCCGTCTGGTGATGCAGAAGCCAGTCCTTTATCCACACACTGCGTACCCGTAATTGCTCCACACCAGATTCTTCGCGACTTTTTCCAACTTCATGTTCTTCAATATCTAATGCCAAAACAACAAAAGCAGCCCACTTTCTTTTCGACATTTTCAATTGGGTGGACCGCTTCGCGGGACTTAAGGATTTTAACTCCTTAAGTTAAGTCGCCTAGCAGGCGTACTGGTACTAGTACTAAAATAGTATTGAAAATCCCGCCAAATATTTCAAAAAATATCTGTCGGCGGGATTTTTATTTTTATTTTCGTAATTGCGCTTTTGAATTGTAATTGGAATAAGTAAATATAAAATATGGATTTAAGTATTTTGTCAAAAATTTGTATATTCAACATTATTTTTAATTCAAGGGAGCTTCTGTATTAAATTTTAAATTTAACATTATTTCTTAAATTTAGTTTGATCAAAATGTAGTCCATGACTATCATAGTACAAGTATATTTTTTATCAAAATCGTTGAGGCGTTTTTGAGATAAATAAGATTTAGCATATCGGCTGTATGACAGGTACCGTTGGTCTTGGAGAAAACAAAATTGCAATTTTTCCTCTATGAAGTCACCAAAGAACCTTAAATACAAAGTTTGAATAAAATTGTTTCAGTGGTTAAGGATGAACGTCGCCGTCGAGGTACAGACATACTGACGGAATTGCCTGACCCACTTTTTTTCGTGTTAGATCTTTTTTCAAACGCAAAACTTGAATTTTAGTACCTACACATGTACTTGAACCTTCGTATTATATAACCTATAGTATTATCATGAAGCGTGATTTTGTATTCCGAACGCTAGCCTGATGGTGGCGCAGAAATTAGGGCACGGTTTTACAGTGGAGAGTAGGATAACATACAAGACAAGTAGTAAAAAAGAGAATATTTATTATTAAATTTAGCAAAGTCAAATCTAACGATTGCAGTCCCTAGCTTTAAGATGTCGCCACAATCTTTTGTCTTCTTGATAGTACTATACATTTTATATACAAAGCTTGTACATATACCGCAAGTAAAAAGTATGTAATGTAATATTCAACAACAATTTCTGAAACATCTTTATTTTTGTTTTAAAAATTCTGTAATTGTGAAGGTTGAAAATATTTTATACTGTATTTAATTTACTCTATGAAAGATTAGATTTAGTAATGATTTTGTAACTTAAACATAATTTCCATTAATTGGCAAAAAATTAACTTCTCTCTCCATTGCACAATAATAGTTTTTATAGTGGCTATTTCTTTCAGATTTCCACCTTACACTTAAAGAATTGTTTTAATTAAATAACTTACTTTTATTATTCATTTTAATATGTTGTTATTTCTTTCAAACAGCTAATCTTCCGCCACATACCCCTGAACGACATGCTCTCGATTTGGCCGGTAGTCGAGAACAACGAGGATCAGCTTTTGAGTTATATCGTAAACCGCAGATTGGAGCTGCCGGGCACCATCATAATATGAGGTATTTTAACTGATCATCAAAATGCATTGTTTCTTTTAGTTTTTTCGTTAAATCTATGATTTAAATTAATGGTCCCCTCTTTCCTTCAAAATTTAAATTTAATAAATCCAAATCTAGGTAAAAGAAAACAAAAAAATGTCTTCTATGCATGCGAAATATTTTTTTTTCTTTTTGTGTTTTAGTTTCTAACGAAAAATGTTTTTTTTTTAATTTGTTAGATTTAAAAAAAAAACTCGGAATCCGGTGTATTTTTTTTTCGTCATCATTCATTCATCAAACAAAGTTTAATGGTCGTTATTTGTTTAGATTTTTTTTTGGTTCAAACACATTTTGTTGACATACGCACAAAGACACTCTGAAATTTTTCAATATTTTTTTTTTAAATTAACCTATGCAAAAATTATTAAAAAAAAAACATTTTTCGGGTAATATTATCATATCTAATTGTTTTTTTTTCAATTTTTCTTTCCTATTCTGTGTTCGTGTGACTTAAAACATTTTGTCTGGGAATGGAAAAAAATCAATTAAATGTCTTATTTATATTTTCTATAGTAAAAGGATAAATGGTTAAATAACAATTCTTAAATATATATTTTTTTTTCTCAAACTAACGCTAAAGGCCATGGTGAATAATGGAAAATAACAATAATTTGGTGGTGAAAGGCTTATCTTCCATTCATTAACAACTAGTTTTTGTGCATTTTAATTTTTTTTTAATCCTAGAGTGTGTGCGTGTGTGACTGACTGTGATTGAATCAAACTATTTTGTTGTTTATTTTTTTTTTCAGATCTATTAAAGAAAACTATAAAGTAGTTCCTTTCTTCGATTTGTTCCGCTTTAACCGTTCCTATAGAAATCGAATCTTTCTAGTTAAGTCCATTAATGAAAGTTCACACTGATAAATCCGTTTTGGATAAATACAGGAGTTAAAGTTAATGGCAAATTACCAATTATTTACCTCTTTTTAAATTATATTACCCATGTTTGAACTTTCCTACATGGTCGATCATTAATTTTGTGGTTCCGAAAGTACATTTAAGTAAAACTTTCGTGTTAATTATTTGTTTCGATCCTGTCATTATGTATGGAACTCGATTCTGAAAATGTAATTTTCGATGACTCATAGTATAGTCCGATAACACGGCCATTGCTTGACAAATAAGCGTTTTCGAATCATCAAGAATTTGCGGATTGTTTAATTAAGCACGATCTTTTACATACGCCTATAAACAGGAATCCAATGTCTACAAATCAAACGTTCTTCGTAGCCAGTTCACCTCAACAAAACGCAAATTAACTCGTAGATGTGGCACCCGTCTTGTTGGAACTAAAATTATGAGTATAGCAAATCTGATTGGTATTTGGTTTATAACACTAAAAATTGAAGGTGCAAGTTCCCAATAACACCACCAGACTGAATTGCACACCATACAGTGACACGAATAAATTCATGTTATATGAATAACTACGTTTTCGACGTCCCTTTATAACATAAGATACGCATAGGCAAAAATGTTGATAATACTTTACCAACAGCTCCGTAAAGTTCCAATGTGAGAGTCCAGAAATTCTTTCATTTCTTGAATTCAATTGACACACATTTAATTTTGTAACCTCAAATTCGTTTTGAGAACACATGTTTAAAAACATTTATTAAACAAAATTTAGAAAATGTATACCATAACGCAATTAACTTATCCACAATTGCGATTGCACTTATTCATATTTATGCACTAACAAGGTAGTTTTTTTCAGGGTCTTTCAATAACTGGTGAATATTTATGATGTGTGCATCTTAAAAAAAAAAACAAATGAGTTGGTATTATAGCTATCTATACATCCAACCGAGACAATTGGTGGCGGTTAATTGATGGATCAAATGTTTTGCAACCTACACTTCAAATATATTGTTATATACAAGTCTCCTACTTTTCAAAATCGTGCTTCAGCGCTTTTATAGCAGTAATGTTGTATAAAAAGAATCCCTTGGTGATAGAGTAATTTTTCAAGATTTCCAAGCTGTACTGTTGTACATGTAAGATTTCGCAGCGCCATGATCAGAAGTTGATCCCGAACCCAACCACAAAAACTTCTTTTGTTAAAAATGTAAAACCGTGTTATCTGAATCTCTGTGTTGAATTAGCCTGAAACAAACGAAATTGGCTCGTTTGAATTTGTTTGATAAAATTAGTTTTTAAGATTTCCAATTTCGATTTTATCAGAAAATTATACTTAACATATCTAAAACTTTCCTAAATCCAAAATGTCCCCTTATCTAAAGTTCCTTACTTGTTTTCTCCTTCTGTGTTTCACTCCTACAAACACGTACAAATATAACTCATTTTTATCGATACAAATAGCGATATGGAGCCATATGACGAGCGGTACAATAACTACTATCAAGTTCCTCAACATCCTTCACGTGCCGTTTATCCATCGGATCCTGCTAACAATGCAGCCGCATACCATCAACAACAGTATTATATTTATCCAAATTCACCACCGCCACCGTTGCCAAAAGTGAAAAAGAAATCTGTTCTCAAATCTCCTCTGACTGCGATCAAGAACGCTCTTATTAAATCCACTCGACCTCTGCGGCGAATGAATAGCATGGTGGAGCCAGACAAAAAATCAAAGCCTTTAAGAAGGCAGTATTCCATGATGGAACGAGGAATAGGGCGGCTTCAATATCCCGACGATTATCCCACATATCCCGCCGGGATGCATGAGCAAAGAATTCCATATAATGGCAGTCGGGCGACTAGTGTACCTGCCCGAGATCATTACTACGCCCGCGAACAGCAAGATATGATGAATAGCACATACCAGAACCTTGAGAGCGAGGACATATACGGAAACATAGCACCTGCTCAGTGCAGACAGGAAGACTACGACGATATGTATTCAAATAGAGCTTTGATAGATCTAGAAAGAAGACAGGCGGAGATGATTGCTGCGAATAGAGGCGGCAGTCGCCGAATTATTCGTCGTCATAGCACAAGCGTTGCCGATCGTGACTTAGATCAACGTCGCAGACCCATGCATCGAATGCAAAGTCCAGAAGCTTACGCTCGTGAAGAAATATATCAAAGTCGACAAGGCGCTTATATGTTAACCGAGCCAAGAAGGCCTCCAAACTCCGAAGTAATGACTCGTCGTCGGTTCTATCCCGATCAAATGGATATATCAGAAGATCCAATTTATCAGACTCGCCGCGAAGTTCAACGCAACCAGATATATCAATCGAAAAAGGAAATGCAAGAACGCATCGCTGCAGGGAAGAAGGACATTGAAAGAGAATTCAGTCCACCCAGTAGTAGTCAGTCCGAACGTGATGACAAATCCGAACGAGATTCCATCTATCAATCACGTCGCGAAGTTAAAGAAAGCGGTCTTAAGACAAGATCTCAGCTTCGGGAACAGATCTATCAAACGCGCCGCGAGGCAATGGAGTCAATGGCCGAACCCATTTATGTATCGAAAAGGGATGTGGTTAGGCCTGAGCCTATTTACGAGACTAAAGAAGAATGTAGTATACTAGCGTCGGGAGAAAACGAAACCGATGAAAAGAAAGAAGAAAAAACGGACATCACAATTATTGCAAACGGAAATGCAGGAGACAGTAATGGTTCATCCCAAGAAGAAACCTTAAATAATTCGAAACAGTCAGACTTGCAACTATCGGCCGACACAGTGATAGAAAAAACAGTCATCCCAGCCCTAGCTGCAGCGAGTCTTGCTGAACCAGAAGACGATGGTGTGTCCGATGAAGACGAAGAAGAAAAGGCTCAGCACGAAGCGTGTGCAAAGCTCGTAGAACCTCCAAAGCCATTGCTTTCACCAACGGCAGCAACTCGGTCTCCTTACCACATTGCAAATATGCGACGCACTGCTGCTTCGCGAACATCACTTGAAACCCAGTATACATCACAAGCTAGTCTGCCCATAGGACCGCCGAATGCAACCAGCACACCTTATGCCAGTGACATGTCACTACCAATGGCTGGGCCCGTTACAGCACCAACCGTTTCTGGTAATTCTGCAAGCCAACGATTTCCAACAGTGCCTCGAGAGCCCACAACAACAAAAGGGGTCTTTGATCACAACGGCGGTACCCTAGCGGATAATTTCTGGAATGTTTCGCTTCAAATTCCGCCAGGTGCGATACCGCCAGGTGTCAAACAAGAGATCTATTTTACAGTTAGCGATCCACGAATGGGCGAAACAGTGGGTGGACCGCCATTGGATATGGAAAATGGTTTGTGCACAAACTAATAAAAATAATATTTAATTGTTGTTCTGATTTATTATTATGATGTTGTTTGTTTTTCTCTTTGCCACTTTTTATTCTTATTTATTAACGCACTTAAATCACATTTCTTGTAAATAATGTTCCTTTGTGTACAGTTCTATTTATGTACATACATTGTATGTACTTAAATGTTTTTTTTTTTTTTGTATAATAAAATTATGTGTGAAAGCGTGTGTGAGTATTTGTAAATTAGTTTGTAGTTAGATAAATGTATGTTTGTTGCTTTACTCGTATTTGTAAAAATAAATCACTTGGTGCTGGATTGGGTTAATTCAAGAAAACGTTTTTTTTTTTCAATTTTTAAAATATCAAAAATTCTTGACTAAAAAGAAAAATTTTACTCAAAATTTGATCATGATCAAAGAAGCTTTAGAAAGTGCTACCAAGCTACGGTTTGTCTATGGGTCTTAAATAACTATTCGAATTTTAAAAATATAGAAGTGAAATTTTCAGCAAATGTTTTTTTTTATGTATGTATATATATATGTATGTACATGTATGTAGTTTAATAATTCCTTTGTTTTGTGTAAAACCTAATAAGTAAGCGCTTTAAGAAAATATGTGCCAGAGGCGTGGGATATAGTTTTGTTATTTGTCCTTATTTGCTATGTTTATAAGGAGAATTGAATCGGGACTGAATCAGGATTTAACTCCTTGAATTGAAATCATATTTCTTGATCCGATCCCACTATTATAAATGAACCGAATCGAATCGAAAATATGTACATATGTAGACCTGAATCGACGAATTGAAGAAGCGAGTTCACAGCAGCTAGTTGTTGATGTGCAATTATTGTGTATTTTGTTCTCAGACGGTTTCGACGGAAAATAATTTTTTCTCTTGGTGTCCAATAGTTCAAGAATTTTCCTCTCAAATCAGCCCTGAGTTTTTTCATCCAACTTTGACAGGGTTCATGCGTCTGCACTATTTGTATATCAAGACCATGATAATTAGTGTCTTTATTTGCTCAAGAGATGACTTTTAAATTGTCTGTTAATCCAAAGAAACAGCGATTAGCTATAGAGTTATTCTTCTATCTGAATAAAGTCTCTAATTATCCCGAAGTTAAACCTGTCTATAGTAATATTCCGTCTATTATTTATTTTAATAAAACACAATTTACTTATTAGGTATACAAATGTTAATAGCTAAGGAAAACACAAGTTAATCTGGTGGAGTTTGGAGAAAAAAACACGAACACAATGTCATAAACTAAAAAGACAAATATGTGTTAAGAGAATATGTGAATTAAAAGGGATATCACAATTCATTAAGTTATCGAAATATATTACACCGTCCACTATGTCGGTGCTCTCGTTGGTCGTTAAACCAATCTTCTTCGCTTCCTTTTTAATACTTAAAAAAGCACCACTCACATAACGCTTTTTTCTTCCGACTGCGAGGAACGGAAAGGACACTATAATGTGCATTCTATCCTATTAATAGTGCATTGCTAAAGCTTTTTCATATCAAACGTATAGGTGAGACCTTTGTCGACTTTGACAGAGCAGCGTGCATTATCTATCCATCGTAATCCTGCACAAACGGTTGAGTTTTGGAATGTCAAAACTAGAAATTGCTCTATATCTTACGTATGCTATCAGGTTGTCGACGAGCGACTCTAAGCGTTCTTATAATATGGTACATATATGGCAGATAAATCTTGTACACGGTGTTTAGGAAACGAATGCCTCTGGAGTTGACGAATTTTAGAGGGTTTCCTTTCTTGAGAATTGGCCAAAAAAGGATGTGGTGGTAATTTTCTTAACCAAGTCATCTTCTGAACAGGTCGACATACGGGTATCTTTAGAAGCTTTATTGGACTCAAAGATATGACCCTTCGTCGAGATGGGGTGTAATGAATTGTCGATCTAATTGATCTAGATTTAATGGATCAAGCTCCCTAGCAGTTGAATTAGGTTTAATGTCGTATAGTTATACAGTTTGCGTAGATAATTTTTCGTGACGTTCCCTTAACTTTCCTTGCAGGGTTCAGTTCGGGTCTTGTAAGGTTTAGAGGTTCTTTTCCGTAAAACTTCCAAATTTCATTTTGCTCTCTTTTCCTTCCTGAAAAGCGTCTTTTGCTTTTAGAGCTCACGAGAAGCTGTGGCCTTTTCATGTAACGCCGCTTTGTAAGCCTATTGTTCATGGTCAAACCAGACGATTTGTTGTGGTGATCGTGTTAAGCACAGCACGCGATAGGTGGCATCTCTGATCACGATTTTAATGGTGGAAGCGACATATTAATTCCTATGAGTGTTTTAGAGACTCAATTAGAATAAGTCGGGATATCTGCAGCATTACTTTAGTTACAACTAGGTTCTCGTCTGAACCAATGAAAGCTGGATGTAATCCTTGAGTGGATCGGGGTCACGGTATAGTATACATCCCAGTTTTTCAACTTACCCATCAATCACATCAGATTTTTTTAATGGTGGTGATATCTGATTTTTATCAGACGAGGGTCACAACTATTGTTCTGCTGCATCTGGCCTATTTGCTGGGTTCTCAACAGTAAATCTGTCCGTATTCGAGGCTTCTTTTTTCTTCGCAACTTTATAGCTTTACGTGGCCGGGAAGTAACCTTTACGGCTCGACTCCCAACCTCGGGGTTTATTTGTACCAAAAGTCCAAGGAAAAAGGCGGATAAGCCGTTCCCTATATGCCTGAGCTCCAAATATGTAGTTAGCTTGTAGTTGTTGTGGTTTAGGTGTTTACTAAGTATTTAGTTCATCATGAGTGACATTGTTTGCTGCCACCATCTACTTTCTACTGGGATTCAAACGAAATCTCCAGCTTAGGCCCTAGGCAAACAAATTTATGGAAGCTGGCGTTTTCTTGAATTTACATATCTTCATACCTTTTAAAGTCCGATTTTTATTTTTTTTTAAATTTCGTTTATTAAAATTTTTCACTAGTAAGACTTATTTGATATGAAAAAATATGTTTTATTTTGTTCATTTTGTTAGAAATAAATGAATAAGTCCCAACTAGGGTTAAAGCTTTTTAATATATATGTTACTCTAAAAAATAAGCTGTTTGTTTTGTATTATCCATTTTTTTCTACCAAAATGGTAAATGCAATACTCTATGTACATTCATATATGTATTTATATATATAATATTTATATGCATGGGAAACAATTTTATGAAAGTTTCAAGTTTATATCATTAAAACTCGAAAATTTATAGTTGTAGCTGGTAGTACTACTTTAGACTAGTCTGATCTTTCTTGAATTTTGAAGAAAATGAAATAAAATTTTCTTTTATTATCCCTATTGGTTGAAGCTTTCTCTGAATAATCCAATTATATTTAGATAATGTATTGTGTGGGCTACTCAGTATAATAACCGTTCGAGCCCATCATAGATTTAATACATTTGTGAATATTGATTTTCAAATACTCGGTAAATCGATTCTGGGATAAATAGCCAGAATACCTAATTAATTTTCACACAAATAAGTTTTTGTCTTTGCTTAAAGTCTAGGACATCGAGTTAAGTCAAGGTAAGAAGGGCGCCGAGCTAAAGCCTTGATATTTTGAACAATCGTTGTGTATGTTTAAAATTTCAAGTCGTTAGCCTATCGAGATAAAAGTTTGAAATCGATTGCTATTTTTATTACAAAAACCGCCGACAGACAGACAAACAAAAAGTTATGAGTTAGAGACTTGAGAATTTAAAAACACATGTTGTTATTCAGTTCATGTGAGCCTAACACACAGAACAAAAAACGTTTCTAAAAAAAATTATACTGATTTTTGCTATTGATTGATCGATCATATTAACTTACATTAATATACACCCACATTCTGCATTTCACTTATTGTGAATTCAAGGAACAAAAGTGAATTTTCATGTTCTGCATTCCGCATAAAATGACTTTTGTGATTCCGAATGTGAAACATTGGTGTTCCGGATTCCACCCGAAATGATCAATGTGAATTGAGTTTTGGGAGATGGATATTCGTGTTCTGCATTTCAAATACATAGCGTTTTTACGTTTCACTTAGTTTTGTTTGGTGAAACTTTAAATTTTGCGCGACAGTTGACACACACGTAAATAAAGCTTTGAAATGTTGCCTTTTTTTATTAAACTCACGAGAAGAAGCAGTTCTATTGCAATTTATGAAATAAGTTAAGGAAGAAGTTTATGTGTTAAGGGAATTGAAGTCAATTTTATTAAGGGATTTATTTCCAAACTGTAAACAAATCCTTCTTCGTTTAGTCTGAAGCTTCTTTAGGAACTACAAACAATTCAAATATGTCCATGTTAATTCATTCCCCATTTCAACATACACTGCTTCTGGAAGATCTAAAATGTTGGCTTTACCACGTACAACTTTTCTATGAACCCTCTCTCCTTGATTTTCGTCCCTTCTACCACTTATTAATAATAATAGTGAAACTATTTTCGTTTTTCACAAGAACCAATGTTTGAATAAATGCAAATGCAAATTTTCTTTTAGCTCATTTTGACATTTCGAAAATAAATTCGGAGTGAATTGAAAAAAATGGAATTCACTCGGAATGCAGAGCATGTTGTTTCATTGTAAGTGAAATTCAAATTCGTTTTTAATTCACTTTCACTCACAATACAGTACATTGGTAATAGTCATATTTTGATATACTACGTAGAAAAAAATATTTTTGCAGGACAGCCTTTTATTTTTTTCCTGTGAATGTATGTACATATATGTTACCGGAAATGTATGAAACCTAGGAATTATATACAATTCCTAGGAAATGTATACAATGAGAATGACGAGTCTATTTAGGAAATGTATAAAAAGATTTGTAAAAGATTATCTAAAACACATATTTCCTAGGAGATGTATATATTTCCTAGCTATTGTATACAACTGCTAAATGATGCTAGGAAATGTATTAAATTAATAGATATTATATACAAAAAAGTAAAAAATAAAACACCAGTCCAATGGGGGACTAAGTTCTCACTTAATGGGAGCGAAATCCACTTTACTAAAGTGGTATTTGATATATAAGTTCCCATGTTAAGCCATGGGTACGACACGTATAAACAGTGAGGTATGTACCGGAGAGGCATGCTGCCCCCCTGCAACCCCCCTGCTTGGGCACACAATAGGATTTGGGGTAGGTGCGAGGTTGGGTGTATGCAAAGTTTCTTTAGCATTTAAGCGGAAATGTATAAAACCTAGAAATTATATACAATTCCTATTGCTGCTTAGGAGATGTATACGAGTAGAATTCCTAGGCAATGTGTATAGAAAAAATTAATTCACACATTTCCTGGCGAATTTTGGCATTGTATACAATTCCTAGGAATTATATATAACGACGGATTACATACATTTCCGGTGACATATATACAATATAGATTATTTCCTACAAGAATCTAAAGACTTAAAGTAAAGTCAAGGAGAGAAAAAAATATTCATGATTGGATTGCACGAAGTAGTAGTAGTAGTAGTCTAGAGCGCATTGTAACAAGAAAGTGTTCAAAAATCAAAAGTACTAAAAAAAATAATTTCTTCTCTCATTTCGTCTATATAAAAATATTTTTTAGTAAAATTTTGAAATTTGTATTATTTAGAAGTATACCTTTATGCGTAAACGGGAATAATCCGAAAAATAAGACAAATTTAAAAAAAAAAGCAAATTCTGATTGTGGTTTTTTTTTCCAAAAACAAAAAATCAGTTTTATTACAGTAACCTACATAATGAAGGTCACATGTACTTTATTTAATCAAAATAGCATCCGCCGCCGCCGCGATGTTAAAATTAAAGACAAAAAATATGGTATTGCTTCTATCAAAAATGCGCTGTTCTATATTTGAATGTTCTGCACATAAAATCGACTCACAGACGAACTATCGAGGTTGTGACGAAAACCACTTTGATAATTTCTCCTTCATCGATGTGTTAAGCTATACTTGTACTAAAAAGAAAAAATCGTATGGTTTAATGGTGGTTAATTTTCCGTGTTTATGAAAGAAGGCAATTTTCTAAAAAAAAAAAACTTTAAATGAAAAACAATAACTAATAAAATGCACGACTGGATCGCACGAACTAGCTCTTATGTAAAAGTACGTTGGAATTTAAGATACATTTTATAAATATAAAACATGAATTTAAAATGAAATTGCCGTCTGATTTCTAGAAAAGTATGAATTTATGCAAACGAACTTTAAAAAGTCGTTTTATTATTAAATATATTTTTTATATAAGAAATTTCTTTAAAATTTTCCAAGAAAAAAATGTAGGATGCGAATTTTAAGTATTTAATAATATTGATTTTAGGAAATAATTTCAAAAAATAATCGTTCATAGGTTTTAAAGATATTGATTTTTCGAAAAAATTTTTTTTAAAAAAAACCCAACAAATAATTTTTCGAATATTTTTATATACAATATTATTTTAAACTTAGGGGGACTCCTGCTGAAAATTTTTGGTTAAAATAATTAGGGCCGTTAATGAGAAAGTCGAAAATCAAAAAAAACGGTTCTATGACAGGTACCGTTAATAACATTTTGCCCCAAATTTTTTTTTTACCAAAACGTAGTCCATGTCCATTATATCACACCTAATTTTTTTTTATCAAAATCGTTAGAGCCGTTTTCAAGATAAATAAGATTTTGCATTACGGGTGTATGGGGGGTACCGTTAGTTTTGGAGCTAAAAAAAAATTTCAATTTCCCCTCTAGGGAATCACCGTAGACTCTTAACTACCGATTTTGAAGAAAATAGGTCCAGCGGCTTAGGCTCTAGATCGAGGTACAGACATACAGACATACAGACAGACAGACAGACGGAATTGCCGGACCCACTTTATTCGTCTTCGCTATCATCGTAATGTCAACTTTGATCAAAATCTCGAGTTCGATTTTTTTTCCAAATGCAGAACTTGCCCTATAGTACCTATATCGCAAGTAAAAATTAAAGTAAAACATCCGGAAATATTTGTGGCTCAATTTGTTTTGTTAGTATCTAGTTACTAGTATCAAGTATTCTTTCAAAGTAACGTGCGCTGCTGTTAAAGACAGGCCTTTTTATGCTGAAGTATTCGGTAACTAAGAGTCAGCCCTAGCTTTAATTTTTTTAGAGTCGGCCAATTTAAAAAAATATAAACATGCTCACTTAAACAATTGATATCGAAAGTGAACAAGATTTTTAAACAAATATAAACGAACAAAATAAAAAACAAATACAAAATTGTTAAGTAAACTTTTTTTAAGAATTTTAATAGACAATACAAAAAAAAAAGAAGATAAGAAAAAAATTGTTTATCTTTGAAAATTTCAAGTCAGTTGTCTGAGAAGGGTGTAAACAACCCGAAACTCTGCAGCTCTATTGATTATTGAAAATCAATATTCAATAAAATTGACCTAAAGCCCACTTATGGCTGTATAATTAACATTTTGTTTTCTTCTTGATCTAAGTTGTTGATTGTTGGTAGTAATGCAAATCACTTAAAAAAGGAAAGGATATAGGTACAATTAAGTTCATCTGGAGAAAAAAAAATCTGGTAATGAAATTTACAACATTTGTACTTCTTGAAGTTAATCAGGATTAATAAAGCCAAAATAAAAGGGTAAATTACTTAAACTGCTAATGACATTTGAATGAAAAGCTATACAAAATTATACGCATGAAAAGCGATCAATTACAATGTCAATTTACTCTTTAATCGAAAACAAAACGATATGTTTTCAGCATTTAACCAAAAACCTATATAAACATTGAACTAATACTTAATTATTTAGTTAAAAAAAAAATTTTTAAGCACAAATTTTAAGATAAAAAATACTTTTTTAATAAAACTATTTATTGAAATAGCTTAATTTAAAAACTAAACAAAAGAATGGTTTCTTGCTTTAAAATATATTGTTAGTGCTACTGCTGTGTTTTCTTGTTTGTCTTAACCATATCCTAGATTATTGTCGCATCATATCTGAATCACCCTATATACAGGAACGTTTTTATAATAGAAATTATCTAGCAAAACTTAAGAAACCTAAACCCCTTGAGTACGGTCTTGCATCATACTGGGTACTAAAATCCAAATCTTAAAAGTAGTAAGCTTAGAAGCTTAGAAACTTAAAATAAAAAATCGAACAGAATATAGAGTATAGAGTATTTTTTGAAAATATAAATTTGCTTTTGTTTTAAAGTAGACATTTGAGTATCTTGATCCACAAATAAATTTATTTTTGACGCATGCACCAATTGAATGAAAGAATAAATTCTTTCCTTAACTACATACACACATTAAATCTTTTCCCTTGTTCTTTAAAGAAATATTACGCACGTCTTTTATTTACTCTAAATAACCAAAAAAAAAACAAGTTTGACTGCCTTTTGACACTGTTTGACCACATCACTCAATGCTTTTTTTTTATTATCATTTCATTAAAATATTTCAATTTCATTCAACTTATTTAGGTGAAACAATGCTCTCACCTTTAGTGATGTGCGGCCCACAAGGCTTGGAGTTCCTTGTCCCAGTTACATTAAACATCCCTCACTGTGCCGGACGAACAGCTTCTCTGGGACTAGCCCTCAAAGCCACCGATAGCGAAAAAAATCTTCACACCGAATGGGATAACATTGATTTGCCAAGTAATGCAGCCGCACATACAGTTTCAGTAAAAGTAGACCATTTTTGAAATAAACTTAACTTTAAATTTAAGCAAAAGAAAAATAAATAACAACGGTATTTTCTTTATGTTGCATAATTAGTTTTAATCATTTTCATTCTGACTGTTTATATTTTTGTATCTATGATTTCTGGAAAATATATACCTTTTAATTGTTGGTTTTTATTTGCTATCGAATAAGAAACCGTTTGTAATATTATGTAAATAATTAAATTTCAATCTTTTCTTAAAATAAAAAAAACGATTCAATAACGAAAAATATTATATTTCGTGCCTTTTAAGTATTTGCAAGTCTAAAAATAAACGAAAAAAGGAAAACAAATAAAATATTGCATGAAATAAGTTTTTACGAAAAATCGATGTACAATTGTACAACTTATATAAATAACCACTTTTTAGCATCGGATACATATTAAATAAATTTATAAACATATTAATATAACGAATGAATATGCTTTTTATATATACATTTTCTGTAAATATTGATTTAATTTTTAACCATACAAAATTATTCATATACAAAAACAAAAAAAATCATTTTTATTTAGTTAAATGATAATTTTCAATTTTATTAGAAAATATTTAGTTTATTAATTTCCATTGTGTTATATTCTATATTTACATACATACGTAGGTTTTTTCTTAGCTTTTTTTTCAATTATTGTTTTAATGTGAAAGGAAGAGAAAATATAAATTTACATTAGGTTTGTTCGTTGAACTTTACCCAGGGTTGATCCAGGTTTTCTTGACAACCCTCAGAGTTGTCAACAAAAACTGGGGTTTTCGGTTTTCAAAAAACACCCAAGGGCTGTCAACTGTTTTCTTGACAACTAAAAGCAGGACAAAATAATTTTGTGATCTGATAAAACTTTAAATTTGTTATAAATTAGTTTTAAAAATGAACGAAAACAATTTTGCGTTGTTGCTGAATGTTTCATTTGATGAGTACAACAAACATTCAATTGCAAACACAAGCAATAACATGCAACATGCGAGTCGGTAAAGGACAACAAAAGAAATACATATGAAATCTCATATGACTTTTGACAGTTTATTCTTTACCTGAACTCGCCCCAGCAAAATACCTAGGTCTACTTCATGGCGAGTTCAGGGCGACCCCAGGTCTCAAAAAACACAGAATTTGCAAACCAGGGTGACTTCAGGTTTTTCAAAAAACGATTTAGGGCGACCCCAGGGTGACTTCAGGGCTCAACGAACAAACCTATTATTGTGCTTATATTAATTTAAGTTATTTAAATAAATACTTTTTTGATTCAATGTATTGTTTTGTCAGAAATTTAACTATAAAAATATGCATACATATTATTAAATAAAAAATAATTTTTAAAAAGAATAGGATTTTTGTATATCATTGGATTGATTCTAATTGTATTTTTTAATCTTTGAGAACACGCCTAGTTCTCAGTTGTGGCAGTTTTTCTTTAGTAATTAAAATAGTTAGTTCTGCCGTTATTTTAAATTAAAAGTGCTGAATGTGAATGAAATTGAAATCTACGAATAAAGGAACAAATATTACCATTCTTTCTAAAAACCGTCAATGCAATTTTGTATGTAATGTCGGGACTTTCAGCTTTTTTATTAAATAAAACTCAAATTATTTGAGATACCTCAAAAATTTAATTTTTGGGTTGAAGTACAATAAATACTTTTTTATATGGTATTCGATGTCGTTAATATGTCTACTACGGGCACGTTTTCAGCTTTCGATACGTTGAACCCAATATTCGCTGACACCACCACACATTTCTACCGAAACGGGTTTTACATCGCCCGTTCAATATTAATTCTGAGCTTCTCTAACGACGCCTGGCTTGTTGGCATATGCTAATGATTTAACGTAGAGCTATAAATGTAAAAGAATTTTCTAACAATCTAGGCGGGCAGTCGAAAGGAACATTTCTCGATATACATAAAACGTTTATCAAATTGAGTTTTAAATAGTTTTTTTTTTAGATTTGTAATTTATTTATAACTATGTTACTCAGTAAGATACACAATATCGTACACATAATAAGATTTATAAGATATTGTATCTTAATGATAAATGTTGCAATCAATAAATCTAAAATCTATGTCGATTGTTAAACCCGCTGTGGCACTCTTGTGAAAACATCTTGTAGAAACCACATGTTATTAATATCTAGTCCATTTGACCAATTACAGCCAAAGAAATGTTGCAGCAAGTTTCTTTAACGATCTCCGTTGGCTGTTAAGTGACGGTCATTTTAATTATTAAAAAAAAATACTCCCCAAGGAAAAGCACACCATGCAGTTATTTTTGTGGATAAACTGGTATTTGGCATAAACGTTTCGTCATTGGTAAGAGTTAATTCAAGAAAATAAAAATTCCTAATGATAAAAATGGGTGTGTATGGGTCCCTATGGACTCTAAAACGGCTCGACCGATTTTGATGAAATTTTCAGGCAATTACTTATCTGTGGATGATCCTATGAATTTTGGTAGCGAACGGATCAACGGAAACTTACTTTATTTCTGAAAAAAATAAACAGCAATCATTATTAATGCATTTATTTCTGGGCAAAAAATAACTACCCGGATAGCTTAAAATACAAACCAGAAAGAGGAGATTGTGTTATCAGTTTTGTTTATTTCAATTGAAAGCTCAATTAACCTCAACTCCAAGGTGCGTTTCGCCCATGTTGTTGAGGAGTTGAGTCACTTGAGCCTTCAATCGAATTAAATTCAACCACTCTGCTTAAACCGAAATAATTTTCGTATTTCATATACATTATCTTCAATTTTGTTACTTGATTGATTGGGTATATTTAAATGGCGAATTTGCTTTATTTAGTAGGGTTAGCGTTACTCACGCAGCTCCGTTGCTAAATTTAGGTTGAGGTATGGTCATGAGACAGGCGCCTACGACAACAGTTTTCTTGGATAACAATACTACCCACGTCATTGTTGTCTACATAGACACCTGTCTGATGACTGAATAAACCATTAGTGGAGCAACTGGGTTCCGCGAGTGGTAGAGATGACCGAAAGATGGAGTTAAAATCTAGAGCAGATTATTGTGACATGTTTGTAACCAGCAATCCTAGAATGCCGGCTACTATCAGGGGCAGAAACAGTGTTTAAGACTGAGGCCTGGTGCGAGAACAGCACTTCGATGTTAACCAGCAACAACAATATGTGGAAACTCAAACAAGACGGTTGGTTGCTTGCGACCATTGCGGAAATGGACTTGGTTTCCTCGATGCACTAGAAACAGGCAACACATTACTTATCAATTTGATATTAGCGGTGGCGGCGGTTCGAATACGCAATTAGATTGTACTCGCAGTGTCATCATCGGAAACACAAGCTTCCATTGAATTTCAACTAAACAAAAACATCAACTTCCAACATCAGCAAGCAAAAACTTAGGTCGTTATAAAAACCAACTATACAAGTCGAGATTCGCTGTGTGAACTTGCCATTTTGCGAAAAACTGATGTTAACAAGCTCAATGATCAAATTCAATTGAAACTGTAATTGACGAAGAACAAGCCGTCAATAATCCCAGTAAGTTTTTGAATACATTATAATTCCCGGAATTACGTGCCACGTCTTATCCATTAACATTCAAGGATGGATCACAACTTAAACGCGCCAAAATTGTGCAGTGGAATAAGATTTATTGGTGCTTATTTTGACATTCTCTTTCGTTCGAAAGTGAGTCGAATTCGTTGAAACTTAATTTTGAGACTCGAGACTGGTCGTTTGAATTTTTCTGTCGAGTAAGCAACGAAACATGTAAGTTTTTCATTATTTCATGGAAAATAAATTACTTTTATTTTTTTTGTTGTTTTATGTTAAAAGGTCGCATTCCAACTGGACAAACCGCGAACAAAAGGAAAAATTAATTAAAATAATGGAAGAAAACCCGAAGGTAGCAAAGGGTTTTTTTACCACCCGCGTTGATACGGAAAGCATCCACTATCCTTCTCCTCTGCACTTCTTCAACACCATCTTCATTTATAAACAACACAAATGCCATATTTTTATTTTATATTTATTTTATAATCATTCTAACGAATAGACTATTCATGAGAATGTCAAAATAAGCATCATCATCATCGGCTCGACAACCGGGTTCCGGTCCTGGCCTCTTTCAGCCGACGCCATCCAGTTTCGCACCCCAAGGCTTCGGGCGTCCTGGTCTACGCCATCTCTCCAGCGCAAGCATGGTCTACCACGCTGTCGTCTACCATAGAATGTACCACAAATAACTTTCCGAGCAGGTTGCTCTTCGCTCATGCGAGCTAGGTGCCCTGCCCACAGGAGTCTACCGAGCTCAATTTTTGTCACGATATCTATTCTAGGTAGATTGCGTACAATTCATGATTGTACCGTCTCCGGAATCGTCCTTCCTCACATAGGGGGCCAACAATTCTCCTTAAGACTTTTCTCTCGAACGCAGCTAAGAGGTCGGAGTGCCTTTTGCTAAGCACCCAAGTCTCGGATCCATATGTGAGTCCTGGCAGGACCATGGTCCTGTACAGCAGAAGTTTTGAAGTTATGGTGAGATTTCTGGATTTGAAGAGCTTTGACAGACTATAGTAGGCTCTGTTGGATTTGAGAAGCCGCCCGCGTATTTCTTCTTCTATATTGTTATCGGCTGCTACTATTGACCCAAGGTATTTAAAGGATTGCACCACTTCAAATTCGAGCTCCACAACCTTGATTGTTTGACCAACTGTTCCTCTCGCATTCGACGCCACCATGTACTTTGTTTTACCTTCACTAATGTGCAGCCCCAGATTTTGTGCCGCCTGCTCGATCTGGATGAAGGAATCGTGTACAGCTTGTTCGGTTCTTCCGATGATGTCGATGTCGTCTGCGTAAGCCAGTAACTGGCTGGACCTGTTGACGATGGTCCCTTTTGTTGCCGTGCCAGAGTCACGGATTGCTTTCTCCAACGCCAGGTTGAAGAGGAGGCAGGCCAAACCGTCCCCTTGTCGGAGTCCATTAAAGATGTTGATTGGTCTGGATAGCAATCCGGCTATTTTTACTTGGCTTGTTACGTTGGTCATGGTCAACCTACATAGTCGTATCAATTTATTTGGGATGCCGAATTCTCTCATGGCTTTGTAAAGTTCTACCCTGGCTATGCTATCATAGGCGGCCTTAAAGTCTATAAACAGATGGTATGTTGGGATGTTAAATTCTAGACATTTTTCCATCGCCTGCCTAAGGGTTAAGATCTGATCAGTTGTTGATTTGCCTGGAATGAAACCACACTGATATTGTCCGATGACGGTTTTAGCGTATGGGGTTATCCGGTCTTGTAGGATAGAGGAGAGTATCTTATAGGCGGTACTCAACAACGTGATACCTCTATAATTGCTGCACGTTGTGACATATAATTGCTGCACGTTGTGACATCTCCCTTCTTATGTATGGGGCATATTATGCGTTATGCCTTTTCGCCAGTCTTCTGGCATTTCTTCCTGCTCCCATACGTGCACTATAATATCATGAATTGCTTGACGTAAGGCTGGCCCACCGTGATGAAATAATTCGGCTGGTATGCCATTGGCTCCCGGGGATTTGTTCTGTTTAAGCCGGCCTATAGCCTTCTCAACCTCTTCTATGCTTGGTGGCGGCAACATAGGGTATTCTTCTTGAAGTAGTGGAGCCTCCACTTCTGCAGTGAGCTGACCATTTAGCAATTCATTAAAGTACACTTCCCATCGCTCCAGTATGCTTTCAGGATCGGTGATCAGATTTCCCTATCCGTCCTTGCAGTATGTGCAGCGTGGTGTGTACTGCGTCATGTTTCGGACGGATTGGTAGAACTTCCGCGCCTGGTGCGGACCTCACTCTCGGCTGTTTTCTATTTCACAGATTAGGTTCTTCTCCCAGGCTGATTTCTTTTGTCTGTGAAGCCGTTTTTCTGTTCTTCTGAGCTCTTTATATTCCTCTTCGCGTGCCCGCGTTCTATGAGATTGTTGCATTGCTCGGTACGCAACATTCTTACGTTCAGTCGCTAGCTTGCATTCATCATCAAACCAGTCGTTCCGATTTTTACGACTGCTGCCTAAGATGGAGTTGGCAGTACTAATGACAGTATTTTTAAGACGTGTCCACTTCTCATTTACGCCCAGCATACTGGCTCCAGGACTTACTCTCCCTAAATCAGGTGTTTCTAGGGCGAGTCCTAACGCATTACCAAAGGTGTTACTGGTGTTTTCATTGCGCAGGGCAGCCGTGTTGATTCGAACCTGATCGGCGGATGCAATGCGTCTTCGCAAGGCAAAATAAGCATGATTATCAAAAAATTGTCACTAAATTTAATCGAGACAACAATCATCGGTGCAAAGTCAAAGTCAAAGTCGTACTTTTCGAATTCAGGCGGCTCCAGTTCAACAAACCATAAGATCAATCTTTGACTGGCTTAAATTTAAAAATTCATGCTTTCCAAGTCGGCACACCGAAATATATTTTTAAATAAAATTAAAAAAAAAAATTGTCTATTCGCGGGCCACCCACATGGATCTACCAGAAATCATTTGGCTATATAAAAATGTATGTCAATCATTAAATCAAACGTGGATTTTGGGGAAATCACCAATTCAATTGCTTATATAATGAATGTCACATGGTTCTTATATTGGGGGCTATCGTCAATAAAATTTCCCTCGGAATTTTTTATAACCTTCGAAATTGTAAACTTGAATAATGTCGATAGTTTCCCTTGGAATTTATTGATATTAGGAATTAAGTTTCATAGGGCCTTTGGCTCTCATTTCAAAAGGCCACCAGCCAACTTTCAGTGAACAGTGCAGAAATATCGTTGTTTCCAATTTTGGAAGATGGGGAGAATTCCGAGGGAACTTTTGTTCACGATAGCCCTCATTGTGTGGTTTAAATTCCGAACAAAATAAGAAATATATATATATGAAACAGTAAAAAAGAGAAATCCTCAATGTCATAAGAGCAAAGAAATAATTTTGTCCAAGCAGAACTTGCATTATTTTTTTAATTAATCTGCAAAAGAATAAAAACCTATTTAAATTTAATAAAGAGATTAGCCAAAAACTGACGGGCAGTTTTATTAGGATTATTCTGAACATTACACAGGTGAAGATTTATTCACACTCGATAGAACTGGATTTACTAAAAAACTGAAATTGCTTCAAGATTAATATTAAAAAAACTACTTATTACTACTACTACTGCTTAACTGACAAGCACATCGAATAATTTAATGTCGAACTTGAGCCCCAGAAGTTTTGGCGTCACTGCTGACGTTAATGGTACATAAGGATTTTCTGAATTCATGACCTCATAAGTTGCGTTGTCTACCTATAGCTTAAAGACCTTAAGACCCATCCTAACAATACAGGGTAAGTAATACTTCGTCTTTCAATAACAATTGAAAATATGGTTGGTCTTATCTTTAGTTGAATATATAAACTTGCATTTTTTATACTTGAAACCAGCGTGAAAAGAAAATCTGAGAGTACAACACTGGAAAAGACTGTTCTACTAAACGATTTTTTCAATTACATAGACGCTGTTCGATATAAGTGTACAAATGAACACCGAAATGTCAAAGCCCCTTTCAATTTATTCCTTGTTTCGTTTTATGATTTACACCTTAGTTATTCCTTGTAGAACAAAGAACAATGTTCACAGAAGATAATTCGACAATCTAAATGTAGTTTTACACTGAAAAGCTTGAAGTGGATTTTGTTTGTTGCGTTCATTTAGCGTTGAATTCAGGAGGCACTTTGTTTTGCTGATGATAATAATTGTGTTGGACTACGCTAAATTAAACACAAGCATTGTTAGCATTAATAAAAATAGGTTTAATTATGTATTTGGTTTAGTCATAATATGTAATAATAATTTCCGCAATACATAATATATTTATATACTAAATTCTTTGATACATTTAAAAACGTTCTATAATTTTTTTCAAAGACACAATAGAAGAAAAATTAAAAATAGCATCATGTGTAATATAGTAGTAAAATATTGATGTGTTGTTTTCCAAAAAAAAAAAAAGAAATACAATTCTGCTTAATTAAACTTAAGATCTCGTTGTCTATGGTGAGGTTGATGTTATCATTAACTCCTGTTCAGGTACCACGGAAACAGCTTCCTTAACATACCCATAAATGCTCTTTCTTGTATCGATCACAACATCCCGAATCATCGCTGTAAAAAATGCAGAGTGTCTGGGAGCCTCTGAATATCGTTCAAAATGGTCTAGAGAGTCCTGCAATTTAAGAGTTAAATCGTAGTTCTTTCGAACTACATCCAAAATCTGCTCTTCGGTTGGTGTTGAGAGGCCCTGCTCTGCAAGCCATTCCTTGATTTTATATTGAAAATGCTTAACAATTGCTAAAATATTTACTAAGGCATTAAGGAGCTTAATAACGTCATCTTTGTATTCACAGTCAGGCATTGTCGTGTAACGCAGGACTAAAAGCAAAATTATAAGAAACCAAATTAACGACTAAAGATGTACTTACCCATGGCCTGAATTTCCGAAAAAACTTTTTCTTCTCGATTTAGTTCATAGTACAGCTCGTCGTAGCTGTTTGTAGTCGCTAGGAAAGTGTCGCCGTATGTGATAAACAAGTTGAAGATATTGACCACCTGCCAGTCAAAAATTCAAAAGTAATAAATAATAAAAGGAGAGAATATTTATTTACCTGCAAGGATAGGTAGAAGATGTTGGACTTTTTGATCAAGTTTTGTTCCTGATTGACTAGAAACCGCAACAACCCAATTAGTGCTGACCAAAGCTCCTTCCATGGATAATTTAAACGAACCCTGCAACGCTTTTGATAGCACAGTATGCGTTGAATGATTCCAATACAAAGTAGATACAACTCCATGGGAAATTTCTTCATTAAATGTGATACAATGAACTCAACAAGGAGATCAAGAAGAGTGGCGGCAAGAGGCTGAGATTTACCCACACGATCGACATGAAGCTTACGATGTCTCATTTGAGCACGATGTAACATTACCTTGAATGTAAGATTGTTGTCATGCATCATAGAGTTTGCGTATTGGTCTTCAGAGATGCAGGTAAGAATGAGAAAACATAACTTCAAGTTGGCCACGCTGGACTCGTTTTTGTTGTCTTGCATTACTATGGAACTGTAAAGAATTGAGTGCTTAAAAAAAATTTAATAGAAAATTTCAAAGCTCAACTATTTTTGTTCCTCTACGACTATCTATCTATTGTGACACAAACTCTTGATAATATCTCTCGACGTTACTGAATTCAACACAACATCAATTTAGGAAATGATTTTGTTATTATACGAATAACTCGCAAAAAATACATACATATATATACGAACAATGTTCCACCGAAAACTAACGAACGATTGCGAGACAGAATTTGGAACTATTTTCCAAAACTATCAAACTGCGTTTGGTACATGATTTTATTGAATTTAGTTTGTGTTATCAAATAACATTATTATTTTTCGTGAGAGAGGCAGAGGTAAAAAATTCGAAAATAATCTAGGCTGTGTTGGAAATTAATATTTTATTAATGGAAATTTTATTCCACTCCGTTAACGTGTAACCTGATATTATAGTTTCATAAATATGACATGCAGATGCAAAACTGTAATCACCATAGTAATAAATGAAAATACTGCAAATTATGTTGGTTAAAAACGTTGATTTTTGGGATTATTTATTTTGCATTTTGTCTCTACTTGTTTCCTTTTTCTTAATTTATTTAAATAGTTATGGATTCTATAAACTTGCTATTTTGGTTTAGGTTACAAATGAAATTCCTAAACTTTGAAGATAAACAATAACTGTTTTTTTGATACAGTGAAAAGCTTTAGTTGAAGATGTGTGATATAAGAAAAAGTACCAAAGGAATTGATTTCTCCTTTCATTTTGTTTGTTTATAAAAACAAATTGTGAAAAACTACTATCGTTTTTAATTGAATATCTCTTGTAAGAAAGATTTCCGTAGTACAGAGTGGCCATTGCATCAGTTAGACTTTTCAAAAAATAGGAAAATTATTCATTACAAAAAAGAATAATAAATAGAAATTGGTTGATGTCTGTAATCAGCCTATTAGGAAACGTGTTACGAGTGCCAAAAAAAATATGTATCACCAAATTCATTCGAAGTGCCAATTTATATAAAATATTCCATTAAGATGGTTTTATTGATTTTTTTTCTGGGTTCGTAAAAAGTTTGTTTCGTGATATTTATCAAAAAAGTTTTTGAGAAAAATAAACTTTTCCTTAATACTGAGCAGGTTTAAAAAAATCATTTCACTAGGTTAATTCGGGGTTAGACAAGAAAGTATTGCGTGGCCCGCTTTTCTTGTGTTGAGTATCATTTAAATGACATATTTGATTAAAATCTCATGTCCAATTTGTTAACAATACCATAAAATGCACTCAAACAAAAACTCATCTTATACTCGTATTATGCTTTTCGACCAATAATCTTCTTCTCATGCATTCAGAAAGCATCATATCCCGTTCTTTCAAGATGACTCTTTAAATACCTACACTATTGTAACGAAGGTAGAATGATTCCGAATAAACAGCAGTTTTTTTTTAATAAATAACAAAAAATTCACTCACCAGTACTGGAAAACTGCTACCAACAAATTTGTAGGATATTGTGTAATATCGATGATTGGAGCATTTGCCAAATCAGGAACTGGTTGGGTCAGACTTAATGTGTTGCTTGGCGATGGAGGAGCACTTGATTCTGCTTGCGTATGAGCCAAAGTCGTAATGAAGTTCCTATTCAAGTGAACAGCTTCGTAAAGCGCGAGTAGAAGTCCATTGTTAGCCTTGATTTGTTGGACACGTTCACATCCTTCGTCTGATACAAACATATTGCCGACAATATTCGACAGTGAGGAGAACCACGACGAGGATTGAACATTAGAAAGGCTCTGCATGTACTGACGACAAAAATCTATTAATGATTGTGATATCATTTGTCCGTATCCATTCAAAGCCAATTCGTCAGCTAGAATTGATAATTGGACGATATAAGGATTCGTTGCCTCGTGTTTGCGGTAATTAACCAGGACAGTCAAGAGGATTACAATGTCGTGCCCATGTTGGGCTCGAAGTGTTGGATCACTTAACAGTCTTATAAAAGAATCGAAGAGCGTGTGGAGCATCAAATATTCCACAATAACATTCTGACTTACATTGTCGGTTCCAGTAACGAGCACTAGAAGTAATTTAAGACACATAAAACGGGCATTTTCAACAACATCACCTGAAAGAAGCAACATTATTTTTAATAGTTTAAGCATTTTATGTATCACATTTTGAATACCTAACAGAATTTGGTTACAGTGATTCAGGAGGATTTTCATTTTCTGATACATTTCATCGTACTGGAATACCTGACCGACGACGTCGAAGCTAGTGTCAATGGAGGATTTCTTAAAAATCGAGTAGAACAAGGAGCAGAGAGTCTGAAGACTGTTACACACCCTCTTAGGATGACCTGAATATACAATTTGAAGCAAAAGAAGCGTAAAAAAGCTTTACAAATCATACCTGAATCTAAAATTTCAATGCATTTCACGAATATCAAATTTATATTAGTTTTTACTGTAAGCAGCTGTTCCCCGGTGAGTTTGGTTATTTCATTATCCAGTGATTCGACATTTGGTTGGAGCAGGAAAAATTCATTCCAAAATTCTGAACTATCGCCTGTAGGATCTTCGCCACGGAAAAAAAGTTCGTAAATGTAAACAACTTTTTCTTTCGGGCGTTTCGATGATCCCGAACCACTTCTCTTGCGTGAAGTCATCTTTTATTTTCTAGCAAAATAATTTGCTTTTTATTTTATTTTCTGTATTTTTTTGTAATTTACAGTTTCGGTTTACTTATTTCATGTACTATATCAACAATAAATTCGTATATTATTGTATTTTATAGAAAATATATTGAAAAACAATTTTTGTAACACTTCAACTTTTTTCTTACTTTGACAATTCTTGACTTGACAGATTAGCGATGCACTCTCCGAAAAAAGGTAGCTGAGAGGGATGTGTTCAGGAAAAATGGGAGTGGATTTGAAAATTTCATGAGTGTAACAGAAAATAGCAAACTCATTTTAGGCAATCGTTTAGTTTGTGTCAAAACACAAACTCTTAAGTTGCTCGAATCGAGTTGCTGTAAGTGCGCGGTGTCCCATATACAGAGGCGTATTTAAGGATTTGGCGCCCGGGCTGATAAATTTTGCCGCCCTTTAGAACAATGAAAATAAAGTAATAAGAAATAATAATAAAAAAACACATAATGCATAATATTTTATATTTTCAAATTTTTTTTTGTGTGTACATTCATTACAAAATTCCTTAACAATAGATTCGTTATCTAAATTTTTTGTCAGTTCAGCTTCTATATTTAATAAAGCTAAACTATTAAGGAGCTAATGCAAGACTTTAAATAGGTTTTTATTCGTTTCAATACAGAAAAGAATCTTTTTGCACTAACGGGTGATTTTTTTGAGGTTAGGATTTTCATGCATTAGTATTTGACAGATCTCGCGGGATTTCAGACATGGTGTCAAAGAGAAAGATGCTCAGTATGCTTTGACATTTCATCATGAATAGACTTACTAACGAGCAACGCTTGCAAATCATTGAATTTTATTACCAAAATCAGTCTTCGGTTCGAAATGTGTTTCGCGCTTTACGTCCGATTTATGGTCTACATAATCGACCAAGTGAGCAAACAATTAATGCGATTGTGACCAAGTTTCGCACTCAGTTTACTTTATTGGACATTAAACCAACCACACGAATGCGTACAGTGCGTACAGAAGAGAATATTGCGTCTGTTTCTGAGAGTGTTGCTGAAGACCGTGAAATGTCGATTCGTCGCCGTTCGCAGCAATTGGGTTTGTGTTATTCGACCACATGGAAGATTTTACTCAAAGATCTTGGTGTAAAACCGTATAAAATCCGCTTTTTTATCGACAAATTTTGTTCAGCGATGAGGCTCATTTCTGGTTGAATGGCTACGTAAATAAGCAAAATTGCCGCATTTCTGGTGAAGAGCAACCAGAAGCCGTTCAAGAACTGCCCATGCATCCCGAAAAATGCACTGTTTGGTGTGGTTTGTACGCTGGTGGAATCATTGGACCGTATTTTTTCAAAGATGCTGTTGGACGCAACGTTACGGTGAATGGCGATCGCTATCGTTCAATGCTAACAAACTTTTTGTTGCCAAAAATGGAAGAACTGAACTTGGTTGACATGTGGTTTCAACAAGATGGCGCTACATGCCACACAGCTCGCGATTCTATGGCCATTTTGAGGGAAAACTTCGGAGAACAATTCATCTCAAGGAATGGACCGGTAAGTTGGCCACCAAGATCATGCGATTTGACGCCTTTAGACTATTTTTTGTGGGCCTACGTCAAGTCTAAAGTCTACACAAATAAGCCAGCAACTATTCCAGCTTTGGAAGACAACATTTCCGAAGAAATTCGGGCTATTCCGGCCGAAATGCTCGAAAAAGTTACCCAAAATTGGACTTTCCGAATGGACCACCTAAGACGCAGCCGCGGTCAACATTTAAATGAAATTATCTTCAAAAAGTAAATATCATGGACCAATCTAACGTTTCAAATAAAGAATCGATGAGATTTTGCAAATATGCGTTTTTTTTTTTTAAAAAGTTCTCAAGCTCTTAAAAAATCAGCCGTTATAATAATTCGTCACTGCAGTAGAGCTGTGTCAATCAGGATCGATTCGATTTTTTCGATCCGATCATCGAAAAGTATTGGTGATCGAAATCACAAATTTTCATTTTAATCGATCCCAATCTCAATCATTGAGATGATTCTTGTTTCTCAATTTTCTATTTCAATCACAATCATTTCAATGAGTCTCGATCTTTAATATTAGATGACTCGATTAACCATGATTTACTCGATTCGATTTGGTGTTATTTGAGGTACCTATAAGGGTGGAATCGCGTAAGGTGATAGTTGATTGTCATTTTGAATATAGCTGTCTCTATCATATCATTAAAGGAATCAATTAAATTAGTGATCACTTTACTCTTACGCGATACGGGCCCAGGATCTGGTATGTTTATCGTGGGAATTGAACTAGTAATGAGACTTATCGAATAAAAACTTTCGACTTACATATGCGATAGTATCTAAAAGCTAATTTATTCGATAGTACCAAGTCGTTCAGTAACTATTAGTCCTAAAATTGATCTTTTAAGGAGCAACAAATGAAATCTCTTTATCTTGAATTTTTGACGCTTTTTAATCAATGGACATAGCAGCCATCATTCGATGTCATTTGGCAATTTATGGCTTATAATATAGAGTATTTTGTGAAAGCCTCAACTCAATCTTATCATGGAAATCGAAATGAATATCGATTCGGAACAGTATTTAACCATTTGAGTGAAATGAAAATAATCGAATGATCTATCGATTCAAATGATTGAATTATTTTCGTTATCGATTGTTGAACGATTCGATCATTTGAAATGAACGATTTACACAGCTCTACACTGCAGTGCACAAGTATATTCTTAGAGCAACCTCAGCATATAAAAATGCTTCCTTCAATTCTTTTTCTTTTATGTGAAGGTTAAGCTGCCTTAAACTCAGATTTTCAGAGTTGTTTTGCTCCAGAAAATGTTAAAGTAAGACAGACTCTTCTTGAAAATTTTCCTCAAAATCAACGGGGTATAATTTCTGAAGAGTGGTTTCATTTTTTCGAATTGCTTCTTCACTCATGTCATCAAGCTTAGATAAAAAAATAAAACCATTTGTTTTTGCTTCATAGGATGAATTTCTACTCTTCAGCGCACTCAATAAATGGTCGCAAATAGTAATGAAAGTATTTATTTTGAAATTTTATTTTATTTTATTTATTTATTTATAGCATACACATTAAGAAATTAAAACTCTTTTAGCAAGTGATTTTTTACATTGAGGTTACAGCAAAATTTAATAAAAAGAAAAAAAATATAAGGTATAAAAGTTAAAAAGAAAAAGCAATTACAATTTTAGACAAATTAAAAGAAAAAAAAATTCGGATGAACCTTCACGACCACAAAAAAGAACCTCCCTTCGCGACACTCATCATCTCGTCTTTTCCTCTTGACGATTATTTTGTGGTCCATTTTGTAATTTTCAGAGGTTTTGCTTTTTCCCATCTCTTCAAAAACATCAAAGCATTCTCGTTTTTCTCTCACAAACGATATGAGTGCCTCGTAGAACCTGGACAAAGTTTCAACGTCTGTATCAACACCTTGAATTTTTTTTGATACAATATTGAATTGTTTGAGCATAGAACCCCAAAATTAGGACAATATTTCTGTCTCAAGGGACTTCAATTGGGACAAGTGAGCACGATACTAAAAATATAAATAGGTATTGAAGATTTTAACTTTAGTAAAATGTTAGAGATAGCATGATGCTAAATTTGATTAAAATTAGCAAAATCGTCTTTTTAACCTAGTATTATACTAAAATAGTTTTAACATCGTACTAATTCGACTTAAATTTTGCACCAATAGTTTAAAAAAAAATACCTATCCTTTTATTTATCCATCATTATAAAATATTGTACAAAAAACAATCATTATATTGTTTCTTAAGTCGTTCAAAGCTATTGAAGAAGGGAAGGGTATTTGTATATAGGGACACGAGTCAGCCAAAACTAAAAAAAATTGAGGCATGATTTGCTAGGTACTTATATAAAGAATAAAAATTTGTGTGTGACCTTATATCTAGAATCCAGTTGATGGATTTTTATATTTTTTTTTAATAAAAAGGGACTTTTTGTAGATGGCTTAGAAACAAAAAAATAAGATCCGTTCTAGCCCATTTTTGTAGAGCTACATAGCAACAAGTGTTGTTTTTTTAGATAATGTTTTCGTTTCATTGGAATTTGTTCCAAAGAATAGGTACATGTCTGTAAATATTTTTATTATGAATTTTCATTATAAAAAATAAGAATAGTAAATGGTGAAAAAAGTGAGTGACATGTTACAGTGAACTCTCTCACAGCCGACACTCACGGCACTGAAAAAATTGTCATGCTTGAAAAACTCAAAAAATCGCATTTTCTTAAATCTTTGTATTTTTTGTTTATCTTTCAAAAATATTGTAAATTAGACAATTGTGGGTGACCTGCGCCCTTTTGTTTGTATGTTTTGAAAGTTCAATCGCTTCAAAAAAAATATTATAAATTGGCTAAGCGCAAGACGCCCCTAGCAGCCTTGCCGCCCCGGGCAGTAGCCCTTTTAGCCCTAGGGTAAATACGCCCCTGCCCATATAAGTCCATATGTTTCATTTTAGCAACTAAACTGTTGCGAAACTAAAAATTGAATGTGTGCGCCTAGCCTGTTGGTTGTTTACAAAAGCTACACTTTAAGCCTAGTACGCAGATCGAGACAAGACAAATTTTATCTCTACAATTTTAATCTCTACAAAACTTTTCCAAATCTCGCGCAAAAATTTGACGTTGGAGAGATGAAATCTAATTTAATGTGTTTTTTAGTATATCTCTGGAACGGGTTGTCTTACAAAAGTCGTTCATACCTTATTGGAATCTCCTCTCGAGAATGAATTTTGCGCGTGAACTGCGTACTGCTCGGAAAAATATCCGAGACAAAATTTGTCCCAGGAAAAAAAATGTATGGGAGACAAAATTTTTCCCGATCTGCGTACTAGGCTTTAACACATAATAGGCGTGTTTTTTTGCAAATTCATTAAAGGAATTGTAGAAAAAAACGACATCGGGGTGCCAAAATGATATTATCTATATGTTATCGATAATTTTTTCAGAGAAGTCAAAAGTGACGTTTTTGGTCGTCAATACAACTGACAAATACCATAGCGTACACAGTGCTTTCAACTTTTTGGAATAAAGTGCCTAAGTCTCGATTTCGTTTTTTTCCACAATTCTATATGGACTTGCAAAATAAAACGGCTAATGTACACATATACTCGTATACTTTACCTTTTTGACATGACTATGCGCACATTTAGCCACACACCGCTCCACTTCAAAATACAACACACGAGACATATATGCGTAGTCCCGGCTTTAGTCGAGTTACCTACGAGTTTTCCTTAGCTCGTCGATTAAGTGAAAAAAATATGAATATAAGGTCTGTTTGGTTACTGAAAACTCATACGACGTCGCATTCCTTTTCACAAGTTCCTGTTTGTTAACTCTTAATTATTGTAGCACAATAAGAAGCTCCCCCTATCTTGAAAAAACTTGCAAATTTCTGCTGCACAAATTTCTGTATGCAGGAAGTAAATAACTGTCAAAATAGGAAATTGACTATATTTTTAGTTTGTCTTATAATAGATTTGTCATTAGAAGTGTTTTTTTGGAAAAGTTATCCGTAGTACAGTAGGATTTTATATGAATAATAAATACAACATCCGCGGTAGGATCACTGTCGATACTCGAATAAACGTCAAATCTCTATCCGCTGCAGGATATCACTTTTCCTTTTATCGGCAGTGATCCTACTGCGGATGTTGTATTTTTTATTCATATAAAATCCTACTGTTCTACGGATAACTTTTCCAAAAAAACACGGCTATTATTTGTGTTTGCTAATTTGAGAACGGGTGCTTAAATAGAAAAAAACAAGAACAAAAACAAAGATATAACCAAGATTATTTAAAATATCGGAGAAGTTTAATTGGCAAGAGTACGATATAACTTAGGCGCCAAGAAATTATAACGGTTTTTTGTAGAACAGTTCAATACAAGCATTTTTTACTACGGGAGGGTGGGGTCTATCTCCCCCCGTTTGAGCGGTAGAGCAATTTTATAAAAAAGGTACTAAAATGGAAACAAAAATATTAAAAAATAACGGTAATACTTACAACTGAGTGTTATAACTTTTTTTAAAGCCAATACTCCGATCTATTAGATAATATAAGATATAAGTAGAATCTATGCACAGTTTTTGAAAAAAAAAACGAGTTTTAAACTAAAATTTTGGTGAAAAAAAATATAAAAAAAAGTTTAAAGTTTAATTTTTCAAAACTGCAAAGTTATATATTATTATTTTTCCTAAAATTCGTTGCTCTAATTTATTGTTTTTTGAGAAAATTGAAAATAACTAAAACTACTTTTTTATGGGATATTTGCATTACGGCGTATAAACAGTGAGATATGTATGGGGGGCATGCTGCCCCCTGGGCACACTATAGGATTTGGGGTAGGTGCGAGGTTGGGTGTATGCAAGGTTTCTTTTGCATTTACAGAATCTGGATTTAAAAAAACTTTGAATTTACCCTATGGTCTATATCCAATGTCTACTAAATATATGTATGTACGTACGTAGCCCAAAGCTGCACATTTAAAATGTTCAGACATGAAAATTTAATACATTATGAAAAATTCACATTACCTAGGTACTAATGTACGAATGCAGCAAATTTATATAATTCCTTAATTAATATGTATGTTTATTGTTTGTGTCATTTTTAATGCTAATATGGTACAGGTTATTGTTTACCAAGGTCATTCGTTATTCAACGTTTGTAAGAGTGAAGTATTTTTTTCTTTGAATAAAGAATGGCGACTAAGCATCCACTACTTCATCCTTTGAATAACTTTTCAATATTTCAAAAAAAAATATTTCAAAAGCATCGCGTTCTTAGAAGAAATTGGTCTAATTCCAACTAAAGCGTCAACTCCCCTCAACTTCAACTCAAAAAGGTGACAAAAATTGTAAGAATACAATATTATTATTATTATTTATTCATCAACCAGAGCATATTATACTCTTACAGACTAAGATACATAAGTAAATATATAGTTACAAATTTGTAGGTGGGTATATAAAATTCAAATTACATTTAAATGATTTACATAGTTAATCTTTTATTTTAATAAATAACGTTACTTAAATTTTGCTTAAAACTAATGATTTAAAAGTTTCTCTGGTGCAATCCATAAAAAAGTTAATCTCAGAGCAATAAACCCATCTATCGGCACATTTTTCCATGGGCCTCAATATTGGCTAGAGATTCGGGAGGTGCTTGCTATAATTATCTCTTTTGTGATCAAAATGCCTGTAAACACGGTTTTAATACATTGAACATTGAAAAATTGACTTGACTATTTTTAAGTAACACCTGACTTACTCACAAACTGACTGACTGTTCGATTCAGAATTAATAGTAGCATTGACCACAAAAAGCCAATTAAGCACTTCATTTTACAATTTTGAAAAAAAATTGGTCTAAACTTTTTTTTTTCATTTTTTTTTAAAAAAATTTTGAGTTTGCATGCAAATTTTTCAAAAACTATTGACATAAATAATTTAATTTAAATTTACGATTATAGAACAAACTTCTGGCTTTCAAAACCGGTATAATATTTTATTGTAAGTATTGCCGTTGTTTTTTAATATTTTTTTTTTCAATTTAAGTCATTTTTTCTAAAATCACCCCTACCTCCTAAACGGGGCGGGATAGACCCCCCCTCCCATAGTAAAAAAAGCATGTATTTGAACCTTCTACAAAAATTTGTTATCAATTTTTGGCGCCTAAGTTATCGTACTCTCCCCGTTTAATTTGCTACAAAAGTTTAAATAGTATTGCCTCGTCTATGAGAAACTCATTCTCTTCTGAAAAGTAACGCTTTCAGAAAAAGACGAGGACTAATATAATCTTATAATAACAACACGTACATCACAATTAAAATATTTTCAGAAGATATTCTCCTTTTATTTTATACAACAAATGAAGCTTCACAAATTTAACTAGTGTATGTCACGTTAAACGTTTTATGCACAAAGTGTTACAAAACTGGTTTAGTGCGTTTGTTAACTTTGCAGCAAGTTTTCCGCTCCCTGAGTTTTTAACTTACCGATATGCGGACAAAAATAACAGTGCTTTTTCGAAAATGTATAATTTTTCTAACACCCATCACCAACTACAGATGATAAAATGGCACTTGGTAATCGAAAAATAAAAATCGGTAAGATGAGAGTTATTACGTTTATATGCAGTATCGAAAGATCGAGTTGGATTAGGGTCGGATTTTCGACCCAGGTTTTTCTTCATTTGAGTTGAGAGCTCTATTTGGAGTTGAGTTGAAATGGTGTTGAGCGATTCTGATACATTTTGTTAAGCCAACTCCTCGACCCAGGTTTTTCGTCTCATATTTCGACTCGACACCGCTGAGCGAGTGAGATCGAGTCCAACGAAGCTCATTTCAACTCGATACCCGTTTACAAAGGGTCGAAGCGAGCTTCAAGCTCGCTTCAATACCTCATATAAACGTAGTAAGTGTCAAAAATATAGGCTTAATTTCGAAAAAAAAGAAGAAAGAAAAAAAGAAGAAATACCAACTCAAAAAACGCCAACACAAAAATTTAACAAGAGCCAAAGTAGGGGTGATGTAGTTGGGGATTGGTTTCGATGTGATAAATTCAAATTTTGTCAAAATTGTCATCCTCTTCATATTCGATGTAATAACATCAACATTTTTGATCTTTTATAAACTTCCTTAACTCATCAAACCCGTTGTTATGTCTTATCACAGATTTTACATCTTACACCATCACAGTTATAAATCCACGCTTTTGGAAGTAAATAGTAAGTAAGTAAGAGAGTTGTGCACCTCTGTGTCCTGATAACAATAGAATTAAAGAAAAACAACCTTCGGTCTCGAGTTGTATAATTTTAAATTTGAATACAATTATTTTTTTTATATCTTAGACAGAGTTTTGTAATTGGTACGAGTAGATCAATTGTGGGAAAGAGACCGAGGGATGATAACAAGTTTATTTTGCCCCAATGGAATGATATATGGTTGTGAACGATATCTTGGTTCAGCAGGACGGTGGTAAGTACCAAATAGCTAAACAATTCGGGGCAAGGTTGTCTAATGCAGAAGCAAAGTAAGCCGTAAACTGCACACTGCAATGCTGCGATTTCCTCCCGTTAGGCTTTGACATTAGAGTTTTCTTGACAACCCTGAGAGCTGTCAAAAGAAATCTGGGGTTTTTGGTTTTCAAAAACATCCAAGTGTTGACAACTATAAGCAAGAAACAAATAATTTTAGGCTCTGATATATTTTTAAATTTGTTATTAATTAGTTTTAAAAATGAACAAAAACAATTTTCCGTTGTTACGCAATATTTCATCTGATGATGATGATGAGTACCTACCACAAATATTTAATTGCAAACATAAAGAATAACATAAACAACACGAATCGACAAACGAACACGAAAGAAATACATAGATATGAAATCTCATGTCCCTTTTGACAGTTTGGTCGTTACCAGAACTCGCCACAGCAAAATACCTAAATCAAAATTTACTCACTAGGGTAAGTTCAGGTTTTTCAAAAAACGATTTAGGGTGACCCCTGCAGGGTTTCGAGCTCAACGAACAAACCTTTTGTCAGTATCAGAAAATGTTAAATTTCAAATTGATTCCTACAGAATAATTTTTAATACATAATGCCTGTTTGTCCATAGGTTGTTTTGTTATAATTTGGTAGTGAAAACAAAATAACAAATTTAGTGGAGTCAGGGCTTGTAAGCACAGCCTAGTGAATTACTCTCTCAAAAGTGTTATGCGTGTATAACATAAAGATGTACAGTTTGTATGCCTTGATTGGTTTCAGATGCAAGGTGTTCTATGGACATAGCACCTAGAATGGTTTGTATTCTGTTTATTAATATATTGGACCTATAACATACATTTGAACTTACATAGATCATCAGAGTTGTGTATTGTGTTTGGAGTGTTTGTGGTTTTTGAAATGGTAGGTAAGTGCTTTTTGTGTTGTGTTTACAAATATTGGTGGACTGAAAATGAACTTTTTTTTTGACGTGTACGCCATATTTTTGGCACTAGATGAAACACCATGTTAGTGCGAATATTAATTTTTAGAATTTCGCTTGCCGGACTTTAAACTAATGACATTACTCTTTTGACATCACAGCCTTTTAGTTTATGTTAGATATGATGTTGCTTGCGAGAGCCTTCTCCAATACGGCCATTGTTCTAATACGAACGTTGACTTCATGTGCCTCAAATTTACTGTCCGCAAGCACATCATTCATTATTGTTTCATTTAAAGCAGTCCAAATCTTGACAGCAATTCAATTCAATTGATGCGCTGTTTGATTCCATTTATCGGATTGTTTCCTTGTACCTTCACACTGAAGGCGTTTTTGTGGGCAACTTCAACGTACACAATTAAAGTTGGCTCCGATATTCAGAACAGAAAAAAGATATGTTGAGATATTTTCTGAGGTACAACACCTTACTCTTGATTTGTTTATTTATTCCAATCCTGATAAGTATACCATAAAACGGTAAACTCTCTATTCGGCACCATTGTGCAATAGCAGTCAATTTCACGTGTTCCTTTCATCCAGATAAAAAGGAGCATCCCACTAGAACTGGTTGGATAACAGGGTGGATCTGAATAACTACATTATATATGTTTTCTCGATAGTGAAAATGTGACATTGAAGCCAGTGCTGATCACAGAAGTGATTTTTCTTGGGATGCATCATTTTATTCCTAAAGCGCGGAACAGATTGAACCAGCAACAGCACCGTCAACAGCAACAGCGGCCGCCATTAATTTAGAGCCAATGTATTTCAATTGTTCAACACACATTCGAACAGCAACAGCAACGCCAACAGCGTCGTTAGGCCAATGTCCTAAATTTGCTGTTGCTGGTGCAGTGTTGTCAACTTTCCCACTGCAATATTCAGTGGCACCACAATGAAAAGCTTTTTTTTCCATATGAAATGTCAAGCAGATGAAATGACGTTGCTGGTGGCAATGTGTTTGAGAAATTTTTGCTGGTCAGCGTGAAGTTTGCTGTTGACGATGCTGGTGCTGTTGCTGGTTTAATCTGTTTTGCGCATAACAATTAAGAGTATAAATCCAACCCAACTGAACAAAATCGAAAAAAGTCAGAAACCATTGCAACGCTGTTATAAAAAAAAAACAAATTCTTACATGAACAGAAATTAAGACAAAAAATCCTGCAATGTCCCAAATGCAGTAGTAGTCCAATCAAATTAGTATTTTATATCTACAAAAAATACTGCGTCGAATTTTTTTTTTGTTTCTTAAAGAGTACCTATTGGAGAGTGTAAAACCAAAAAGTTCGAACAAAAAACGCCCTTGCGTTGTCCGCCATTTTGAAAAAGGCTTTGGAAAGCGTAAACTCGATTTTCTCGGCTCCTATCATATATAGAGCTATATTTTTTTTTTAGGTTTGTACGTTAAAACATCTTCTTTAACTTTTGTTGAGAAAAAAATTTGAAACCTCTTTCCAAAAAAAAGTTATCGACGAAAAACTGTCGAGATTTTGAAGTAAAAAATGTTTTTTAACGTTTATCTCGCCTCATGTTCATCTGATCAAAAAAATACTTAAATTGTTTTTTATAGATCACTTTATTTCCTACATTTTGGTATATTCAAATTTTATGTGCGACAAAAACTGTAGGAAATATACAGGTCTATCATGGTAACAGATCGGGGAAAAAATCTGCCCGATTTGTACGAAATGTACGAAATTTGTATCATGGTAAACGTTTCGATTCACAAATCGGGGAGAATTACGAAAAAAAAAATGATGTGCGTTGGTGTTTTAGAATTTAAGCGATGAATGACGATAAGCTGTCAAAATAATAAGCAACGAGTCGCGTTCTTATGCGTTGCACGACGATTTTTTTCTTTCCGATTTGCCCGCCAAGAAATCATAAGTGAAAAGTTTCCCGAAGCCTAAAGAAGCAAAATTAAATTAGCAAAAATGATAAAAGTGTAAAAAGATGAGTAAGTAAACATTTTTATTTAAAATAAATTGTTGTTATTATTGTTATTCATACAGAAATTATGTTTTACTCTTTTAGCAAAAAAAAAAATAAAAAACAAATACAATTCGACCGTCTGCTTATTTTGGATTTAAAGTTTTGATAGATATACCTACGTAAATGTCAACAACCTGCGTTGGTATGCATCAATATTTCTTCTACGATTCTGTTACCATGAACACAATATATTCCCCGATCGTAACTTTTCCCCGATCGTAGAATTCCCCGATCTGTTACCATGATAGACCTGATAACCTGTCAAAATGGCCAATATCCTGCGAAAATTAAAAAAAAAAAAGAAATTTACTCACGTTTGAAAATTTTCAAATTTGATTATGTTCATTATGAAATTTAAAAAAAAACAGTTCAAACTCTTTTCCACAACACCACCGAGGTAGAGTTACGGCGCATTTTTTTTAATATGGGGTCTCCAGGAGGTATAATCCAGATCCAACGTTTTGGGAGTCGCCGGAGAAAAAGTTTTTTTGCGTTGTTGTTGTTGGGAAGGAAAATGGGTCACTGGATTCTTTGCGATATAGCGACTTTGTTAAAACATCAAAAAAACAAAGTTTAATCTATCTTCATTACCTCCTAGTGCAACAGCTGCTCGGCAACACACATTCCGTACCTACCATCAAGTACAGACTTGGATCGATGTTCACCATGACCCACTAAAATGGGGTTGGAAAAGAACTCCGAGAGGATTAGAGCCAGTTACAACCACTCAGGATCCAGCTCCACAAAGCATATTGCAAAGCTTGGCCAGTGTGGCCAAGCTTGTGGCTATCGGAAACTGGTCTGAATTGTTCCTTATTATGTTTCTACTGCAGAATGCGAGAATATTCCTACCTTGCAAAATTTACTGGAAGATGAAGACGCATGTGAAAACTTTTCCTCAGCTGAAAACATTGAAGAAACTACCATTGACGATCCCAGCACAAACAAAGTTAATATGATCATTGATGTCCGCAAAAAGTCCCAAAAAAAAAGGAGATAAGAACGACATGAAAAAACTATGCCACATTGAGCTATCGATAGGCTGATATAGAAACGAAAACGATTTAATCGTGGATTATACCTCCTGGGGACACCACATTAAAAAAAACGCGCCGTAACTCTACCTCGGTGGTGTTGTGGAAAAGAGTTTGAACTGTTTTTTTAAATTTCATAATGAACATAATCAAATTTGAAAATTTTCAAACGTGAGTAAATTTCTTTTTTTTTTTAATTTTCGCAGGATATTGGCCATTTTGATAGGTTATATTTCCTACAGTTTTTGTCGCACATAAAATTTGAATATACCAAAATGTAGGAAATAAAGTGATCTATAAAAAACAATTTAAGTATTTTTTTGATCAGATGAACATGAGGCGAGATAAACGTTAAAAAACATTTTTTACTTCAAAATCTCGACAGTTTTTCGTCGATAACTTTTTTTTGGAAAGAGGTTTCAAATTTTTTTCTAAACAAAAGTTAAAGAAGATGTTTTAACGTACAAACCTAAAAAAAAATATAGCTCTATATATGATAGGAGCCGAGAAAATCGAGTTTACGCTTTCCAAAGCCTTTTTCAAAATGGCGGACAACGCAAGGGCGTTTTTTGTTCGAACTTTTTGGTTTTACACTCTCCAATAGGTACTCTATAAGAAACAAAAAAAAATCGACGCAGTATTTTTTGTAGATATTTCGAATTAATTTAATTTGACTGGACTATAGGAATTTATGGTCATTTGTCAAGAACGTAAAAATCTTCGTTTCCAACCGTTATCTTATCTACAATGACAACCCAATAACTAGCTCTTTAGATAAGGCAAATGTACTTGCAGCTCATTTTGCTCTTAGCTCTATGTTGCCTAATAGAAACATTACCCCTCCTGTACTTGAGGACGTAAATCATTCAATGGGATAGGTATATTTCCGAACTCGTACAATTCCAAGAGCCCTTCGAGATCTTCATATAAATAAATCAGCTGGTCTTGATAGTATACCCCCGTTCTTCTGAAGAGGTGTTCTTCATCGCTGGCAAAATCATTGCGTAAGCTTTTCCATCGCTCCTACTATTCTGGAATCTTTCCTTGAAGATGCAAAACAGCATTTGTATAACATCTTCCTAAAAAAAAGGCAACCAACCTTCTCCCCCCTCCTCCTATTGTAATTGCACTCAAGTTTCTTCATTTCAAGGTCATGGAATCTGGCTATCATTTATAAGGCGCTAATACGTCTAAAACACGAGTATAACTCACAGTTTTGGACAAGTGCAGCACAAACCTCTCTTCTCTTATTGGAGACAGAGCTATCATGGATTCATTCCCATCTCTAGAACACCGTCAGAATGTTTAATGTACTCGTATTTCCTTGTTTAATGGCTTCTTTCACAAGCAATGTTTACTCAAAGGAGCCAATTGCATTAAAAAAAAATAATAATAAGTATCGACATCATTTATATATTTATCATGTTTGTTCACTGGAAGAATTGTAAAAAAGAGCTATTGTCTAAAATGCTGGCATAACACTTTAAGGACATATTATAAAACCAGAAAAAAAACTTTAATCGAAGATGAAAGTCAAATGCCAGATTTTTAATGACGACTCCTACTTTCGATACGAATACCAGCCCACGAAGAATACTTATTGGTTTTTTTATCGTTTGCAACTCTACCTAGCACACTATTTAATTAACTTCTTTATGAATTGTTCTCACTCTCCATTAAGAATTTTAATTTCATTTAAACAATTGCACACAAAACTTAATTACTTACTATATGTATATAAAAAAAAAACAATAACACGCAGATTCAAGAGTGAGATAATAAATTCCACAAACCAGAGATATTAGTTCTCAGCTTTTATTTTGTCAATCTGTTAAACTGGGCACTGTCTCATTAAGCCGACAAACAATAGGAATCATGCAGTCCATTTGGCGGAATTTATGTCAGTATTCGAATTTTAAGTGTAGGATTTTTAATTCCCTCGGAGCTCTGGTCTGAAATTTGTATATATTATGAATGTATATGTATGTATACATTATATTGAATCTACAAATATCATTTTAAAATGAGGTAATCATTTCATTAGTATCAGCATGGATCACGAATTTCTCTTTAGATATAAGGAATATGAAAACGCTTCGGATCTGAGTTCTCTCTTCATGTGGTTGTTTTGGAACTGACCATCATTACATACACTTGTTTATGGGGGATTTCTATAAAAACCGGTTTGTATCCGTCTATAGGTTTCAGTTGAACTCAAGCCATCATCCACTTATTGTGATTATAAAATACAAGTTTGTGTTATTGAAAATATACTTAGCAATTGATTTAGTTTCATTCGATCAAGTTTAATTCAAAATAAAAATGCGTTTTGCTGTTTTAACGATGTTCGGTAATTTTATTGAATTACTCGTTCTGAGTCTGATTCTAAAGAAATAAGCGATTTAAAAGTGTTGTTTTTTCTAGAGCTTATCTAGGGTGGTAGGTGACAGTGAATGCATTATATTTAATGTGATAAGAGGAAATTCATGTAGTCTGCTATTGCTGGTGCTAATTCCGTTCACGAATTTTATTTAAAATTTAATAAGCCTTGGAACATTTGTGTATCCGTTTTATGTTTTTGTTAGAAAATTAAAAGTTGAAAATAATTTTAAAAGATTTCAAATAGTGCGTAAAAATGTACATGATAGTGAATATTAGGAACTCTACTTATATAGTCTTGTCGAATAAGGTTTTTGTCTCTAAATCGAGTTAATTCTCAAAGTATAATGTCAAATTAGATCATAAAGTCGTTTGTATAGCCATAATGTCTATTCGTTTGCTTGGTCTTAACTATCAATTTTAGTCCAAAGTCTGTCAAAGATCGTACAAAAAATATTATATAATTGGTAGAATTTGGAAGTTTTCTAAAAAGGGCTCATCAGTTTGATGCTGTCGTACTCTTTAATAGCGTTTTAGCTTGGTCATCTGGAAGCATCTAGAAGTCTTCCAAATTCTTCTGAAATTGTTCTTTTTGTCCGAAATGGCAGTACTTCTTTCGAAAAGAAGAAAAAATCGATTCTAGATTTAAAAAAGAATCAAAAGCACATTTTCAAAGTCAAAATCCTGAAATGTCGTTTTTTGTTATGAATACAGTCGATGACGGATAAAAGAAAGTTCAAAAAGCTGTTTAACTTAGGGAAAGAGAATAGATATAAGAAATAAACTTTCCTATATGTACAAAATAATGACAAAAACTTTCGCATATGAAAAAAATGAAAAAAGGAAGCATGCTATAAAAAAAACTTTTCTAAAAAAATATTAATTTAATTATCACTAAGTTATCAAGAACTTATTAAAAACGAATTTTTCTTATACTGAAAGTAAAAGAGCTCAGGAGAAGTTATTGAGGAATATTCCTCGCAAATAGGATCAAATATTTAAAATAAGTTTTCACCATGTTCACAGATAATGAAAAATAAAAACAACTTCAATTTGCCATCTACATTCGACCTTTCACAAATAGTACAACGAAACAAAAACTTCAGAATCAAAAAGAGTATTACAACTTGTTCGTTTGGCATTCCGGATCGCAGAGTTTTAGAAGGTTCTTCCGAATTACCAACGAAAACGCTATAAGACGCTAATATTGATCGATGTTTACCAACTATTATGCAAATCACAGCATTGGTATGATGCTAATTTTATATTTCTCTGGGAATTTGTTTAAATTCAGACACCTAGAATTATAAATGTCCGTAGTCAGACTTTTTTTTATATAACGAAGGAGAACTGCAGTTCTGAATGCCTTAGAACACTTTCATGCATTCTGGATTGCATAGTGTATAGAGCAAAAAAGGAATACAAGTAGTGAATCTTATGTAGTTTTCGATTGAAAAAATTAGATTTCAATCAAAAATTGATTTTTTTAAATTGATTTTTGTCTTTTTATATATATGTGTTAATTTTTATCTCTCACTCATTATTTAAAAAAAATTCATGCTGAATTTACATTATATATTTTATATATTGGTATCCTTCAAACACCCCACACATATACTTACACATATGGCGACACCAAAATTACAAGCTACAAGGTTAAGATACTAAACTGTAAGCTTTCCTAAGTTTTTAAATCATGAATATCTTGGCTCCCGTTTGTCGTAGTGGACTATTTTTTTTTAATTTGAAGAAAATTAGCAGGACTATAAAAAAAAATTCCAAAACTGCAAAATATTTACCGTGAAATACAGTTTTTTCCTCAATAACTATGAAAAAAGGTATTAAAAACAAGAAAAAAAAACGTTGAAACCAACGGTAACTTTTTATGTTTTTGCTTAAATATATTAAAATATATGCAAGTTGATAGAAAATATTGTTATTAGCAATATAGTTTTTTATTTTTACTTTGCGATATACTGGGGCTGAGATATTAATTAAAACATAAAATTGATTGGGTGCGCTGACTTACCTATGTTCAATCGTAAAGTGTTGATTGTTTTTTAAATTGTAGGGAATTACAAGAACTTAAATAATAAAAAAATAAAAATTTCATCGTTAAATGAGCTTTTTTCTTAATAATCACGAAAAAGTGATTTTTTAACAACAAAAAATTATTTTAACTTACTATAACTTTTTTTCACTTGTTTAAACAAATTTTTTTTTATAACATAAAAGATAATGTTATTAGGAATAAATATACGTCTAATTTTTGTTTGATGAGATAGTGGAGCCGAGATAATCGCAAATGACCAAAAAATGACACAAAACACATTTTTACCAATAACTTTGGTAAAAAAAGTTGTCATGTGGTGCAAATTTGGTTTTAAGCTTTTCTCATAAGCACCTATTGATCCATGAAAAAAAATAGAACATGCCTCTCCGCCCAGTCAAATGACGCTTTGACTGGACTAAATGCAAAAATTGGTATTTTAAATAAATTTATTTATTTTGCCAATGGAAAGCCACATTAAAAGCTGGCTGTTTTTAGAGGAATCTGGAAATTTACGAGGTCGGAAAAAGATTCGTCTCAATAAATTCAACAAACCAGCATTTAAAAATAAAACAACAGAAGACGGTGGTGTATGCGTTGCACTCTTGAATGCGAGGAAAACAACAGAAGAGAGAATATTTTATGAGATTTTTCAATCAACATTGGTTCTATACCGATTTGCTCGTACATGTTTAAAAATTTTAAAAATCAATATCACGATACCTCTCGCTTAAAAAACAAGAAAGTCCATAAGTTTATCAAAAACAATGACACAATTATTCACTCTTGTTTTTTCTTTTTGTTTCGAAAGAAGTAAGTTCTTAGCGCTTATTTATTCCCCAGTGTTATTTTGAAATTTCGCTGATTATTATAAGAAAGATTTGTCGTAACGATGAACTAAATAATGATGTTTAATGTTAAAGGTTTTGAAAGCAAGTTAACGATATGATTTGATGTGATATACTTGGGCATTCAAAAAAATATGTATTATAATTAACATAGGTTCTGTTAAATAACGAAGAGAGTATTGTGCTGACTACTGTTTAAAGTTATTCCATGGCTAAAAAACTGAAATCTCAGTAGAAGGAATCGGTTTTCTTAAAAAGAAGGAAAAATTGGAGGTTATGATGGGAAGCCGAACATTCCACATTTTGATTGTATGGCTTAGATATTTAGAGACGATAAAATTCTTGGTGTAGCATGATATAATTTTATTTTGTATTCTATTACAGTCCCTATATTAGACGCACTATGCATTTTTTAGAAATTCAGGGATTTTACTTGGTTATATGCATATATATTTGACTTTTAACCGACGCCGACGTCTGAAGATGGTTTAAGGCATAATGAAACAGGACCAGTATAAAGAAGTCAAAAAGAATGTTAAGCAAGGTCAGAATTTCGAAAGGTGAACTTTTTATTTTTATACATCCCTGTCATAGAGCCCGGTCTATAAAAGAAGCTATTAACAAGAAGCTAATATCTCATTGTTGGCTTGGCCGGGTAACAGCACTGACATGAACCCATTTGAAGATGTGTGGTAACTTATGAAGAGGGAAGTTACTCAAGAGTTGATCACACCCAACAAGCAGCTGTTGGAAAAAATTATTCATGTATGGGATCATAATCAGCAAATGAAGCAGTTCAGTCTTGAATTGGTAGAACTCCGCGCAGAATTGAAATTCTCATAGCGGCAGGAGGAGGCTTAACTAAGTTATTTTCATCTTAGTCCAAATATGGTCTAATTTATAAGAGTTATAATACAAAAATAGAAATTTACTACAATCAAATATTCAAAACGGTAATTGCTTTTGATTTTGCTTAAAATCTACAGTGCGTCTAGTAATATGGCCAGGGACTCTAGATATCATTTAAGAAATTCTACGACATTAATTCCCATATCAGAGACCAATTAAAAAAAATTAACAAACTACCTTTTTTCAGAGACAAGAGTTCAAGAAATGTTACAAAAGTTTACAGCTTAAATTTAGAATGCCAATACGAATTCATTATAAATAATAAACATTTTATAACTAAGCACATTTTGATGACAAAACGTTTTTTTTCTGTAATTGATTTTCCTTTGATTTTAACGATTGATTAAGTAAGGCCCTTCAATACTTAGCATCCAAAACAAATTTCAAAAATATTCGAAAAAAGAACACATTTCTTTTCCAACTTCTCAAATAATACATCTGTTTTCATTTTATCGTTCTACTGCTATGACAAATTGTATCTATAATTTATTAACAATTAAATTACATATATCCTTTTCAGTTCTTCTTATCGCTGCTGTAGCTTTAGCTAAGCCAGCGAAAAGCACTCCACCAAACACCTGCACTCGGGTTTGCCCGGAAAACTATGATCCGATTTGTGGAAAAGCTAAGAACGGAAACAAGGAACGCTTGTTGACTTTTGGCAATCAGTGTGTTATGAACAATTACAACTGTGATCATTCCAGCGATCGTAAGTCATGAAACTTCCAAATAAAATCAAACACTCATTCTATTTCTTTCTCTTCAGCTTATGAGAAGAAAGCAAGTGGTGACTGCGGCAACAAAGTTAGCGTGCGCCTCCAGTAAACAGCTCAAAATCTCAGAAATGGATTCGAAATAATAACATATGATTGAATAAAGAAAACAAAAAATGAACTTTATTTATTTTTGTGTATTTTGCAAATTTTTAGTTATTGAACATTTTTCAAGTTTATTTCGAATCGTCTTTCCTTAGAGTTAACTTATATCCTTGGAAATGAGTTCGTTCGCCTGTCAATGTTATGACGAGAAGCGCAATAAGCATGTTAAATATTTTAGTTCGAAAACACTTTCTAAATTCTACAGAAGTTTTAAAAATACAATAATTAATATGTTTGCTCTAGAAAAATATTGGGCTCGGCTCGGCCGAGAACAGACTATCAACGCCATCATTCATCCATAAAACTCTGACTCAGTATCTCCCTCTCTCTCTGTATCTATTGCGCATCAGTTGCCTGCTGCTTGACTTTATAATCAGCTAAAGCTGCCTTAATCGCGTCCTCGGCCAGCATGGAACAATGCAGTTTTACAGGGGGAAGACGCAATTCCTTAGCGATGTCAGTGTTCTTTAGCTTGCCAGCTTCATCGATCGTTTTTCCCTTGACCCATTCGGTAGCCAATGAGCTTGAAGCAATAGCCGAACCACAACCAAATGTTTTGAACTTGGCATCGATTATTTTGCCATTTTCATCGACTTTGATTTGTAACTTCATTACGTCGCCACAAGCCGGAGCACCTACAAGTCCGGTGCCTACGCTTTTGTCTTTCTTGTCCATTGAGCCGACATTGCGAGGATTTTCATAGTGTTCAACTACCTAAAGAAAAAAAAAAAGGGATTTGATTTCACAACAATGATGATTATGAAAGACCTTGAGTGCATTATAGAACTATAAAAAATATTAGAATGGTCTCCCTTATTTAAGGGTTGTAATGGAAAAACTTACATTTTCGTGATAAAACGCAGCTGGCACTGATTGCACTCGCTTTATTTGGCTTTGTAGAATTCGGGATGCTCGGGTAAGAGACATAATTCTTTTTACCAGTAAAATTAAAATTTATTAATTTATATTTGTTACAATTATTTCGTAGATATTTCCTTCGATTGAAAACTGCGTGTTATCTAGAAAGAAAAACAGAATGTCAATTGCCGAAATGTATGCAGACAGCTGATGTCGAAAAATAGTTAAGTAATAGCGGGGTGTGTTGAAAGAATAGTGTCAATTTATTTTTGTATATAAGTGATGTTCTACAGTAGGAATGAAAACTATGAGTATACAAAAATAAATAATTAGGCCTATTCGGCGAGATCTTTTATTCTTCTATTCTGTTATTCTGCTATGAATTTCCATACAAAGGTTTGAGCTGTCAACAAATGAAATTATGAATTTTAATTTTGGTATTCAGCACGCTAGAATCTGCTATAAAATCTGCTAAGAAAACTTTTATGAACTGTCAAACGTTCGAACATAGAAAAAATCTTTTACGAATAACATTTTTTGTATTCAGCATGCCAAAATCTGTTATGAAATCTGTTAAAAATCATAAAAGAATAAAAGACAAACTTCTGTGACTTTTATCATAAAAGATTTCAATAAGTACACAGGTGTATCAAGTAAAAATGAATATTTATCTTTTATTTCGTCAACGAAATGTTCTTTAAAGGAGACAAATGAAAGAAAATATATTAAAACACATGATAACATATAAACATATAAGTAGAGTATGGCTATGCTATTCCCAGAAACATATGAGGTAAAATCGTGTTCCATTGTATGGATAACAATAAGTGTGTAAGGCTAGGCGCGCACATTCAATTTTTAGTTTCGCAACTAAGCGATTGCCTAAAATGAATTCGCTATTTTGTGTAACATATAATTATATACACCTGCGCGGACATTCAACTAAATAGTTCATCTGTTTTCTATTAGCAACCAAACAGTTTTGTTCAACTAAAAATTGAATGTGCGCGCGCCTAGCCAAAGAGTTTACTTTTTTGTTCATCATCAATTTTAATTATGTCAGATGAAATATACAGCCGATTATCATAACAGATTTAGTTCAGTTTCATAACAGATCTCGTTTTCGAAGTAGCATAACAGACTTTTATAAAAGTTCGAACCTCTGAATACCAATCATAAAAGATCTTTTAAGCCTAGTACGCAGATCGGGAAAAATTTTATTCCTGGGACAAATTTTGTCTCGGATATTTTTCCGAGCAGTATGCAGTTCGCTCGCAAAAATCATATTATTGTGAATTGCTGTACAAAATGTCTCCACTAAATTTGCCAGGAAAAAGAATGATACAAGCATTATTTGCCATTTTATTCCAAAAAGGTATGAACGACTTTTGTAAGACAACCCGTTCCAGAGATACACTACAAAACACATTAACTTATTTTTTAATTCTCCAACTTCAAACTTTTGCGCGAGATTTGGAAAAGTTTTGTAGAGATTAAAATTGTAGAGATAAAATTTGTCTTGTCTCGATCTGCGTACTAAGGTGGAAATCTTTTATGATTCATAACAGAAAATCTATAGCAGAATAACAGATGTGGCAGAATAGTCCTAATTTTCGTTAGGAATTCGTTTCGAAGCATTATCACCTTTTACATAAAACTTGTTTTGACAAACAAACGAGTTGACTACGTAGTGACTAGGTTAGTGAATGCGCCCATTCTTTTTCCTGGCAAAATATAGTGGAGACACTTTGTACAGCAATGCACAAAAGTATGAATTTTGCGAGCGAACTGCGTACTGCTCGGAAAAATATCCAAGACAAAATTTGTCCAAGGAAAAAAAATGTATGGGAGACAAAATTTTTCCCGATCTGCGTACTAGGCTTAAGTTGAGGGGTCAATATAACTACCGTCCGATGTTCAATTAAAACTCGATAATTATTAACTATATATAAACTTTTATTTATCAACTAAAATGTATTTTTAATAAAACGAAATGTATTTTTAATACAGCGAGGTGAAGCGGACGGCTGACAAAAATGGAATGGTCGACGGCGACAAAGGCAAGGACACTTTCAGTCTCATAAAATTAAATGCGACAAATGTCACACTGCCGGTTTACACGTGGCGAATTCAACAAATGTTGCGCTGTCGATTTACACGCTACAGCACTCCCCCCCCAGTTGGATGCTAGTCATTCAACGAATCTGCTTGGCTTAATGATTTGTCGGCCAACTCTAGTTGTCCGTTCCGGTAAAATAGTAGTTTGATCCGTTGCGAAAGAGACCCGTTTCGGTTTTCGCACGATTTCTTTTTGAGCAACGACTTGGGAAGGTGTTTCTTCCCTTTGCCCAAAACAAGGTTTGACGCGATCTATGCTTACCGTTGATTTTTTTCCGTTAATTAAAATTTCAAAAGTTTTGTCGTTACGTTTTGTTACCGGATAAGGACCATCATAAGGCTGTTGAAGTGGTTTTCGTACTGAATCGACCCTTAAGAAAACGTGCGAACAAGTTTTTAGTTCCTTAAAAATAAATGGTTTGAAACTACTATGACACGATGGTGGAGTAGGTCTAATATTCGCGAATTGTCGATGCAAATCTTTAATGAAATCCGATTGTGAAAACGAACTTTTTTCAAGAATTAAATCTGAAGGTACTCTCAAATTTTTTCCAAAAACCAATTCGGCGGCACTGGCTTCGGAATCTTCGCGGATGGCTGCTCTGAGGCCTAATAGTACGTAAGGTAATTTTTTTGTCCATTGAGGCTCGCTGTGGCACATAAGAGCTGCTTTTAGCGTTCGGTGCCATCTCTCAACCATACCATTGGCTTTGGGGTTATACGCGGTGGTTCTATTGTGCTTGATGCCGAGTTTTTTGCAAAGTTCGTTAAACAGTTGTGATTCGAATTGCGACCCACGGTCTGATACAATAGTAGTAGGAATTCCGTAGCGAACGAACCATTCGTTGAACAAGGTGTGAGCGATAGTTTCCGCAGTAATGTCGGAAATGGGTATAGCCTCGGGCCAACGTGTATACCTGTCTATTATGGTTAACAGGTAACGATAATTTTCTGAAATAGTAAGTGGCCCTACGATGTCGATATGAATTTCTTCCAAACGCGACAGTAGATCGGCGACCGTGTTTTGGTTACCGGGCAGGTGCTGAATATCGGTTGAAAATTGTCCGATGAGGTCGAGGTGTCGCATTTGTCGAGGAGAAGCTTTGCTTGGTTTTTGCTGAAAAGCGAAAATTAGCGGTTTGTGGTCGGTGTAGATCGTGAAAGTGCGTCCTTCTAACAAGTGTCTGAAGTGTTTGATCGCAGAATATATGGCTAAGAGCTCCCGATCGTATGTGCTAAAACTTTGTTGCGATTTACTTAGTTTTGATGAAAAGAACGAGAGGGGCTGCCATTCTGTTCCTATCTTTTGTTGAACCACGCCACCGATCGCAAAATCAGATGCGTCGACGCATAGCGAAAGTTGTGCTTCTTCAAGAGGGTAAGCTAATAGCGTTGCTTCGCATAGCTCTGACTTGCACCGTTCAAAAGCTTTACTTGCCTCGTCTGTCCATTCGACCGTTGTTTTGTCATTCTTTTTCTTCTTACCGGTTAAAAAATTGTTAAGCACTGTTTGTGACACGGCTGCGTTTGGTATGAATCGTCTATAAAAGTTTATCATGCCCAAGAAACGACGAAGCTCACAAATGTTATTCGGTTTTTTGAAATCGAAAATCGCCTGAACTTTTTCTGGAGAAGGTTTAAGGCCCTTAGCTGTTATGAGATGTCCCAAGAAAATAACTTTGTTTTTGGCAAAACAGCACTTTTCGGAATTGATAACGAGTCCATATTCTTGAAGTCGAGCAAAAATGATTTTAAGATGCGCTAAATGATCTTCGCGATTTTTCGAGGCCACCAGGATGTCGTCTATGTACACGAAAACAAAATCCAGATCACGCATAATTGAATGCATAAATCGTTGAAAAGTCTGAGCAGCGTTTCTCAGACCGAACATCATCCTGGTGAACTCGAACAATCCGAATGGAGTAGCTATTGCTGTTTTCGGAATGTCGCTTTCGTCAATAGGTATCTGATGATACGCTCGAACTAAATCTATGGTGGAAAAAACCGAAGTACCTGCTAAGCTCTGGGCAAAATCTTGAATGTGCGGGATGGTATAGCTATCTGGTTGCGTTACGCTGTTAAGCTGTCTATAATCTCCGCATGGCCTCCATTCACCATTCTTTTTCTTAACCAGATGCAGTGGGCTTGCCCAAGGGCTACTCGACGGGCGACAAATTCCTGATCTTATTAAAAAATCGAACTCGTTTTTAGCAATTTTAAATTTATGTGGATCTAGCCTTCGAGGTTTATTTTTCAATGGTTGAATTTTGCGGGTTATGATTTGGTGAGTGACACTATGCTTGACCGGACGGACAAAGATATTTTCGGACGAAAGGATGTTAAACTGCCGAATGAGATTCAGAACGTCAGTCGGTATCAAATTTGTATTTATGGCAGAGATAATTGCTGATGACTGCCTGGCCATACTGCCGAATGTATGCCTCTTAGTTGTCGGATCAAACAACTGACGATTTTTAAGGTCTAATAAAAGCCCAAAAGCTCTCAAAAAATCGGCGCCTATGATTGGCTTGCTCACGTCGGCACAAACAAAAGTCCAAGTAAATTGACGGTGCAAACCGAAATCTAATACTAATCTGATGGTACCGTAAGTGCGGATCGGTGAACCGTTAGCTCCAAACAACGAAACAGAAAGAAGGTTTTTACACTTCGAGAATTTTGCGGGTAACACCGATACATCGGCTCCGGAATCAACTAAAAAATTTTTCTTTGTACACCGATCGTATACGAATAAACGACTGTTTGCTGTCGTGTTTTCCTTTTCGCAAGTCGCCAGCGAAAAGGAATTTAGTTTTCCGAATGATTGTGAGCTCTAAGTTTAAAACTACACGGTTGTTCACAATTCCTTGCGTTGAAACCGAACCGTCGGTGGTACCAACAAAACCTGGATTCCGGACTACGAACTCTTGAATTATTTTGTTTAGAAAATGGAGACCGAGGTCTAGACCTAATTTGTTTCCGGAGTTCAGCTATTTCCCGTTCCAAAATCTCGAACGATTGCCTGCCACTATTGTTGTTAAACGTTGGCTTCGACGTTGAATCTCTTGTATTGCCTGAGATGGTTGAAACGTATGAAGTGGTAGGCAAGGTACTGACAATTTTGTCAGCTAATTGTGCAAGCTCATCTAACTCTTGCGTACTCGCGAACAAAATAGCTTGTGCCATGTTTGGCAGCCTTTGAATCCACAATTTCTTCAAGATGGAAATTGTGAATTGGTTTCCAGCTAAAGCTCGCATTTCTCGAAGCAGTTCGCTTGGTTTCCTGTCGCCTAGTTCGTTTTCATTTAATAATTTTTGCAACCGCGTATCTTCGGACTCCATTAATCGACTCAGAACCGTTTTCTTTAAATTCTCGTATAAGTTAATCGCGGGAGGGTCTAAAATGATGTCTCTGCAAACGCTTATTGTACGAGAATCCAACAACCCGAGCGCGGTGAAATATTTTGTACTATCGGACCTGATTCGAGAAACACCGAACTGGCCCTCCAACGCAACAAACCAAACATCCGGACTTTCTGGCCAAAAAGGCAAATTCTTAAATGATATAGCACTCACCTCATTGGCAGGGGTGCCAGCGTTCGTTGCGTCATTTTCGGCCGCCTGTATACCGTTGTTCCCCGTGGTCCATATCTTGCTGCCATCCGATGTGCCGTCACCTGTTCCACTTTCGTTTTCCATTTTGCGCTCTCGCTATAGTTAAAATTTAAAACAAAACTTATTAGAAATCTTTATGAAAATTATTGAATTGATTTAAATGACTTTACAATATGTAATACACGGTAAAACTTGGATAATTTATATGCACATAAATGAAACGACACTTTACAAAGCATACAATACAATACACGCAAAAAACGTTGTCTCGGACTCCTTTGGATTGTTGTTCACGTCAGGTGATGAAAGTTAAATCCCTTGTCTTAACTGCTTTCTCCTGTTAGATACATATGCACATATGTAACTTCAAACGATCGTGCACCGTTGATTGTTGCTAGGCACGAGGTTGCGGTACTTATGATACCGTTTTTAGTGCGGGATGCCGGTGCATTGGCAAACAACTTTCTCTCTTAAGGCACTGGCTATCTGTGGGCGTGCCTGTGCTATAAATTTGCGTTGAAGCGGCAGCAGTTTTTTTACTTCTTAGCAGCCACTTTTTTCGTTTTTTGCCGACGACATCAGCAGCTTTTGGCCTAGCAGTAGTTTCCTTCTTCTCGGGGGGGCACCTTGATTTGGACTTGCTGACAATTTAAGCGAATCGCCAGCTGCGATAGATACTCCTTAGTTGGTTCAACTAAATTGTCTTTGATCTCGATCACGTCGGGGTCACCAATTGAGGGGTCAATATAACTACCGTCCGATGTTCAATTAAAACTCGATAATTATTAACTATATATAAACTTTTATTTATCAACTAAAATGTATTTTTAATAAAACGAAATGTATTTTTAATACAGCGAGGTGAAGCGGACGGCTGACAAAAATGGAATGGTCGACGGCGACAAAGGCAAGGACACTTTCAGTCTCATAAAATTAAATGCGACAAATGTCACACTGCCGGTTTACACGTGGCGAATTCAACAAATGTTGCGCTGTCGATTTACACGCTACAAAGTCTCGAAAATTATCTGGTCTTAGCTAACTCTGTATAGATTTAAGTAGTTGTTGTATCTTAATATATATAATTCTTCTGTGAGTGTGTATGTCACTGAACTTCTCTTAAACGACTGGACCGATTTTGATGAAATTTTTTGTGTGTGTTCAAGGGTATCTGAGAATTGTTTAGATTCACAATTAAAAAAAAAAAATATTCGTAGTTAGCAACGCGAGCACGGGCGGCTAGTTTCTTGTAAAGCGCTTAATCCCGATGTCGTTTTTTTCTACAATTCTATATGGACTTGCGAAAAAAACACACCTATTGTTCAAACAAGGACGTTCAAGTGTATTAGTGAAAAAGTCGCACGAATATATTTGGTTTGGGATTGAAGCAAAATCAAAATCTTTTGATTTTTGGATTTAAAGCCTAGTACGCAGATCGCGCTAAATTTTATCTTCCATACAAAATTCTCTTCAAAATTTAGCTAGACTGCTTTTACACGACAGCGATTTTTAATCTTTGTTTCTCTTTTGGCTTCCTTTCGATTGCATGGACGCTTTTAAACACAGCGATTTTTAATGAAAGTTAACTTTACTTCTATTGAAAAGGAGTCATCTCTCCGCACTCTTTACTCTAGTGAGTAGATCGAAGTTCACTGAGCGAACGCCAAATTGAAATGAAACATACCTGACAAGTATAGAAAACCACAAAGAAGAAAGAACGATAACTCTGCAATTTTTCCAACCCCAGCAATTTTGTGTACCCCCGCCACCACACTCGTCTCTCTCCTACAGGCTTAAAAATCGCAAGGTAATATTGCTTCGTTTAAAAGCAGTCTAAGCTAAAATTATGTCAAGCATTTTAGCCGAGAGGTACGCTGCTCCAGCTAAAAACTCAAAATTTCTTTTCGAACTGTACATAACTTATCTCTCAAAATTTAGCGCACGAAATAATTGTCTGGCACATTTATTCTCGAGCTAAATTTCAATTTCAATTTGAAATGGAATAATATTTGAATAATTAGGCCTATTCTGCAACATCTGTTATTCTGCTATGGATTTTCTGTTATGAATCGTAAAAGATTTCCATCTCAAAAGATCTTTTATAATTGGTATTCAGGGGCTCGAACTTTTATAAAAGTCTGTTATGCAACTTCGAAAACGAAATCTGTTATGAAACTGAACTAAATCTGCTATCATAATCAGCTGTGATTAAATAATATAATTCATCTGACAAAATTAAAATGGATGACGAACAAAAAAGTAATCTCTTCTCTTACACATTATTGGTGTCCTCTACTCTACTTACATATACATATGTTTATATAATACTCGTATGTGTGTAAATATATTTTCTTTCATTTGTCTCATTTTAAAAAGATTTCGTTGACGAAATCAAAAATATATCGTCGTCGTTCTATGAAACGTCCATTCTTAACAAAAATGTAATTTAATTCTTATTTAATTCATTCCAGATCAGCCATATTTGCAAAATATTGTATTGCACAATGGTATATCAATTTTTCATTGATATACTCGTATCTGTGTATGTATTAAAAATCTTTTATGATAAAAGTCACAGAAGTTTGTCTTTTATTCTTTTATGATTTTTAACAGATTTCATAACAGATTTTGGCATGCTGAATACCAAAAACGATATTCGTAAAAGATTTTTTCTATGTTCGAACGTTTGACAGTTCATAAAAGTTTTCTTAGCAGATTTTATAACAGATTTTAGCGTGCTGAATACCAAAATTAAAATTCATAAAAGATTTGTTGACAGCTCAAACATTTGTATGGAAATTCATAGCAGAATAACAGAATAGAAGAATAAAAGATCTCGCCGAATAGGCCTAAATATTTAGGCCTATTCTGCCAGATCTGTTATTCTGTTGTAAATTGTCTGTTATGAATCATAAAAGATTTCCACCTCAAAAGATCTTTTATGATTGGTATTCAGAACTTCGAACTTTTATAAAAATCTTTTATGCAACTTCGAAAACGAAATCTGTTATCAAACAGAAAAAAAAATCTGTTATCATATAATCAGCTGTGATTAAGTAAAATATATCTGACATAACTAAAATAGTAAAATGGGTGATGAACAAAAAAGTAATCTCTTGAAAACTTTTTGTATTTGTACCATGGAATAAGATCTTACCACCTATTTGTTTCAGGGAATACCATGACAATTCTATGCTGCGTATACCACGATAAGATTAATCTGTTAATCGCATGTTACACACCTTGGAACTGCCATGGTATTTCCTGAAACAAACATAAATGGTTTCTTCGTATTCCATGGCATAGTACACCAGCATTTTTGTCAGATTTATCTAATGAATGAGTTCCCACCTTACTTTATTGACATTTTCAGAGCGAAGACAACAAAAGGTTACGCAGGAGCAGAAAGAGATTTACTGCTCCTTTATGGAGCAAAATCCAATTTTCAGCCAAACCAAACATACTGATAAATCAGTGAGAAATATATGGGAGACCCTAGTAGATCTTCTTAACAGCACGAGCGGTGCCACTCACAGAGTTGAAGAGTGGAAAAAAGTAAGTATAAAAAGTAAGTAAGTATTATTCCGAATTAGGCTTAATTTTTTTTAGGTTTTCGACAATTGGCGGTACGCTGTTACCCACAAGCTCCGCCTTCAAAAAGCTGAATTGAAAAAAACTGGCGGTGGTTCCCCAAAAAACATCAAACCAATAGATAAGTTGGAGGAGAGGGCGATGGCCTGCTGGGGTCGCATTGTGGTGGATGGCCATAAAAATGTTGCTGTGGCAGGCTGTTCCAAGTTTGAACCCAGCTACGAATTGGAAGAGGATGTAGCAGGAGTAGGTAAAATCTTGTAATTTTAAGTGTGATTTTGTGAGATATTTATATTCCATCATGTAAATAATGAAGTAAGGTAGAATTTCATGTAATCTTAGTTACAAAACGATGTCATTTCAAAACCATTTGCCTTATTTGGATTATTAAAACGGTTCTGAGTTGCATATTTCGTGTTATGCTGAATTTAAAAAACAATTTTCAATTTTAACAAATATTTCAAAAAAAATTCATGTAGAACTACTTTCTTCATGTTCAACAATGAAATTTGATTGAATTTCATGTAATCTTAGTTACAAAACGATGTCATTTCAAAACCATTTGCCTTATTTGGATTATTAAAACGGTTCTGAGTTGCATATTTCGTGTTATGCTGAATTTAAAAAACAATTTTCAATTTTAACAAATATTTCAAAAAAAATTCATGTAGAACTACTTTCTTCATGTTCAACAATGAAATTTGATTGAATTTCATGTAATCTTAGTTACAAAACGATGTCATTTCAAAACCATTTGCCTTATTTGGATTATTAAAACGGTTCTGAGTTGCATATTTCGTGTTATGCTGAATTTAAAAAACAATTTTCAATTTTAACAAATATTTCAAAAAAAATTCATGTAGAACTACTTTCTTCATGTTCAACAATGAAATTTGATTGAATTTCATGTAATCTTAGTTACAAAACGATGTCATTTCAAAACCATTTGCCTTATTTGGATTATTAAAACGGTTCTGAGTTGCATATTTCGTGTTATGCTGAATTTAAAAAACAATTTTCAATTTTAACAAATATTTCAAAAAAAATTCATGTAGAACTACTTTCTTCATGTTCAACAATGAAATTTGATTGAATTTCATGTAATCTTAGTTACAAAACGATGTCATTTCAAAACCATTTGCCTTATTTGGATTATTAAAACGGTTCTGAGTTGCATATTTCGTGTTATGCTGAATTTAAAAAACAATTTTCAATTTTAACAAATATTTCAAAAAAAATTCATATACAACTATTTTCTTCTTACGTATGAAATATACCAAAATTAGTCGTATATTGAAACTTTTTTTAAAATTTGTTTTAACTGAATACGGGTCTTAGAATTGCCTAGAGGATTTAAATTAAAACTCAGAAACGTCTTAATCTTCAAAAAGATGCAATAAGTTTTCAAGTGACAGAGTGTAATAAATTACTTCTTGAAATTTGCAGATATATCAAGCTTTGCTTCGTAGATGGAATAATAAAATATATCTGTTGTACCACATGTAAATTTTCCTAAATTCTATACAACTATAGATGATGACTTCAATCAATTTCTCCGCACTTCTGAGGAAAGGAAGCAAGTGCAAGCTGACCTTATTGTCCAAATTGGACAATATTGTGACTAGCATCGAAGCTCTTACTGCAGCACAAAACGCTACAACTGCGGCCATAGAAAAATAGACTATGGCTATTATAAGGCAGTAGTTTTTTCTCTTAATAAAAAGTCAATACAAACAAATATAAATATATGTACATATGTAAATGATATTTTATTATATTATAATGGATTCAAGAAAGGGAACTTAAATTAAATTGGCGACATATCGTTCTCGAACCAATGTTGTGCCATTCGGAACGATTTCTTCTCTGGATTTCCTCGTCATTTCCAATTTCATTTTCGGTTGTTTCTTTGAGCTCATCTGTGTCATCAAGAAATTGTTCAATGCCCATAGTATACAAATTGTGTATCGTAAATATTGCATAAACTATTTTGGCTGCTCTTTCTGGCGAATAGTGGAGAATTCTTTGGCGTGATAAGCATCTAAACCGGCTTTTTATAACACCAAAAGCCCTTTCCACAGAGTTCCTTGTGCGCTTATTAAAGGCTGATTGAAGTGAACCTTGTGGTGGGTTATTTATTGGAGTAAATAACCACGGCTCAACCAGAATCACCTGGTGAACCGGAAAATAGAAATTTAAGAATAAACATACGCATGATATATTGAAAAAGTATTTACCAATGATATGTGAACGTTGATTTTCTGCCGTTGTAAATGCAGCTTTAAGAAATCTCCTTACAGGTGAAACCATCCATATGGCGGAGTCGTGGACTGAGCCTGGGTATCGTGCATCGGCATATATCACTCTTAAGTTAGCATCCGTTATAGCTAACACATTTATGCTATGGTAGCCCTTCCTGTTGATATATAAATGGCCTGGTGCATCAATGTCGTTTTTAGGTGGAGCGACAATAGGTACATATATGAGTGCCATCAATGACTCCAATTATACCAGGCATGTTGAATTTTGTTAAAAAACTGTCGAAAAAGACAAATCATTAGAAGATAAGAACTAAGCTTAATGAATGCAATCACTTACTCTCTTTTTATCTCTGCGGTGTCGAGAATACCACTAGGGAATTTAATTGCGTCGTTTAACAAATGCGCGTTAATAAGGTCTGTCACGACATGAATGGCTCTCGAAGTACTGGGTTGCGAAAGCCCAAAAATGTGGCCGCTACCAATTGATGCCTGGTACGAACCGTACCCGTAAAAGTGAAGTGTTGAAAGAAACTATAATTATAAAAATATAGGTATGGGTAGGTACAACTATATAGATCATAAATGCACTTTTTAAATATTTTACCTGTATTTGAAATGGAATTGTCGTATTTGTGGCTCGCGCAAATAGTTGCAGTTTGTCCATCAAAGTTCTGGCACTCAATTTGTCTAACCTAAACAATTGTATCAACCGCACATCGGGAAGATCAAAGGGATTACTTTTCAACCTTAGCTCCATTAAAATTGTCCTGTGCCTTCGTCTGCAAAAATAAATGTATTTTAATTTTCTTATTTGCTTATATGATATGTATTTTAATATATTTTCTTACATTTGTCTCCTTTTAAAGATATTTCGTTGACGATATAAAAGATAACTATCCATTTTTGCTTTATATACCTTGAATCTTGAAATCTTTTATGATAAAAGTCACAGAAGTCTGTCTTTTATTCTTTTATGATTTTTAACAGATTTCATAACAGATTTTGGCATGCTGAATACCAAAAATGTAATTCGTAAAAGATTTTTTCAGAGTTCGAATGTTTGACAGTTCATAAAAGATTTCTTAGCAGATTTTATAACAGATTTTAGCATGCCGAATACCAAAATTATAATTCATAAAAGATTTGTTGACAGCTCAAACCTTTGTATGGAAATTCATAACAGAATAACAGAATAAAAGATCTCGCGGAATAGGCCTAAATATTTAGAATAATATATTTTGTGACGGGACTCTTACAAGATGTTCCACAACAAAAATCACTCATAATTCATTCGTTCTCATTCATAATTCTTAAAAAATCATACCTTAAACCAAATTCTTTTCAATTTTTGAAAAAAAAATTTAGAGAACAGCTGTTTTCTGTGACATATTATCCACAAAGTTTTTATGTCAAAATTTAGCTTGGATTTTAGCTGATGTTTGGAGAAAAATGTGGGTGATAAAATTTAGCGCGATCTGCGTACTAGGCTTAAAGATAAAAGATTGAAGACTCATGCTTGATATTGGTGTAAATGCAACTTCAATACACTTGACGTGCTTGTCATATTAAAGACAAGTATGCAGTTCACGCAACTTCTTAGTGCTTTCACTTGAGCTGCGACCTGCGAATGCGAATAAATCTTTTTTATATCAATTTTTGTTTTGTTTTAACTTTACGACGAAGTGATCGTATCAACTATTTAAATAATTATAAATTGAAATATTTTGCATCTACTGCGAACTGTCAAATGTAAATTCGAAATACAGACTGGGGACTAGATAACAATTATGAATTTCTACAATTTTGAATTATTTTCGATTCTTTCTGTACTCAGTATCTTCGAATTCCTGCGACGGGGAATCTGTTTACAAAATTTCGCACTGTCAAAATAGCCGACAGAAAAATACACGTAATTGAAAGCAAACAAATTTTCTACGAAACTCTTTCAGAAAAACTTATTTTTTTTATCGAATTACAAAATAATATAACAATTTAATAGTTTTATCTTGTACAAAAATGAATTGGCTTATACTTGGCATCATTTTATGTAGTCTTACATGTGTATGTTATTCAGAAAATGAGACATTTGTTCCGACAAAAGAATGGCAAGAAATCAAACCAGGTGTGAATAAGATGCATTGAAATTAATTAACCATTAACTAATATTTTGGTTTAATAAACGTGGTTACTTTTAGGCCAAGGCATACCGGCAGGATTACATGTTCGCATGAATCTTCAATCTGGGAAAAAAGAAGCCAAACTATTACAAGAAAATGATGAAGAAGAGCAAGAAACAAAATCCTCATCAGACTTGTCTGTGAGTCTTCAAGAGGAGAACTTGTATAAAGAATCCTATCCTTCAGATGAGAAAAAAAATAAATTGAACAAAATATTCTCCGAAGCCCTTAAGTCTCTGCCCACGGAAAATTTAGGAATTACATTCAATGCGGAAAAGTTCGAAAAAATCAAAAAGAACTACAAAAGCTATGATGAGCTCAAACGATCTTTGAAAGATATGAACATGAATTTCAAGTCAGATGCAGAGATTATAAGCGAATTGATAAGAGATTTCCAAAATGTTACAAAGGAAGGAACTGGGCTATCGGATGTGGTAAGAATTCTCGATAATTTTAATTATCTCGTCCACCAAATCGACAATGCTATTTGGTTTATTGAAGAGAATGGCTTGGAACTCATTTTGTTGCCAAATATTGTTAATAACACCAACACTGCACTGAGGGTTCAATCCATGAGAATTTTAGGTGCTCTTACACAGAACAATCCAAAAGCCCAAATCAGCGTTTATGAAAAGAACTTCGGCAGTTACCTTAGCCAAATACTTATCTCGTCAGCAAGCACGGATGAACTCTCCACTGCCCTCTATGCATTTGGCAGTTTGCTCCGGAAATTCCCACATGCTCAGAAAAGTATTCTTTCTCGATCTGGCATAAGGTCTTTGATCACAGTTCTGAGTAAGGATTGTGAGATGAAGATCAAAGCAAAGGCATTCACACTCATTTCAGATCTGATTGTGGAGAAGGACTTAGCTGTGGCCAATGCAGCTACCCAAGATGCATCTCAGTACTTTGAATTGAATTTTGAAGAATGGCTGGCTGCCAATGAGTTCTGTCAGACAGTGGATGGAGCGTTGTCTCAAAATATGTACGACCTCATTGAACAACCTGATATAACCGAGTATTTTGTTCAATCACTTGAAATCACAGAACACATATGCCAGAGAGTTTGGTCCCAAAGTGCTCAATTGAGACACACTTTGCTCACGATTAAAAACCGTTATATTCATACAAATGACGAATATCGTTTGGAAGTAGCTAAATTAATAGAGAAACTGACACGATCGCTATTCAGATCAACAGAGACTAAAGATGAACTTTAGAAAGATAGATGTTGGAACACATATATGTAGGTTTATTTGAGTTCGAAATTATCTAACACCACACACGATCAATAATAAATAATAGAAGTTTGTATCAAATGCATGTTCTTTGATGTTTGGATTACCAGTAGAAATTTCCATCTCCATCAGACGTCTTCCTTTTTATGATGACATAAGTAAATAATTGCTGCCCATGGAAAGCAAAATAATTTTAATGACACTTAAGTTCTTTGTTAGTAGCGAATCATTGGAATAAAGAGATGGTGTTACCAAAGAAAATAGATTTTTTAAATCATTACCCTAGCTTTTGGTACTTAGGCAAGTATTTTTCAATAGCAGACTTCACTTGATTTCACTAGTTTAGATAGAATTGATTTTATGTTTTCAATTCATTCGTTTCAGTCCACAGTACCAAAAAATATTATGGATATGGAACACTTTGGGAGTGTTTGTATATACAAAATATTAATTATAACTTGTGCTTATAATATATTTATGTTTAAGTTATTTGACCAAAGTGGATGAGATTATCCTCTTCATCCGGCTTTTTTGGTAACTGGAAATGGCAATGAAACAAAGTTGCATTTATTTGTTCCCAACGTTTCGACGGGCATTGCTGTCCTCTCCAGGGGATCTTTATTCAAACAATAAAAAATAAAATGAGAATGTATGCAGAAGACAATATATAAAAACAATTTTTATGGTAAATGACTTACGTTACAATAATATATAATTTAATTAACGTGTATTGTTTTGTTAATACAGAACGAAAAAAACGAGAAAAAAAACTGATACATATATACATACGAGTAAATTATTATTTATAAATAAAAAAAAGTCAAAACGAAAATAATTAAAAAAAAAAACACTTCTTTTCACGAAGTATTGTCTATTACGTTTTTTATTTGGTGTTTTTGGAAGAAGCGATTGACGAGTACACCGCGGATATATTTTGGGTGTCTTCTTTCTTGTTTCTTGTTCAAAATGTTGGCGGTATTCAAAATGTGAAGGTTTTCCAAAGTGTAACGTTTAGAAGTAAAACTTTCACGTCATCGAAATCTGATTTATGGCCTTTCGCAACGCTATGTGTAGAAAGAGAGGTTTTTTCGGAGTTGTCGCGTTTTAAATCGGATTTGTTATTATCCGTTCTTTTTTTTAAGAATTGTTTTGTAGTTCCTACATAACAAAGGTCACAAGTCTCATCTATGTTTTCCAGGCAATTGAATACATTTTTCTCTATCAGGTTTGACTTTAAGATAGGTAAAGAGTGGTGCGAGGGTGTCGTCGCAGTATTAAACTCGTATTGAGTTGTCCTTGAGAAATTTGATGAAGATTTTCCCATTTTCGGACTGGAATTGCTTGTTACTCAACGTGAAAACTTTGTGTTACAAATTCGAAGCTGTGTTGATGATGATAATGTTTGGCCTGATTCGACCGAAAATTAACGATTCTTCCATATGCTGTTAGTTTTTGGTGTCAGTTGAGTAGGATTCTGCTATTTTGTCGGTGATTTTTGACGTCTGAAAATTCTATGGCGTCGTTTTTCTTTTCAATGGTAAATAGAATTTTGTGATGAAATTCATTGAGGATTTTTAGCGTATCGTCAATTGTGCCGTGGACTGCTATCGTAAAAATGTTTTCAACGTACTTGGATATAAAGCGGGGTTTTTCTATTTTTGAAAGTTTTTCATCAAGAAGATAATCTTAAACCAAATCCGCAATAATCGGGGATAGTATATTTCCCATTGGCATGCCATGAATCTGCTTGTATATCTTCGTTGAATAAAAAGTCTGCCACTGATGGTAATATTCTAGGCGTCTGAATTTCTTCAAATTCCCCTAGTAAATTCAAATTCCCAGTATTTTACTGCTATGAAATTTATAATAGTCGGTTAACATCTACCAATAATTTAATTGCGTCTTAGAAAGGTACGACAACATCTAACTGATTAGCCCACTGTCGTACCTGGGCGAAACACACTTTGGAGTTGAGGTCGCTCAAACTTTCTATTGAGATAGTTATTTTCATTGAGGCAGAAGTCAAGAAATTTATCTTGTGTTTTGTTTTATTGTTTCTCATCTCTTCTTAACAATATTCGTGGCAAGTTGCCACCTCCAGTGACCAAGAAAAGCCGAAGGAAGAGGATAATATCATCCACCAACAGATCATATATATTTATGTTCATATATGAGCAACGTGATAGCGAATACAAGAGTCGAAGTAATTTTTTATCAACCTGTGAAGTATGAGCCTTCGTGTCTTGGTCTAAATTATGTATTTGAGATAAGTTTTTTTTTGTGTGTTTAAGGCAGCATTCGTTTTTGAACGGTATCCGGAAATAGAAACCTATGAGACTGAGCATATCAAAAACAAATGGACCATTAACATTTCGCCTAATCCGTCAATTTGTTAAAAAACCATGAGCCAAAATATTTAATACAATTTTTTTAAACAAATTGTTATAATTACTCCTAGCTTAGACTAACGATGAGTCAAAAAGCATCTTTACATGTCTTTTAATAAAAAAATCTATACTTGTCTTAAATTAAGGTTATACTCCCGCTTTTCCGCTCTAGATAGTAAGCGTACTGTTTTAAGTGCTGTCAATATATGTACATGTAAACACAAAACATGCCAAACACAAAACAGCCATAAAATGGTTACCCAAAAAAAATATTTCCAACAGAATAACGCATAGCGCATACAGTATGAGCTTGAAAACAGTTTTAGAAAAAAAAGAAAATTCACAATTATGTCGCACGAAATTTCTCTTGTTTTCAAGAGACTAAGATTTTTGGTTTTATAATAATGCAAATAAAAGTTTTAAAAGTCGATAATGGTAGGTATAACATCATAATTTAAAATTTTTTATAAAAACTCTTGAGCCTCTTTTATGATTTTTCATTACGGTTTTTAACATTTGTGCTTAAGGTACCGTTATTTTTTTTTAAAAGAGAACAATTTCCAACTAATATCTTTGTTAAAAAAAACTGGTAGGTGGTAAGTTTAAAAAAATCAAACGCTTGGTATTAAAATATTGAATTAAAAAAAAATTGATTTGGTTTTGTAAATTTTAATCTTTTCTTGTACACAGTGCTACGGATATTAATACCTCTTTAGAAGCATCTGTATACAAAAATTGATCAAAATTATTTGTACTGAAAATGCGAAAATTAAAATAAGGGTTATATGAGAGAAGGGATTCTTTAGCGCCGTTGTGGCAGTATCTTATACTTTTTACTTGCGACATGTACAAGTACTATATCAAGTAATGCATTCGTAAAAAAAAACAAACTCGAGATTTCGATGAGGCTTAACATTATGGAGAAGACGAAAAAAGTGGATCTTGCAATTCCGTCTAGCTGTCTGTTCGACTACAGATTAAATGACTCGGCGGATATTCTTAAACTTTGTAGACAGCATTTTTAATCTCCTCCACTGTAATAACTTATATATTTAACCTACTGTATTATTTTATATGTATAGTATTGATAGTTTTTTATAATATCAAATAGCTTTTGTAAATATTATTTGAAGAATCTACTGAAAAATGATGATTACCAAATTGTATAGCAACATAGATTGTCATATCCAAATAAAATAATATTTCTTTAAAATATTCTGTGGAATATTCTTGAACTTTATATTCACACATTTTTTAAGACCTTAAACAACGGTATCTGTCATACGAATTTCTTTCGAAATTTTATAAAATATTTGTTTTTCTCAAAAACTTTTCCACAGATTTAAAAAGATCACTAAATTTCATTTAGGAAGGTTTAAAAATAAAATAAGGAAAAAATGGTTGTTTATGGTGCCCCATTACCCTTTTAGAATCATTTTTTTTTTTGATTTTCTAAAAAAACGCTACAACCGATTCTTATAATTTCTTGTATGCATGAAAGTTTGGATGCTATTGTATATTAAAATTTTCAAAACTCAATATTTCGAAAACCCCATACTCGATTTTTTTGAAACTACAATCTACAATCTACAAGATGTGAGAAAAAAAATTGATTTTTATCTAAAGATAACGGTACCCACCATAGAAATTAAAAAAAATAGTTTTCGAAAATTGCATTTTGCTCGAAAACGGCGCATAGAATTTTAATAACATTCCTTTGATTAATTTTTACGATCTATAATTCAATAAAAAAAATTTAAATCAAAATATTACTGACTTTACCTACCATAGAACCATTTTTTCGAATTTTGAATTTCTCATTATGAGCATAACGAATTTTAATGACGTTTTTATGGAGAAACATTATATTATTTCAAAAAAAAAAAAATTCTCTAGTAACATTTATTTTTTTAATTTTTAGTCTTTTACATAAGACGAACTTCGTGCAATGTAGTCGCGAATTTTATTTTTCATTGTGTTCTCTACTTGAAGAACTGGGGTATCTGTACAGTAGTAGACTACCAACTCCCATATTTACTCGTATTTTGGGAATTAAAAAAAAAATGTATAACAAATCCACTCGTCCCATTACACATTTTATTTTCATTTTCATGAGTTTTGTAAAAAGGCTCGCAATCAATTTCTACAAAATTGTAAACAAAATAATTTTTTGCTAATTGGAAAACTTTTAAGCACGTCTTCGTTCTATTTTTTTTAAACTATCTTTTTGCTTTTTTGGTTTAATGTAAATTGACACTCAGAACTGAAATGAACATATGTATGATGATGTTTGTTCTTAATTTTCGCTCATCATCTCCCGGGTTTCTTTAAGGTGTTGTTTAAATCGATTAACGGTTTTGTAAATTTAATTTCACTAACTGCTTCTTTTACGATCTTTTCGATGACTTACACACTTTTTAAAAATATTTTTTAACTAAATTTTTGTCACACTTATAGACGAAAGCATATTTGAATATTTTTTTCCACAGCAATATATCCAATGCATTGATCGCACACATATTTCATGCACATATTAGTTTCCATCCTTTCAATATCATATTTAAATAGTTTAACCTTATTATGAAAAGCTATGCCACAAAGACTGGCACACCTGACCACTTGGTCACATCGAGTCGGTTTTGAGCATTCAAGGCACACAGAATCCATATTTTAGCACTTTTAATTTTTTTAGCCGCATAACTCGAATATTTCCCTCCCATTACGATTTTCAGACATTCAAAACCAGTATCGGTATCTTCTTTTCACTCCTCTCCAACTTTCATATAAACTTGCATTGTGCTCAAACATTTTAAGGGTAGTCAAAATCCCTTTAATGCGAGTAAATTATAAAAACAAAAAGTAGTAAATTTAAACACTTTATTTAAAAACAAACTTTATTTTGTATTTTTACACTTTAAATAATTTATTTTTATTTTTGTATTGGACAATATAAAAAAACACTACAACCACCTTTTTCTCTTTTTTACGTCATGTGCAATTACAATTTAACCGTAAAAATTTCACACAGGATAGGTACCCTTTATAACAAATGTTTTATGGCCGATTTCAGACCGATTATTTTTGTTCTTAATTTCTGGTCCCGTTTAACAGCCATAAGTACGACATATTTGCACATTTTAAGGCTATTTAATTTGAAATAGATTGTATTTTACATATTCAAACACTCAACAAATATCCTTACAAACAATAGTCCTGGAACTATCAATGTTTTTTATAACAAGGAAACTTTGAAGATTGATTTCATGAGGAAATAAAATGCACGACTAGGTCGCACGACTGGGTCGCACGAACTTGCTCTTATGTAAAAAAACTAAGAATCTCAAAAATTAATGTTATTAGAGAAAAATTGTTAATAAGCATAAAATTTATTTTTTAAATGACTAAACAATTTCTTTAGTATTTGGAGCTAAAAATAGGATGCCATGTGATTCAAGCAAATATTGGTTTATTCAAAAACAAAAATTATAAGTCTTTGTAGTGGTTTCTTAAAAAAATAAGCTTTACAAAATTTTTAAAACATTTTTAAGAAAAAATTTTGGTACGCCATTATTATTATTATACGAATAAAAATAAATTTTAAAAAAAATTGAAAAACGGTTTTGAGATATTGAATTTTAAAAAACAAAATATTTTTTTTAAAGTCTTGAAATGCAAGGTTTTTTAAACTTTTTAGAAGCTTCTCTATTCTATATCTATAATAATGAGAAATTCAAAATTCGAAAAAAATGGTTCTATGTTAGGTACATTCAGTAATATATTAATTTCAAAATTTGTCTTGTTAAATTATAGATCTTAAAAATTAAACGAAAGAAAAAAATTTTATAAAAATTCTCGGAATTCTCTCGAGAAAAATACGATTTTCGAAAACCATTGCTTAACATATGTATTTGTATGGTGGGTACTGTTATTTTTAGATAAAACAAAGTTTTTTTCCCAAATCTTGTAGATTGTATTAAAAACTTTTATTTATGAAATTTGAAAAAAATCGAGCATAGGGTTTTCGAAATATTGAGTTTCCCCAAAAAAATTTTTTTTTTTTTAAATAAAAAAAAAATATTTGAAAATTTGAATACACAAGAATATTTGAATTTAAGAGAAGGTTAAGCATAAAAAATGACTAAAATCGGTTGTACCGTTTTCGAGAAAATCAAAAACAAGAAAAATAAAATGCACGACTGGTTCGCACGAACTTGCTCCTATGTAATAGACTAGGAATTTTGAAAACGAATGTTATTAAAGAAAACTGTTCATAAGGATAAAATGAATTTAAAATAAATTAAATTCTTTTAGTAGGTAGTAAGAGATAAAAACAGAATGCAATGCAACCATGAATTTATGCAAGAACAAAAACTATAAGTTGTTGTACAAAATTTTTAAAACATTTTTAAGAAAAAATGTTGGTACGCCAACCTTAAGTTTTTATTATTGTACGAATAAAAGTCTAATTTCCAAAAAAAAAATACTAAGCCGTTCTTGAGATATCGAATTTTTAAAAAAAAAACGACTTTTTTTCTAAAAATTGAAAAAATATTTTTTCTTAAGTTTTTAAATGCAATGTTTTTTAAAGTTTTTTGGAGCTTTTTTATAAAAAATTTCATTAAAATCCGTTATGTCGATAATGAGAAATTCAAAATTCGAAAAAGTCGTTCTATGGTAGGTACAGTCAGTAATATCTAGATTAAAATTTTTTTTTTATTAAATTATAGATCGTAAAGATTAATCAAAAGAAAAAAATTTTAGCAAAATTCTCGGAACCGTTTTCGAGAAAAATTCGATTTTCGAAAATCATTTTTTAAAATTTGTATGGAAGTAACCGTTAGTTTTAGATGACACAAATTTTTTTTTCTCAAATCTTGTAGATGTTAAGAAACTTTTTTTTGTCAAGTTTGAAAAAAATCGAGCTTGCGGTTTTCGAAATATTGAGTTTCCAAAAAAAAAATTTGAATTTTTTTTTAAAAATCCAAAAAATTAAAAATTGAAAATTTGAATATGTAATAATATTCAAACTTTGGAGGAGCTTTAGCATAAAAAAAATTATTTAAATCGGATGTAACGTTTTCGAGAAAATCAAAAACAAAAAAAATGGACCCAGGGGGGCTACCAAAAATAACAATTTTTTGTAAAATTTTTTTCAACCATTAGCTACTCGTAGTTTTAACCAAATGAAATTTTTCAATTTTTTTTTTTTTAAATTCTGAGACAGTTTTTGAGAAAAAAAAATATTTATAAAATTTCGAAAAAAATCGTATGGCAGGTACCGTTATTTTTGGTCTTAAAAAAAAACAAAAAAAAAACGTCCGGGGGAAAAAATTAAAACCCATATCTACCAAGTTTGAAGAAAATCGGCCGAGCCGTTTAGGCTGTAGTCGAACCGACAGACAGACAGACAGACAGACAGAATTACGAGACCCACTTTTTTGGTCTTCGCTATCATCGTAATGTCAACTTTGATCAAAATCTCGAGTTCGATTTTTTTTACGAATGCATAACTTGCCTTATAGTTTATAGTACCTATAAGTCGCAAGTAAAAAATGGTTCCAAAGGGGCTACAAAAAAATTTTTGTAAATTTTTTTTTCAACCATTACCTCGCCTTAACTAAATGAAATTTTAAATTTTGTGGGACAGTTTTTGAGAAAAAAAAATATTTATAAAATTTAAAAAAAGATCGTATGGCCGGTGCCTTTATTTTTGGTTTAAAAAAAAAAAAAGAAAAAAACGTTTGGTTGGAAAAAAATTAAAAATGATATCTACTAAGTTTAAAGAAAATCGGACGAGCCGTTTAGGCTGTAGTCGAACGGATAGACAGACAGACAGACTTGCGAGACCCACTTTTTTGGTCTTCGCTATCGTCGTAATGTCAACTTTGATCAAAATCTCGAGTTCGATTTTTTTACGCGAGTAAAAATGTTAGGAACGAGTCTAGAATTCCCAACCACATCATACTTATCGCCTTGAGCTTCAACTTGCGGATTAGTACCCCTTGGCAAAATGGCAAATGTCCACGACTCGCCAGCAGGACTCTGTCAAATAGGGACCGGAGGAATAGGTTGAGCCACGAGAACCAGTTTTGGTGGCATATGACGTTGAGTAAGTATGTATGCTTTGGCCGGCTTATAAGTGTAAAATTAGGTAGACAATCAGAATGGCACCAAAAAAAAATATAAATATTGCAAAATAGTTTTAGTTTATCTTAAGAATTTTAATAAAGTTAAGTGTGGTTTTCAGTTTAATCTATCTATATAAAAAATAGAATGCACACACGAACTTGCTATTATGTAAAAGGCTTGCAATTTTAAAAATGAATGTTATTAGGGAAAAATATTCACAAGCATTCAATTCGTTTTTTAAATACCTAAAACAACTCTTTTAGTAGTTGGCGCTAAAAACAGGATACCATGTGATTCATGCAAATATTAATTTATGTAAGAACAAAAATTTTAAGTCGTTCTATTGGTTTCTTAAAAATATGAGCTTTTATACACAAAATTTTTATTAATATCGAGCCGTTTTTGAGATATTGAATTTTCCCAAACAAAATAGATTTTTTTTTTCAAAAACTTGAAATGCAATGTTTTTTAAACTTTTTAGAAGCTTCCCTATTAAAAATTTCATTAAAATTCGTTATGCCGATTATGAGAATTTCAAAATTAGAAAAAATGGTTCTATGGTTGGTACAGTCAGTAATATCTTAATTTCATTTTTTTTGATTAAATTATAGGTCGTTAAAAATTAATCGAAAGAAAAAAATTGTATCAAAATTCTCGGAACCGTTTTCGAGAAAAATAAGATTTTTGAAAACCATTTTTTAACATATGTATGGTGAATATGGTATAGGCAGATACTGTTTTTGAGAAAATCAAAAAGAAAAAAAAAATGGTTCTTGGAAAATTTTTTCAACCATTACCTAGCGTTAACCAACTAAAATTTTTTGAATTTTCTTTTTAAATCCGTGGGACAGTTTTTGAGAAAAAATATTTATAAAATTAAAAAAAAATGCGTATGGCAGGTACCGTTATTTTTTTACTTAAAAAAAAAGAAAAAAACGTGCGGGGTTAAAAATTTAAAAACGATATAAATTAAGTTTCACGAAAATCGGCCGAGACGTTTAGGCTATAGTCGAACAGACAGACAGAATTTCGAGACCCTCTTTTTCGTCTTCGCTATCTTTGATCAAAATCTCGAGTTCGGTTTCCTCAATGCAAGTTCAGCTCATTGATAGCGGCATGGGGGTGTATATTTCGCAAGTAAAAATATAAGATACACATGCGACTTATAGCTACTATAAGGCAAGTTATGCATTCGTAAAAAAATCGATCTCGAGATTTTGATCGAAGTTGACATTAGCGAAGACGAAAAAAGTTGGTCTCGCGATTCTGTCTTTCTGTTTGACTACAGCCTATAAATACTCGTACAATATAAAGCGTATTATCCAGGCACATCACAATTTTTTCGTGTCTTGAAATTTCTGGTGCGATCAAAACTCAGAGAAAAAATCCCTAGGAGGACCGTTTGGCAATACGAGAAAACCAACTGAGATGGTCTATATAATTTCTTCATTAACATTATCTGATCATATGCTCCCTCGATAATGACGTTATCTCCAGCGCATATGTATATAATTGCAAATTTATTTCAAATTGGTATGATACATTTCATACCGAATAAGGATAAATCTATCCAACCGAAAGAGAATTCATAGTTTGATTCGAGATGTCAATAAATTAATTGGGTCACAAAAATAATTGTTTCAATATTATAAATTCAACCTATAAGCATAATGATTAGTGCGTTGTCATGCATAAGGTCTTGAGTTCGATGATCAGCCGCTGCAAAAAAAATTTATCAAGGATGTATTTCCTTTTGCGAGGAAGTGACAAATCCTCCAAGAGTATCTCTACTCATTAAAAGTGCTGCTTATTAGCCGTTCGAAATCGGCAGAAAATTGTAGGTCCTCTCCATGTTATCATTTAAACAGGAATGGTTGAGACTTGAGAGTTGTAATGAGCCATAATGGCCTCTTATTTATTTTATATTAATTTATTTTAAAGCTAACCCAACTTATGAAACCGAAATAAGTCCAAATCAACTAGAAAGACCTGTAAGGATCATATTCGACGAACGAAATTATTGCATGACCAGAAATTAAGGCAGAAAAATACTACAATGTCCTAAAGGTAGTAAACATTTTTGGTCATTTGTAAAAGGTAAACAAAAAACATATTCGTCCTCGGTTCCTACGACTGTCTTCGATTGGTCGCAGGATAATGCGATGCATGCACAAAGTTTCATGAGTCCTCCTGTACTTGAAGGCGCAAAAGATTTTATGGGACTTATCTCTTTGCATAATTGTAGGTATATTTGCAACATTACTGAAAGATCTCGTTGTACACAAATACGCCCGAATAGTATCCCTGCCATTGTTGTGAAGAGGTGTTTTTCTGAGCAGTTGAAAAAAGCGTTTGTCAAGCCTATTCTCAAAAAAGGCAAATGTTCCTCCCCCTCCAACTATCTCTCAATTGCACCAACGTCCATTCTTGCAAAGGTAATGGAAACGCACTTAAGAAATATCTTAAACAACAAAAGTTTCTTAGTGACTGGAAGTACTCGTACCTAGTATGCCTTTCATAGAAATATACATACATATGTAGGTGCACTTCTGATCTGATTACATAGTTTTGTAGAAAGTGTAGAATTGGATGTTTTTAAACTTGATATAATTGCTGATGTGCTTCAGACCTCCATTTTGTCTCCGACTCTCTTTTCTCTTTTTCATATTCGTCAACGATCTTTTGTCTGAAACTTCTAATGCATTATATTAGCCGTGTTTTTTTGGAAAAGTTATCCGTAGTACAGTAGGATTTTATATGAATAACAAATACAACATCCGCGGTAGGATCACTGTTTTGCTGACGACAATATTCTCGGCTATTCATATTCCTTTCCAGTTTCACTTCCGAATGTGGGACTAGAACGACAGCGTTTGATAAGCATATTAATTCCAATCTCGATAGCATTCTCGAATAATGAATCAAAAACAGTGTACTCAATGCTGTCTCCTGTCGTTGAAGCGGAACCCACCACCTATGTCACTAGGAGCGCCATTTAGATCAAGGAAACCGAAAAGTTTTCAATTCTCGGTATGTGCATCTCGACTAACTTGTGTGAAATGACCACATAATCGACTTCGTCAGAAAAGTGAATTATTTATGAATCCTATAACACTGGTCAACAGCTAAGTTCACCAGATTTATTTATTTTTTTAAGAGACCTGAAAATCTTTGGACACATCTGTCGCTATTATCTACACTTTACTTCGAGCACGCGTATTATGTTGCCCTAGTCCTACACAAATCACTCAATTTGGATACCTACTCGTATTCCGCCTCCGACAACAATCTTTACGACATCTTTAGTGTGTGTTCCTCATTTGCATCATTGTGTGTTAATTTGATGTCTGAACAAATATTTAAAATGATATTTTAATTGCAGATGTTAGGTACATAACATAAGTCACATAGGTCGATTTTACTCATTCGGAGGTCCAAAAAAGGTCTCTCAAAGTCATCTGGTGCATACACAAAACTTAAAATAGAAATCTTCTCCTAACTGCAAGGTGTTCATGAAATAATATTTATGAGGTATTTTTAAGGATAAAAATTAAAAAAAAAAAACTATTTCCTTATTCCTGTATTAATAGATTTCCCAATCGTACATACAGTGATCCACAAAAGTCTGCGTACAAGGAAGAAATATTTTTAAAAACTGCTGTTATTCACAAATTTAAAGTTATTTTTTTAAAAAAAAAATATTTTTTAATAAAGAAATGTACAAGGTTTTTATTTTCAACAAAAAAAAATTAAAACAATTATTCATAACAAGAAGAAATTAATAACAACAAAATAAACCTCTGAAATTCTTCCACAAAAGTCTGCGTACAGCTGTAACAGAAATTGGAAAAAGTTAGTTAATATAGACAAATAATTATTTTTTTGTACTACTTTCGCTGTTAATATTTGGTCGGATACCCTTTTAGCCTTATAACTTCTTTCAAACGGTTTTGCATTGACCCTACCAGTTTTTCTGTATAAGAACTATTGATCTTACTCCATTCAAGCAACAAGGCTTCTTTTAACTGCGACTTTTTCCGGATATCGTGGGTTCGGATCTTTTTTTCCAATTCATCCCAGCAGTGCTCGATAGGGTTAATATCTGGACTCTGTGGTGGGGTTCGTAGCAGGTGGGGAGTGTTATATGCCAGCCACATGCGCGATTATGGGCGGTATGTTTGGGGTCATTATCTTGCTAGAAGTAATAGTCATTGGATATACTCAGAATTTCAGCACTTGTTTTCAAATTTCTTTTGAGGATAACGATGTATACATATTGATCCATTGATCCTTCTATTACTTCCAGCTTACTGACTTTTAAAGACGCCATACAGCCCCAAACCATAACACCTCCACCACTGTGCTTGGCACTCTTAATTGTGCATCTGGAATTAGGAGCATCGTTTGCTCGTCGCCACACCCTCAAACGACCGTCAGAACCAAAAATGTTGTATTTTGATTCGCTGGAGAATATAACCTTACGCCAGAAGTCCGGAGGCTTGTTAACATACTCTTTTGCAAATGCTAGCCGTTTCTTTCTCTTTATTTTAGTGACCAATGGTTTTTTCCTAGGTGTGTGTGACTTAAACCCCTCTTGAACAATAGCTCTTCTTACCGTTTCTGGATGCACTGTATTGTTGTAATATATTTCGAGCCGTGTGCTTATCGTCTTAGCCGTTATAAAGTGATCTTGCTCCACCATTCGCTTGATTACACGCTTATCCCTTTCGGAGAGCTTCGAAGGTCAGCCTTATCTTGTCTCCGATTTAATCTGTCCTGCGTTTCTAAAGCGATCTACCGTTCTCTGTATCGTTGACCGAGCTCTTCAGGTTATTTTTGATATTTCACCATACGACTTTTTTTGTTTAACGTAAAGATCAATAAATCAACTGCCGCTCACTCAAACTTAACTCTTTATTTGGCATTTTTTGCTTTAAAAACAAAAAAAAAACCAAAGACAATGATTTACAATACGCGTTTAGAACGATTAAAAATAAACAAACAATCATATTATGCAAAAACAAATTTATCGATACTTAAAGAGAGTGTAATGCAAGAAATATTCACCTGTACGCAGACTTTTGTGGAAGAATTTCAGAGGTTCATTTTGTTTTTATTAATTTTTTGTGATACGAATATTTTTTTTGTATTTTTTTTTTGTTGAAAATAAAAACGTAGTGAATTTTTTTTAATAAAAAATACCTTTTTTTTAAATAATTCACTTTATATTTGTGAATAACAGCAATTTTTAAAAAATATTTTCCTTGTACGCAGACTTTTGTGGATCACTGTACATACATACATATACGTACATACATAGGAAGGAGTAAAATCAATAGCAAATAAAAGAAGAAAAGACCATCTTTCGATCAAGATCAATTATGTAAAATCACTTAGAAAAAAGCAAGAAGACAATAGCAATTGCTCGTTGTCATGTTTGCAAAAAGGATCAGCAAGTCCAGTTTTTTAAGACAGGTAAAAAAAGGAGAAAAGAGCGCGTTCCCTTTTCTCCTTAGTTTCATTGATTGCCGTAAAATGTGTCTTCAGTTGGAAAAAAATAGATCCAAAGTGTCCATGCGACACCTAAATCGACAAATCCGGATTTTGTGTGTGTAAGTAAGGTTTTTCGATATTTAAAAAAAATATCCTGGACATATATCTTAAGGGGACTTAGGGGTCAACTTACTAACCAGAGGCCAGTACCTAATATTTTTTTCATTTCTTCCTTCTTTTTCTACCGTTTTACCTTTTTTCGAGCAATCAAATGAACATAAATGTATCTTTGGAGGATCAGAAAGGAAGGAAGGACAAGCCACTCTTCTTCCTAAGAGTAATCACTAACTGAATTAGACTCTTGCGATGAAAGAGCAAAGGCAAAGGGCATCACAGACTTGCAGCCGTTTGACCTTTTTTTTGGTGCGCCAATGGGTTTTGATTCTCTGTTGTTGTATGTTACTCACTGTCTTGAAGATGGAAATGTTCTTTCTTGGTGCCTTATTGATTTTCCTCTATACAAGCGATGAATGAAAAATGTGAATAATGTTTTTGTGGGTCAAATAGGGGTGTAGGTTACACAATGAATTCTAATGGAGACGACGACTGCGAAGATCTTTCCATCCTTCGATCATTAAAGATTAATGTCCTTTCTGTGTCCTGTTCCTTACAATTTCCAAAAAAGCCAAAAAAAAAAAAAATACTATGGAGTGTGCGCGCAAAATGTGTATGGTGTTTTGGGAGCAGATGATCACCGTTTACTTTATGGTCAAGATGTTCTTTTGAACAGCATCATACTTTTGTTTGATTTTACATTGAGGTTCTTTATCGGCCGTTTATTGCGGGTGATTTTGTATTTTTTATTTCTCTCAAAGGACATATTGAAAGTTATTGAAGAAAAATATAAAGGAGCGTGGTTGATTGTAACGGTTTTTAAGAATATATTTTTCGTTGGAATGGTAATTTGAAATATGTATTGATATGTCAATACCTACATATGGATTTTGATGTTAAGAAGTCGGTATGCGACTCATCAGAATGGACAGAGATAAAGTATTAAACTGTTTTTCTAGATTGTCGAAATTTGTACATATCCATAGGCATAGCTGGGCATTAACTCGTTAATCCGTTAATCGTTAATTAACGAAGTTAAGATTTTGATTAACGGATTAACTTTTAAGTTAACTTTTAAAAATGTTAACGGACACGTTAAATCCGTTAATCCACGTTAAGTCCGTTAATCGTTAATCCAATGCCTACTATTTACCGCGCGGCGCAAAAAACTGGTTCAGACAAGTATGAGACAAGTGCCGCCCGGCCGGCGCGTGCCGCGGGTGAAACAAAAACAGCTAGGTACGTATTATATTTTGACGGCGCGTGCGAGTGAGAAAACTGCGAATATATTCGTTTCGTTTGTTCATTTCATTATGCCGGTCGTCCACTATGTGCGCGATAAATTCAACCAACTTCGTTCAACTTTTTATTGAACTCTTTCGTTGGATAAACGAATTTACAACCTCTTACACTAGTGCAGCAACTTACGTAATTCACGTTGAGCAACTGAAGTTGAACAAAATGCGTTTGGAACCCCGTACACATAATTGACCAACTTTCCCATATGTTGATCAACTCTTAAAACTTATTCCAGTGTTGAATAGCTCCGTACACCTAGTTGACCAACTTATACTCAAATGTTGAATAACCTCGTACACTAGTTGATAAACTTGTTCGATTTTGACAGAAAATTTTTTTTTTCGAGTTGATCAACTGCGTTTTCGATATTGTTGCTAAACCAGTTGATACCTTCGTACAAAAAACTCAAACGTCAAACCTGAAATAAATTTGAGAGTTGAATGCGTTGAATTCGAAATTTGTGCGTTGATCGCCTAGTGGACGACCGGCATTACTTAGCGCCGGTGCTCAGAGTAAAAAAATTTAAAAAATGCAATTTTTATCACAATGTTAACGGATTAACGATTAACGTTAACTTGCGTTAATTCTTCCGAAATTTAACGCTTTAACGTTTAACGAAGCTAACTTTTTTAGTAGCGGATTAACGATTAACGAAGTTAACTGTTTGGTTAACGGTGCCCAGCTATGTCCATAGGTACCTACATGATGGTACTTAAAAAAAATGTTTTATTCTAATTCTACAGTCTGAAAGTATTGATCTGGCTTGTTTGATCTGGCTTAATCTGGCTTACTTCCCTTAGCCACAGTAATTGCACGCATAACTCTGAACCCCAAAAACAAATTTGTACAATTCAGTTTTTAATTTTATTTATATTTCATCTGCCAGTGGCGGAACCACGGGGGATTTTTGGGTCCGAACCCTCCCCATGAAAATTTGAACCCAAACATTTTCATATCAGTTTATTATAGCTGTAACTTTAAAAGTATTTATTTATTAAATATTTATATCACTTCGACGTATATTTTGTAACTTCTTAATTTCTTTTGACCTACTTAACTCTACTTTTGATGTATGTACATATGTATCTTTAAGGACAGAAGTAATATACTCACTTTAGATGTCACAATGGTTTCATGAAGGAAATTCAGTTCAAGGTCGGCTAGATGTTTTAAACTTGAGCAATTTATCCTACCTTTCCCAATCAAAATACAGGGTGTCCCACAGTCACCGCCCCAAATGAAAACCATGGATTCCTGAGGTCATTTTAAATCGAAAAACTTTAGAGGTCATTTTCTCGTTTTCGTCCCGTTTTCGAGTTATAACGGTTTTTATGATTTTTCCCTTAACTGGCTTTATCTTTGCCAACCTAGGTCCGATTCGTAAGATTTTTTTTATAACCAATCAAGAATTTATTACAGTTTTAGTTTGTCCAAAAACTTTTTTTTCTGCGGACAACCGTTTCTCCGTAATTTTGCATCAAACACAATTTTTTTCGTTTTTTAAGTAGTTTTTTCACTTTGATATCATTTTATTCAAAAAAAAAAACACGTTAATGAGTATTAATTTTGTTCAGTTATTATTAAAGCCCAGTTCATTTTCTTAAAAAAATTATTTGTTTTCCTTAAAAAGAATACTAAATGTAATTAACAAAAAATAAACAAACTGAGTGAATTTACAAAAAAAAATAATTTTTAAATACAAAATTAACTTTTTCTGAGCTATTGTGGTTAAGAAAAGGACAAATAGATAAAGTTAATTAGTAACACCGTTAACTAATGTAAACAGTAAGGATTTGCATTATGATTTGAAAGTTGTAAATGTCTTTTTCGCGTGATCTCTGTTCAACAAAAATTGTCAGTACAGGCCTTATGGGAGAGCTTTTTCTAAAGCAGTGGCGCCTGATGCACCCTCACTACAATGCGTTAGGAAAAATGACACTAAAAAAAGAGCAAGCCACTGACTTTTCTTAAAGAATTGTTGTTGTAATTCTTTGCAAAAAGTTGTACACCCCAACAGGACCGTCGTATCCCACTGCTGATGAGAGATGAGATACTGTCAAGAGTGTTAAGTGTCACTCAATACGATCGTGCGCTCTTTATCTACATCAAAACAGAGTTACCAGTATCATTCTCAATTGCAAGCAAGGAGCTTTTTCAGTGGTTTTTATTAAGGAGCTTTTGGGATTTGAAGCTTTTGAGAGCATATTTTAAGAAGATGAGTATGTTGAGTGTTGTCACATTGCTTTTCAACTTAAAAAAAAACGCGTATATTATCTTACCGCTTGGTGTTGTGGGAAAAGGTAAATTGAATATTGTTTTCAGTCGTTTTGAATCGGCAGACGGTAGCCCTACGCGTTTTTTACTATCATTTGCGGCGATTTATAATGTAAGCTACGGAATCCCTGTGAGAGCTTTACAAGGCGATACACTTATGCATGGCAATGCAACCAGAATGAGAGACAAACGTCCTATCTTCCCTGTACTGACAATTTTTGTTGGACAGAGTATAGTGTCCGCGTCGTGTTCTTTCACTTGATACTCCATTTTGGATTTGTTATTCAAGTTGTAGTTTTTTGGCAATTATTTTCGATTACACTAATCAAGAATATCTGGAAATGTTATTAATATACGCTGAAATAGGACAACTTTATCTATTTGTCCTTTTCTTAACCACAATAGCTCAGAAAAAGTTAATTTTGTGTTTAAAAATTATTATTTTTTTTAATTCACTCAGTTTGTTTATTTTTTGTTAATTACATTTAGTATTCTTTTTAAGGAAAACAAATAATTTTTTTAAGAAAATGAACCTGGCTTTAATAATAACTGAAAAAAATTAATACTCATTAACGTGTTTTTTTTTTTTGAATAAAATGATATCAAAGTGAAAAAACTACTTAAAAAACGAAAAAAAATGTGTTTGATGCAAAATTGCGGAGAAACGGTTGTCCGCAGAAAAAAAAGTTTTTGAACAAACTAAAACTGTAATAAATTCTTGATTGGTTATAAAAAAAATCTTACGAATCGGACGTAGGTTGGCAAAGATAAAGCCAGTTAAGGGAAAAATCATAAAAACCGTTATAACTCGAAAACGGGACGAAAACGAGAAAATGACCTCTTAAGTTTGTCGACTTAAAATGACCTCAGGAATCCATGTTTTTCATTTGGGGCGGTGACTGTGGGACACCCTGTATATTAAAATACTATTAAATAATTGTGTTTTGAAGAATTCTCCAAAAGTTTTTTCATGAGAAAGTTGTATGTGAGTACCCATGTTTAAAGAAGCACAGAATTTCGAAGATAAGTTTGTATTCTCCTTGAGTTAGAAAATGATCTTTCCGAAGTTGTAGTTACGTATCACGGATAAATCTGGCAAAACTCGATAGATCGCGTTAGAATTTTTGAATCTTTAGATAAATTTATGCAAAAACAAGAATTGTAAATCATTTTAGAGGTTTCTTTTAAAAAAAATAAGTTTTATATACAGCATTTTTTAAACATTTGTTAAAGTATTTATTACTTTACGAATAAAAATTTTATTTACACCAAAATTAAGAAATTCGAAAAATTGGTTTTAAGGTAAGTGCAGTCAGTAATATCTCCCTTCAAATTTTGTTCATTTAATTATAGATCGTAAAACTTAATCGAAAAAAAAAATATTTATCAATATTCTAGGTGCCGTTTTCGATAAAAATACGATTTTCGAAAACCATTTTTTAACATTTGTGTATAGTGGGTACCGTTGTTTGTAGATAAAATAATTTTTGTTTCATTGTATTAAAAATTTTGATAATTTTTTTAAAAATCCAAAAAAATTTAAAATTTGAATACACAATACTATTCAAACTGTTGCTTGGGGAGCTTTGGCATTCCAATAGTGATCAAAATCGTTTGTAGCGTTGTGTGCTGTAATGTAATGTTGTGTAATGGGTATGTGAGCGAATAAGGTCGTAGAATAATTTGGAAAAAAAGTTGTTGTACCATATGTTTAAACAAATCGACCAAGCCTATTAGGCTGCACGCGAACTGGCCGCTAGAATTGCTAGAATAACTTTTGTCATTTTTCCAATCATTGTAATGTCAACTTTGATCAAAATCGATTCGATTTTTTTACGAATGCATAACTTGCTAATATAATTTAGTACACTTTGTTTGTCACTGTTGTGATTATTTACCAAGGATTTGACAAAATAATAGAAAAAGAAATCTCAATATTGAAAAAAATTTTATTAACAAATATTTTGTCAATATATTCATTAAATATAAATTAGTATAGGTCTATTGGTCTATTGAAGGTCTCGAACCATTTTATCATAGAAAAGCTACCAGATCTTTATTTTTAACAGAAAACATTGCGGTCTTATCTTTCACTGTGAGTAACTGGTGGTAGGAAAGAAATATATCTGAAAAAAATATGTACTTGTTCTAAGGTTGCCTGCGTATTCCAATACCTAAAGCAAATTAGTTGATGGACTTTTCAAAAGGGCATAAATCAGTATTGAGAAACGAAAAAAAAATTATTTCGTGCCCTGCTTGCCTTAGAATTTATTTTTTTTTGTGGGAAAGGGTTCTATCGGTGATGGCAAACACATATTTGTTTTATTAATATTTTTTTTCCAAAGTAAGTAATAAACCCCGAAATAATTTCTAATTTTAACTAATTAAAATAATAATTAAAATAAAATAAATAAATATACTGGCCCTTATGTTTAATATGCTGAGTATTTCTAAAATTATAAGTTAGTTATTGATGTTATTAGAAAAAAACAACATGACAATAATTCTATAAATGTCTGATTTTTCGAATTTATTCCAAAAATATTATTCTAATACCTATTGTACTTTTTATCAAACTTAAGTCTTTAGTTATGTTTTCAGTATTGATGGCCTCAGTCTCTGGATCAGTTTTTTTGTTTTTGCGAAATATATTTTGAATTCCTTTTAATTTTTTTCGATTCATTTTTACGATTTATAATTTAATAAAAAAAGGTTTGAAATTAGATATTACTGATGACTGTACCTACCATAGAACATTTTTTTTCAAATTTTGAATTTCTCATGATCGACACAACGGATTTTAACGAAATTTTTTATAGAGAAGCTTCTAAAAATTTTGAAAAATATTGAATTTCAAAATTTAAAAAAAAAAATAATTTTTGAAAAAAAAAAACAATTTTGTTTAGGAAAATTCGATATCTTAAAAATGGCTCAATATTTTTTTTGATATTTTAATTTTTATTCGTACAGTAATAAAAACTTAAAGTTGGCGTACCAATTTTTTTCTTAAAAATGTTTAAAAAAATTTGTATATAAAAGCTCTGACTGTACTAAGAGAGTTTAAAAAATAAACTTTATCCTTTGAACAGTTTTCTCTAATATCGTTTTCAAAATTCCTAGTCTATTACATAGAAGCAAGTTCGTGCGACCCAGTCTTGCATTTTATTTTTTTTACATTCGACCTTATCAAGCTTGTATTTATATGAACATGTTAGTACAGTAGCGTTTTATGTGGTATTTTCGTTCAGCAACGTTTAACTATGGCTATGAAGTATTTATACCACTGAAAAACTTTTGGATTGCATTCTTTTGGACTCATAAAATTAATTGGGTGATTCTACAAACAATGAAATAAAATGTTACAAATTTCGGCACGAAATTTTTGGAAGCCAAAAGACGTAAGAGTTGTTCTAGTTGATCATTAGAACGTCTCTTTGCACTCTTGAAAGCGGCCAGTCAAAAAAATAAAAAATGACGATTTTAAGGACATTTTTTGAAAAAGGATGTTCAGGGGACAGCTGAGTTTTTTTTTAAGGGGACTGAATAAATCTTTATTTTTTTGTATTTTCTCTTGGGTACACATTGAAATATAGAAATTAAATTTAATTAGTCTTCATAAACATACAAATTCGTGGTTAATACATAATACATATTACATTACATTACATTTCATTTCATTTTTTTCATTTTTTCATTTTTCTATTTAGAATCAATTTAAAATAAATTATATTCTTTTTAAAAGTTTTAAAAATATTTGGCAATGACGTTCGAAGTTCAACATAACTAAAAGTTTCTCAGGTTTCTGAATAAAATATCATTTGTTTTATTAGCCAGGGGACTGAGGTTTTTAATAGCTTTTGCGCAAAAAAGATATTAAGGTTTTACTTAAAAAAACAAAAAAAATATATATAATATTACAGTTTTATTAAACCTATACTAAACTGCTAACAAATCTGCCTACTTAAATACAAATTTGTTTTGTAAGACCTCACCAGAGGACTGATAAGCTAAACGGACAATTCACGACTTCTTGCACAAATGTCCTTTTCACAATACTAACATATGAAACAGAATCGAATTGCACCACGATTTTATTGTAAGGAGGCTTGGTACTTCAAATTTCCAGTACTGGAAACTCAATCGATATCCTCGTTTTAGATTTTTTCGACGAAAATTCCATCGTTTGTAGAATCATCCTGTGACCTCCCTGCCCATCACGCTAGGCCACTGCTCAAGGTCTTTATTTGTTTTCGACACGATTATGGCTGGGGTACAAATACTCGTAAATTATTTTAAGGAATAAAATTACACTACAGCGATTTAATTCATGGGATAAAATATATGAACGGCGATCGAAATATGAAATTAGACAGCGCGGTATTGTTGCATTCCAATATTGCGGACATGTATGCATATATACATATTTTGAACATAGGTGGCATTGTAAAATATTACCCGCTGCCTTATTCTACATGGTTTTAATTCCATTTACAATAATATCATGCAATTTTGATTAAAATTATAAAAAAAATCGAAAATTTCCAATTTCTCCTAGGGAATCACGGAAGACTCTTTAGTAGCGAGTTTAAGGAAAATGGGGCAAAATTTTAAACAACCTATTATTAAAAGCTTAGCATTTGACTAGTAAGTAATTTCTTAAACATTTACAGCCTTATTTACTAACTCGTTTTAGCGACGGAGTAAAGTAACTTCGACTTTACAACGGCTCTAATCCTGAAAACCTTATTTATAATGAAAATGCACGAGGAATAGCGGTGGAATAAGCTAAAACTGGTTCATAGGAGGTTTAAGGCCGTTTTAGTATCTAAATGTCATTTTGAGATGACATCTTGTGAAATTTACAAAAAGGAGTGTAAGCGTTTTTTTTTTGTTTCTTACTAAGACAAAAAGGATAGATATTTTGCATTAATAGATTATTTATATTTTCCAAACACTCTAACAGTTGTACGGTATTGGGAACGCAATGTAGTTGGTACATTCATTTATTGGATTTGAACTTTATACAATCCAATTTTGAATGTATCCAATTTCCAATATGCATACAATGATAATAAAATGAATAATAATGGAAATCAGCTGGGGTTCGCCTTACGTGTATAATAACCAGAGTTTTAGATTGGTGACTTTTTTTCCCAGTGCCGATCGTGGAAAATATACGGCGTTTTCCGTTTTTTGTATTTTTGATGTAATTTTTTGGCAAGTTTCCTTAAGTGTTTTTATATCGAATTTTGTATTAAATTGGTAACTTTTTTCTAAAATTAAATACTGTTATGTATTTTCTTAATTTGTGTGATATTATTTAAGAAAAAAAGTTTATGAAGTGTATTTAAAATTAAAATCAATGAAATAATCACAATGTGTTTAATATGGCCTACCCCATGTGTTGGTAATATGGCCCAGTAGGCCATATTTGACACGTTTGCTTGAATGAAATTAAATTATTTTAATTTTTTATTTTGAAGACTAAAATGTCTAAATGAAGTCAAAAACCATGGAAGAAATATAGAGCTTGTGGACCTCGCAAGAAAAAATCGTATCCACGTTCTATCCATTCATCCACATTCGAGCTATAAAATACAGCCGCTGGACAAGACTTTTATGGGAACCTTAAATAAGTAGATACTTGACCGAGGAAACTGGACGATTGGTCATCAAAAACTATTAAGCCTTATCACACTTCGACATAATTGAGCTATTCGGTCGAGCATACCTTAAGACTCAAACTGGACAGATCGCAGTTAAAGGTTTTTCGTCGATAGGGATATGGCCATTTGCTAAAAAAAAAAATTTCAAGACCACGATTTTTTATCAGCAGAAGAAGTTGATTCAACAAAATATCAATTCAACGTAGAAAATCTTGCGCCTACCAATCCATGTGATATTGAGGGGGCATGATACGACTCATGAAATTTCTCCTATTCCTGTAAAGGTAAAAAAAACATCGAATCATGGACGAAAACGAGGAAAATCGGAGATCATTTCCTCATCTCCTTATAAAACTTCTCTAGAAGAATCAATAAATCTGAAGAATAAGAGAGAAAAGAAACTAAGAAGAAGAAAATGATGTTGGAAAGCAAACAGATACCGAACAAAAAAAAAACATTCGCGCAGAAACGGCTTATTCATAAGAAATTCAGGAAAGTTATTTCATTCCAAAGTCCAATTTCATTCCAAAGTCAATGGGGTCTATCGTGAATAAAATTTCCTTGGGAATTGTGACGAACTTTCAAAACTGTCATCTCGACTAATTTCGAAATTTTCCCTTATAATTTATTGATGTCGGGAATTAAGTTTTATAGTGACTTTGGCTCTCATTAAAAAAGGCCAGTCGCCAGCTTACAATGAACAGTGCAGAAGTATTGACCTTCCCAATTTTCAAAGATGGGGAAAATTCCGAGGGAAATTTTGTTCCTCATAGCCCCCAATAAATATTAAGTATTTAGTTCCAATAAAAAACATTGTGTTAAATATGGCCTACCCTGGGCCATATTTAACACCAGGTGGGCCATATTAACCGCAATTTTTTTAAAACTCAAATATGAAGTTCCTTTAAGTTTTTGTTTTTAACTTTTTGTTATGTGTTTTTTTTTAGTTATAGTTTCTAAAGACTAAAGTACAAATAATTTGTTAAACTGTTTACGAAAAAAATAAATGAATTCGACTTAAATGTATGGTTTTATTTAAAAAAATGTTAAGGGTAGGCCATATTTGCCGCACTTACTCTATATTTGACATAAGGAAGGCGTAGCTAATACGGCTAAGAAAGTATATTATAATTAAGGATTTGTTTGACGTGGCGTAAACCAGAAGTAAGTGTTTCGGCTCGGTTTAACTATTCCGAGGTTGAACCCAGTATTAGTGAAAAATAATAAATAAGGCTGTTAGTAATTGATTAGATATTCAAAAAAATTTAATCCTTTTTTTCGTTTTACTTACTAGTAAAATACTATTGCCCTTTTATTAAAAACGGTGCATCTGAACACGTTTAAATCATGACAGTTCAGTTAACGGCCTTGGCTTTGATGAAAGCATCGCTTCCTATCGATCAGCAAAATCAAGCATCATTGCGCATGGTTAGTACTTGGATGGGGAACCGTTAAAATACCAACCGTGTGCTGTTGACATGTGTTTCTTCTGTTGTTCTTTCTTTCTGTGTGTCTCTCTCTGTTGTATTGTCTAAGCCGATGGCCTCAGTTGCCAGTGCTTTCAGTGTCTCTTCGTAGATTTATCTACGGAGTAGTGTAATATGTAATGTAATGTAATCATGACAGTTCGTGAAAATTAACAAAACAAACAAATCTAAATTTTAAATTGAAATGTCGTAAACTTAAATGTTAAAGGGACAATCTACAATTTATTTTGATATTTGTTTTTTTATTATTTTCCCCACTGTGGACTGTACCATTCCATGTAATGCTCCTATAAAATTAATTGTTGTACATAAATATATCTTTTGTGCTCTATTATGAAGTAAATTGACTAGCATCAGCCTCATGGATATTTCTCTCAAAGAAGTGTAATGTAAATATAAATAATACTTGAAATCCTGGTGAAATCGGAAGCCCACGGCTTTTACGGCTTGGATGTTCAGGCTTCCAATCAAGAACCGAACTGTTGTCTTGTCAAACCTATACCTGGAGTAAAATTCTCCATCATCGAGCACTTCAAAATGATTTGCTCGGGACTTAAAATATCACAGTTTACTGCACAAAGCTGAGTCTTCAAACATATATGTACTTATATCAAAATCTTCGTCTCCCGAAAATATTTTATATTATTTTATTTACTTTCAAAAACAATTAGCTCACGAATCATAAAAAAAACACAAATTAACTCCTTTAAATAAAATTGAATATAGATTCAATAAGTTACTAAAAGTTAAAATAGCCAGTTTGTGATTTTAACTTTAGTAAAATGTTAAGAGATAGTATGATGCTAAAATCGTGTAAAATTAGAATAATCTTCTTTTTAATTTTTAACATTTAACTAGTAAATCGTTCAAAATTTTGCGCTAATATCTCTAGTAGTTCTATGTACAGACATACAGACAGATAGACGGAATTGCCGGACCCACTTTTTTCGTCTTCTCTATCATCGCAATGTCAACTTTGATCAAAATCTCTAGTTCGATTTTTTTCCCAAATGCAGAACTTGCCATATAGTATACGAGCTTTGTATTATAACCTATTATCATGGAGCGTGATTTTGTAATGGGAACGCTAGCCTGGTGGTGGCGCTGAAAATAGCGCACGGTTTTACAGTGGAGTGTAGGATAACATACAAAACAAGTAGTAAAAAAGAGAATATTTTATTATTAAATTTAGCAAAGACAAATCTAGCAATTGCAGTCCCTAATCGCCACAATCTTTTGTCTTATTGATAGTACTATAAGTTTTATATACAAAGGTACGAGTACCTATATCGCAAGAAAAACTATAGTATACATATACCTATCATTTGCAAATTTATTTAACCAAATAGCAAATCAATTTAACACGAGCATAATTAAGTAAAACCAAATGCAATTCGATTTAAACAACTAGCAAATTAATTCAAATTCATAATAGGTACGTAGGTAGTTAAAATTAATTAGCTTATAGTTTAAATGGATTTATATGTTTGTGTTACATAAATTTGCGAATATGTAGGTAAATAGGTAACTACTTTAACTTGATTTGTGCATGTCTAAATGAGCATTATTCCTCAGACTTTCGTATTGTTGATATCATTATGTACGAATATAAACATGAATGTACACATACATTATATACATATGCATGTATGAAAATAAAAGTGTCTCGTGTTGTTGTGGCACGGGATATTAATTGTGGAACGCCTGCATGTAACGCTGACATATTTCATTATTTGATTTTTTTATATTATTTTTCTCCCAAAACATTTGAATGACATTCACGCTTTCATATCCTGTCCTCATGCCTTGCTATATGTGATACGTATCCTATAAATACAGTTTCATTGGATTCCTATTTACGAGTATACATATGTATGTGGGGAAGTGTGTGCACATTTTGTATTGTGCAAGTGTTGGTGGTTCTGTATTTGAGGCTTTTGTTGATTCCAGCGCCCATCCGGTCACCCTCTACTTTGGCATATTTTTATAGGAAATAAAAAGGTGCACAAAGACTACTCGAAAACGTCCTTTCGATTTTGTACATTTTTTTTTTTTCGAAAATCTAGAGATGACAAAGTGAAAAGTGATAAGCGTGACATATTCATTTAGATGATGATTTTCTATTCATTGTGAACATTGTTACCTCAAAATTACAGATTCTCTATCTGAAGGATTAAATCAAACAGTTTTATTCATCTGTGACTACTTGTGACAGGATTAAAATCTTTTGCTCGATTGATCATTGTCCTTAGACCAGTCGTGACCGTGAGTCACAGAAAATTTTCTGGATGAAATAGCATCATCATTTCAGATAATTGAGACTTCAAAGGTGTGTTCTCTATAACTTGAAAGACTTCTTCTTGTTTATAAGATATGTTTTGATAAGAAATTATTCGCGCTATAATGTTCTTAGAATTTCTTTAAATCTTGGCAGCGTGAAATCATTTCAAATAGGATAAGGATTGTTTCTTATTTAGTTTATCAAGTTTTTGCATTTGTATTGAATTGAAACTCGTAAAAAAATGAATAGAAGTTTTCAAATGTTCGTTTTGTTAACTGAAGCTAAGAATTGGATTTGATATCATATAAATATAAATTTATTGTCAGCCTTTTATTTTTTTTTTGTCAAAGAGATTTTTGAGTTAGCTATAAACTTGCGACCAAAAGAACAGAAAATTGTATGAGTCCCTCATTACTAAGTATACTTTTAGTACTGAGTAAACTAAAAACTAAATACTAAAAGAGATATTCTAAACAAAATGAAAAAAAAGTATAATACACGAGTAAGATCGCAAGAACTTGCTCTTATGGTTCAAAGCTACAATGATTCTTAGTAATGACATTATTAAAGAAAAACTGTGTAAAAATATGTGCGAGCTTACAATCCTAATGTAACTCTTTCTTTAAAACCTTTTTGTTCGACCCCATCTCGGGTATTCTTCCCAAGTAAGCAATTCCTTTTACGAACATTTTACGAAACTTGCTTTGAAGGGTCTGCCTCGGGCTGATCAGTCGTCCCTACATAAGACATAGCATCGAGATTCGTCAGGTACAAACTTTATATAAAGGGCGTGTTAATATTGATTTATTTTAATAATGGTCAGATTGATGCATTTGATTTGCTTCCGTGTATTTGGTTAAATTATATGAGCACCTCTTAGCCGTATATGCAAGCTTTTTAATTTAAAGGTCACATAAGTAGATTTTAACATAATTAAAATGGGATTGAAAAAAGTTTCTTAAATTTTTAAGGATTTCATATATTTAGAACAAATGTATGTGTTAGAGAAAATATAAAAATGAATACAAACTTTAAGGAATTGTATAAGATCGTCTTTGGGTTTTACGTGGATACCTACCTGTTAGGGCTCTACCCCACGGGTGGCCTACCACCATCAGGGTCAGATTTAGTTCTGACCATTAACCCCGACATAGCAAGCTATCTCGGTCGCAAAGTTGTGATATGTTGCAGCATATGCACACCTCTTGCTTTGGAGGCGAGGTCTATCTAACACCTCTTGAATTCAAGAAAAGAATCTTGAAAACCATGTGTCTCCGCATTCGGAATAAACCAAGCCACCATGATACTCCCACTAGGGGGCCTACCTCATTGATAGGGTTTGAGCAGAGGATATAACTCAATCCTCAAACTCAAATGGGCACTATCTCCCATGGTACCAGAATATAGCTTCCGGTGGAGCTTCGCAACTTCGTCATTTCATGGAGCTTCCTAGGCGATCCGAACCCGGACTTAGTCCAAGTTTTTGTCTCAAGCTTCGGAATTTCCAGATCTGAACCCGTCACTTCCAGATGGGCTCCTGCAAAACCCTGGGTCTGTCAACCCTTAGGATACAAACCAAGAAGTCGGCCGGGGTAGAAACCAACAACTCAATGTGCATCCTAGTCTTTTGCTCACCTTACTACAGACTAAGAAATACGCTCCTAGTCTTTAGTTTACCTTACGGCAAACAAGGAAAGACGCTCCTGTCTTTAGTTTACCTTATGGTAAACAAGGAAAGACGCTCCTGTCTTAGGTTAGGTTAGGTTGTTGGGCTGACAATTGATGTTGCTATTGTCACACTTAGATCAATGTAGATCCATTGTGTTACCCGTGAGTGTTATCACTCTTTCCTGATAAAACCTATGTATTCTATTAATCAGTCAAGCCATTTTGAGGCATTGACGAAGTTCAATATGTGTATTCCTGAAATATTAGAAATATCTTCTAGATTATCAAAGAAGTAGCTACCAAGCCATTTCCTTCTCTGGTGGCATAGTGACGGGCAATGACAGAGAAAGTGTGAGGTGTCTTCATGTACCTCCTCATCACCACATCCTCTGCATAGGTCATCTGTACTTAGTTTCATTTTAAATTTATGGTATTTCAATAAATTGTGTCCGGTGATTATGCTCGTAAGAGAGCGAAGGGACCTCTTACTAAGTTGTATAATTTTGTCAGTTCTCTGCTTGTTAAAGCAGGGCCATATTTTCCTAGTAGTATCACAGGTGTCAAGTAGATTCCACCTTTCATTGGATTTCCTTAGAATTATGTCTGAAATTTTCTGTTTAATGTTACAGAGTGGGATGTTTACCATCTCTGCTTGACTAGCGTCGAGCGCTGATCCCTGTCTTGCCAACTCATCGGCATTTTCATTACCTGGTATGCCGCTGTGTCCCGGTACCCAGCAGAGTCTAATATTGTGCTGCGTGCCAAGAACCTTAAGCTCTTCGCGACAGCAAGAGACAAGCTTCTATTTTATCACAGTGGCAGAAATCGCTTTTATTGCCGCTTGGCTGTCAATGTAAAAGGTGATATCAGCCCGTGGTATCGCCATCATTGATACCTGTCTAGCAGCTGTTGTCACTGCCAGGACCTCCGCTTGGAAGACACTGCTATGATCCGGGAGCCTAAGTGAGTTGTTTAGCTCAAGAGTTTCTGAGAAAAAGCCTGCACCAACACCTGTGTCCATTTTGGAGCCATCAGTATAGATTGCTATTTCTGATTCACTGGTGTAGGGTTGGTTGTTCAGCCATTCTTCTCTGCTTGGAAAGGCAGTTTGGAATGGTTTATAAAAGTCAAGCTCGGGTGTTGTATAATCTGTAATGATACTATCACCCAAGTATTTCTGAAGAATTTGACCATGTCCTATTGCGCTGTTTTTCCAGGTATTAGTCTGGCTTAGCCTTAAGGCACTATATGCTGCGGATTCTTGTACGAAAAGGTCTAGGGGTTTCAGGTTGAGTATCGCCTCCAACCCTGCAGTTGGTGTGGATCTCATGGCACCCGTAATCCCAATGCACGCGAGTCTCTGTACTTTTGCCAGAGTTTTGAGGTTCGTGCTTTTTTCCGTTGCATTCCACCATACCAAATTACCATAGGTTAGTATTGGTCTGATTATCGCCAAATACATCCACCTGATAATTTTTGGACTAGGTCCCCAGGATTTCCCAAAGATTCTGTTACAGGAGTAGAATGCAATCATACCTTTTTTCGCTCTTTCCTTAGTGTTAAGACTCCAGTTTAATTTCCTATCTAGAATCACACCAAGATACTTTGCATGATCTGAAATCTTCAGCGGGGTGCCTTCAATTGAAGGTATTCTGAAGTTTGGTATTTTCCTTTTATTTGTGAAGAGGACTAATTCTGTTTTTGACGGGTTAACCATCAGGCCGCACTTTCTAGTCCATCTATTAACCTTAGAAAGGGCGTATTCAATCTGTTCACTGATAGTGGGTAAGAATTTACCTGTAGCTAATAACGCAAGATCGTCAGCGTAGGCTACTATCTTTACACCACAGTGTTTTAAATTAATGAGAATTGTGTTCATAACCAGCACCCAAAGGAGTGGTGAGAGAACTCCCCCCTGTGGGGTGCCCCTGGATGTGGACACTCTCATCTGTATCCCTGCAAGTTCCGAGTTAATTTGCCTGTTCTTTAGCATGCACATAACCCAACGTATTATCGAATTATCGATTTTATTGTCTACTAGAGCTGCCTTTACCGCTTTATTGTTCACGTTGTTGAAGGCTCCTTCAATATCGAGAAACGCAGCAAGGGTATATTCTTTGTCGCTCAATGTCTTCTCAATCGTGCTAACGACGCTGTGAAGTGCCGTTTCTACACTCTTCCCCTTTGTGTAGGCGTGCTGAGCTGGGGATGAATCAACCAGTTTCAGAGTGCCACGAATATGTAGGTCTATCAGTCTTTCAAACGTTTTAAGAATAAACGATGTCAGACTAATTGGCCTGAAATCTTTTGCTTCTGTATGACTGGGCTTGCCAGCTTTTGGAATGAAAACCACTTTGACTTCGCGCCATGATAAAGGAACATATCCCCATTTTAGACTGTTAAGGAATATGTTTTTCAGGAGCGGTATTATTTGGATTTCGCTTTTCTGTAGCATCATTGGGAAGATGCCATCAAGGCCAGGGGATTTATACGGAGAAAAGGAATGGATTGCCCATCTTATCTTTTCTTCCGTTATAATATCCGATGGTATAATGTGTTCCGTGTAGGGTTCTGTTTCCAGGTTGCTGTCATTTGACCCGCAACCCGGAAAGTGAGTATTTATCAAGTGCTCAAGAGTCTCATTGCAGGATTCTGTCCAGCACCCAGTGGGCGTTTTTAGAGATCCTAAAGGGATTGAATCTTTGGAAAGAATTTTCCTTAGTCTAGCAGATTCGTTTGTCCCTTCGATTTCACTGCAAAAAGTTCTCCATGAGCTTCGTTTCGCTCGTTGCGTTTCTGCTTTAAATTTTCGTTGACTGGTTTTATATACTTCCCAGTCATTATCTTTTCTAGTGTTTTTGGCAGCATTGAAAAGTCTTCTTGTTACTTTTCTCAAGTTACCGAGTTCTACCGTCCACCAGGGTGGTTTCTTTTTTCCTTTCCCTATATGTTTCAGTGGACAACTTTTCTCGAAGGCGCTACTAAGAATCACCCTGAGTTCTTCTGATGTTTGATCAATATGCTTGGGTTCTTGAATCGCAGTGTTATTGAAATTTTTGAGTTTTTTCTCTAATTCCCTATTAAAGAGATCCCAGTTGGTGTTTCTGAAATTCCTATAAGGTTTCGGAGTTTCCACTGCATCATTTATCAAGAAGCCTATAAGCCTGTGGTCTGAGAATGATTCTTCTTTGAGAACATTCCATTGGTCGATTGAAACTGTATCTGAATTATTAGTAACAGTTATATCAATCACTTCTTCCCTGTTTTTTATAACAAAAGTGGGCTCATTGCCCCTATTTGCTACCAGTAAATTATGTTCTATAATAAATTCAAAAAGAGACTCACCTCTACTGTTGGTGTCGGTACTTGCCCATTGAGCATGATGTGAGTTAGCATCACATCCTAGAACCACGTCCCATCCTTCGATTGCTGCTCGCTCTACTAGCTGGACTGTTAGGTCTGCAGGTGGTCCCTCCGTCCCGTCATATGGCATATAGCAAGATGCCAGGATGAGTGGTGGGAGCCCGATCCGCTCTAGCTTCACGACAGTCTGGTCTAGATTACTATATGTAGATAGAAGAAAAAGATTAAACTGTTTCCTAGCTACAATGCAAGTTCTAAAATTACTGTTTGATACCACTTGTGCAGTTTTGAACAGTGTAAGTCCTTTTGAGTGCAGGCCCTTAATTTTGCCACCTGCGATCCAGGGTTCTTGAATAAGGGCGATGTCTATTTGCCTACTCTCCATGAGGTAGACAAGGTTGGCGCTGGCTGCTTTACTATGTTGGAGATGAATTTGTACTAATTTCATGTTCATAGTTTATTAAAAACCTCCCGCCCCTTACTTACTTGCTTGTTCTTGTTGGCTATTAGTCGCAGTTTGCACCAGTTTATCCCGATCCGAACTTTGAAGCCAATTTTCCTCAAAAGTGGTATAGACTTGTGACTGAGCTGCACAACCACTTCTGTGCCGTCTTTCGTCTGCTCTCCCATCTCAAGCACTTTCCAGTTCTCACTGAGCTGCTCAGTATTTAGGGATTGCAGGTACCTCTCTATGCGGTCCCTAGGGATGGTTGGTCCTCGCATCATCATCTTCGCTTTGGGTCTGTTAAGGTCTTTTATTTCCTTAAGCCCCATAAGGCGAAGGTTTGCATTTGGCCAGGGAGCAATCGTTCTTTTGACGAAGTCCTGCATCCACACGAGAGTATAATCGTCTTCGCATGTCAGCATCTTGAATCCGTGGACGGTTCTGAGATTACCGAAGAGAGGCGGTTGCCCGTTCTTAACGATAACGTCGTTCACCTCGTCCAGGATTCTGACTTCCATCAACTGCCATTGATCATCGGAGAGTTTTCGGGAGGGTGTACCGAAATCCGCAATGGCAAATTGTCGCTTCTCCGTAGTCCCTTCAGTGATCAAGGTCTTTCTTCTCTTCGTTTTGGGTGAAGGATTTGTAGGCGAAGATTTATCATCCTGCCTCGTTCTTTTAGACGCCGTTGAGTTTGGTTCAGGGTGGGGCGTAGTGCCGACCGTCTCCTTTCCCGCTCTCAAGGTCTTTGTCTTTGTTTTTGTCGAGTTGTTCGTTATGTCAGTGGTCGTCAAGGTCTTTAGTTTTTGAGTAGCATTGCCCAGCGCTAGCTTCTCCCTGGCCGTTAAGGTTTCGGGATTTTTGCTAGATAGACGCCGGACAATCCTCTCAGCGTTCCGTCGTTTCTTTTTCAGAACCCGTTGGGTGAGATTTCCAGCACTCCGTGAGGCCTTCTTCTCGATTACGGTGTTCTTTGTCGTGTTCATTGTCGTGTTCGTTGTTAAGTCTATGACACTACTTCCACTCGATGGAGATGGAAGAGACGTGCCGGAGTTGCCTATGGGGCTAGGGCCCCTAGCGCCACTCCCACACGGCCCCACCATATCCATCTCCAACGGTTGCACCTTCCCGCCTTCCAGTCCCGATGGAGCAAGTGGCTCCATACCAGGTCTGGTTGGGAGAAGTGGTCCCGCTGTTTGCTTCAGCAGCGTCGTCGTAGGCGTATTCGTCGAGGGGGTCTCCAATGAGATCGGACTTTCCTTTGATTGGATTTTACCAGTCGGCGGATTGGGCGGTCCCATTAGAGTATTCACGCTCGTACCCTCTGTAGAATTTACCTCTTTGGACGGCTGGGAAAGTACCCTTCCTGTCCTCTTAGGATCATTCGCCAGAAAAGCACGAGCGTTTTGAAGACGTCTTCGTTCAATGTCGTTGAGTTCCTTCCAATTCCGACTTCCAAGTCGTTTGACCGTCTTCTTACAGTTGGAGATTCTACTCCGAACTGAAGTGGTCGACAACCCTGAGAAAGCGGAGCTGGCAACGGAACACGCGTCGTCGTCTGAAGGGGTGAGGAGAAGGTCTTCTTCCTCTTGTGTTGTAATTGTCGTTGTCGTTGTCTTTGTCGTCTTGTCTTGTTGTTGTTGTTCGTTTTTATTTGTCACTGGCGACTTATCCCCTCCTCCTGTTGGAGAGGCCAAGCCCGCGCCGGCAGCCGTGACTTCTGTCGACGTTTCAGCGTATATCCCCGCTGGTGTTTTGTTCGTTTGTTGTGGCAAGTCCATAGTTTTATCGTTGTGGGTTCCTCTTAGTTGGCTTAAAACCTCAGCAGATCGATTGAGGATTTAATAAATATAAATCTAAAGCCGATCAGCTGAGGCTTCAAACGTAAGCCTCCCCACCGCAACAAGGTGGAAACCCGGCGAGGAGGTACGCTCCTGTCTTTAGTTTACCTTACGGCAAACAAGGCAAGATGCTCCTGTCTTTAGTTTACCTTACGATGAACAAGGAAAAACGCTCCTGTCTTTAGTTTACCTTATGGTAAACAAGGAAAGACGTTCCTGTCTTTGTTCTAAAGAACGAGGACGACGATCCCCCAAGGAATTGTATAAGTAACTTAAGTCGCAACTCTGAAGAAAATAGCTTTAGTAGGATGTAGATCGAAGCATATTATAGAGATAAATAGGCATGGGACATACAGCCATACAGGCATTCAGTCATAAAAATCATGCTCGCATTTCCATTAAAGCATGCATCAAACATATATTATATATGTACATACAGCTTTTTTTACGATTCCAATATAAAAATCTTTCGAATACACGTTCCAGGGTAAGGGTCTTAATTGTTCATTACTTTTTGATAAAATATACTTTAAATGTTTGCTACCTTTTATTATTATGTACATATATAGCTATTGCTAGAAGCGTGCTCAAGATTTCAATATGGAGGAGGACACTCATTCAAAAAATATTCTGTTGAATTTTGAATTTCATTCAAGCAAAGCAGCAGGATCAAAAGGAATTCCAGCTGAGTTTTTAAAATACAGCACAGATGCTTTTAAAGAAAATTTAACCAAAGCACTCAACATAATTTTTAATTTTGGAACTTTACCTGAACATTTTTATGAAACGTTGATTTTACCGATATATAAAAAGGGTGATCCGTCTAATCCGACTAACTACAGAGGCATATCTAGGCTTGTTTTGTTGAGCTTCTAAATGTACACAATAAGAAATGTTACAAATAAACTTATTTTGCACATGTAAATACAACAACAACAATTTAACAGCACATTTACTCTTCAGTAATTTTAATGTAACATTTCTTAATGTGTACATTAAGAAGCTCAACAAAACACGCCTATCATTCCTGAACTCAACGCTAAAAACGTATACAACTTTATTAAACAAAAAACGATAACAAAAAAAACTCAGTGAGTTTCAGGCTGGATTTCGTGCTGGTTATTCGACAGTGGATAACATCTTCGTACTTACATCTTTTTTATGATATGATAAACCGATATGCGATGTTCTTTAAGCTGCTACATAATTTAGGATTATCCTCAAAGTTTGTCAGAGCGCTAGAAAAACTTTATCAACAATCTACGGCATATATTGTTAAAGGAAAGGAGCAGCAAGAAAAATTAGAAATAACCGTGGAATTGAGCAAGGCTGTTATCTTAGCCCCCTACTATTCGCACTATATTTAAATTATCTTGTGGACTCAATTACATGTGTAGTAGAAATTGGCAGCACAAAAGTAAAAGTCATCATGTACGCAGACGACATAGTTACTCGTATAGTTGCAGAATCAGCTAGTTTATTGCATTTAATGATTAAATACGGGTGTTGCACAATGTGGGGCTTAGATGTCAACGTTAATAAGTCAAAAGTTATGGTTTTCCAAAAAGGTTCAGGCAGGATAACAGCAAGTGAAAAATGGAAATATGGTGAGCATAACCTGGAGGTCGTAAAAAAACTACACCTACCCAGTGGCGGATTTACACATTTCCCAAGTATAGGCCGTTGAATTTTTGCCGCCCTTACCTCTAAAATTGTGAATTGTCAGTTCCTAGATTATCTTTTTGTTGGAAAAATCATCAATAATGTCGTCGTAAGTGATCTTGTTCATTAATTCTGGCTCTATACACAAAAGAGCTAAAGGCTTAATTTTTCTTGAATTAAGGTCGATCTCAGATAATTTTGTACCCTTTTTAGATAAGAAAAGCTTCTCTCACCCGAACAATTCGTCGCTGGAGTACATAATGCCCTACAAAGAGCTTTGTCCAAGTTAGGATAAACGTTCTGCAAATTCTGTTTTCGCAGAAACGAAGATGGAATTTAGTTTCATCTTTTTAAGATCTATTCTCCATCCGTTCGGAAAAAAAAGATTCGAGGAATCGAAGGAACCCAAACCTTCGAAAGGAAGGTACTGAGGATCTGCACTGGACTTTACTTCAACCGTCAACGACAAAAACACTACAGGAACGAGCATCTCTACACAGAAGCGAATTTAATCCCACTGGGCAAATATCTAGTTAATTTAACGAAGAAACTTATGGGGAACATCATCGACCACCCGAATCAGGGGCCCTATTTTGTAAAAAGATTATGCGCGAAACAGATTAAACCAGCAACAGCACCAGCATCGTCAACAGCAAACAGCACGCTGACCAGCAAACATTTCTCAAACACATTGCCACCAGCAACGTCATTTCATCTGCTTGACATTTCATATGGAAAAAAGCTTTTCATTGTGGTGCCACTGAATATTGCAGTGGGAAAGTTGACAACACTGCACCAGCAACAGCAAATTTAGGACTTTGGCCTAACGACGCTGTTGGCGTTGCTGTTGCTGTCCTAATGTGTGTTGAACAATTGAAATACATTGGCTCTAAATTAATGGCAGCCGCTGTTGCTGGTTCAATCTGTTCCGCGCTTTATCGTTGAAATTGCTTCGTTATCTTTGAAATGCGATTATGTTTAACGAGAATCGTTTAATTTTAACGATACTCGTTAGTTCTAACGACTGCCGAATACCTATCGTTTAACTTTCGTTTTATCGTTTCTTGATTTATAATTTTTTTTCATTTATTTATGTACATATGTCAATTGTTGACATTCCTAATAGTCGGTTAAGTTTGGCAACATCTTTTTCGTTTTACTTAATCGCTCTTTGTCGTGACTATCGTATTCCTCAGTATCGTTGACTTGCCGCTCATTTCGTAATACAAAATAGGGCCCCAGCTTATGAGAAGGATGACCACAGAACAACGACATCCCGAACCGGGGTACCTCAGTGTGATAGAAACTCTGGATGACAACTTAATCATGGATAACGAGGAAGTAGTGTCGTTCTACGCTGACATTGGGTCAGTATAGTATAGAGTATAGTCAACACATATGACTAAAATTGATAAAATTCGATTATTATTTTTAAATCTTTTGACCCATTCAAAACGAAGAATATCTTCAACAAAACATTTTTCTTTGCAACAATTTTTTATTCAGATCTACCACACCAATACCGCAATCACCAATACGTCCGGACTTGTATGAGTACGTAGTGGGAGTGGGAAGAGCGTGAAATATATTTTCCGCAATTTCACTCTCATTTCACTCATAGAAACTGTGGGCAACGGTCGATTTCTGGTTGGGGCCGTGAACTGGGTGTCTTACCGTAGAATATAGAAGTTTGCGGTATCGTTGAATGTACAATGAAAGAAAAGAGGGAAAAGTCATCGGAAAGGTGTCTTGTGGACTTCTAGAGAGATATTAGAAAACATCGAAAAGATTTCTGTAAGACGGCTAAGAAAAAAATATCGATTTTTAAATTTGCCGCCCCTAAAATCTGCCGCCCTAGGCTCAAGCCTACTCAGCCTGCTGGTAAATCCGCCACTGCACCTACCTAAGGAATGGAGCTGGCTTACACCACAAAAGCACCTGAAAACCAAAGTATATAAGGGTAAAACAGCAATATGCGTGAATTGAAAAAAAAATTAGCAATAAACATATTGCTGTTGGCTCGAAATATAAAATATGTATGTATAAGTTGTATTTTTTCACTTTCTATATACAATTATAAAATTATTTCGCCGAAACATATTAAATTCAATTTGTCTATGCAACAGATAACAAGATGTTAAATTACAGTAGGAACTCAATCATTCAACTGCAGTCACATACAAACTTCAAAACTGATTCAAGAAGATACTAATTTAGCTATCGCCAAATGCTATCGTTTTCACGATAGCGTTCCGACGATTATCGACTTACGCGAAGCCAATAAAGGCAATCACTATTCAAACGATATCGTCTGACAATAATCGATTTACGGAATGACCTCCCTGGAATTCTTTAAACATCTTGGACTTTCTTGATACAAGTACCTATAATTTGTATTTTGTGAACTCAAAGTTTGTAGATCACTGAATTTTGATAATTTGATGCAATTTGACTAATTATGGTGATTATTTGGTATTTCTTAGTTAAAGGTGCGTTCCAATAGTACCGCAGGCGATACAAATACTCTTAATCTAGAAAAATATAGTGTTTCTGGAAAAATAGGCGGATTGTTCAGTTAAAATACATTAAAGTATTGTTTCACAGGATAATTTGTTAATAAATAAGTCATGTGACCATACTTTCCACTTGCGACATATTAAGTAGGTACTACATAATGCATTTATGGCAAGTTATGCATTCGTAAAAAAATCGAACTCGAGATTTTGATCAGATTATCTGTTCGACTACAGCATAAACGGCTCGGCCGATTTTCTTCAAACTTAATAGATAAATTAAATATTTCTTAATAAACGTTTTGTCTATATTTTTTAATACAAAGAAATAACGGTACCTGCCATACGTTTTTTTCAAAATTTTATAAAATATTTTCTTTTTCAAAAATTGTTCCACATATTTAAAAAAAAATCATAAAATTTTATTTAGTTAAAGCTAGGCAATTTTTAAAAAAATTCCGAAAAATGGTTATTTGGTACCCCCCATAAGTTAATTTTTTTTGTTTTTGATTTTCTCAAAAACGATATAACCGATTTTGATCATTTTTTTGTGCTAAAAGTTCCCCAAAAGTTGGGATGGTATTATTTTTAAAAAAAATTGTTTGGTCTTAAAATTTTTTTTGTTCATAACTCAATATTTTGAAAACCCGTGTTCGATTTTTTAAAAATTGACATAAACTAATAGATATTTGCTTGAGTCCTGTTTTTAGCTCCAACTACTAAAGGTAAAGATAAATAATGTTTGGAATGCTTTCTCCAATAAATTGTCTGTTCATAATAATTATTAACATAATTATTATAATAATTAATTTATATAATTTTATTAACATATTACACAATCTTATTTTTTGCTAGATATTTACAAAGAGGAGCAAAGGATAATTCAATGTTTTTTTAAATCCTTAAAATGTTTGAGGTGGAATCGGCTAAGGTGATGTTTGACTGTCAATATTTAGATGATGGTTTTATGAGGTGCATATTGGTTATTCTCCAAGTTGTGTTGATGAAAATATTGGGAGGATTTAAAAGGAGGTTTGATGTGCCTATAGTCTTGGCAGATTGGGTTGTAACATCAAGAATCCCATTAGGCGTTGGTTAAAAGAATTTCCAATCCCCTACGTTACCAAATCACTCTTCTTCTCATGTGTTATAGACCTATTCTTAAATATGCTAGTCAACTTTGGTCTTCTTGTCAACCGACCTTTTTAAGGCACCCTTTAGTTGGCCTATAGTCTTTTTATTTATAAACATATTTTTGCTTTATTATTCTAATACATGCGTCACACACATGCATTTTGTTTTATGCTTATATAGAAGCAGTGTATTATGTATGCATGTTTGTGTAAAAAAGTGGCTTTTCCTAGAAAGCCGAATTAGACGAAGCAAAAGTTATCCGCTAGGCGCTGACTTTCATATACCACATGCTAATACGCATTTATTAACACGAATTACAAGTTTACAGATGCATAACTGCTAACTCACCGTTTATTAACAGGGGTGATATGTAAATATTATGTTTTTAAAAATTGAGTTAAAACAAACAATCTATGGCTTTCATAGAAACCGCGATCATATCCCAGATTAAAATACTATGCCCCTATATATCTACACAAGTATAAAGGCTTTCAAAACTAAAGAGAAGCGTGTGCAGCACGCGTTTCCTTGTTATGTAACTTCACATATCCTTCAGGGATCACTTAAGATTGAGATAACTATGCAGTGAAACGAGTACCAAGAACACCCTAACCAGCAAAAAGAAAATTCTTAGATCCCTGGCTCCTTCAAAGGCAAGACTCAAAATGTGATCTCTCTATTATTCAATGCGTTGAACTAGGGTTACCCTGTGTGATCCTTTCAATAATTTCTTCTGGTTCGGTTTTTTCTTAAGATTTACATCCTCGGATATACAAAGAGCTACCTAAGATGCGGACTGTGGTATTTATGAAAAATGCAATGCAGCACACTTAATATGATTGCATGTAGGATGGCTCCTTGAAATCGAATCGAATTACCATAAGGACTTTGGTGACCCAAAAATAGGATGTGATGATGTTTTGTGTGCCCTTCGGAGCAGTTGGGTCAAAGTTATTTGGTATTTGGATGGAAAATATGTCAAATGGCGCGAGCTATCGTTGGGGTGAATTTTTTTTCCGTTTAAGTACATATTTTTGACTGACGTCTGGCAATGCGGAAGATTTTTTTTTTTTTTTATTTTTATTTTAGAGGCCGGGTGTTTGTTCGAAAATTCTAATTTTTATGTTCTTTCTCGCGTAATAATTAAATATTTATTACGATGTGCTTGAATAATGTTCACAGGCTAGTCTGTAGTAGATTTTGAACAAAAACTAAGAAAATATTTGTCTATAATTATAAGTCCAGATACCTTCCTACAAATAAAGTTAGGTATATCAAAATTATTTGATGACAAAAATTTATTTTTTTTTTAAATTGTATGAATGTTGGACCACTTCAAGAATCTAAGACTTTTTTTCTTGATAATTTTTTACTGAATTAAGATGATGGGAAATAAAAAAAAATATAGTTAGGTAAATAAATTATTTCTTCGTTCAATGAATGTAGGTACATATCTCCAATCTGATACGAATAAAATAGTATGATAACAATATATTTTTTTAGATTAAGATTTAAACCTTTAAGAAAACCATGATTAAAACCTTCGTTTAATATGTGAATTAATAAAAGTTATAAGAAGAAAAATAAAGGCCACATACGAAAAAAAACCTACACAAGTATGGGAATTGTACCCAAGTCTTCGACGAATAAAGATAATAGATATTACAGCCAGATTAGAAGGGGTGAACAATTTCTTGCATCGTCGAAGGAAACCTAATCACTGAGCAGCGTTTTTCGTGACTTCGAATATGTGCTTACTCCACATTAGGTATAGTCTGTGATGCATATACATACCGAGAACGGGGAAGTGTTTTGCAAGTGTCACTCATGAATAGTAGTATAGTGGTAGGTGTTGCTTGAAGGACAGAAGACAGCATTCAGTTTTTGACGCATTAAATTCTATGCTGAATGGATTAGAAGTTTCAGACAGAAGATCGTTGATGAATCTGAGAAAGAAATTCGGAGACAAAACCCTAGGGTACACCAAGCCTGCATCGTTTATTCTATTATGTACTTTCATACTTGACACCATCGAATATTGCTAATATATATGTAAAGCGGTCCGAAATACTCAAAACAATTTTGATAATTTTAAAGTCAACGGAAGAGACTTCACATACGGTCAAGAGCCTATCATGCATGTATGTCGTAGTAAGTTCAATTAAAATCTAAGTATCAGTTCGCAGATTGTTGGATCCTCCACTGTTATTTACACCAAAACAGGCAAACAAATCAGGAGAATTAATTTGGTCATACAAAGTTGGTGAAGAAATATTATATCACTATTAAAACGCCTTTGATATAAAGCTTGACCATGCAGAAGCTGGGTCCGGTGTTCATATGGTGAAAGGTTGTATGTACATATCAGCCCAAGGAAGACGCTTGAAAAGAGATTGTAAGTATGTATTCTTTTATAGAAAATTACATCTGCCTTCTAAAAGGGGGAAATAGACCCTTCTCTCAAACAATATTTTTTTTCATGTTATGCGAATTGCGAATGGTTATATCTGTTCGCATACTTGTCAATAACTACCAACTACTTCGAATTTTATTCCAAGGTCTGTCTTACTTTATTAATAAAAATAAAATTGTGTGGAAATTGGCACTTTGAATTCTATACAAAAAAATAATTTTTATGATTAGGTTCCATCTCAATAGTCCCACTTCTTAATAGTATAGGTACTATAGATTTTATATACAAAAGTTTCATAGTAGTTATGAAGATGTGATATACCTACAAAGGCTACATTTAATGCTTACGGTCTATAATTCAATGAAATTAAATCTTTTTTAAATTAAGATATTACTGACTGTACCGAAAACGAAAAAAAGAATTTGTTTCAAAAGTCGATGTCTCAAAAATATATTTATTGTAATTAACATTGCGAATAAAAAGCCCTTTCCATAATGTTCGCAAACTTAATTGGCGTAGTCGTAATTGCACCATTCATAAACAGGGTAATCTTTCTTACCGGCAAATGTTTATTTTGCGAAGACGTGAATGTTAAATTAGATATATGGCTGATTCTACAAACGATGGAATTTCGGCGGCCCAAGAAATATTTTAAAATCCGTTCAATTATTTAATCTGATTTTTTTATAAAATTAAATCTGATTAATATCTACCTGGCCTAACAATATTATTAGGGTGACCTTATTTTATTTTGCTCAAAAAATTCTTCAAAGTGTCTGATTGTCAGTCCTTTGACGTGTCCCCAGTGCGTTTTCGCAAAAAAAAATTATTACCATTCTCTTATTTCAGGTCTCATACTAAGATGAATTCCACAGGAGTTACGCCAAATAATACATCTTTGCTACGACTTAGATAAATATTTTTTAGTAATTGATTTTATTACAAAAAAAAACTTAATTAAACTTTGTCCCCCGCATTTCATATCAGTCCCCTGGAATATTGAAACAGTCGAAAAAATCAAAAACGAGGATATCAATTGAGTTTCCAGTACTGGAAATTTGAAGTACCAAGCCTCCTTACAATAAAATCGTGGTGCAACTCGATTCTGTTTCTTATGTTAGTATTGTGAAACGGACATTTGTGCAAGAAGTCGTGGATTGTCCGTTAAGTTTATCAGTCCTCTGGTGAGGTCTTACAAAACAAATTTGTATGTAAGTAGGCAGATTTGTTAGCAGTTTAGTATAGGTTTAATAAAACTGTAATATTATATATATTTTTTTGTTTTTTTAAGTAAAACCTTAATATCTTTTTTGCGCAAAAACTATTAAGAACCTCAGTCCCCTGGCTTATAAATGAACAAATGATATTTTATTCAGAAACCTGAGAAATTTTTAGTTATGTTGAACTTCGAACTTCATTGCCAAATATTTTTAAAACTTTTAAAAAGAATATAATTTATTTTAAATTGATTCTAATTAGAAAAAAATATTTAATTATAATATATTACATTTTTTTTTATAAAATGCTAAGTTATATGTATTAACCATGAATTTGTATGTTTATGAAGGCTAATTAAATTTAATTTCTATATTTCAATAGCCGTGTTTTTTTGGAAAAGTTATCCGTAGTACAGTAGGATTTTATATGAAAAACAAATACAACATCCGCAGTAGGATCACTGTCGATACGATACTCGAATAAACGTCAAATCTCTATCCGCAGCAGGATTTCACTTCTCCTTTTATCGGCAGTGATCCTACTGCGGATGTTGTATTTGTTTTTCATATAAAATCCTACAGTACTACGGATAACTTTTCCAAAAAAACACGGCTAATGTGTACCCAAGAGAAAATATGTACAAAAACAAATAAAGATTTATTCAGTCACCTTAAAAAAAATCAGTCCCCTGAACATCCTTTTTCAAAAAATGTCCTTAAAATCGTCATTTTTTATTTTTTTTTTGACTGGCAGTTTTCAACAACGCAAAGAGACGTTCTAATGATCAACTAGAACAACTTTTACGTCTTTTGGCTTCCAAAAATGTTGTGCCGAAATTTGTAACATTTTATTCCATTGTTTGTAGAATCACCCATATATAATATATATGTACGCCGATTATTTTCCTTGGTGGGAAAACATTATACCATTATGTTATATAAAGTACATTTATATGCTGTTAAATTATAAGCGCAAAGACTACGAAAAAATATATTCTATATTTTTTACTGTTCAGTGCATCGCCGCGTACCTATATCTTGGTCTGTTTTTTTGTGGATTTATCAACTTGAAATTTTGTACAAAGTATTTGTATGTGATTCCCTATAGGGGCAGAATTTTATATTTTTTTTTACCTCATCTAAAACGGGTAACTTTCGGTTTTTTTTCTTCAAATTTTTTCGGAAACAGTTTCCAGGATTTTAATTAAATTTCATACGATTAATGGTGAAAGCAGCTGTAATAGTACTGTGATTAATGTTTCTGCCACAAAAATCGGAAATTGGATTTTGTATTTATTAGGAAAGTTACTTTACTTATCTTTATAATGACACGTCCGATGTTTACTAACTGTTATATCCAAAGCTTCAACCAATATTGCATTTAGAAACTTTATAACTAGTTTTTTACAAACAAGAAAATATCAAAGAAACCTGGCATTTGAAAAAGGGTAGTGCATTTTTTACCACTTCAACAAAAAAAAAATAAAACATTTGAAAAAAAAAATTATGTAAAACCTTATTGACTACATAGATTCATTAAATGTTTCAAATAAATATAAAAAACACTTGAACTATAAAAGCAAAAACGTGCAACGAGTGTTACATCTTAGATACTAAAATATGTTGTTAAAAAGGAACCCCTTAAATGAGTCCATCTATAAATAAAAAAAATATTTTCGAATGAATCGGGCAATCAACACTTTAACCACTTCAAACTCAACACTTTTAAATACTTAATTACAATTTCATTAGGGTCCCGGACAAAGTACATATTATTATATATAGAAATAATACCGCCCTTCGACTTCTGTTCGCCCCTGAAAAAGAACACTTAACGCTACCAACCGTATTCGATTTTTCGTTTCGGGAAAGAACATTCTTTTATAAAAAAAAATAAACAAACTTCTTTGATTGGATACACGCAGTTTTGTTTACGGTTCCTTTCGTAAATAAAAAATAATATATATTGTATTCTCTTGTGAGAATACCACCATTAAATAAAACACTAGCGATTGTTTTTTAATAATATAAATTTATTAAGAGCTTCAGATCCCTTACCACTGGTGGGGGGAAATCTTCAGCTATACGTTGTAATTACTAATTAGAACTGATCTTTCAAGTGATCGAAGAAACCCTTTTATACTTTATATTTGTCTACTGTCTACTCAGCAATATGATTGAAGATCATATGCTGCTCTTTGTTTAATAAAATTGCTGATATGCAGTTTATGTTTATAATATCGGATTTCATCATTCGCTGTGAGATGAAATCATAAATTATGAATTATTGTGTAAGCATTACATTTGGTAAGTTTATGTTTATAATATCGGATATCGTCAATGAAATTATGAATCATTGTGTGAGCTACATTTGGTATATGGAAAGATACTTTGTATCTTTCTTCATTATCATAGGGTGTTTAATATTATTATAAAATTATGTGAGGGTGTTCTGATAATGTAACCCCTCCCTCCTTAAGTTTGATGCTCTCCTGAGTATCTATAATTCTATTTTCAATTTTAATTTTTTGGGTTTCTTTACGCTTACAATATAATAATAATATTGCAATTACAACAATTATGATTGTTATACTTGTATATGATATAATATGTTTTACATTGTTCTGATATTTTAATTCTTGTAATTCTTTTAAATTTTCAATTTGATTTATATGTATATTTTCTAAAGTAACATTTATTTTTGTGAAGTTTAGTGTATTATATAATGGAATTACAATATTTTGCTTGAAAGTTTCTTTTTGATTTGAATACAAAGTTGCATTTATTTTGATATTGCAATCTTTAAAATGTATTAGGTTATTTTTAGTAATTTTATATTCAATATTATTACAATAGTCATTTAGACTTGTTTCTACTAAATTTTTTGTTAATATAAGGCCATCTTCTATTTCTATTAATTCTTGATCTTTATTAGATCTAATCTTACAATTTTCGTATTTTGTTTCATATAAATTTTGTATACATATTGGACTTTTTCTTAAATGTTTAACATATTTAATTGCATTATTTTCATACAATGTTTTGTTATAAATTATATAATTATACTTTGATATTTCGATTTCTAGTCCTTGTTCATTTGGAACAGGTAAAATAATTATGGTTTCATATTTATATGTAAATACTGGTATTTTTAAAATAAAAACTAAATTGTTATTTCTAGTTACTAAACTACTTTCTATATGTTCTAGTTTTTGTACGGATATATTAAATCTTTTATTTTCTTCTTTTGTAAGAATATTTCTTCCTAGAATTCCTAATCTTGAAAAGACTATATTGTCTTGTAATTTCTCAACTTCATTGTTTAACAACATTATATCGGTATTTATTTGTAAAGATAATATACTTTTAGCTAAATTTTCTTGTTTTACTTCTGTTGAATTAATAAAATTTCTAAGCACGTATTGATGTTTGTTTATTCTGTCTGCCATAGTTTCTAACTCTGTTTGGAATTGTGTATTAATCCCTATCTGTTTGTTTAATTCTGTTATAGCATTTTTATTGTTTTCTTCTATTATTTTCAAATGATTCTCAATTTCTAATCTTTCATCATTATCCATAACTCCAAAAAGAAAATGGAGTGCACTACCTCCTATGTTTATTATTCCTCTCTTTTGTCTAGAATAAGGAAGTATACTATGTAATTTTGATTTTGTATCTCCTAATGCTTCTGTCATTAGTCTTTTTAATCTTAAGTCATTAAAATTATTATAGCCTGTTTCTATAGAAAATTCAATTTGTTTAATTATTTCATTATAAGTTTCTAAATTAATAATGTGAAGTATTTTGTCATATCTTTCAATCAATTCAATTGGCTCTTGTTTAATTATAATATATCCTGCTTGGTTACGAATTTCTTGCAATAAGAACTCTGATTTCACCATGGTTATGATGAAGAATAAATAAATATTTATGGCTTTCATATTGCCTGTAAAGAGATTAAATTATTTATCGCTATTTTGATATTTATATTTTCTTTTGGAAAAGCTTTTATGTATTTTTTTCTGATTAGCATAATATTTGTTATTTATTTTTTCTACTTTTGTTTTCTTATATTTTGCAGCTATCTTCTTTGCTGTTCTAACTACGTCTGCTTTTACGTATAAATCTTTATTTAAATCTGGTTCAACAAAATCTATTTTATTTTTATTTCTTTTATTAATATTATCTTCTTTAACTTTATGAATCTTTCGTCCTATTTCTTCTAACTCTTCTACCTTAATTTTGTTTTGAATAAAATCTATAGGCTTTCTTAATGTCGTTGAATGGATTGTACAGTTATATATACTAACTGCTTTTATTACTTTCTCTTTTAAATTTAATACGTTCTTTTTCTTTTCTTGTACATTGTATATTCTTATATGTTCATTGAGTGTACCATGCACTCTTTCTACATCTGAGTTTCCTGTCTTATGATTTGGAGTTACAAGTTTTATCTTAATTCCTTCTTCGTTACAATATTCTTTAAATGCTAGGCTATTAAATTCATTGTCGCATACGATTTCTTCAGGTTTGCCTAGTATAGAGTTTCTAAGTTTAAGTTGCTCAATTATTCTGTGAGCGTTTCTACTAGCTATGGGAAAAGCTGTCAAATGTTTAGTAAATTTGTCAATAATTGTCAAAAAGTAAATATCTTTACTTGGAATATATATATCCATGTGTATAAGCTCATTTGGCTTAAGTGTAGTTTTACTTATTTCAAATTTTATTTTCTCTGGATTTCTATCATGTTTCGCTGTTTGACATACAGTACAATTGTTTATGTATCTTCTTATTAATTCCCTTAATTTTGGAAAATAGAATTCATTTTTAATTTCAAGATATGTTTCTTGTATTCCTCGGTGATTATATTGTTCATGAATCTTTTCAATGAGATTCAACGCATCATTTGTATTACTTAAATCTTTTAAAAGCGTAATGCATCTTAGTAATATCAGTTTACTTTGATTGCTGTAAAGCTCAACATATTTTTCCTGAATTTTGCAAAATAAATTATCACTTGGACAATATAATGCCACTTTTCCGTGATCGGGTAAAAATTCCCTTAATGCTTCAGTAAAGTAATCGCCTACATCTTTTGATTTAATAGTTAGTCTTCTTACACCTTGGTATATACATTTTATATTTTTATTTTCATCTTCTGACTCTATAACTTCTATTTGATGCTTAAACATATTTGTAGGTAATTCTGAAATTCCTATATGATCATTTCTTTCTTCTATACCACTATGATTTGTGGCTAACGATGTATCTTCATTTGCATTGATTGCATTGATTTCAAGTCGACTAAGGTAATCTGCTACACGATTTTCTTTTCCTTTTAAATATTCGATATCAAAGTCATATTCATTTAAACTTATTTTCCATCTCTGGAGTTTTGAATTTGGTTCTTTTAGGTTACTTAACCAAATTAAAGGTCTGTGATCGGTTCGTATTTTAAATTTGCGACCGTAGAGATATGATCGAAAATATTTTACTGACCATACAATACTTAATAATTCCTTCTCAATAGTGCTATATCTACGTTCATGTTCGTTAAGGGTTCGAGATGCATAGCATAATGGATGATTTGATTGTGAAAGGACAGACCCAACTGCATAATTTGATGCATCTGTTGTTAACACGAATTCTTTAGTGTAATCAGGATATTTTAAAACAGGGTCACTAGATATGAGTAATTTCAGTTCTTCAAAAGCTGTAATATATTCTGGGTCCTTAATATTTATCTTTGTTCCTTTTTTCAGGTATTTTGTCATAGGCACTGCTACTTTTGAATAATCTCTTATAAATTTCCTATAATAACCTGTTAGTCCTAAAAACGATTTTATTTGTTTAGTTGTGCATGGAATGGGTATTTTTTCGATAGCTTTTATTTTATCTGGATTTGGCTTTATTCCATTTGTAGTAATAACATGACCTAAGTATTCTGTTTCTTTGCTAAAAAATTTGCATTTATCTATTTGTATTTTTAAATTATTTTCCTTGAGTTTCTGAAATACTTTATTTATTGAAGAAATATGTTCTTCTAATGATGTGCTAAATATAAGGATGTCGTCTAAATAGACAACACATATTTTTCCTACAAGTCCTTCTAATACGTGATTTATCATTCGCTGAAAAGTAGCGGGGGCATTTTTTAATCCGAATGGCATTCGATTAAATTCGTAATGATTATTAGCTGTTGAAAAAGCAGTTTTATGCCTGTCTTCAGGGTTCACCAATATCTGATGAAAGCCTTTCGCTAAGTCAAGAGTAGTAAAATATTGGGCTCTCCCCAATTTACTGAATATTTCGTCAATATTTGGAATAGGAAACTTGTCTTCCACGGTTATTTCGTTAAGTTTTCTATAATCTATGACAATACGCCATTTCTTGATTCCTGAACTATCTATCTTTTTGGGTACAACCCAGATAGGTGCATTATATGGGCTACTACTTTCTTTTATTATACCTTGATCTAACATTTCAATTATTTGGTTTTCTACTTCATTTTTGTGTATTTCTGGGTATCTATACAATCGTGTATATATTGGTTTATTATTTTTCGTTTCAATTTTATGAGTAACTTCTTTAACATTAGTTAAAATATCTCCTTCCTTATAAAATAATTTCTTATTATTCTTGAGTATTTGAATTAGTGCTTTCTTTTCTTCCGCGTTCATATAAGGTTTAATTAATTTATTTATTAAATTTTCATTTTCATCAATTCTACATAAGTTTATTTGTGTATTTGATAACTCTAGAATATAATTTTCTAGAGGATAATCATCCTTGGGTTTTGATAGTAATGGTATTTCTATATTATTAATTTTCACAGTATGAGTATAGTATGATAATTCGGCTTGTAATGGTATAAGTATATTGTTTCCTAAAATTCCGTCGAATGTACTATTCGTAATTGGAGTAATTAAAAATTCCATGGTCGATTCTTTTTTATTAAATTCACTTGGTAATGGCAAAATTATTTTTGTACGTATTAAATTATCTCTAAATAATGTTTTAATGGTATGTGGTTTATCTAGTTTAGTTTCAAAATGTTTTGGAAATATATTTTCTTTCAAAATAGAAGTTGCAGCTCCTGTGTCTACTAATAATTTAAGCTTTTTATTTAAAATATGGACATCTATGCAGGGTAATGGTCTGCTGAGGCATGTATTTGAAAATTTGATGTATTTTGGGTTAAATGATCCACTTCCATTGGTTCTGGAATATTTCTTTGCCTAACAAATGTATTATGATTTTGATTGGAAAAATTACCACTTCTGTTCGGTTGCCTATAATACTGTTCGTTTTGATTTTGGTTATTATTTCTATTTAAGTGTTTACTATTGTTGTTAAAATTTCTCTTGTTATTATTCCTATAATTAAAATTTTTGAAATCATTTTTGTAATTTCTATCGTTTCTATAGTTTGGATTAAAATTATTGGGTTTATAATTATTATTAAAATTATTATTGTTATTCAAATTATTTTTGTACTCATTATTTTTAATGTTTCTATCGTTCCTATTATGAATATCTTCTTTTGTCCAATGACAAGATTCTAATTTATAGAATGCTTCGCTAAGGGTTGTTATGTTATGATTGATTATTATTGAACTTGCGTTCGGGGGTATTCTTTCACAAAATTTAGATAATAATGACGCTTCATTATTGAAAGGATTGTATTCTTCCGGTTTATTTTCAGATAAATAATATTTATTATTTAGTCTACAGAGGATTTCTGAGAATGTATTATATAGTTGAGAAATGTTTTTTGAATAAACTTTATCTGCTAGTTCTTTTAATTTTAGAAAAGATTCTTTCTCACCAAAATTCTTTACTAGAATATTTTTTATGTCTTGCCAATTATTAGGGTCGCCACTCCTTAATACTACCTCTAGGGCGAAATCTGTTATTTTTGATTTTATTTCACTCACTATAAATTCTTGTGAACCTTCGTTATACAAACTACATGAATTTATTACAAATTCTGCTTTTTTAATAAATATAATTAAATTACAATTTCTCCCATTATAGGTTGGTAAATTTTTTAATAATTTTAGGGGGTCAAGGTTGATTGAAGCCATTTTTACCTGATTTTCTAATCTTAATACTGGTTCACTGTTTTGTTGATCTGCTGCTACTGGATCTGTTGATTTGATTTCCTTTTCGTCGGGTTTTAATGCTGGTGGAATCCTATATGGATTATATTTCCTCATTTAATTATTCGATCTCGTTGGGGCTTTCGACTTGGATTATTATTTTTGCCACGTAAAGTTGTTCTTCCTTCTTTTTACACGTTGGGGCTTTCGACTTGGATAGTTCTGCCTCGTAAAGTTGTTCTTCCTTCTTTCACTTTTTCAATTTAGGTTATATACATATATTTTTGTTTAAACTTTTTCTTCTGTCCCAGTTTTGTTTTTAATTAATTCTCCATTTTAGTTGGAGTGAGATACTAATTAGTATTTTTTCGATTTTAGTTCGAAATTCGATTTTCACTCGAATATACATATATTTTTTTTTATTTCACTTTGTGTGTAGTATTTCTGCGGTGCTCTGCTCCCTTTTGAGTTTTAATTTCCTCTAGTTGCATTCAATATATATTATATTATTTTTTTTTTTTTTTTTTTTCTTCCAGTCCAACATTCCCTCTATGAGATTTCGTGAAATTGTCCTTCGCGGATCTGTATTCACTATGTTTTTCACTGAATATTATTAATTTATTGTCCTATACCTTTTTTGTTATATCACTTAACCGGTATTTAACTATCTCAATTAGTACGGACGATTATTTTTTAAATCCCGAATAAAACTTTAATAAGTACGATTCATTGATCTTTCGAGATCCTACCGACTGCGCCAGTTTTGTTTACGGTTCCTTTCGTAAATAAAAAATAATATATATTGTATTCTCTTGTGAGAATACCACCATTAAATAAAACACTAGCGATTGTTTTTTAATAATATAAATTTATTAAGAGCTTCAGATCCCTTACCACTGGTGGGGGGAAATCTTCAGCTATACGTTGTAATTACTAATTAGAACTGATCTTTCAAGTGATCGAAGAAACCCTTTTATACTTTATATTTGTCTACTGTCTACTCAGCAATATGATTGAAGATCATATGCTGCTCTTTGTTTAATAAAATTGCTGATATGCAGTTTATGTTTATAATATCGGATTTCATCATTCGCTGTGAGATGAAATCATAAATTATGAATTATTGTGTAAGCATTACATTTGGTAAGTTTATGTTTATAATATCGGATATCGTCAATGAAATTATGAATCATTGTGTGAGCTACATTTGGTATATGGAAAGATACTTTGTATCTTTCTTCATTATCATAGGGTGTTTAATATTATTATAAAATTATGTGAGGGTGTTCTGATAATGTAACCACGCGCGTACCTAGGCTTAAAAAAGATTTATTTAAAAGGGCTTCACCCCTTCCAACCTTAGAGTTTTTCCAATGTGTTATGTAATTTAAACCCTTCAACACTTCAGACAGTCCCTTATCCAATATCTAATTTTATAAAGATCTTCTTTACCACGTAATCCTATCAACAACCCTTGTCAACTTAACAAATGAAAAATTAAAAAAGGATCCTCCATTCATTTCACTTAAAAAAAACACACAACATCGAGGTAACAAAAAAGGGAATCAACAAGTCAATTAGGTAAGATCGATATGATATCATGCATAGCCGCGAGGGGTTGAGGAAAAAAAATGAATACCTTATTGGGTGTCAGCTACTTAAAAAAAACTACCCTAATAAAAAACAACAACCCCTGGTAACATGTTTAACCCCACTTGATCCTATACTTGTTGATCATTTGAACCCCTCTTTGTTTTTGAATATACTTCGCCTTTATTTAAACATAAAAAAAAATTGAAAAAATCAACCCTGAATACATACCCTAAAAAATGGACAAAAAACTTGATTGAAAGTCAATTGCGCGTAATCGCGCCCTTATGCAATATCAATTGCCGAATCATTCTTCCCCCAAAATAAATGTATGTGTATTATTCACCATCAAAACCAATAAAAAAATAGTAACAAGGGTATGATATTTTCCACACAAGACTCGTTTCAATATCGGAGATTTAGAATTAGGTCGGAATTCAAATAAAAAATAGCTAATCTGAGGTTAGCAAAAAATTCAACCCCTGTTTGATTCTGATCGATGCGTCTTCTGATCCTCCCCAGAGTATTGGTTTTTTTTTTTGTTGTTTTTTATTATATGAAGTTTTTTTTTGCGTATCCAGGATCAGATAAAATAGATTAGATTTCATGGTTCAGGTGGGTTGGTCTGATAACAATGGAAGAAGAATCAGTGTTTTACTTCTTCTTATACATATATCAGTGATCGATGGGTATGGAATTCTTGTAATTTGAGTGTAAAAAACATTTGAAAACAGGTGATGGATTTTCGTATAACACAAAAATTGGCATTAAGGATCATTTTTGTATGTAGCAATCATTAAGAAAAATTGTCATGTGTCGGTTAGAGGTTTTACGGTGAAATGGAGTCCATTTTTGATATGGCACTAAAGGTTCTTCGATGTTTTGATCGAGGGTTGGACATCGATCTTCGGTTACAGGATGTGTGCTGAGATATTGAAATACATTTACCATTTATTTATTATTTTCACAATAGGTTTACTTGTATACCGTTCCTTAATTTAGGTATATCTACAGTTTTTTAACAAAGAATCTTAGTAATATACATACATATATTTGTATGTAGATATCTAAGTCAAATCATTTCTTTTAAACTTTAAATTTATTTCGAAAAAAAACTACATATTTGATATTGAATTTTTTTAAACAAACTGTTTTGCTTCTTGGATCTTATATGAATAAATAACAAACAAAAGGGAATTGGGATGCATTAGCGCTGGTTCTGCGATGGGTAGTTCAGCGACAACATTGATCTAATGTTTGTGCTCCAGTGTCGGATAAAAGATTTTCACCTTAAAACAAACAAACCAACTGTATCTAAAACCAACCATTACTCATAATAAGGAGGTCTCTTTGGTGGTGAAACATTTAAGTTATTATTATTTCTGAAAGTTTTCAATATGATTTGATTTAGTTTTGCGTTTGAAATAAAAAATATATAAATATTGTAGGTGGTACATTGGTTTTATTAATTTTTTTTATTTTTAGGAACAATTCGTCGCTTTTTCGGCAGAGTGGCATAAGTCGAAATTTGTAGTTTTTTAGTTTTGAACACAGAACTGAGCTGAAAAAAAAACACAATTTTTCTGTGTAATCGGCGTTAACCTACTTCTTCTAGTTTCCGAGTTATGAAAAAGCGCCGCTCACAACTTTCAAAAACATTCCTGTCATTTTCTACGTATAAATACGGCATAAATCAATTTTTTTTTGTTTTTTTTTTTTTTAATATTTCGTTTTTTATAAAACTTAACAAACAAAAAATGCAGTTTTTTCACGTATTCAACATTCGAGTTTTGTTTTTTATGAACAACGAATTTTTTTTTTTCATTATGAAAAAAAACTTTAAAAGGCTCTCCTGAAAATTTGCAAATTTCGACTTATGCCACTCTGCCGGAAAAGCGACGAATTGTTATTGTTTGTTATTTAATACAAGAACCTCACTAGCCAAATTTCGTGTCGGCTAAATATTATCAAAAAGTCACAAGGAAACAATTAATTTCAAACATTCTTTGTCTCATTGAATGTGGATTAACCCAATTTTCTCGTAGTTTTAAGTCCATGATTTGCCATCAACGGGTCGTACGTTGACTAATGAAAGGAAAATTTGTTATTCAATAAGCAGCTTCATTAATTTATGAAAAATTATTTGTTTGACCAAGGAATTCCATTTTCTGTTGAATTTTAAATAAAAATTAACTGGAAAAATATATTGTTGTTTCAAATTTAAAATTAAGTTAACATTTGTCACAGTAAACCATATGTTATTACGAGTATATCTAAAATCACTTAATAATATAACATTTGATAACAACCGATCCTCATTTCCCTTTGTTTAAATAAACTTTGAAAATACTCTCTGTCGAAAGATCTGTCAGAAACCATTTAATCGTTTAAAATTTATAGTTTTATCCATTTAAAAATTTACTTCGGTTCTACTCCCATACGTCATTTTAAATTGCCAAAGATTTTCACAACAAATCATAAGCGCCAACCACATGACGTCAGACAAAAAGAAGTCTGGTGGTATTATGTAAAAGTATGTATATGTATTTAGGAAATGGGAAGCCAAATATTTACGCGGGTTTTCATCATCAAACCGAAGACCTGCAGCATCTAAATAAGCATGACGGATAAACTGACCCTCAGGTTTTTTTTTATAATTTTTTTTTCTTTTAATTTAAAATATAGGGAGAGAAGAAAGCCATGCTGGAGAAATGTTCACGTGTCTTCTTAATCGTTGATTCGATGAAAATTACAAGAAAATGTCTAAATTTTACCACGAATTCTTAAAAGTACTCAAAAAAACCACCCCTCGATTAGTAAATATAATTAAAATGGTTACGATGTTCAAATAAGTACTCATATAGGTACCTACATTTTAGAAAATTAACATCCAAATGGTGAAAGTTTGATTATTATTTTTAATACTAAAGTAAAATCTTCCCATGGTGTTAGTTACACAGTGGGATATTTACGAATCCAATATAGCCCTTTTATTTCTCAAGAGCAACAAAATAATAAAATGTTGTTTAAAATTATCTTTTTTTTTTAATAAATTAAACTCAATAATACTATAAGAACTATTAAATTATAAGTTTAAATGGTTTATTCTACATACCTAAGTTGTAAAGAAAATAGAAGGATAACGTTTTACTTTTGTGGGACATTGGAGTCTAGATTTATTCAGCCAGTAATAGTGCGCAAAGTACTTAAGCGTTGTCTTGTCATAATTTATAAGAAAAAATAGACATGAGTATTAAAAGACAATTTGGTGACAATTCCAAAGTAATTGAAAGTTTTAATTCTATGAAATAGGTCAATGACTTACTCTTATATACTCGTATATATAAGTATATTTTGGATAGTACCAAATTGACTTTGTTATAATAGGACTAAGAAACTGGCTAATGAAATTTTTTAATAAGGTTTAAAAATGTAGTTACATACAATATAGTACATTGAATATATGTATATGGAAATGTACCAAAATATGACTTTGTTTATACAAAAAAATGATTTATTAATGTTTAATATTTAAATCATTTGAACTACTTAGAAGTGCGGGATTACACAATTATAACAAAATTGGTAGAGTAACTACTGAGATATACATGAATATATTGAATTAGATAGATAGATTCTTTATTTGTTCATCTTTAAACTTAACAATTAATATTCTTAAGAATAAGGACATGCCAAACCTATTTACATTAAGTATCATACGGACTTATCATATCATTTACGGTTTTCCCAAGTTGTACCCATATTTTAATGTTCTATCTCCTACTGTGTGTGTTCGGCAATTAAACATCCACCCTCACTTTCTTTTGCAAAAAATGTATACAAGTAAGGAAAGGGATGCTTCTGATTGTTGTTGTAGTTATAAGCTAACCTTCCATAATGCCATATCGTTAGCAAAACATCAGAGTCGTGGTGGGATTCAATTAAAATCTTTTCACATGCAGCGAGGGCTCTTGAACAAACTGAGTCCTATACAAAGTAAAATATATTCTAAAATTTCCATCTAAACTCCATTTTTCTTTTAGTGTTTCTAGTTTGTTTTTTGTTTCATGTTTTGCGAGATTGCAACCCTATTCCCCAGCAAAATAGAAAGAAGGTCCCTTTTTGGGATAAAATGTGTGAATTTTTTAAATCGAGGGAGAATATAGGTATATGTAGCAGTTGTTGGATAGATGTGTCCACCATTATTTATTTTACAATAATGTTCAGTATACGTAGTATATTATCCTTTTTGTCGGAAACAGATGCACACCACGGTTTGAATTTAAGCAGTTACAATGAAATTATTTGAATTGCATGCAAAAAATAATGCCAACAACACTTTTGAATGAAAATAGAAAAGGAGTTATCAACAAAAGGGATAAAAGAAATCGCACTTTTGGTTAATGTGACAAGACATATGCATTTTTTCTATAGTTTCTCTAGAAAACTCACTTTTCAGCTTGATTTTCACTTTTTTTCATATACTATTTTGATAGATGAAGAAGTGAAGTATAAGGATGGATACATAAATATGGAAACGTATCTTTCATAAATGTTGTATATATAGTATAGAAGAGGGTTCTGTTAAAGCACCTGCTTTTATCCAATAGAAAGGATTATTTTATGATGATATTGATGTGTAAAGGATGTCATTGAAAGATTGAACAAAGCCGAAAGCAAATGTTTTTCTTTGAATAATAGTATTGTCCATGCATTTGAGCAGTGTCGGTAAAAATAAAAGATTTACTTACAATGTTGAGTTTTTCGGTTCTATCCGACTAAAAAGAGAAATTAGAGAAATGATAAAAAAACATTAAGGGAAAATAATGTTCGGAGGAGGTAAGACCATTTCTCAATAAAATTACACAACTGTGTCTGTTACAAAAGTTTTAATTTCCGAAAATACATAATGTTGCATACCAGCTTCAGCCTCAGTATGGCCACTGTTAATACGAACTTTAATTTATGTGGCTTAAAAAAACAGCCTGTAAACACATCATACAAGCTTGTTTCATTTATAGGAGCCCGAGTTTAGATAGCAATCTGACTTTTAATGAATTCGATGCACTATCTGACTCCATATTAAGAATTGTTACCCATTTTCCTCGAACTAAAATCGTTATTACGGGCGATTTCAATGTTCATAATTCCTCTTGGCATTCTGGACGGAAAATACGCAGCAATATATGTCCAGCCGGTACCTAAAAAAGGCGAATCATCCTCCTCCTCTTCCAATCACCGACCAATTGCACTAATGTCCCTTCTTTCCAAAGTCATGGAAACATTGACCAACAATAAGCTTAACAAATATCACGAAGAACGAAAGCTCTTAAGTGACCAACAGTACGACTTTTGTAGCAATAGGTCTACTGGTGTCGACACATGAGCCATGACTCGAAAAAAAACTTTAAACGCGTTTTTCTTGAAACCACGTTTTTCCAGCTGTTGGCCACTATTACTTTAAAACTAATTGACGGATCTTCATAATTTTGTTTTTGTTTTAAATCTTATTACATTTATTGGAGCCTGGACCAAAATCAGGCTGATAATTATATCAAAATCTTTTTTTTGCACAGCGCTCAGAAGAGCGAAAAAAAGTGGAAAAAGTAAACACTAAAATTCAAACGTCCGCCATTTTTTTTTAATTTTTGACCTTGGGCAATTATTTTGGTCCAGACTTCAACTACACTATTCTATTTTATAAAAAACTTAGATTTTTTTAATTTTCGATTATTTTTGCAGGAGCTAGAGTGGCCAACAGCGAACAACTTTTTTTGGAGGTGGTCTCGCATTGTTTTTTAACGGCCCGGTATTTTTTGATGAAAAAAATATTTTTTGTACTTAATATGATAATAAACAAGTAAAAAAAAAATTGAATTGATTATATCATTCCTTCTATAAAAAAAATTCATGAAAAAGTGTCATTTTTGACACTGAAAAAGAAGAACCTCCCCTTGAGGGCTTATTAGCTATTTTGCTATTCAAATTTTAAGTAGAAATTTTAAAAATTATAAAAAATCGGTTTGTATTTTCAAAAAACATTTAAAAAATGAAATGAAAATACACTTGTTGAGGTTTTTTTTTAATTAGGATCATAAGACAGAAATTTAAGATTTCCGTCAAGATCTTGCAGATCCCAATTAAATGATCAAGAAGGTTTTATTAGTTTTTCGTTTAACCTGATCTGTCAAAGAGCGTAATTTGGCTTATTTTGCATTCGGCTGTGATATTTTTGTGATGTTTTCGATTTTCTCATAAACGATTTGGCCGATTTTGATCATTTTTTTTATGTCAAAGCTTCCTAGCAGTTTTAATATTATTGTGTATTAAAATTAAAAAAAAAACAATTTGTTGGATAAATAAAAGTTTCTTAATATAATCTACAAGATTTGAAAAAAAAACCTTATTTTGCCTTAAAATAACAGTACCCACCATACAAATGTTAAAAAATGATTTTCAAAAATCGTATTTTTCTCGAAAACCGTTCCGAGAATTTCCTTTCAATTAATTCTTACGATATATAATTTAAAAAAAAAAAAATTTGAAAACAATATATTACTGACTGTACTTACCATAGAATGATTTTTTAATTTCGAATTTTTATAGAGAAGCCTCTATAAGAAGTCGAAAAAACATTGCATTTCAAAACTTAAAAAAAAAATATTTTTTTGAATTTAAAAAAAAAATCTATTTTTTTTGGAAAATTCAATATCTCAAAAATGGCCTTATATTTTTTTTTTGTAAATTTAATTTTTATTCGAAGAATAATAAAAACTTTAAATTGGTGTACCAAAATTTTTTCTTAAAAATGTTTTAAAAAATTTGTATATACAAGCTTATTTTTTTAAGAAACCTCTTCAACGAGTTATAATTTTATTCTTGCATACACTTATATTTGCTTAACACATAGCATTTGTGCATTTTATTTCATTTATTCGATTGTATATGGACTTAAAGATTATATACTTGAAGTATCTCTGTACTTAACTTTTATTTCGAAATATACAGTTATTTTTTTAGGTAGGTACATTATGTGTGTTGATTAAAATCAAAACCCATTTTATCCACTTTTAGAGATTTCGAGTAAATCGAGAAAAACTTATTTCTTCTAAACGAAACATTTTTAGATCTTTTTTGTTTCAGGACTGTTCGAATTAGGATTCTCCACAGTTTAAGTTTAAAAATTGAATCTGAGGGTTTTAGCTTCCGAGTGGCACCAAACGAACATTTTTATAAAATGGATATTGAAACAAAAACTCAATTTGATAAAAGGGGTTTTGAAATTAACTAAAATTTTGTGGTCTGATTTATATGGCAAAAAATGGGATTTGGGATTCAAACTTGGGCCCATCGTATGTATTTGAATGATACCAACTAAACCTCATACCTAAGTCATTTTTTTTAAAAAGTGGATATAATGGGTTTTGATTTTGATCAACACATGTGTGTATCATTAATCCGCGAGCGCTTCGTAAAATGTCCGTAGTGTTTAAAGCTTCTGAATGCATTTCTATGTGATTAAAATATAAATTTTGACATGATGATCATATCAATATGATATTTTTAATACCTTCATAAAACAAAGGAAAAGTTTCAACGGAGATTCGAACATGAGATCATGGGATCACTGACCCAATACGCTAATAACCTGTCAAATCGCACTACAATACAATATTTTGCATAATATTTAAAAAAAATAAAAACTGGGCAGTTTGATTTTAGTAAAATATCAAATTGATATGTATGTAGTTATATTTGGTGCATATATATTCAAAATACTAAACTGTTCGCTTACTCATTCACATGTAGAATACCAAATAAGCAAAAAACATCTGTCCTTGATTCTGGGCACACATTTTCACTTTTATAGCGCCCTCACTATACAAATCCACCATGCTATTGCTTTGTGAGATGTCCTGTTCTGCAAACAAAACACCGCTTCTGTCATCCACTATGGAAACTGCATCTTTCTCGTTCTTCTGTAGGTACATATATAATATGGTTATGTTCAAGGGTCAGAGATTTTTTCAATAGTGGAAGTTGGGTAAATCCTTGAGTCCATCCAAAAATCGAAAAAATCCGTTGGTCTGTTTTATTAAAAAGGATACACATAATGGGTATGGGTATGAACAGTTGCTCGTATAAAAGGTTCGTTTCATTCCCGGTTGAGGGTAAAGTGTAGGTATTTATTCCGCACATAGATACCTAAAATGCGGATACAGTGTTTAAAAGATCTTCCTTTTAGCTAAAAAAGGACTCATCATTTTTTGTCCATTTGACCGGACAGAACACTGTAAAAACGCATATATTAAAAAAAATAATTTATAGGGAATAATTGGCATGTGCCTGATGTAGGAGAAAGATGAGATAATATCAAATAGAAGATTGAAATGAAAAGGTCCTGGGGATCAAATGCCTACGTTTTTGTTATCATGGTGGATTGTTTTTGGTAGATTAGTGTCTATTATTTTTCTCAACAAAGGGAATTATGGAGAACCACATTCCAAGATTATTTTCTTATAGCTACAAAAATGTTAAGGTGTTAATTTTACAAGGGTAACTTCTGATAAAAGAGTACACACCAGCCCTCTAGTCTGACTATATTTTGCTTTTAATAGTAATATTTTAGAAAATTAATAAGGTCCCCATATTTATTAGAGAATAGTTAATATTTTTTGTTCGTTTTCTCCTTTAACATTTGCTTAGGTAATAATGTTCATTTAATCTTATAACGTAAATATGCATGTACTTATAGACATACTCATTTGCATCTAAATAGGTATTTGTATCTCAATAAATTCAATTCTTCGTTCTTATTTAAGTGAATATTTATATTTCCTATAGGAATTGGTATTCGAATATCGATACAGTGAGAGATTGTAATTTGAGAGCTATAAAACCTATCTTCAAAGCAACGCTAATTCTTATTCCTATACAACTTAACAAAAAATGTATCTGCATTAAAATTTCTTCATAATTTAAAAAATAAATACAAAATTACTGGGTTTAGCGTATCCTAAAAATATCAACATTTCCGATGTTTGAAGACAATCAACACCTACCGCTGACTTTTATCTTTTTCTGAACTTAATATTTTAATGATATAAGTATTCGAAAATCTTTAGAATTTTAATTTAAAAAATTCGGAATTTGTAAAACTTAATACCTTGTTTTCAGAAGACAAAGGGTATTTCTTAAATGTCTTTTAATTTTATGGTACATTTGATTCTTTACCTCTGGCCATTGGTAAGAAGCCTTAAAAACGAAGAAAAAGATTATGGTCCGCATTTGAGATATGTACCTTAAAGTGAAGCTAGTTCAAAAAAATATAGTAATTTTTTTTTCAAGTTTAAATATCTCAATTATAGAAGGTGCAAAAAGATCTTTTCAAGTCATGACTCATATACATATATATTTTCATTTCTTTCAAAATACCTTGAACAGTGATACTATAACAAATGTGATGACTTAAAACTGCGGTGCCTTAAACTGTAGTATTTTTGATTGTGCTAAATTTGAGAAAAAATTCCAAAAGTTTGGACTTTTGAAATATTTTTTTTTGAAAAATTATAAACCTATTGCTAGATTATCGGCTAATCCCAAAGTTTTTTAGGCTGAAATTTATTTGGGTGAAAATTCTTTTATACCGCACTTTAAAATAAAATACAAGTTGATTGTACCCTTCAACACTTCAGTAAAAACTCATTTTTTAATTTAAGAAAACTAGGATTAAAGAGAAAGCAATCTTGGCTTGAATCTTAGTTATTCGATATAGATCACACTCTATATACTTTTGAGGACTTACCGTCGTCGTTGATGAATTTTTAAAATGTCTCATTTTTGCGGACGATCCTACGATCTTCCAAAAATTTCGGATCCTTTTTTAAAAAAGCAGCTTTTATAACATTTGTTCGACCCATTCTTTAATATGCCTTGCCACTCTTTTACGACTGTGATAAGCCCAGACTATAATATCGTCGTCGTTCTATGAAAACTCCCTAAGTCCATTTTTTGTTTTTTGAGATATTTGCATTTGCACTTGGAAATTAATATAAAAAAATCCAAAAATTATCAGAATAGCAAGATCTCAGGCTTCAATTGTAGAATAGGCTTGGCGTAGCCATTGTTCAATAAAAATTTTTGCAAATGGTTTATCCGAAATGAATTAAATAAGAATTGAATCACATTTTTTTTTTAAATGGACTTAGGGAGTTTTCATAGAACGACGACGATATATTCTTTGGTCCCGTATTAGATTTAATATTTCCTAAATAAACTTGAAGAATTCGCCCGAATTAACACTTACCGCAAACTCACTCTCTAAAGTTTCAAGTATGCTAAAAAAACAACAGTATTAAGTCTTATTGTTAGTTTTAGCTGCACATCATTCAACCAGACTAAATCGACCCTTCATTTTTAACATATCGAGTTTCACCCGATAAGGGTTTGATGTTTGAAAAAGTAAGCAGTCATTTCGGGCGCATTTAACGCAATTAAAGTCTACAATGTTCACAATTTTTTTGTAGGTGCATAAGGAAATTAAGAAGTATTAAGTTTTCCGTTTCAGCAACAAAAAAATCAACCATTTAAATTGGAGTGTTAAGGTGCTTTTATGTTATATTGTAAAATTGTTGAATCATCACTTTTTTATTTAACCATCACTTATTTCACACACAAATTTCAACACTATATGTGCCTATATTTGCACTATAATGACAATTTTATTTCTTGTTTATGTAAAATTTTATAAAATATTTTATATTTAGCACTTTATAGTTCAAATCGCACATAATCAGTGATAGCACATATAGGGAAAATTCTTTAACATAGAGGTTACATTTTGTTCTTATTTTGTTTAATCAAATATTAGTTTTTCGGGTAAGTAAAACTGTATTTAATTAAAAAATGTGTTATTAAAAACACCGTATTTCTTATTAATGTATTGTTTTTTGTATGAAAATACGTAATGAAATGTTTAATTGAAAATTCTTTTGTCACAAAAATTTGATAACATACTTGTTTGTTATTAAAATTTGATTGATATGATTTTTTAAAAATTTCAATAAGAATTTTCCAAGTTCTACTGTATTTGAGCCAATGCTTTGACTATTATAAAGTGGTTAGTTTATTTTATTTTCAATTTCACATCTTTTGACATTTCTGCTCCATCCATATTATAAAGAAATTCACAGACAGCGAAATTTAAAGGAAAAGGTATTCAAACGAAGCTCATAATGCATATCTATATACAGTGGCGACAAAATAAATAGCACATGTAGTCTTAAATTTCTGTGATGCAAGTTTTTCCCACTTTCTTAAACTTTAAAGAGCTGTTTGACTTATGAGGAAGTAAGACCAAATATACATATCTCTGATTTAAAAATAAAATGAAGTATATTGAACTCATAAAAAAAACTACAACAAACTGATTTATACAATTTAAGTATACTAGGACAAAATAAATAGCACATTTCGTAAATAACAAAGAAAAAATATATTAAATAACAAAATTTTAACATTATTTGAAGAAAATATCCAGTATTTGGTCGAGTAACTCTTATTTTTAATCACAGCGGAATACCGGCATTTTATAGACGAAGGAAGACTCTGGAATCGTTCAACAGGTACTGAGTACCAGGCTTGCTGGACTTTCTGTCAAAGTTTTTCGAAATTTGAAGTATCAGTTGAATTTATCGCTTCGTCCACAACATTCCACAAGTACTCTGTTGAATTACGATCTAGGGACTAAGCTAGCTTATTACTTAACAGCGGTTTTTTGATGAATATCCATTGCTTCACAGACTTAGCCATATGGTTAGGATCGTTATCCTGTTGAAATTTACACGTCAAGGGCATTTCCTCCCCAGAATACGGTAAAATTGTTTCCCGTAGGATTTCCTTGTATTATAAATGGTCCTTAATACCCTCTATCTGATGAAGTGATCGCATACCATGCCAATAAAAACATCCCTTAACAAGAATGCTACCCCTACCATGCTTAACAGACTCTATTGTGTATATTCTTGTCATATTTCTGGTGGATTTCTCGTCGAAAGTAGTTTTTACCATCTGACCCAAAGGATTAAATTTACACTCATCGCTCCGTAAGATATTTCTCCACCAATTTTGAACTTTTGAAATATGCTCCCTTGCAAACTGCATCCGACGTGAGAGATTGCTCTTAAAGACGTCTGCTTTCTTTTTGGATAATCGTCCAAACAGCTTTTTTCCACTGAGACAGTTTCTAATCGTACTTACAGACACATTAACACCAAGATCTTGTTCATTTCATGTTCAAATTTTGGGACTTAGCTCAGGCAGACGATGTCAAAATCAGTTCAAGGAGTGATTTTTCTTGTATTACTCATACGAATTTTGTTTTGAGCACTTCCTTCTTCTTCGCAATGGTGAAGAACATTTATAACATTCTTATTCTTCCTTAAAAATTTTTATTTCCGCTCTAGTTCAGATTTCGTGTGACCTTTTTTCATAAAATCAAAAACCCCTAGCTTAAACGTCAGTGCTGATTGTTTTCCACTTCTCATACTACATTTTAGCAAATAAAATTGAAGCAACTTAATTAAGAACCTTTTCAAAACTCATAACTTTTTCACTAAGCTTTTAAAAGTTAAGAATATTTGTTAAAAATGTATTAAATTTGCAACGGAAACAATATGTGCTATTTAAATTGTCCTCACCTCAGTGCAACTTGTGTACCATTTGACTTACACTTTTGACTTTTTTATAAAATAATTTTTGGAGAAGTCTTATCTCGTTATTTTATATTGAAAATCCAAATACTCAACATTCAAAATCTAAAACAAAAATGGTCTTACAGTACCGGATTTCAAAATGCACTTACGTTTTAAGGCCAAGAAAGAATTTTTAACAGAAGTGTGCTATTTATTTTGTCGCCACTGTACGTATCTAAGTCCCACTATTTCAATAAAATTTTAATAGTTTTTATTTTGTGTTAATTTATTTATCCAAATGCTCTAAACGATTTTATTCTCGACAAAATAACAATATTCCTGGGAATATTAATATTTACAAAACCATTACATATACCTTTCCCTATATTCTTTTGACAACTTTTATCCTCCTCTCAATCTAAATTTTTATCATGATTCTCCTGTACAGACTTCTCCCCCCACAAATAGCTATATCTTATATCTTCTCATATTTCATAACGCTAAATTTTCTGAAATTAATAAATATATCACCAGAGTTTGCTTTAATTTTGACAACATTACTGTAAATGATGTAATAGACATATTTTACAGAGAAATATTTAATTTTATTTATCTTCATGTACCCTTTTCTCGACGTCTTGGTATAATCACAGGCTACGATCGTTGCGTAACAAGAGGTATAAGTTTTGGTCAATTTTCCTTCTTCCTCGATCTCCAACAGACTTCACCGAGCTTAACAACTCCCTCTATCAAAGCTATTTAATCCAAACCCAAAGCAATCTTATAAGAGACCCTAAATCCTTCCTATCCTCTCTCTCTCTCTCTCTCTCTTTAAATAACGAAATTCCTACTGAACCATCACAAACTATAGCCAACTTTTTTGCTAGTTTTTTTAAACAATCGTTAACCGAAATTCTCCTCGGCCCATTTCTACTACATATTATTGACCCCATCTCAAAAATCTTCGGTTTATCTCTATTTCAAGGAGAATTCCCTCAGTTATGGAAGACCTCTTTCATAACCCTAAACATAAAAAGGGCCCAAAGTGTGAAGTTACAAACTATCGTCTAATTGCAAAGCTTTCACATATTCCCAAAATCCTTGAAAGCATTTCATATGATATTTTAACAATTCGTTGTAAGTCTCTCATTTCCCCTGGACAACACGACTTTGTCAAGGGTAGGCTCACAAGGTCTAACCTTGTTGAATTCTTTACAATTCCATCTCTTTCAACACTAATTCCGGTAATATATGAAATCCTCGTCTCGAGCTCTAACGAACATATTACTCGCATGTTTTGGAGGATTAATTGTAACATTAACATTAACTGCTTTAACTTCAACCTCAGTTCACCCTACCTGAAACTCCGTCTTAATCATCCTTCCAATTTACTCCAGTCCTAGATTTAAGAGTTATACTCGTATTTAAGGTAGATTAAGAATTAGCTTGTATTAAGCCTAATAAATGGGGGTATTGCCCCAAACTAAAATTAAAATCAAACTGAATCTATCTTCGAAATGTTTACGCTAGTGAACACTTTTTTACTAGTTTTGTAGGTATAACGTTTGATAAAAATAACACGAATGTCTAAATTCTTCTTTATTGTGTTCTTTTGTGCCTTCTATTAGTTTAGGTAAAAGTTATGGCTATTTTTTTTTGTTTCATTTCAATTTTTACTAGCGAAATACATGTAGGTACTCGTACTATATGACAAGTTATGCATTCGTGCAAAAATCGAACTCGAGACTTCGATAAGACTTGGCAATTGCGATGATAGGAAAGACGAAAAAAGTGGGCCTCGTTATTCTGTCTGCCTGTTCGACTACAGCCTAAACGGCTCGTCTAACTTTCTGTAAACTTGGTAAATAGCATACACATTTTTTCTTTTTTTTTAAGACCAAAAATAACAGTAACTATGTACCATGAAACGATTTCTTTGAATTTATTTTAAAATTCTCACTATCGGCATAAGGGATTTTAATGAACGAAATTCAGTTTTTTTTAGAAAATTTCTCTAAAACCATTGGTTTCTTAAATTTTAAGTAAAAATTTTGTCTTATGTTATTCTACAAACAAATCTGGGTATACTCCACGTTATAAAAAAATGTTTTTGGGATGGTAGGGTTTTAAGAAAGACTGTCATTTTGAAAAATGTGGTATTTTCATTTAATAGTTCGTTAAAATTTCTTATTAATTAATTAATTTTACAACAAAATTAACGTTTAGAAGATAAAATTATCTAAAAACGAGCTAGTAACGAGTTATACTCGTAGTTCGCCTACCCCACGAACTCGAACTTTTTCTATTAAGACAAAGCCATACTAAATATTAAGTAAATAGCTTTGAAAATCGTCCTCATTATTAAATAAAGTAACATAGTCAATAATAAAATTTGTTAAAAAAAATGCGGGTACCTTCTATCAAAGGCAATTTTATTTGCTTCTAAAAATGAAATTTAGTCAAACCCTAAAATCTTAGTGGAATTTCGTGTTTAACACATTATCCATAGAAGTGAGTATTTAAAAATAAATTCAAAATCCATTATACCATCGTAAGGTATATTTAAATCACCGCCCTAACCACAGACACTAGGAAAAAAATTCTATAATTTTTCCTATCGAAAACATGCACAGTTGAAATTTTATTTTTAATCTATGTAATGTACTTCTTCATGTATAAGATATACATCTATATGTATGTACTAAACTTTAGGGTTCTTATTTCTATAAAGACAAACTATAGTTCCTTTGATTGGATTAGAGACATTTTCGTAATACCACCACATTTCAATACCTAATTCATTCCAGAGAATATGTCGAAAACGACGTGAAGGAACTCCTTCTTTATTTTCGTTTTCCATAATGATCATATAATATGTACATAAGCACGCGGTTCCACACTCAACGTATTTTCAAGGAGGCGTCGAGGAAACGTGTGTTCTATAGAATGATCGTACCTACGTTCATCCAAAAATTAAGGTGTGTACACAAGCGCGGTTACATTATATATTTCATCAATTGAACATCTTTGAGGTAATCGAATACTTTTTTCGATCGAGTGTGGCGCACGTCGCCTTTCGTCGTCGGGGCTCGGGACTCGGATCCACGGATGTTGCTGTGATCGTGAATTGAGATGGGTTCCTCAGATCCTTTGGGATACTGAAGGCGGGCCACTTCGATAATCTTGGATTGCAGTCGATATTTCCATTCAATCAAAAAGTTTTTTTTTTATCAGCACACGTTTCCCTACCGTTACCAATGATTACCCAAGAGCTCTTAATGATGAGGGTGCTACCACTGCTGTATACCTATATTTGGACCGTAAAAATGGTGGAAATTGTAAAATATTTGCTCGGGTATTTGTTTGGGTCGCCAGCATATCAATTGTTTTTTTTTTTTTAGTTTAAGCACACTTTTCCATAGGGTATATGATTTGATTCTGTTTTCCTTGAGGAGCTCTTCTGTACAAATAATTATTATTGGAATATGATGGAGCAGTTTTTGTTAGTTCTTTTTATTCGGAAATCAATAAATCATAATTCGTTTCTTCGTTGGTGACATTTGGCAGCAAGCGCATATGTGTTTGGTTTCCTTAACTACTAGGTCTTTTGAATTCTGACCTTAGAATTAGTTATGAGTGTAGAAAAGAAAAATGATGGGTTTTGTAATATTTAAGTATCGCAAATCGATAGGTTTTTTAATAATGAATATAAAAGACTCAAACCGAAGATATTTGATAAAAGTAAACAAAATGAAAAGACCTCTTTATTTATGGCATGCGTAATATAGTATTTTTTCATCATTATTTGACAGCAAAAATAATACATTCTGCTGAGGAATAATGTTTATATTTCTAAGATTTAATTATATCTGCGTTATCTCAGAATTATCACAATTTAACAGGATCTTAGATAAAATAAATTTTAATATAAACGCATCTAATGATTGTAGTAAATTTGCGTTATTTCTGTAAAAATAATAGGTAGAAGTAGATATATCTACACTGTGTGTAGGCCTTCCCTACAATGTGATTCTTTTGATAAACGTTTCCTTAAATGCATAAGTTGTTAGTTGATCATTGGCGCAGACTTTCTCTTTTACATTTTTGTAGCATAACAAATTAACTAAAAAATTAAATAATAACTAAAATTGCGGTTTTCAGATCCGACCATAAATATGCCCACAAATAGAATCAGCAAAACAGATTGTTATAGTGAATAAATTATATTTACATCAGCATCGATCGCATCGTTATCTAGACCACTGTCTCTCACTCAAAATCATTGATTTGTTCAACAGGGGTAGCTCTAAGCAAACTTTTCTATTCAAGTCAAGTAACATCGTTGGAGCTAAACGTTATTCAAATGTTCTTTTACAGCTCTGAGAGAGTTAAATGTAAGGCCCTAGCTCTATTCAAAAACTGATTGCAGCTCTTGGTGAAGGAATTTTTATAATATAATCTATCTATATAATCTATCTCTATAATAGAGCTTCTGAACAATCTTTAGCTCTATAAAGTTTAAAAGCTTTCTGCTTGGTAAAAATGCTTCAAAATAATATTTTTTATCAGCTGACTGAAACGTAAATGCATTTCGTTTCGATACTGTACCCTTTAAAATAGCTCTTTAACAGCAAAAGAATTTTTTAAGATGTTCTTAAAAAGTTAAGAGATAAGAGATGTAGCTTATCTTCATGCATGTTTAATTAAATAGCGAATATTTAAAAATTGTTATAAAACAGAAAAAGAACGGTATTAACAGTGCTGTGACTGCATTTTCAAAAGAATTAAGGAAAACCCACAAGCCTTATTCACAAATTAAACTAGAAAAATAAATATTTATTTATTTATTTATTTTATAAATTGAAATAAAAAAATATAATATACTTAAACAAATTATTTTAGAAGATCGTTGTAATATTTCGAAGTATAATATAAACATTCCTGATTACTTTTAATTTTAATTATTTTTAATTATTACGTTTACTTTTTGTTCTGAGACAAATGTTGATGCTAAGATAATTTTCCAATACAAATAATAATTTATTTTCATGCTTAATAGTATGATTTGTAATTACTAATATTAATAAAAAATATGATTTATAACTCCACGTAAAAGCACTTTTAGAGCGTATATTAAAGCTTTTAGCGGACAAAACATACTTACAAGCACTATGGCAGCTCTAAAGTGCTCTCAAACTCAATGAACTAGCTGCGAATGAGCTCCATGTTTACTCTAAAGGCACATCTAGAGCTTGTTTTTGAATAAATGAGCTTCAAGTTTAGCTCTGAAAGTGCTTTTCAAACTTTTATACAGCTAAAAATGTTTCTTGAAAATGAACAGGTATCGTTACTGTTCCCAGGGGGTTTCCTGATACTTGTAAATATAAGAAGTAAAAAATATCTTGGCTAGTATTTTCAAACCGCATTATGATAATCGTATTTAAACTTGAACCTAAAGAGATGGCAAACCTTAGAAATTCCAACGAAAAATTTGTTTGTGTCAGAAACCACATTTTTCAAAAACAAACTTTTTAATCAAAACCGCAAAACTCTGAATTTTTTTAAAGTTCTTTGAAAAAGGTAAGACTACCTAGGATAAAAATAAAATTCAAGCTTTGGACAGCTTCAGAACCCAACTAAACCGATCAATGTTTGCACGAAGAAGCAAAAAAAAATTCAAAGAATTTTATTTTATAAATATACCGTTTTATATAATTTAAGCGCTTCCTCACAAAAACAATTCTTATATATATACTCGTAGCTTAAAACATACCAGAATCAAAAATACTACAAATTTCTTTACAACAAAATCCAGCTATATGTGAACAAGAATGGCTTGAGCCGTTGATCCATATTATGCTAAATGTGTTTATGATAACGACTTAACCGAGCGATGAAGCGATTTTTTCAAACCTGGTATTTAAGGCTCTTCGGTGATTCCCTAGAGAAAAAATTGGATTTTTTTAGCTCCACAACTAACCTGCATACATCCATTATATGCAAAATCTTATTTATATCAAAAACAGCCTTAACGATTCTGATAAACAAGATTAAGTGTGCTATTATGGACAAGGACTACATTTTGTTCAAACAAATTTTTATGAAAAAATAATATAAACGGAGTCTGTCATAGAACGGTTTTTGTTTTTGAATTTCTTTTTAACAACTCTAACGAATTCGAACAACATTTGTATGCAGACGCTTGTAATAGGAAATCGGGAAAAATATCATACAGGTATACACATTTTCAAAAAAGAAATACATATGTATTTAAAAAAAAAATTAAATTAATATCTTGGAAAAGAGTGAACGATTAGTTTTTGAAATTATTTCCTAAATTATTTTCCATTATTAAATACTTGAAAGTGCGCAAGAACTAGAAAGGCCTATCATATAGCAGGAAAGAAGTTAACCAAAAAATTAAGTGTAACTCACACAGAATAATTTGCTTTTTGTCATGTTTTACCTTCGGGTTATAAGTTGGAAGCGTCCAAAAGGTCTCATAACCACATTTCAAAATGTAATTCAAAAAATGTTCTCTTAAAAACAATACAAGGGGTTGATGATTTACGATTCTAACAGTTTTAAAAATGTTCTATTGGAAAACGTTGATGTTATCAAAGAAAAGTGTTCAGAAGCATAAAATTGATTGTTTTAAAACACTTAGTAAATTAGGTTAAAAGTAAAAAATGCTTCCATGCTGTTAGTTCACTATCGGAAAGAGGGATTTGAATACATACAAGCTTCTAAAAAGTTAGAAAAATATTGCATATAAAAACTTAAGAATAAAAATATTTTTTGGATTTTTGAGAAAAAATTCAATTTTTTAAGTGATTTTTAAGGTTAATGAATTGTTTTAAAATTCAATTTTTAACTGGCAAAATTTTAAACAGCCTATTAATAAGGTTTTAGTTTGATACTACTTAACAATTTGCTAACTTTAAAGTGGTTTACTAACTCATTTTTAATTTTAAACATTTGCTAACTAGTATCGTGTACGTACGTTCGTACGTCCGTACGTTCTCGTACCATTTTTCGTCGTCGATATCTCAAGAACGAGTAAAGATATCGACTTCAAATAAATTTTGTTTAATAGATAACAACTTCGAAAGAGGCTGAAAGGGCGTTTATTAAAATTCAGTGAGTAGTTTTTTCACTATAACGGTTTAAAAAAAAAGTAAAAATTTTGGTTAGTTTCAAATATCTCACGAAAAAATAATGCTATTGATTTCAAATAAAATTTATTGTACTCATTATAAGGTCATACAGATTTGGTATGAATTTGGAAAAAAATGAACATACCGTTATTTTTTTAAATAAAAAAAACTGAAAAAAAAATTTCATAACCCAGATATTCTAAGAACGGAAAATAATTTGAAACTCAAAATAATTTTATTTTACGAAAAATAATGTGTTTGAAAACTGGTGAAAATTTCAAAAAAAAATCAATTTACAGTTTTCTTACAAAAAATAAAAAACTATATAAAATTCTATTGAAAATTGGTAAAAATTGTTTTTCGACTCAAATTTCTCGAGAACTAGTAGTGATATTGACTTCGAATTTAGTTTATTTTATACAATTTTGTAATTGTACAATTGGTAAAATGTTGACAAATCTTGAATTAATAGGCACCGACAGTGCCTTCTAAAGTATGTTGTTTTATACATCGATACCTTCCCGTAAGAATGTATGAGTATACTAAGCGACATTTCTAAAATTGTTCAGGAAACGAAAAAAACGAAGAAAGTTCTAGTTGAATCATAATGTGCTAAGAGACAATTTTGGTTAAACTAAGTGACATCTAACAAAATTTTTTGTTACTCACGACAATGAGATCTTTATTAATGTCGCTTAGCATATTTTTTTTGGCGGATAATACAAATTTCAGGGGGCAACATTATTTTAATGAGAAAACATGGCAGTTGATAACTTTTTTTAATTTCCTTTTCATGCATAATAGGTTGGCGAAACCCAGGCCAAAACGTGGCCCTTAACATATAGTATATTTCCTCATCAAAAAGTCATTTTCGAAAAAAGTGTCGCTTAGTACATTCTTACATACGTATATGAATAAGGTTGTTCAGTTGTACTCAAGTCCCACATATTCAAATTCCATTAATAGCTATGGTAAAAATGAAGAAAACGTCACAATATGTTTTTATTTTTTTACCACAAATGGGAAGTTATCAGTGTGGGTCGCACCCAGCCTCTTTTTTTGTTTCCTGTCACAGGTCACAACTGAAACAAAGCAAACTTTCCTTGATTGTTTTTTCTTTGATTCGATAGAAAGAGAAAACAATTTACTTAAACTACGTTTAATAAAATGAAGTTCAGATTAGACTGTGAAACCGGACGACTTGAACTTCAAATTAAAACTCCAGTTCAGGTTCAGCAGAATTTACATAAGTTTAAGCTCCCACTGTGAAACGGGGGTTTAGTACACAGACCTTTTTTGTTGTTTAGAAATGTCAAAGAGTCATATGAAGTTAGCATGATATCTAATACTAATAAAATTAAATACGTATTGGATGATTTTAACTTTAATAAAAGGGTAGAGAAAGAATGATGCTAAATTCGATTCAAATTTGCAACATCCGTGTTTTAACCTAGTTTCATACTAAAATAGCTTTAACATCGTACTAATTCAACTAAAATTTTGCGCCATTGACTTTATGAGGATTTATCAATATAAATTTTTAATCTTATAGATTTAAAGTTAATTCGAGATTTGAACAAGATTTATGGTAAATGTAATTAAATCTTAATTAGTAGTCGATAGAAACTTACTATAAACTAATTAAGGATTATAAATATTGTGTCATTGCTTCTAAAAATTCAAGGATTTATGATGATATGATGATGATAGCGAAGGCGAAAAAAGTGGGTCCGGAAATTCTTCAATTTCGGTAGTTAAGGGTGATTCCCTAGAGGAGAAATTGAAATTTTTTTTTAGCTCCAAAACAAACTAATCTTATTCATCTCGAAAACGGCTCTAACGATTTTGATAACAAAATTGGGTGTGCTATTATGGACATGGACAACATTTTGGTCAAACAAAATTATGGGACAAAATCTTTAACGGTACCTGTCATAGAGCCGTTTTTTTTGATTTTCGACTTTCTCATTAACGGCTACAACGATTTTAATCAAATTTTTAAGCAGGGTCTCCATTAAGCTTTAGGTAATTGATATTGTATATAAAAATATTCGAATTTATTTTTGTTTTGGTTTTTTGAAAAAAATTTTTTTTTTGAAAAATCAATATCTTCAAAACGTGTCAACGATTATTTTTTGAAATTATTTTCTAAAATCTATATAACTAAATATGTACTTAAAATCGGTATCCCAAATTTTTTCTTGAAAAACCTTAAAGAAATTTCTAATATAAAAAATTAATTTAACAATAAAACGATTTTAAAACTTTGTTTGCATAAATTCATACTTCTATGAAAATCAGACGGCAATTTCATGCATTTGAACATTTTTATCGCACCAAATCCATGTCTTATGTTTATAAAATGTATTTTAAATTCCGACGTACTTTTATATAAGAACAAGTTCTTGCGATCCAGTCGTGCATTTTATTTTTTTTAGAAGCTTTACTTATTTTTCAGGTTGGAGATATGTTCCTCTCATTTCATATTTTCATCTCTATTTCATTAATCATTAATTGTCTTTTATAAAATGAAAGACTCTCGAAGCTCCTAAGAAAACATATGAATATTAAAACCAGAATAATTTCGTTTAATTAGAAAAATGTATTTATTTGTATTTTAACTAAAAACAATGCTTATACTTTTTTAACTTAACTTAAATTCATTTTTTCTTATCCAAATCTTAAACAGTATTTATATTTCTTTATTATTTTAGTCTTAAATAGTTTTGATTTTTTGCTCAGATAGCAATATTTCAACTTAAAAGATATAATTATGTACAGTTAAAAATTTACTTTGTATTTTATCTTGTTTTTTTTTTTATTTTTTTATTATTTTTTTGTACCTTAGTATTGTCAACGGTTTTTTGTATTATTTAGTTTTTTTTCTTCTTTGGATTTGGCTTTTTTGATTTTTAAGACTATGCTTAGAATAAAACGGCTTCCCTGATTGACTAGAAAATTATTTGTTTTTCGGTAGCGAAGAAGTAGAAAAACCTTAATAAAATAAAAAATATGAGTTTTGATTCAAATAAAAATTTCCTTTTAATAACAAAATTAGGAATTAAAAACAGGTTATGTAAAGATTTTATCCAACTTTTGGAATAATTTTTACATTGTGTTTTTTTATGTTGTTCTAGTTACATTCGAATAATTCTTTACATTTCATTTTCATTTATTAAAAGAGATAACTCATATCTTTTTTATTTGATTATTAAACTAAGTCATAGACGTTTTTATGTATATATATATATTTTTTGTCATATTGTATGTTTGGTAATAAAAATATATATATTTTTTGAAAATACATTATTTGGTTTTGATGTTATCCTAAGTTTGTTTGTTTTGCTTTAAATCTAAAAGAAAAAAGAATATCATTTGTTTTTTATGTAAATACTTATAAAAACTTATAAATTTAACATATTTTGATTTATTTAATTCATATTATTTACAATCTTTGACAACAGTATTTTTCCGTAAAATTATTTTTTATAACAAAATATAAATTTTATTATGCTTTATATTTACAATCTTTGACAACGAAACTCAATTTTGGGGGAAACTAAAATCACGCCCAAAACGAGCTATAAAATAACAAAAAATTGGAGGTTAATTATGCAGACTCTTTTTCTAAGAGTGAGCATTGCGCGCCATGTGAACGAACAGTCCGACGGGTCCATCGCATTTTTCTCCGCACATGTTACATTTGAACACATCATCACAACTGTGATAGCCCATATGAATAGTGTAGAGGACCGCATCACGGAAATAGATATCACAGTATTTGCATTCGAAAATGGTGCCGGCTGGTGGTGATGGATTGGTGGTGGATGTGGAGGTTGTTGTGGGAGTTGAAGTCGGGTTCGAAGTGCTGTTTGAAAGCGCTGAGGAGTCACCATTGGATTGTGAGCCTTCACTCTCTTTCGATGGATCATCGAATGATGAAGATGAAGGTACCTCGTTTGGATTCGGGCTATTTCGGGGCTTCTCTTCTGGACTCAAGGAGTTTTCCTTTGGGTGAAGAGCTGTGTCAAGTTTCAATGCTCGACCTTTGCGACGGAACTGGTTGGACGAACTTATAAGAGGAGTTTCTTGCTGGTCATCCTCTTTTAATTTGAGGTTCACAATAGAAGAATTAATATCTTCGTTGTTTTTGGTTGGAGTGGTGGCTGTGAGATCCATGGCGGTTCCGTCGCAACTTTCATCACGTTCTTCATCGTCGTCATTCACGAAACACACATTTGTGTCATTTTCGTTTTTATTTTGGAGATTTTGTAAGGCTGTTTCTCGAAGCCGTGGGGATAATTGGGCCAAAACAGCAGCTTGTTGTTGGGCAGCCAGCATGTGGAGATTAATGTTCCAGTAAGGGAAAAATGGTATGTTCCTTTGTTGCTGAAGAATTGCTGACAATGATGAAGGGATGAGATTCGAAAGCTGCTGCTGTTGCTGCTGCTGCTGGTGTTGTTCCATTTGCTCTTGTTGAGCAGCAGCTGCTTGTTGGGCTTGCTGGTGGTTGGACTGAATGTTGAGATTCGCATTTCCAGCTATCTCGGATGATGACGAAGTTGTACTTTTAGCTGGGGAGGCAGGCATGTTATGGTGAGTGTGCTGATTTAGAGCAAATCCTTGCAAGGCAGCACTCAATTGTGGCATTTTCGATGCTCCAGATGATTCTTTGCGACCAGACTTCATTTTTGGTCCACGTCGTGTTCCATAGACATCGATTACAACGGAGGGATTTGGCGCACCATCTTCATCTAAAACCATACCTGGTTTATGGTCGTACTTCCTCAGATGCAATTTGAAAGAATGGCAATATTTAGTGGCGTAATCACAGTCTGAACACCGATACTGATACACCGACGAATGTGACTTTCGGTGAGAGTTCAACATAGATTTGTTAACACAACTATAATTACACTTATCACATTGAAATGGCTTGAGGTTCTTGTGCTTTCTGATGTGATATTCCAGATGGTGCTTCAACTCAGTGACAAAAGGGCACTTGGAACATTGAAGTGTTTTTTCAGGCTTCATATGGCAACGTGCATGCTCCCAAAAGGCCACTTTAGTAATAGCCAGAAATCCGCAGGTCTTGCACTTATAATTCTTCATCTTTCCGTGGGAATTATAAATTGGCATTCGAATAGTTTCGTCATCCTCACTCTCTAAGTATTTCATGTCTTCGCTAGAATTCGATGACATAACATCCTGATCTAGCTCACTCGATGTGGAAACCATTAAGGATAGCTTTGGTGACTTAGGTGGGGTCACTTCCATCGGTGGAGTGTTCCTGGGTGTCAGTGAGGTGTTGTTCGATGACTGTTGATCTAATTTGACTACAGATTCAACAGGATTCCCTGTGCTTACACTTTGATGATTGTTCTGTTGATAAAAATGTGACATCGAAGGCAAGACAGCATTTGGTAGTCCTGGTGGGGTAAGTGGATTAAATCCAAGTGGATGATGTTGATGCAACATTCCTGTCGAACTGTCAAAGTAATGCTGTGTATTGTTAACGGCATCGCCACCTGTCATCGTTGTATTGACATTTGAGTCGGGAGCCCGTGGGGAAGGAGTCATTATTGATGACAGCTCCTGCTGTTTCATGTTTAGATAATGCTCCAGTTGGTTGGTGGTGGAGCTGGTGGATTGTGATGGCTCCTGTTTGATTGTCTGATGGAACATGTTGCTATACCAATTTTGCTCATAATTGGCTGCTGGCTGCATTGAATCCCAGTTCTGCATTTTTAGGTCGCTTTTGAGTGTAATGCTCGAGTAGAGAAATCTGTAAAAAAAGGTTTGAATTTAATAAATTTACGCCATTTTGTTTTGTATATTTTTTTAAAGCTACGCCATTTTTTATCAGAAGATATCCCTCTTTTTATGTCTTATTGTTTTTTTTTTGGCCCACTTACTGCGCGTGCCTGTGATAAAACCTCACCCCTGAGAAAATGATAATCTATAAAGCAGCTTTACATAAGGGTGGAATTTAGAGAACTCTCTCCCTTTTGTATGTAATTCCAGGGGTGGGTTGAAATACATAAGAAGTACCGAAGCGATGACTGTATATAGCACACTGCTTTTGAAATGGTTTTGGGTGGTGTTTTTTTTTTTTTTTGGTTTGTCGTTCGTCCTTTTTTCGTTTTATGATTTTTTATATTTTGGGAAGTAGAAGGGACAATTTTTATTATATTTTCGTCTCCCTTTGCGGGAAAAAGGTATTAAATATATCCACGCGCTCAGCACATTTCTTGGGAAATAAAAAGATTAATACTCTTGAGGTTTTATATGGTATGGAAGTTAAGTGCTTTTTAGTCCGATATTTTGGAATACTTATACGCAGAAATAATATTGAATCAGCGTTTCAATTAAGGAACTAGTTTTTTTTTATATTTTAATTTATACCTTTAAATGTTATTTCCTTTTGTTGACTTGATTTTACTTTGTAAGAACATAAGAAGAACGGTGTGGTTCTACAGCACGACAGATGATCACAAACTAAATTATATAATAGAAACTCACTCATCTTTATAAGCAAGGCGTAGTCCAGGTCAAATCGTTGATATACAAAACATATTTACTCTGCGGGCAGGTAAACGTCACGATGTTTGAGGGAAACAAATCCAGAGGATCATAATATTATTATGGGGATTTTCTGAGAAAATATATTTTTGTTTCTATACTCATTTAGACATGATTGTTTCACTAGCTAGATCAAGATGTCTTAATAGGATCAAATAGATCCTTGTACAAACGCATGTCCGAAAATTAAGTCATTATTTCTGAAAAATGGAGTGGCTTAGAATGATTTCACAAACTGTAATGTAATTATACTCATAATGGCAGCTATAGATTGGAAAGTAATTAAAAAATATACAAAGGCATGTATATTATATTAATTAAATAGTTGAATTTACACCCATCTATGAAAAATAAGGTTCTTTTTCCGGTTCAAAACTCCGGAAATGGATTAAAACAAATGAACGTTTAATTGCTGCTATCTCAAGTTTAGTCAGACAAATTTAACCATTTAACCACTTAGTCGCTACTAGCTTTCATTGTTTTAACTAGGCATTCGTTTCACTTCATTGCACTTTGCCTTAAAAATAACCACTGGTTAAACTTTTTCATTGAACTGAACATGTTATTCCTGTGTGACAGAATATATTCTAAAATTAATCCGCTTATGTTGTTTTACTGAAAAACTGCAGGTACTTTCAAAGTACCAAAAAAAAACAAAAAATATCCTTTTTTCCACTTTTTGATTACATCCCTACCTGTTTAATTTTACGAAAAAATGGGATGACCAACAAAAAAAAAAAAAAAAAAAAACAATACCCATCCTTCTCATGTTTGCTTAAAATCTTTATGACTTGCAGCCTTTTGTTAAAATTTTCTTAGAAATTATTACCATTATTTGTAAAAACAGAAATATATCCCTTAACGCAAATAGGCTCTCATAAAAACCGAATGACCAGTCACAATTTCCTTGCAAAATTATGTAGTTCTCTGGCTTAGAGTCCATACAAGCTAAACCAAGAACAGAACAAAAAGTATACATAAGTCATAAAAGTAAAAGTCAAAAATATTGCAATACAAATCGGTTTGCAAAAATCAACATCATTTTTATTGCCCATCGAGAGTAAATTTTAACACATTTTAAGGATTCCAATAAATTTGCATATGAGATGGTAGTACTGCAACATGGTCATAGTGTTCACAAAAAAGGACAAGCCAAACATGAAATACATTGATTTATAAGACAAAAGAAAACACACACACTAAAACGTATATTGTCTTCTGACCCAAAGTAAATATAGAAGGATTATTTATGAGAAAATGTACCTTTAAAAACAGTCTGGTTTGTCGTTTTTGAATACAGGTAGAAGGTCGGAAGAAGTCTCATCGAAGAGGGACTCATTTACTATACTTGAGATAAAATATTTACGATTAATAATATACATTTAAGTTGTACATTCATATTAAAAAAAATTACAATTACAAAAAATCTGAAAAGCTTATAATTTTTCAATTTTCATTTTTATCGTACATACATTAAATATTTTCTATAGGTTTTTTTTTAATCCGCAAAAGATAAATCAAACTTTCCTTACTTTTAAATTCTTATCGTATACAGTATACAAAAATTTTTATTCAAATTTAGGTAATAGGCTTAATAAGATGTATCGTTGATTTTAAATACATGTTTAAATAAATAAAAACAGATATTGTTATGAAAACTATAAACTATCTATAAATTTATATAGATTATATTATATACAATATAGAAAAACTGTATGCCATCGTCCAATTAAATTTAAGTTATATCTAATTTGAATCTAAACGACCCAAAGTTTTATTATTTTTAAAATTAAAAAATGACTTCTTTTTTGTTAAATTCTTTTACATTTAGTAGTACAAACTATATAAAAATAAATTAGGGGCGATTCCATTATTGCGGGTGCAACATTTAGACTCTTTTGAAGTATAGTTATAGTAAAATAAGGGAATAATTTAATGAAATTATCACTTGAAGGGATACATTTTCAACTATTTTTTGTAATTCGTTAAAAATATAAAATAAAATAAATGAGTCGTCAGAAGAAAGGTTTCAAAGTGTGATCGCGGGTCAACAGAATTGGCCTGACATTTCTAGATCATAGAACGAAAAAGACAAATTCTGTTACATAATTATTAAACATTTATTATACTATTCTTGCACATATTGAACGACGTTAATTCAGTCAACTAAATAAATAAAAATAAAGATAGAAAACAAAAGTAAACATCGAAATATCCGCTTTTTAATCAATCGCGGGTGCAACATCAAATTATCGCGGGTGGAACGCGTCTTACTTTAATGAATATTAATATCAGTAAAACGATATTAAGAACTGGGTAAACGATAAAATAACATTTATTACTAGTCAGTAACAATGTCAATTAATCTTTTTGAATCTTTTTCTCTGGTGCTTCTAACTATGTCTGATGCTATGTGTCTCCTAGATTCAAAAACAACGTATTTCACTTCTTTTAGTTTTGAGATAATTAAAAAAAACGTATTTAGAGATGAGGCCTTAGAGAATCCTTAAATAAAATAGTTTTTATATTTCTATATCTATATATTTAACAATGCATTTTGGAATAGGTACTGTTATTTTGAAAGTCAGTAAATGGAATAATGGCGTTTTGAAATTTACATTTTGGAATAAATTGTTTTTGAAAATGAAACAGATACAATTTCTTCATTAAATTTGGATTTAAAAAAAATAAGTTAGTTGTATTAAATAACAAATTAACAAAAACGTAAAAAATTAAAGAAATTCATATTACTTTGTATTATTATATCTATAAAAAATGTATTATGGCTCTGCTGTTGGCAATATTCTGCATTATTTAAAAGAACTACCTTTATGGTTGCATGTAGGCATACTTGGCAATGGTTTTTTTGTACCAACATAGTAAACAAAAAAGATAAATATACTTAATTTTGCCTTAAAGGCAAAAAACTTTACTTACTGCAGTACTTTAGCAAGCTGACATTTAACATTAACAATATTTGCATTTTTTTGGGTGGATATGTAGTAACAACAGGTGATTCGATTTTTATTCTAATTGCATCCACACTTAAAGCACATATAGATCAAACTAAAAATAATATTAAATGCATGCATAGTAGTCTGACAGTAAGCGATTTTCACGCCAAAATTTGGAATACATTTGTTTTGATTCAAACAACAGAAAAGATTTGAATTTACTTTGGAATAGAGCTACATACTTTGATTCTAACCCTCATATTCAGATCAAAATATCTCTGGAATAAATACACTTTTGAAAGTTTCAATTACAGTGAAGGATAGATTTAAAAAATTGAAGTAAACTGCATTGTTAACTCATTTTTTTTCGAAAAGTGGAATACGTTGTTTTTGATTCTATCTTCAATCTTCATTATTTACATTACAAGATACGTCAAAAACTCTGATTATGTTTTAGGAAAGTCTGTCGCATGTTCCGAAACAGCAAAAAGTAGATTTATGTAGTTTGAGAGAGCTGTGCAAATGCAGACATAATGTGGAATATCATTGATAGGTACTCGTAGAATATAAGCAGGTCTTTCTTGATAAAATATAGTCTTACAAACAGATGCTTAGTGATAAGCTTGAAAGCTTCACGAATACTCATAATCATTGCTCTCTTCTCGATTCTTAACTCCTGACTAAATCGATTTCACATCTTTTATACCCGGCATTTGTCTGCTAATATTATCCCTATTATAGAAATCTCATATCAGTTGGTTGAACGCCCGTCAGTTTTTTAGGCAGTGCTGTGGCGTAATCAGTTTTTTTCAGATACAACAACTGCAAATTGAGCGGTTATTATTTTACAACTTCAACTGCTTTAATGGTACTACTTGGCTGATTATTTTTCACTTTTGTCACAGATTTTACGTGTGCTTGTCTGTTTAATTTGTTCTTCTTATAGTTGCCTGAATTCTTTCTTTGGTCTGATTCTGGACAGTATTTTCAAATCTTTATCTGCCTCCGTTTTCCTATCACGAGCAGTCTTTTTCCATTTAACCATACCTTTATTTTTATAAAAAGGAATAAAATATTATATTACACAATTAACAAAAAAAAAAAAATAACCCTAAACAGCAAAAATTATTTATCAAAGCTTATTTTATCAATGAAATATGATAAATCACGTTATAATGTTAGTAGTCAATAAGTTGCACCCGCGATCCTAATATTGCAATCGCGGGTGCAACCAACTTGAATCAACGTTTTTTGTAGTTCAACTTACAACTTACTCCTAATAACGACTGATTTAATTTCCTTTTTGTTTTCTTCTAACTTTTAGAAAGTTTTAAAAAGTTTGAACTTTATTTGTGTCAAAAAAACAAACTTTTATATCTTTTATGGTGCGGGTCTATAGCGGAATCGCCCTTAGGATATTTTAAGATTTATTCAAGTATACGAGCACTTTTTAAAGTTGTTTTCTTAGCCATGTGCGTTTAAAAATTAAAAGATTTTGATCAACTTTGAGAAAAAATAGAAAAATTTGTTCTTCAGGATATCTTTGTTTTAACATAAAATTAATACCTACTGAGTTAGTCTAATGCTCTTTTACACGAAAACTTCGAATTATCAACTTTTATGTGTTTTTTGACAGCAACTTGAGCAGCAAAGACGAAAGGTATTAACATACATAAATATCTGATTTGAAACTGAAGAACAATAGACGAATATGAAATAAAAAAGAAGTAAAGTTTGAAATCCCTATAAACCTAGATCTAGTTTCTAGTTTTTTTTAGATAGATGAATAGTCAAACATAAGTAAACTCATTCCTATATTGTTTTTAAAGTTTTGCCTATTATTTTTAAAAGTTTAAGAATATTATATGCAAATTATCTCATTTTTATTACTATACAAGCATTACTATAAGAACTTACTATTATTTTTGATAAGAAAGTTGTACAACTATCTATTTACGCAGCTGTAAGCTTTGTTTTTGATTATACTGGTTCTCATATAAGGGTTTTATTTTTGAGCATTAATTTTAGCTTAATATCAATTGATAGATATATTTTTGCTTTGTGTTGACATACGGAAAGAAAAAAATATTTTCTTTTACTAAAACAAAAAAATTGCCGACGACGCCCACATGTGCGCATCTAATCCCAAAGGCCAAGTGTAGATTTTATATCTATATTTTCTATTTTTTTTTTTATAAAAATTAATGAAGCAATTTTCGAAAAATTTATCTATCAGAGAATCTGCTTGCATTTAAATCGACTTGTTGAATCTTCATTTCTCATCATCGTTGCTCCACCGATACTGCATTACAGCCAGCCATAGACTAAAAATGCATCAAGCGATGCATAAACAAAAAATGTAGTTTAAAAAATATAGAAACATTCTTTTAGTTATATGAAAAAGTTTTCCTGTAGATGATACATTTTATATTTTTTTTTTATATTTTATAAATTTTAAACTATTTTAGTGCAAAAATCTTTTTCTCTTTCATCTTTTTTTCTAGTTTGCTTGTGTTCCGGTCAAGTTCTCGGTGGGCGAGGAGGAAAAAAACGGCTGAAAAATACAGACGTTGCAAAATTGTATCTGCGTATTTTAGAAAATCTTTGTTTTACAAAAAAAAAAAAAAATAAATGAAAGTCAGATTTATTTTTTTTTCCTAATTTCGATGATGCACACTTTTGCCGTCGGTGATTTTTAAACAACACTGCAATTGAATGCAACGATTTGAGGAGACATGATGATAAGTTTTTTTTAATCTAACAAAACACAATCTTGACGATGATGACGGGAACGATGATTTTCAGTGAATACAGTACTTTTGCGCCAAGTTTTTTAGTGACTTTGAATTATGGTTGATTCTAATTTTGTTATGAGACAAAAACAATATTCCGCACACTTTTTTGTGCAGCAACAAAAAAATTTCAAAAGGTAGTGGCATGGAAGGAAGGTTGGTCGGTAGGGGCACGATGCACACGCTGCATTTAAGTCTGTGAGTAATGATTTTAAAATAAATTTTAGCAAAACACAAAATGCATTTTTGTAAAATTTTTTAACCGCAAGAACAGAGATTTTCTTGTTAAAATCTTTGTTTTTTCTTGTTCTGTTTATTTTTTTATAGTTTTTTTTTCGAGTTTATTTTAGCATTTTTCAAAATTAATTTTCAATATATTGCACGGATATATGGTGAATCTTGAAGGAAAGATTAGATCATCGTTTTTATTTACCATGATATTTTGTTTAAATTATGCGGCTTCGCTAGTGTTATTACTTAGTAGTTGAAGGTGCACTTACCTTATTCAAAATGTCCGGAGCTTTTAGTTTGTGTATTATAGTGGAAATCTTGTATAATTTTGCTTCCAAGCAAAAGATGTATGTTTTAAGCAACATTTTTCGGGAGGGTTTTATTATTTATAAGGATTTAATTAAAATATTAGATGATTACAAGAACTAAAATCGATTTATTTACTTTTAATATTAATAAACGATGAACGAAATGTTGGAAAACAGGTTCTTTTAGGCCCCAGTTATAGCTTTCATTGAAATGCATTATTGGAACAAAGCAGTGGAATGTTGACTTTATTCTTTTGACAAGCCAGTTATAGCAATCATTGAAAAACTTTAGGTGTGTTTTATTCATTGCTGCATAGCGAGCGCAGAATTTAAGTGTGAATAAAACGATCAAACTCACTCCATGTGTCAATTTCAATTTATATTTCAATATTGGCCATTATTATAGAAAATATCAAAATCTGATGTCAAAACATGTATATGTACATATGTTTAATTCTAAAATTTAATGCATATCGCCATTTTTATCACCAGCACAACAGCCATTTTTTACTGGCTTCTTTTTTGCCAGCAATCAAATTGTTGTTGTTTGTCGAGGGAAATTTTGCTGCGCTAGCTATGCAGCAATGAATAAAACACACCTTTTGTTTCAGTAAAATATCCTGTCAATGGCTGATTACAACCAATTCTATGCATTTGAGGTTAGAGTTGATCATTGAAAGGAAAACTGACATTTGAGAATAGAAAGAGAATCGAACAGATTCAGTTATTGTGTTCCATATTAAAGAAACGAAAATCAGCTGTTCATTGAAATTGATTTCCATCAGTGAGATAATAAAAGTGGATTCAAAAGAAAGTTTAAATACAAATTTTGTATTTTATAGAATAAAAAAATTCTACTATTCATTACCTTCATTTTGGTACCAATTAGAGCCATTGCAGTTTGTTTATTCGTCTTAAAAATGGGAATGAAAATTTTCAATGATGCATTTCAATAATAGCTATAACTGGCCTCTTAAGGAGCGTTTTATTGGTTAAGGGGCCAGTTATAGCTATCATTGAAATGCATCTTTGAAAATTTTCATTTCCATTTTTGAGACGAATAAACAAACTGCAATGGTTTTAATTGGTACCAAAACGAAGGTAATGAGTAGTAGAATTTTTTTACTCTATAAAATGCAAAATTCTGATTTAAACTTTCTTTTAAATCCACTTTTATTATTTCACTGATAGAAATCAATTTCAATGAACAGCTGATTTTCGTTTCTTCAATATGGAACACAATTGTTCCACTGAATCTGTTTGATTCTCTTTCTATTCTCAAATGTCAGTTTTCCTTTCAATGATCAACTCTAACCTCAAATGCATAGAATTGGTTGTAATCAGCCACTGACAGGATCTTTTACTGACACCAATTTTTCAATGATTGCTATAACTGGCTTGTCAAAAAAATGAAGTCAGCACTCCACTAATTTGTTTCATTGATGCATTCCAATGAAAGCTATAACTGGGGCCTAACTTCCCCTATTTCTTTGTTTTTCATGACAACTTTAAATTTAGTGAAGTGTAAAAAATTTGGCACTCAAGGAACTCCTTAAAGCAAAATACTTATCATACTTCAAATATTTTCTCCAAAAGTCTGAGGAAAAATCAGTGGAAATAATATTACATGGCAACATGGAAAATATAGCTGTTTACTGCTATATTCATCCATTTCATACAATCAATAAAAATAAATAGAAAAAAAGTGGCAAGATAACACAAATGTTTTTTAATAAGAAACTTGTAGACTCATCACATCTGCAGCAGGTATGCCGGTAGGCAGACTTTTAAGGAAATGAGTCATTAATAGGTGCATTAGACCTTTGACGCAAATCACAAACGCTTTTTGTTTTGAATTTCAAGGAAACATTTATGTAATATGAACTAATCCAACAGTTCATTTGAATGCTACTGTCAAAATGTCAAAATTAGTTAGTTAAAAAATAAAAAATATTTCAATATTTTTTTCAAGAATAAGAAATATTTCTAAAAAGGCAGCTTGGAGAAGCATACAAAAATCAGTAAAAAAGTAATAGTAATTTTAGCTGAAGATGAAAAATGATATTAAATAAATGTGTAATTGGAAAAGGATTATAAAAGGAAAGTTAAGTGAAATATTCCAATGGGTTGAAGAATTAACAAAATGGAGATGTGGTTGACACTTTTAACCGTTTGTATTGAATGTTCCTCTATCATTAGTGTAAACAAACGTAATGTTTTCGTGAATTGTAACATAACATACAACATTAAATTACAAAATTCGAAGGGAACACGGTAATGAAGACATACTAATGCTTTTCTGTTTTTTCTCCAAATACTTCAAACATTATCTACCCAGTTAAATTTAACGTCGCTTTTCTTTAATAATCTTGTAAGTTAAAAATTGAAAATTTTTAAGATTATCAAAAAACTCGATTTAAAAAATAATAAAACAAAATTCAGAGAACCTTAAATGTTTTCAAATTGCTTTCAGTAATGACTAATGAGGCATTGATATTTTAATTCAGTATTTTGTATCTGACATAAAATAGAATTATTTTAACTTACTATGTAGGTTTTGAAAGAATGATATGATATGAATATGAGATAAACGATTGAATCAAAAGCTCGAAGTATGATCCTGATATGCGTCAAGGATATTTAATTTTACTGACCGACAAAAATTAGCGAATTCGCTATTTGAATATCACAAAAAAGTTGTGTGTATGTGTGTACTTTCCAAATTTGAGGAATATCTGTTTATGCGTTGGTTTTAGCTCAAAGTTGAGACCCGAGGACAAGGAATCATTGTGTTATGTTTAAAAAAATCTTTACAATTTTTTTTTAACCAATACTTGCCGTATTAGACACACGTATTAGGTGGGTAGTTTCAACAAATTAGCATAAAATGTGCTGATTTTTATCTCAATTCGGCACTGGGTAACTATTGTAAAACAATCTTATTCGATTTTACAAAGTTCAGCACAAGTATTTGATTATTGAAAACAAAAGAATGGTTCTCTCTTCAGACTTGTCAACATTTTATTGAAAATTTATGAAAATCGCTGTTAAATGATCAGGTTTTTTTCAATAACGAATGGGTTATGCTAAATCAAGCAGGAAAAATACCGATTGTAAATGTATTAAGAGATATAATTGAGCACTTGTTTAACTTTAAAAGCGCAAAACAACAACTTTTCCAATAATCCGAAACTTACCTTAATAACAATTTTGTCTCTAGACAATTTCTATCCTCTCTCGCTTACACCTCTTACTGCTTTCACCACCTCCTTTCGAATCGTTTTTGCAAAAATTATATTCCCCGTTTTCGAAAATTAAATACATACGATATATTATATGAAGTAACTTATTCTTTCTCTCTTTTATTAACTTAATATCCGTTATTTTCGAACACGCGCCAGCATCACTTAGTATACCGAAAATGTACCTTTTTGCTACAATTATGTTATCTTCTCTTTTATTCACAATTTGGTATCCGTTCGTTTTTTTTTTGTAGGCAAATTTAATTTCACAGTTAATTGTTTATAAATCCACATATGTTTCATCGAAAAATTGGAAAAAAGTTAATATTAAAAATGAAATCGTTGTGATTATGGTCATTTCATTCGTTTTTGTAATGTCTCAATGAATTCACTTGTTAAAATTATCGTCGGAGTCTTGACAGTTGTGAAAAAGGTAATTGTTGTTTGTTTATAAAATACGAAAAAATGTATTTATCATTGAAATTTAAATTTTCTTGTATACAAATATCTAAACCGTGATCGCACGCATCCTTTACGCTGTGATGTCTCGAACACGACTGAGATTCCACGGACTTTTCCCTCAAAGGAAATCGAATTTGTTTCCTTTTTTTAGTCGAAGCCAAATTGAAAGCGCAGCGCACCCTCCTAGAAAAATTGAGTCTGCCAATGAACATTAGAAACTATTATTTACACTCCATTCGATTTTCTGTTATGATGAATCGAAGAATGAATTTGAAAATTCATTGTGAGTGCATTTTGTTAGAAAAAGAAACCGATCCAATGATACAAGAGTGCAGCATATGGAAACATGTACGAGTATAGCAGGATTTCAGGTATATGCTCAGGAAAATTTTGACTCGAGCCGTAAAGGTCCATTGAGTGAACTTGGAGTGTATTTTTACATTTGTTCTCGATTTCTTCTCAAATATACAGCCACTTTAAGATTTATAGAATTTTACTGCAAACAAAGCAACTTAAAATGAGTTGTACAAAATAGTAAGTAAGCCTATTTTGTTAATTTAATTATGTCCAAAGTACACACATACTCTAAGAATATTGCAATCTTCATTCTTATAACAACTTTTTATTTGCATAAGCGAAAAATATTTGTTTACTTCTTGTCAGACTAATTTAATAATTCTAGAATTAATATGTATATGTATGGGATTTGTTTTTATTAACATTAACTATAAAATATATTTTGAAAAAAAATTCGTTCGTTTGTTGTCATTTAATAACTTGTTTGCATTTGAGTTTGACATACATATATGTATGTATTTTAAGTTTTCTTAGACGATTCGAGAAATATATATCCCTTTCTGAACTTGTTGTTATTTAATTTAGCATATAGTACATACATCCGTCCAAAATTGGAGTAACACTTGCGTATACAAGTGCTCTTTCAACCTAATTTGATTTGCGAAATGAATGAATGAATGAATTAGTACGATACTTCTTAGAAAATGTTTAAAATTGAAAATGAGTTAGTAAACTACTTTAAAGTTAACAAATTGTTAAGTAGTATTATACTAATATCTTAATAATAGGCTGTTTTTGGATAGTTTATGTAAAATAGGTATGAAAAGGGCACAGTGCCGTAATATTTCGTAATATTTCATGTATTTCCAAATTTTGTTGTATTCTTATTTAGAACAATTTTAAAGTGATACATGCGATTCTAGGACTGTATATTATAAAGGTTTTTATAATACTACTGAAATAAATCAGCCAAGTAGAAGATTTAACACTATTATTGGACTGGTTGATAGTTCACATTGGATTTTTGTCAGAAAATCGATTTGAAATGAACTGAATTAACAAAAATTACGTATTGACAAGGCCCTCACAGTCAACTGAAGAGTCGATATGAGATCCCCGGGACGAAACACCCATTTTTGTGGACTAAAGGCCATTTAGGAATGGCCATCAATTTACCCTTGACACCAATTTTGGACGGAACTGTCAAGTACAGATTTCTTTTCGTTAGTCCACAACACGAATGTGTTTTTGAAGAAATATGCTTTTCTTATTGAAATTAATCATTATGCTGAAAACGCTTTGAAAAAGAGTAAGTTTTCTTAAATGGATAGCAAGAATTAGCTGATCTTACTTAATTATTTTCATGAATTTTCATGTTTTTAATATGTTGGAAACATTATTATTAGTTCAGATAATACACATACATATTCTGGGGAAAAGTTTGAAACAACCTATTTTTAAGGGCGTAGCATGTTATCTACTAGTTATAGCAATTCGCTGTAAACATTTAGTAATTTACACGCTATTCAAGAATTTTAATCCTTTTTTTTCGTTTTGCTAACTATGTTCTTAAATACTAGTTCCCTTTTATTAAAAAACGGTGCATCTGAACACATTTCTATCATGAAAATTAACAAAGCGAACAAAACTGGGGAACGGACCTCGTGATTTGAAATGTCGGAAACTCAGAAGTCAAAGTGAAATGTTTTTTTTATTATTATTTTAGCCACTGAGGACTGGACCATTCCATGTAATGCTCCTATAAGAATAATTGTTGTGCATATAACCTTTGTGTTTCATTAGGACATTAACTTACCAGCATCAGCCATATATGGATATTTCTCTCAAGGAAATGTAAATAGTACTTGAAATTGAAATGCTGCTGAAATCGGCTTTTTATTTTGGTCTTGGATATTCAGGTTTCCAACCAAGAACCGAACTGTTCTCTTGTCAAACCTATACTTGGAGTAAAATTCTCAATCTCAAAGGATTTACTCGGGATCAATATATCGCACATTACTGCACAAAGCTGAGTCTTTAAACAAACATAAATATGTATATTAAAATCTTTGTCTTCTAAAATCATTTGATATTATTTTATTTTCTTTTAAGAACAGTAAGCTCTCTAATCATAAAAACACACAATTAAGTCAATAAAGATTTAAACGAAAAAAAAAATATTTAAATATCATATTCATTTATTGTCTTAAGCATTTAATAACTTAAATTCATAAATATTAGTTAGGAACTTCAAATATAAAAAAAAACATTTTCAGTACAAAAAAATTAAATAAAATAAATAAATAAAACTGTTACTGTGGTCTACTATAGTAGGCCATGCGCGTACTCCAGTGTTAAGAGATAGTAAGATGCTAAAATCGTTTAAAATTGAAAAAATCTTCTTCTTAACTTAGTAACTTACTAAAATGGCTTTACCATTTTACTAAATCGTTTAAAATGTTGCGCTACTATATCTTATCTTAATATCATTTCGCGCCAATGATTGAATTTGTACGATATTAAAGACGTTTTAGTATAAAACTAGGTTAAAACAGCGATTTTGCAAATTTTAATCGAATCTTCATGCTTTCTCGACTCTTTTATTAAAGCTAAAATCGTCAAATACCAATTGTATTTTTTTAGTATCGTGCGAACTTCATATAAATCTTTGACATTTATAAACATCAAAATAGGCCTGTTTATTTAGTTATTTTTTTGCATGAACTCTCATTACTTTAAGTGTGTTCAGAAACAATTTATTACAAAAAATAGCCTTAGCACGATAGTAGTTAGAAAATGTTTAAAATTAAGAATGAGTTAGTAAACTTCTTTAAAGTTAGCAAACTGTTAAATAGTATCACTCTAATACCTTAATACTAAGCTGTTTAAAATTTTGCGCCAATTTTACTATTTAATTATTTTCTCACGCAATAATTATTATTTTTATTTGTTGGTATATGTGTATTTGTATCGATTTATTCGACGATTTCACATGAAAACTCTTGATGATAAGATACGAACTTTTTTTTTCTTTTTAATTTTAGTATTTGAAAAAATATTGTGAAATTATTTTAATTAAGTAATATTTACTCTGATGAAAAATTGAAATTACATACTTATGTAATATAAATTAGTCTATACTTTTCCCAATGTTTTTTAAACACTCAATGAATGCTCAAATGAAAATTGCAGTTTTTATTAACTCGTATTAATGTATTTGTGTGTTCAATATACCGAAAAATATGTCACCTCACAATTTTCGTGGCGCGCGGGTCTTAAAAACTTTTGCTTTTTCGCCCAAATACGATTCCGCTATCTGAACTAGAAGTAATGAAGTAAGAACATGAACAAATGCGCTAAGGAACAACAAAAAAGGAATTTAGACATTCATCTTGTTTTTGTTTGTTTACTTATTTAACAATTATGTAATGGTTCACCAAATGAAAATAAAACAAAACAGATCAGAGTGACGGCAATTTTATATACCCATCTCTTTTCTCGGTATGTTTGTTAATTTTTCAAATAATTGTTGTCTTTATCTATAAACTACTGCCACCTTTTATGCAGTATCATGGATAAAAAAAAATAGTAATGTTATTTATAAAAAAAAGTTGGACATGAGGTTGGGTTAGGTATTTTCTGCTTTAATATTCGCTGTCTGTGAATTTCTTTAGAGTAGTGATGTAGAACAAAAAAGACAACTACCTTATAAAGTTAAAAAAAGTGGACTAAGGTGCCGTAGAATTCAAGAAATTCATATCGAAATTTAAAAAAAAAATCAAATCAAACAAATTTTGATAGAAAATAAACAATTTAATTTAAATAAGACGAAATTGTGTGACATTTTGGTATTAAGAAGCAATTCAAATAAAAGAAATAGATACGCTGTTTTTATTAAAAAAAATTTATTAAAATCAGTTTAATTTAGCCAAATTATAAATACATACTATCAAACTGATTTTTCGATCAAATAAAATAAGAACAAAAGTGGAAAATTTAAGTTTGTAGGTATCTACATACATATATAAATACATATCTGGTTTTATTCTTAATATTGTTCAAATCCAGATTCTTTGGCGCAAAATTTTAAACAGTTCTCGTTTAAGGAATAAAACCGGCTCTACTTAACGCAGTCGTTTAGCTCGGAGACTTGGTCTAACTTTTGCATATTTTTAAACACGTTAGACAACTCTTCTAACTGATGTGGCTTTTACAACAGAACCTAAGCGAATTTGCGTTGAACAACCCTTAATTTGACAGATACATAACTCACACAACTACAAAAACACAAAAAAAGTAAAAAGAACAGACAACTTTAAACCAAATAATTTTTCGCCGAAAAAAGTACATTTTATATACTACCTCGGTACAGATTTTGATTGTTTATAAGTTATTTACATTATTTTAGATGGAAATAAAGTATAAATCATAAATTCACAGCATAAAAACTCAATTTGTTGTTGCAAGGTGCAGATTCATTTAGCTATACTCGTCTCGGCCAGCGGCGGCGGCGCGCGTGCATATATAAGATATGTATGTACCTACATGCATTTGAATTTACAGATTTGTTCATCGTAGAGCACTTTCGTACGATTGTTTCGAATTTATATTCAGTTATTCAGTCTATTTAGAAAAAAACATCCTTAAAAAATCGAATAAAACATCAGTAAACATTTTTTCTTCGATTTGCTTTTGTATGAAATGACCACTGTCAATATGGATAAAGTAGGTATATCTACTTTTAAAAGATAAACCAGCTATTTGCTGCTGTTAAAGTAAGACGAGCTCTTTAACGTTAAAGTATAGTTTATGTCCTTTAAAATTAACAAAAAGTCGGTTCTCGTTTTATTCTCAATATTTAGAGTCGACTCCCATTCTAAAATTGATTTAGAGTAGGTTTTAAAAGTTTAAAATTTTGCGCCATCAAGATGGTTGTTAAATTTATAATAGTCGTAGAGTAGTTTTATGAATTTTTATTTAACTTTAGGAAACTAATGATAAATTAATGATAATAAAAATGGATTAATAAACAAAAATATACATCGCAAATCAAAAAAGTAACGCGAGGCGCGTATATTCCCTAATGTAAAATATTTTTCAAAAACAACAGCGCGGGTTCTAAATCCCTTTTTTTGGTCCTCTGTGCCACTCACGCAACTCCGCCTACAATATGTAATTTTCTACTAGACGCCTATTTTAAGTTTCTTAAGGTGACAGTTCCAAAGAAGGTGCCACCAAACAAAACATGAAATTAACCCCTAACTTTAAATATGAAATAAGTCCCCACAAATCCACAAAACAAAACCCACAATTTTGCGATTTTTCAAATTAAGGAAACTTAAACAACCTCATACCATTAAACAATTAAAATTTTCCTTTTTTTTACTAAAATGACTGTTCAGAAAATAACTCCAAATTGTTTAAAATTACTTTTCTTCCAGTGCTAGAAACCTTGCGAGTTATTGCTCCGTTTCCCAAAGAAAAATCGCTTTTATCAAAAACTGAAAAATGTGTCCCAAAATGCGATCAAATTTCATCCCAGAAAAGGCGAAAATTTGTTAAAAGTTAATCAAGGAGTTAGGAGAACATTTCTCAATAGGAAAATAGAGTCCAATTTCATTGATGAATGTACATAAATAAGTAACATAAATACCAATACCAAAATAACAAAACAACATTTTAAATCAGTTTATAAAAAAAACACTTGGGATTGTGGCTACTGCGAATGGAAATAATGTCCATTATGAGCACAGTGAACTTTTATTTGAAGTTAATGTCAGTTTTTTTAAGTGAATTAAAACATATTTCGCCACTCACTAAGAGTTTCCAAAACTTAATTTTAAAGAGTGTTTTGGGCGCTGCTTTTTAGTGTGACTAAAACAAAACCTGCATTTTATTATTTTGACACCTTAGTTCAGAAATAATATATATTTATAATTCTTAAAAAAAAAACTTCGATAAAAATTCCCCAAAATTTGTTCATAAAAAAGGAGAAGAAGAGTTTTAACCTGATGACCCCAGTTAAGGTCGAGGTTATATCGTATCATTAATGAAGAATATAAATACGGATGACCACATTACATATTTGATTTTCTATGCATCCAAGTAGAAGAAGAGATATTCGTATTTGTCTTCCTTTTTTTTTTCAAATATATTTAAGGGCTCAAAGTTCAATTGGTAGCTACTTAAGGATACCCACATCTTACATCAAACAATGATCTTTTCAAATCTTTGTCTATCCGGCTAGGGATCAGCAACATATGCAAATTCATTCACCCATATTCAATGTTTGTGGTCAAATGGTGCTAACAATGAGGTCTTGATACTTATGTTTTTTCTTATTCCTAAGATTATTTTCAGCCCAATGAGTAAAGGTGATCTGATTTTCAGCTCTAACCTATGAATTGTAATTAGATAGAAATAATATCATCACAAGGAAGCTGATGAAAGATGTTTTAATTTTACGCTCGTGTATGCAATTTTGATGTGAAGATACATTTTGATAAAGAAAATTGGACTGCCACATCTTAGGTAGACCATAATGGTACAAGGACTTTAGGGATGAATATTGTTATTACTACAACACCCCTAATTTTCATAGCCAGAAATATTTTATCAAATTATCAGAAAACTCTGAGTTCATTGGAGATGCCATAAGTTAAATTTGATGGAATTGCTTTATTTTTAATAATTTAACTTACTAAAAAAAAAACCATACGTAAAATCCTACGAGTATTCCATTCATCAACAGATCAACATGTTCGGGCGCAATCGAATGAAGACACGTTGTTGCTCGTCGCCAGTAGGATAACAGAATAAAGGACGTTGAGGAAAAGGTAACTCAGTAAAATGGATATGGGTTCAATTAATTTTGTATATTTCTTCCATAAAAATTACTCAAAAATAATCAATCAATATATGTATAAACAAGAACACAAAAAGCACAAAGAATTACTTACGAGTAAAACTTACAACTCTTGTGCAGTTTTCAGCAGGAATGGATAGTATTTACTATTTTCTGCGAGCCAAGCAACTAAGATGGGAAACATTTTTCATGACAAGAGATCCTTAGAAGATCGAACCCTCGATGCACTAACTGTTCAGCAAAATTACTCAGTGTAAACAAGAAAATAGCTATAATTTAAATTTGTTCATATAAGTGCCTAATTTTGCAATATGTAAGGTAGGGGGGCCAAATAAGGCCCACCTAACGGATTTTTCGATCTGCTAGATTTTTGAGAGTATCCGAGTAAACCAAAAAGGTTATGATTCTTTGTCATTTTATCTACATGAAAACATAGATTTTATTGTTTTCGTAAGATTGAAAAGTATATTTTTTTGAAATTTATAAAAAGCTTACGTTGTTCTTAATAAGGCCCATGGGGTCTTAATAAGGCCCACTCAGTTTTCTTAAGAATATCGCAATTAAAAACACAAAAATTAAGTTTTTTTCATAAGGAAATAGTCTCTTTAGTTTAACAAGAAACACAAATTAAATAAAAAACTTAATTTTAGCAAAAACCTTAAACAAAAAAATATAAACTTCACTTCTTCGTAAAAAAATAAAACTAAAATATTCTTTAACCTGCAATGCGTCTTTTTATGTTGGTTACGAGAACTGTCCTATTAGAAGCTCTTTTTTTTGGGAAAAGTTGGCATTTGGTCTGAAACACATTAAAAATATAAAATAAAAAATATATGTATAATATAGAACCCAATAATCAAAAGCAAATTTGCGTTTGCCCAATAAGGCCCATCCCTTATTTTTGTGGGCCTTATTAGGAACATGCAAGACTTAAAAAAAAAATTATTTAAAACTAACGATCAAACATTTTTTACAAACAAATAATGTTGTAATTTACTCAAAATATTATATATTATACGGGAAAAATCAAAAAATAGGTACTTACTTGGTTTAAATTTGTTAAAAAAGAACACAAAACACACTACTTTTTTATAATTTGCTAGTTTTTCCCCCCAGACGAACTTCATTGAGCTGTAGGTCAAGACATGAATCGCGCAGCTGGCTTTTTTTCCTTTGTATGTATTCTTGTAGACATGGTTTAAATATGCAAAGCAAAAAAAGTCCCGTTATTTGTACGTTTCTGTGTTTTCTGACAAGTGGGCCTTATTAGGAACAGGGCCTTATTTGGCCCCCCTACCTTATGTATGTACACATATACATACATATGTATGTTGTAGGTCTGATGACCAAGGTTTTGAATTAAGTAAAAAAGAAACTGGTTAACATTTACATCGTTAGCACAGAATGTATTTCTTGATGAGTGGAAAACTTCAGTTATAACACCAATATTTAAAGCAGGCTCGAAACAAGACATTAAACCAACTACAGACCTTTATAGAAATTACAAACGATCCTAAAAACTTTTGAATCAGTAGTCAAAAAACGTATATGTATATGAAAATATAAAAAATGGAATCTTCGCTAACCAACAGGTAGGTCTACCACCATAAGCTATCTTTTTTACGCAGTTTTGCACAAAAGGAATGGAAGGTGCTGGTCAGGTGAACCACTTTGAAAATTAACCTTTGACGACTTTAAGATCTTCTCAATCCATACGTTTTTCATACAATACTAATGGAAGGAATTAGAGAGAGTTGAAGAAATCAAAGATCTGGGCGTTATCTTTGACAAAATAATTGAGTTTTAACAATCACTATGATTACATAGTCTCTAAAGGAAATAAATTGCCAGGGCTTAGTTTTTAGTTTATTTTTACTATCGCGAAATTGAAGTTTTAACAATAAAATATTGCACAATTTTCAGAGATTTTTTATAAGCTACCTTACTACTGTCAAGTTTAAGAGTCTAAATAAAAACAAAGAAACATATTCGAGGGAAAAGCTACAATAAGAACCTTCATTAAAAGAAATACAAAAAATTGAGAGAATAGGGAATGCTGATGTCACTAACAAAGTATCTTCTTTCAAAACTATCTTTTATATTATCGTACATAATAATAGTATACTCTTAGGGAATAAATAACAATAACATGTATCAGCCTTGTAAAAATATAAAGAATTAAATAATAAATAACAAATAATTTCCAGCAAATAGATAACGGAACAATGAATAGATAAAAGTATACAGGGTGATTGGCATAAGGTGTGACAAAAAGCTAGAGCGTGTAGGTTGGACTTAGACAAGAAAAAAATCGTATGGGAGGGGGGGGTCTATTTCCCCCCGTTTAGGCGGGAGGGGCAATTTAAGAAAAAAATCACTTAAAACAGAAAAAAAATTATTAAAAAATAACGGTGATACCTACAGAGTAATGCTATAGCATTTTGAAAAGCCAGAAATACATTCTTTAATTTTGTTTTTAAATAAAGTTGTTCGAGTGCATAGTTTTTGAAAAATTATTTTTCAAAATCAAAATTTTGAAAAAAAAAATGAAAAAATTTTTTTTAAACAATTTTTTTTCAAAATTTTACTTAATTAAGTATTATTTTTGTATTCAATATTCAATGCTCTTATTAATTTTTGATCAAACACAAAAAACCGGATGTCCAAATGTTTTGTAGTTTTTGAGAAAATCAAAAATAACAAAAACTACTTTTGTTCTAAGAAAAGCCTTTTATTCTAGTTTTTATACGTTTTTGGATTCTTAGGTGAATTTACGATTGAAAGGATTAACTTTCTTTTTAATTTTTTTTTAATTATCGTCTTATAAACATACAATAATGTGACAAAGTACTGGATTAACCATATCTCACACATTTTTTCATTGAGAACACCTGCGTGAGAGCATTGGTTTAAAATTGACCTGCCACTTTTTTATTATGATGGGGTCGGCTTGGCGTAGGTGCATTTACGAAAAAAAGGATTAACTTTTTTTGTAAAATTTTTTTATTATCAGTCTTATAAGCATACAATAAAGTGACAAAGTACTAGATTAACACATTTTTTCATTGAGAACACCTGCGTGAGAGCATGGATTAATATTAACCTGCGAATGTTTTTTAAATAATTTTTTGTAATAAGCTTTAGTTAAAAAATAGTTAAAAATTTAAATAAACAGTAATTATGTATTTTATCTAAATATGCATGTATTTCTTATTTTAATTGATTTCAAGATTCAGGAACATTCTTGTTCTTATTTCGCAATTGCACTTTTCTGTCACTAGTTAGGACGTGTAACGTTGCATTATTTAAAAAACATTCGCAGGTCAATATTAATCCAATGCTCTCACGCACGTGTTCTCAATGAAAAAATGTGTGAAATATGGTTAATCCAGAACTTTGTCACATTATTGTATGTTTATAAGACGATAATTAAAAAAAAATTAAAAGGAAAGTTAATCCTTTCAATCGTAAATTCACCTATAAGAATCCAAAAACGTATAAAAACTAAAATAAAAGGCTATTCTTAGAACAAAAGTAGTTTTTGTTATTTTTGATTTTCTCAAAAACTACAAAACATTTGGACATCCGGTTTTTTGTGTTTGATCAAAAATTAATAAGAGCATTGAATATTGAATACAAAAATAATACTTAATTACGTAAAATTTTGAAAAAAAATTGTTTAAAAAAAATTTTTTAATTTTTTTTTTCAAAATTTTGATTTTGAAAAATAATTTTTCAAAAACTATGCACTCGAACAACTTTATTTAAAAACAAAATTAAAGAATGTATTTCTGGCTTTTCAAAATGCTATAGCATTACTCTGTAGGTATCACCGTTATTTTTTAATAATTTTTTTTCTGTTTTAAGTGATTTTTTTCTTAAATTGCCCCTCCCGCCTAAACGGGGGGAAATAGACCCCCCCCTCCCATACGATTTTTTTCTTGTCTAAGTCCAACCTACACGCTCTAGCTTTTTGTCACACCTTATGCCAATCACCCTGTATATGCAAATAAATAATTTAATTTTAAACAGAGTTAAAAAAGAAAAATAAATAAATGAGAGAATGAATGAATAGTAAACAAACAAATAAATAAAGAAATAAGTAAATAAATAAAAAAGTAAAATAAATAAGTTACTAAATAAATAAATAACTAAATGAATAAAATATAATTCATGAATAAGCACATAATTAATAAATGTATATATTTTATATACAATATTTATTAGTAAACAGTTTTCATGTTGTTCATAATTTTACTTCAATAAGATAGTCTTGAAATTTAGACGTTATCACAAGAAATGCTGTACATATGTAACTGTCTTTGAATATTAACAGTCTATAAGAAACTTATTCAACATTGGTAATTGAGTGCAATTGATTTGTCAAAAATCGCCGATGAAGAGATGAAGAATCATTTTGAGTATATTATTTTGTGCTTCTGTAGTTTGCGAATATGACTAATTGCACAGGTACCCCAGACTGGAGAGCCAAAAACATTATTTCTTCAAAAATGGATTTGAATATGAGCAGTTTGTTTTCAACGCTTAATTTGGATTTTCTGCTGATAAATAGGTAGAATATCTTAATTGTTATATTAATTTTCTTAATAATTTCTTGCACATGAAGACCAGAAGTAAGTTTGATGTCTAAATGTATTCGAAGATATTTGCCACGATAAACCCGTTCCGTCATAACACCATCTGTCTCTTACAAGCGCTTATTTTAATTTTCCAATTGTTGAAATAAATTCGTAACAAATTTAAAGTAGATTGCAATTTGGTTTCAATAGCGAAACTAGTGGAATCTGTACAAAGTATACTTTTGTCGTCAGTGAAAATACATGTTTCACATTGTAGACGAGGAAAATCAGAGATGAAAACATTATACAATATTGGACCCAGAACAGACCCTTGAGGAACTCCAGCTATGCAACAAAAGAATTGACGAATACAACGATTTTTCTTGAGGACAAAAAAGACTTGACAATTTTAATGAGATAGATAGGAAAATTAAATGAATCAAATGCTTTTTCTATGTCTAGGAGGACCATGCCGGTGCTATTACCAATCGCAAAGTTTCTCTTTATATTATCGGTTATATGATTTACTTGATGAACCGCACTATGAAGCCAAATTGTTCAAGAGGAAAAATATTATTGACAGTTACATGGGTCATCAGCTTGTTTTTTTTTATAATTTTTTCAAAACATTTACTCAAAGAACTATAAGAAAGCTTACGGGTTTCTAAAAAGAATCTCAAAGGACTAAAGATTCACATACTTTAAAATCCTTACATAAAAGTTTAGTGGGATCAAATCTTGAGTGTGCTTACTGTATTTTGAATCCAATATAAGAAATCTACACAAAGCGAATTAAATCAGTCCAACGTAAGTTGATGTGGTATGCCTTAAGTAAGTTGAATTTGATCAATAATGTTGTGCCATCATATGAGCAAATTAGCATTCTGTTAGGAATGCAAAACCTTGAATCAAGACCTAAGAAATATCTTGAGATGTCTTATGTGCCCATATTGATTGTTCTGCCCTACTTGCTCTCTATCCAATTTATGCTCCTCCAAGTCCCTTGGGAGAAAGAAAAATGTTTTTTTATGTGCCACGTTTTTATACAAATTACGAGTAGACCGTTATTTAAAAAAGCGTTAATACTAGTCATATTATAATAATTCATCGTTATCAGAAAAATATTGTATTTTAAGTGAAAAATTTGTTATTTACTAAGGATATTTATTCCCAGAATTTTATATATTGTACTACTAATAGTTTACATCTCGACAGAACAACATTTAAATCATATTAGACATTGGGTCTGATGAGTTCAAGCTTTTTACTCACTTTTCTGAGAACTTTCCTAGAGTGGTGTGCAAAAAAAATACAGAGACTGAGATCGATCTCAACCTATGAGTTCGAACTCAGAGTGTTGAGATCGATCTCTTGAAGAAAGCTCGATGTGAGAAAGTTATAGTTTTGATATGCAAAAAGATGAGAAAATGATTGATTGCATGAGATCGATCTCATGAATTGTTAAGCATGGGTTTTTTCTTACTCAGTTCATAAACAACTATCAAAATGGCCGAGTTTCTGAATAACTTTATAACAAATCGTGTTTAAAAAAATAGAAGATGTCCAATCGGTGAAGATTTTCGAAAATTGTATAGATTTAGTGAAGCGGGTGTGCAATTATTGACCGATGAGTTTTTGAACCCAACCCTGGAAACACGCGGTGGTGCTTTGACTCATCAAGAAAAAATGAAGATTTTTCTGCGATATATAGGAGATCCTGGTTTTCAAAGTGGAGTTGGTGAACACATTGGTGTTAATTAATCAACGATATCTAGTGTGGTACACCAAGTCGCAACAAAAATTGAAAGCCGTGCGGCTGATTGGATCATATTCCCATACACTTCTGAGAAAATAGAAGAAGCGCAAAGATTATGGAGCCGTAAGTATGAGTTTCCTTATGCCATTGGTGCTCTTTATTGTACACATGTACGCATAAAGAAACCACTCCATCACCACGAGGAGTACGTCAACCGCAAAGGATACCACTCAATAAATGTACAGACTACGTGCAATGCGGATGAACAATTTACAAGCATTGAAGTTTGCTGGCCAGGATCCGTTCACGACTCTCGTATTTAAAAAAATAGTTTCTTATTTTATCATTCGAATAATAATTCTTCAGCAATATTACTGGGTGATGAAGGGTATGGCATAACGCCTTGATTAATGACACCATATAAACAAACATGTAACGATGCCGAGCGTAAATTTATTGCTGTTTTAACAAAAGAAAGAGTTATAATTGAGAGATTTTTTGGGCAAATAAAGCAACGTTTTTCGATTTTGCAATATAAAGTTCGAGTAAAGCAAGATACAATTCCAAGCTTAATCAGTTCTTGTTTTGTCTTACACAACTTTGCAAAATATTTAAATGAAGACGAATTTATGGATTCAAATAATCAAATTAAAATTATTCTTTATACTTAAACTTTCGTTTTCACTTTCATTTCTTCTTCATTTTTTTTCTTCTTCTTTTTCGACTCAACGCAAAGAAGCAACAGTTTGTTTAAACTATAGTTAATACGAAGAGCTTTGAGATCGATATCACATCCATCCAGTCAGAGCTGTCAAGAGCGAACTCATTTTTTTGCATATGAAACTGAGTCCGAGTTCGGATCTGCTCGGTCGAACTCACATTTGAGTTCAAGCTCGTTAACTCGGACTCAGATATCTTCCTCATCTTTTAGCATATGACCCTCAGAGATCTTCCTCATCTTTTAGCATATGACCCATTATCTTCTAATTCATTTCCAAAAGAATTAAGTAAATCACTTATTAATAACTTTTTTAATACTATTAGAAAATCAACCCCCATTATACATAGATGAACAACAAATAATTTATAAAAGCACCTTATATTTTTCAACTTTCTCAAATCGTTCATTGAGCTCGTCAATTAGAGATAAAGAAAAAATTCGTATAGCTTTTCAATCAGCTAATATCCTTAGAAATTCAGTTTTTTTTTACAAAATTAAAAGATAAAATACGAAAAGAAGATAAATCAAATATAGTATATAAACTATAATTTATAGGTAATGTATCATCACAACGTCCAACAGTTTACGTAGAAATTTCTATGCAAAATTTTACTTCATTTTTCTTATACATATGTATATACATAAAACATAAACAAACAAAATAACAAACAAATACAAAACAATACAAGATTATCTCTTGTCATGAAAAGTGATGCTTATTTAGCCGTTCGGAATCGGCAGAAAATTGTAGGTCCCCTCCATTCTTGGTAACACGCACGCAGAAATGGTTGAGAGGTCGAGCTGTTGCACCACCAAATTTAATTTAATAAAAATATTTTACTATCCAATCTAAAAGTCGCAAACAAACCAAGAGAAATGTAATGTCTTGAACTGGACAAGCTATCAAATATAAGATTCAAAAAATTCTACTGGCGTCAAATGAAATTAAAGTAATTTGGCGTTTTTGAAAAATTCCTTAAATTTTTTTTAAACATATTTATGTTAAAAAAAAAAAACATTAATTTGTTTTAGCATCAATTTCTAGATTGGGTTTTATGTAACCTGTATTTGATCTTATTTTATTTTCCAACTATCACTTTTCTAAACATATCCTTTTATTTATATATATGTATAGGACAAATTGTTTTAATCTCAAAGCCGTAGTTTAAGAGCAATACTTTACTTACTTTAGATGGCGCTCACAGTCCAGGGTGGACTACGGCCTCAACCAACAAGCCCCTCCAGCTACCTCGGTCCCTAGCTAGCTGCCTCCAGTTACGCACTCCAAGTTGGTTGAGATCGCTCTCCACTTGTGCGCGCCACCTGAGGTAGGGTCTTCCTCTGCTGCGCAGACATCAGGGGTGGATTCGAAGATTCGACGGGCTGGTGCGTCGGTGTCCATGCGCTCCACGTGTCCCAGCCATCTCAGCCGTCCATGCTTCTGCCCCATACAGCAGGACCGGGATGATGAGGGTCTTATACAAGGACTCCTTGGTTCTTTGAGATAGGGCTTTATTACTCAAATGCCTTCTTAGCCCGAAGAAACAGCGGTTGGCAAGAGAAATTCTTCGCTTGATCTCTGCACTGATGTCGTTTTGTGATGTTATAGTGGAGCCCTGGTAGACAAAGTCTTTGACGACTTCGAAGATATACCTATCCACCGTGACGTTTTGCCCGAGTCGACGATGTTGAGATTCCTTTCTCGATGATAGCATATACTTCGTCTTAACAGCCAAACCCATTTTCGCCGCCTCCAGTTCATACTTGCAAACGCACCGGTAACAGCCCGCTTCGTCCTCCCAATGATATCAATACCATCCGCATAAGCAAGCAGTTGAACTGACTTTTGAAAAATTATACCTCTATTGTTAACGTTTGAGTTTCGTACAGTTGCTTCAAGAGCGATGTTAAATAGGTTGCATGATAGCGCGTCGCCTTGCCTCAGACCTTTCTCGACATCAAAGGGTAAACTAAATAAACTCATTCTGCACAAGCGGACGAGCTTTGCAGGGATTCCGAGATGAGACATGGATCTATATAGTTGTTCTCTGTCCACGCTATCATACGCGACTTTGAAATCGATAAAAAGGTGGTGTGTATCGATTTGGAACTCCTGGTTTTTTTCCAAAATCTGTCGAAGTGTGAACATCTGATCTAGGGTAAATTTTCCGGGCCTAAAACCACACTGATAGGGGCCGATCAGCTCGTTGACAAACGGTTTTAGGCGCTCACACAGTACAGACGACAGGATTTTGTATGCGACGTTAAGGAGACTTATACCTCTGTAATTGGCACACGTCAGGACATCTTTTTTCTTGTGGATGGGGCACACTATGCCGAGGTTCCATTCATTGGGCATACTTTCATCCGACCAAATTTTTGAGATGAGTTGGTGCATGCTCCCCACCAAGTCATCCCCACCTACTTTGAGTAGCTCAGCTGGCAAGCCATCCGCGCCAGCAGCTTTGTACGCTTTCAGCTTGGCTATCGCTGACTGCACTTCATTTAGGTCGGGTGGACGGAAATTTTGGCCATCATCGTCCAGGTTGAATGGAATGTTCCGCCTAGCTGTGGAATTTTGGCCTTCCTCGCCGTTCAGCAGTCTGGAAAAGTGTTGTTTCCAGATCCTCAGCACGGACTGCGTGTCCACTACTATATTCCCACTCTTGTCCCGACAGGCTTCCGTTCTAGCTTTGTAGCCCTGGGTGGATTTCCTCACCCTTTGGTAAAACTTTCGAACATCCACTCTGCCGGTACAGTGCTCAATAGACTCGACCGCCCGCTTCGCATGCTCTCTCTTTTTCCTCCTTCTCCGTCTTTGCCCGAAGAGCTCCCGGGCAACTCTCTCAGCAGCTCTGGTTCTTACCGGCAGCATTAGTTGGTAAGCCTCGTTCTCTGCTACATGTGCCAACCTGCATTCTTCGTCAAACCAGGGGTTTCGTTGTGGTGGCCTTGTGAAACCCAGCACATCAGTGGCGGCACTACTGATGGCATTCTGGCAGTGCTTCCACAGGTCCTCCGTAGATGAAGCTGGAGGCGGGCTTGATGAGAGATTAAGAGAGACGCGGTCTGAAAAAGTCCTGGCGACCTCCTGCGTTTTTAACCTCGCGACATTGAATCTTTTCACAGCATCCGTCCGTCGTTGAGGCGTCATGGATATCCGCATCCGTACTTGGGCTACCACAAAGTAGTGATCCGAGTCTATGTTGGCCCTTCGGAATGTTCGGACATCCAGGATACTGGAAGCATGTCTCGCGTCTATCGCAACATGATCAATCTGGTTGACGGTTAGTTGATCCAGAGACCTCCAGGTCCCCTTGTGTATATTACGGTGTGGGAATCGAGTGCTAGCTAAGATGACATTTCGCCCCGCCGCAAAGTCAATCAGCCTGAGTCCGTTACCGGAAGTGTTGTCGTGCAGGCTGTGTTCTCCGACTATCGAACCAAAGATGCCCTCCTTTCCGATCTTGGCGTTGAAGTCGCCAAGAATAATCTTGACGTCGTACTTGGGGGCGAATTCTTCTTTGGTTGAGTCATCTTTTTCTTCCGTTGGGGCATGGACACAGATCAGCGTCACGTTTTTGAATTTCGGTTTGATGCGGATTGTGACCAGGCGCTCGCTCACATTTCTGAAGCCCAAGACTTCTCGCCTAAGTCTTCCCCTTACCACAAGTCCACATCCAAAAAGCCGCTGACCCTGCTCTTTGTAGCACTCGCCGAAGTAGATGTCACACGTTTTCATCCTTCGTATGCCCTTTCCATCCCATCGCACTTCCTGGATGGCTGTAATGTCAGCCTTTAGCCTATCCAGGCTCTCCACTATTTGTTCGGTAGCACGTGGCCTGTTGAGGGTCCGGCCATTCCACGTGCAGAACCGAAAATCGTTGTCCTTGTTTCGTTTGCTGGGGTCGTCAACATTACAATCATCCATATCCGAGGCTTGTTGTTGTTTCGGAACCGGTTAGTTTAAGAGCAATACCCAAACTAATAAACGCAGTTTAATGGTAGTTTATCTCTCAGTTATATATTAAGTGCATCAATAAAACAAAATTTTTTCTTAGTGACGTTTGCTAACTGCGATTAATCTAAACCACCCAAGAAGATGATTTGGCTAAGGAATAAAAAATGGAATTGTCAAACTTGTTTTGTAGTGCTCTATTTTGAAATCTACTTTTCCATTTAAGCTCAATTTTCACACTTTTTCGCTATTTTTTTTATTATTTTCTATTATTTACAAACAAAACAAACCACAAGTTAGAAGCACACTTCACTTTACTATTCCGCTAACATTCCATTTTTTGTAAGTAAAAGTCCTATACCATCGATTAGTAAAATCGTGGAAAAGAGGTGGAATAAGCGTTTTATTTATTAATTTGGCTGTAATAGTTCATAAAGATACTAGAACTACTGGTTACTTGACAATTACCACTGCGTCTTATAAAGTTAATCAAAGCGCCTTCTGATCAGAAGACGTGTACGATACATATAATATGCACATAGAATATAGGCTTATAAAAAAATATCAGTTTGGTGGTTGAAATAGTGTTTTTTCTACTGATAGTCGACCTTAAGTTAAGCACTTAAAAAAAAACAGCAAATGAGACAAGCTAATTAAAAACATCAAACGCAAAACAAAACAAAATACTTAAGAGAACGTTCGATTCTTTGAGGGCATTTTGCGAGTAAATCTATTCACAATACAATCTAAGTTGAACAGACTTAAAGTCGTTTAACACTATTTATAAGGACTTTCTGATCGACAATTTAATCAAAGCGAAAATTACGAAAAGCTCAGCCATACATATCAGTAAGATATTCTGACGATAAGGTATTTTGACTTTGTTATTTCAGATATAAATGAGTATATTAATTGCAAACTGAATATTTACGAAACTGATGAAACTTTGTCATTATAAAAAAATCCTTCATATAAGCAATGTCAGGCCATACAAATTTTCCAGCGAATTTTAATCTTGGTTAGGTATAGTGCACTTTGGATTTTTGTTAAAAAATCGATCCAAGATGAACTGAATACAAAAAATTGACATGGTCCTCATTAGTCAACTGATGGGGCCATATACATACATATCTTGTCAAGTCCTTAAATGCAATACGGAGCTTCTTTTCAGGCAGGGAATTTAGTTTTGGGTGCACTACTTCAGAATATGAGACTATTGATACAAGTAGCGTTGTGACTAAGCGAAGTCTTATTTCAAGCGGGGTAGTGATTCCATAGCCATAGCTTTCTGAGAGTTCGGCAAATTCGTTCTACAACAGAGTTTATGTGTTTCTTACAGCATAGGTTATTTGTAACTTTGAAACTAAGACTGGTCACAGGGTGTACTATAGATAAGTTGTTAAAGGACAATGGTTAGAGGGGCGGCGAACATTCCATATCACAATCTCTCTTTGATATCAGCCTTGATTTTTCAGTGTTTAGTGTTAGCCCATTCTCCTTAGTCAAATTAAAAATTTCGTCAATATGGAAAACGAGGTTATCAACCAACCCAATTCTGCTTGAAAAATACAGGCTTAAGAGTGAGCTGAGCGAAGCGGGTGAATTGATAAAGGGGAGGAATGCAACTGGCTGATTCGAGTGAGCATTGCTTGTGAAAGAAGCGATAAAACAAGGAAAAACATGAAACATTTCGATGGTGTTCAAGAGATGTGAATAAATCCATGATAGCTCTGTTTCCTATCAGTTTTAACGCTCTGTTCTGAATTATATTCAATAAGTGGAGAGAAGTTATACTCGTATAAACGCCTTATAAATGGTAGCCAGATCAGAGGGGGTGAAAAATGTTTTACATTAATATAGAAATCCTAAGCATTTAGCAGCATTTTTGGCGGTCTCGAAAATGTGATCATTCAAATGAAGATCGTCGCTGACACACATACCGATTACTGAGAGCTTTTATTTTTATTCGATGCAAGTGCCATTCATGAAAAATGGCGTAAGGGGACATTTTGCTTCATGGACAGGAGACAGCATTAAACTCCAAACGGTTTTTTATACCCGATTTAACAATGCTGTAAAAATCGGAGTTTAATGAACTTATCAGTTATCACGCGATACCGTTTTAATTATTCCACTTCCCAAGGAGATGGACGGTGGATTTAAGAATGATTATGAGAAGCTGAGAGTAGAGTCGTCGGCAAAACAATGAAGTGGATTAGAAGTTTCAGACAAGAGATCATTTATAAGAATGAGGAAGAGAGTCGGAGACAAGACGGAGCCCTGGGGAACAACAGACATTTATTTTGTGAAGATCAGACTTAAAACCATATAATACAACACCTATTGAACGATCTAGAAGGTAATTTATAATCCGAAGAATAAGGGTTTCGTTGATACCAAACGCCGCATTTTCGATAAGAGAGCAGGGTGACAAACTGAATCAAATGCCTTAGAAATATTAGGCGCAATAATCTTACTTTCTCCAAAACAATGTAAAGATCTGTTCCAGAATAGTGGGAGCGATGGAAAAGCTTACGCAATAGTTTTGCCAACGATGAAGAACACCTCTTCAGAAGAATGGGGGAGTATACCATCAGGACGCGGATTAGCTTATATCAAGATCTCGAAGGGCTTTTGCAACTGTACGAGTGCGGAAATGTACCTGTCCCATTGAATGATTTACGTTCTCAAGTACAGGAGGGGCAATGTTGCTAACAGGCAACGGAGAGCTAGCAGCAAAACGAGCTGCAAGTACATTTGCCTTATATGACTGTTGGAACCGAATATGAAGTTGAATTTTTAACGTTCTTGACAAATGACCAGAAATTTCTACTGTCTTTGGAACATTGCAGGATTTTTTTACTTTCTGGTCATGTAAGAATTTTGTTCTTTTTATAAAAGCGTTGCATAGTTTCATTAAGTGTTGTATATCTCCTGAAAAGTTTACAAAACGGATGTTGGGAGAAATTCATAGGTATATCTATACCTATCTTGTAAAAATGTTGCTTGGAGCGCTCCTGTATATCAGTAAATATTTATATGTTTCTCATTTTTTTCATAAATTAAAACAATAATACACATAAATACTTATCTATTTCTTCTTGGAATTAGAATATTCCAAATTTATTTTAATACCTAGCATACATATACAGAACCTATAGCTATGCTAAAGTTGATTGAAAATAATTTGAAACTTAACCCTTCTACATGATATCTGTATAAAAGCGTATTTTACAATTGTCGTTTCCTCAATAAAACAGAATATTTTTATAATATTTAGATTTTCCTATCCAAGAATAATAGTATAACAATGTTACTGTTAATTACTATTCCAAGTCATAGAAGACGCAGAATCCATTTAAATAACCCTTTGAAGTAACTATGAAATTGTACCATTCATTTTTATACTTTTCTTAACCCTTTGGATTTTCGAACGGGAAAAACTATTCAAAAATTCATTTATGAATTTATTATTATCCTTAAAAATAAAAGAAAAGATTTTGGTAATAAAAAGTAATAAAATACATATGTACCTACATACCTACTGCCGCCAATTTTTCAGCTAAAAATAGTTTTTTTAACTCAAGGAAAGGGTTAGAAATTTCGAAAACAAAGAAAGTCCCTCATAAAAAAATTAAACTATTTTTTTCCAACAGCATGAGTCGGTGTACATAAATAAAACAAGAAGCATGCATTTCTGAGAAGTCCTTTTTGCGTAGGTAGATAAGTTAACTGAACAGAAAATAGAGACAATCAAAAATAAAACAAAAAAAATCCGTAGTAATTTTTGCCATTAAGTAACAAATAAGTCTGTGTAAATAAATCCTAAGTATTACCGCTATTGTGATTGTAAAAAGAACAAAAACATCAAGAAAAATACAAGAAAATAGGTGGGCAGAAATAGAAACTTTTTTGGTTCACTTTGGTTCATTTTATTGAGGGATAATAAAGTAGTGAAACCATAAAAAGGTACGCGTATCGAACTGGAGAAAAACACACAATAACTGACCTCAAAAAGGACACGCCGTCTATTCGAACGCGGTAGGTAGTGGTCATCTCATGCGATCAATACGCCAGCGAAAAACTTTAATCCTTCCTTGTTAAGAAAAACAAGGGTATGTTTTCCAAAAGGTAATAATTATGTCAGCGTGTTTTATTACATTCAATCTTTTGGCACTCCATGAAGGATCAGTACCTACACAATTTTTTCGCGTAAGAAGTTTAATGTTAGTTTTTAGTGATTAGGACATATACATATATATGATGTGGGAGTGAGGAAGTTAGTTATACCTGTAGTGATGTAAAGTAGGGATAGTTTCTCCTTAATGAAGGGATTGGTAAACGTGAAGTAATAATTATTTATGATCCAGCCCATGAATCCTTGAACGACATCAGTTAAGTCGAACAATGAAAACTAGAGCACGCATTTTTTTTATTTTCTAAAAATCTTTGTTTTAAAAAGAACTGTTCACTGAAACCGGCCTTTTTCAATTTTTTTTTTGTTTGAAAAACCTTGAAAACTAAGTTGTGCGAGCAAGAGTTTTTGTTTTTCAAAAGAAACTGCATACTTAAATGGAAGTGTTAATGACGATTTGGAAAATTTACAAAAGTGATTTATAGTCAATCGGTTTTCGCAGAAAGTTCTATTGGTTTTGGTGTATACAAGCAAAAACTTATAAATTCACAAGTCGATGCTTTTTGTTGGTAATACGGATATATCCAATATCTTATTTTATGCGATGCATTTTGAAATAATTCTGTTACCTTCGCAGTTAATTTCTACATTTTGCTAATACTTTTTAAGAAGCTAAGCGATCTTGAATAATTTTCAAAAATTTTCGCAATGGTATATTTTACAAATCTACACAGAATTAAAACGACGACCTAATCGTACATTTTATATAAGAAACGTAACGAAAGACAGATGGGCGCAGCATTAATCAGCAAAAGAAAACGCTTATGAGATTAGAAACTAATTACACTGATTTCCGAGACTGACTTTTAGGGAGTTAATATTATTCATAGGTACATACTACATATAGCATTTAAAACTTACAAGGTCTTGCTACTTGGATATGGACATTTTGACATAAAAATATATACAGCTATTTCGAAGGAATAACTGTTAAAGACATAAAACAAAGTTATGTTTATATTTTCAATACATTCCCTAAAAAGCTCTGTCTTTTTGAAATAAAATACAGAATTACTGAAGTACATTAAATTTTTACTTGTGACTTATAGGTACTATAAGGCAAGTTATGCATTCGTAAAAAAAATCGAACTTGAGATTTCGATCAAAGTTGACATTACGATGATAGCGAAGACTAAAAAAGTGGGTCTCGCAATTCTGTCTGTCTGTCTGTCTGTTCGACTACAGGCTAAACGGCTGGGCCGATTTTCTTCAAACTTAGTGGATATCATTTTTAATTTTTCCTCCCACACGTTTTTTTCTTTTTTTTTTTAAGACCAAAAATAACGGTACCTGCCATACGAATTTTTTTCGAAATTTTATAAACATTTTTTTTTCTCAAAAACTGTTCGACAGATTTTAAAAATAAAAATGCAACAAAATTTGAAAAAAAAATTTCTGAAAAATGGTTATTGAGGGTACCCCCCATAGAACCATTTTTTTGATTTTCTCAAAAACCGTGCAACCGATTTTGATCATTTTTTTTTTGCTAAAGCTCCCCAAAAACATAAATAGAATTGTGTACTCAAATTTTCAAAACATTTTTGTTTTGATATTTAAAAAACACTTCAAAATTTTTTTTTTAAAACTCAATATTTCGAAAACCCCATGCTAGATTTTTTTTAAACTTGATAAATAAAAGTTTCATCGTTCAAATTTCCGCCTCAGCTTTTCACGGTAGCACGGACCGAGTAGTCAAAGTTTTTGATGACTCTTCCGCGTAGATCCGGTTGATTTTGGCCATTGGACTGTGTTGTGTTCACTTTGAAAATTGAGAGGGGGTTTTTACTTTGACGTAAAAATCACTTTAAGGGCAACGTTCATTTGTGGTTTATTCGCATGGAACCGTCACTTCAGGAAACCCCGCAAGAAAATTCTAGCATGGTCAAATCGCATGACTTTGGTGGCCATTTCACGTAAACTTTACGAGAGATGAACTTATTCTCAAATCGTTCGCTGTTTCAAGTCACTCGATTTTTTTTAATAAAACACATTGTGTTGATTTTACTTAAGTAAAAATTAAATTATTAGAATTTAAGTTTTTTAAGCTAATTCTCTAAACCATTTTCAAATCGAGCAAATATTTCAAAAAATGTTCACCTAAAAATAATTTTGAGATTTTTTAATTTAAACATGACATTTTTGTTTTTTTTTTTTTTATAATTAGCACACACTCAAAGGTTTTTTGTATACCCTTAATATGCCAAAGACACAGTTTGAGCATTAGGAAAAAAGGGAGGGGTTAGAAAGGACGTGTCGGTGTACATTGGTTTTGAATTCTTGAACATTGCAGTGACTGGGAAAGGCTTGGTAAGGAATTCCACATTCGCGTAGTACGGCTAAAAAACGAATCTCTGTACTTCACAGTACGACCGAAATTGGGCTCGAGGGTAAACTGATGGGCATTCCATATCACATTTTTGGGGCAAAAAATACAAACATAGTTTTTGAAATATTATTTGTACAATTTCTGAACTTTTTTCATAAGCCATAGCCTAGTAGAAGTTTTTTTTTTCATTTTTTGCAAAAAGTACCTAATGTACAAAATGTTTAATTTGATCTTCTTATTAAACGATTTTTCCAGTGTCAAGATTTCATTCCTCTAAAAAAATCTTTCTTAATTCTTTTCTAATAATTACAAACAACAATAAAAAATCGGCACTATAAAAATTGTTCAATAAAAGTCCCAATTTACGTCAGTTTTTACAGAATATTGCCATAGTCTTTACAAGTCAAGATATGTTTAAAAAATTCTACTTTTGCCCTGTTTTTTTAAAGTTTAAAAATTATAGTGATTTTTTAAACTATTTTTTTTAGCACGATCAAAGTATAGCCTTATTCATTCCTTATCAAAGAACACCTCCATAGAGTCTGACCACTCACTCATCGCATAACAAAGCTCTGTCTTCATTTCTACTAACTTATACAGGGTGATTTGCATAAGGTGTGACAAAAAGCTAGGGCGTGTAGGTTGGACTTAGACAAGAAAAAAAAGCGTATGAGAGGGGGGGTCTATTTCCCCCCGTTTAGGCGGGAGGGGCAATTTAAGAAAAAAATCACTTAAAACATAAAAAAAATTATTAAAAAATAACGGTGATACCTACAGAGTAATGCTATAGCATTTTAAAAAGCAAGAGATACATTCTTTTTTCTTTAGCCCGATTTATCATAAACATTCATAGTTTAAGTAATTGGTCAAATTATTATAATTAACTCCATTCTTTAATTTTGTTTTTAAATAAAGTTGTTCGAGTGAATAGTTTTTGAAAAATTAATTTTCAAAATCAAAATTTTGAAAAAAAAATGAAAATTTTTTTTAAAACAATTTTTTTCAAAATTTTGCGTAATTAAGTATTATTTTTTTATTCAATATTCAATGCTCTTATTAATTTTTGATCAAACACAAAAAACCGGATGTCAAAATGTTTTGTAGTTTTTGAGAAAATCAAAAATAACAAAAACTACTTTTGTTCTAAGAAAAGCCTTTTATTTTAGTTTTTACGTTTTTGGATTCTAAGGTGAATTTACGATTGAAAGGATTAACTTTCTTTTTACTACTTTTTTTAATTATCGTCTTATAATTATCTTATAATTACTTTTTAATTATCGTCTTATAAGCATACAATAATGTGACAAAGTACTGGATTAATCATATTTCACAAATTTTTTCATTGACCTGCCACTTTTTTATTACGGTGGCATCGGCTTGGCGACGCGACCTGTTGAGGTCAAGAAAAAAACGTTGCGTAATTTTTTAAACTAAAATAAAAATATGTGCTACCTAAAGACAAATAAATTGGAAGAACGTTTTGTTGTACAAATTATTTCTAATTTGAATGTCAAGTCGTCAACATATCACGATGTCAAATTACTCTCGTGCCGAATTAACGGATATGCATTACTGCTACGGTATGGCTCATGGTCGAAGTCGTGAAGCGCAAAGACTCTACGCTGAAATGTATCCCAATAGGAGGTGTCCCAGTCATACGATATTTTCAAGAATCCATCAACGTCTTCGAGAACACGGAGTACTGGAGCACCGAGGGAGAGAAAGTTCATCTTCTGCATAAGTACACATAGAGGAAAGAATTTTGGATAATTATGGTCCGACGTAATATCTCCCTTAGCACAAGGAGAATAGCTACTATGCTTCAGTTGCCCCAAACTAGAGTATGGGCAGTGCTTCATACCGAGCATTTACACCCGTACCACACTACACCAGTTCAGGAGCTAACCGCAAATGGCAAGTTACTGAGAGCTTCATTTTGTCGAACATTATTGCTAAGAGATGAAACTGAACATAATTACTTTGGAAGGATATTCTGGACGGATGAAGCTCAGTTTACCAGAGATGGAGTAACAAATTTTCACAATTTACATCACTGGAGTAACAGCAATCCGCATCATAACAAGAAACAAACCAAATCTCAACACCGCTTTAGCTGTAATGTTTGGCTTGGTATTGTTGGATGAACAGTTATTGTACCACTGTTCCTGAATTCAGTCATAAATGGAGAATCCTATCTGCAGTTACTACGAGACCTTCTGCCCGATTTGAATGACAACGTTCCCTTGGCCATAGCAGACAATTTAATCAACCAGCAAGATGGAGCTCCAGCACACTACAGCCGCACTGTAAGAAACTGGTTTGATGAACATTTTAGAAACCGTTGGATTGGAAGAGGAGGTCGAATAGAATGGCCGCCTAGATCGCCAGATTTAACTCAGTTAGATTTTTATGCCTGGGGATTCATGAAGAACTATGTGTACGAAGTGGAAATAGAATCTTTGGAACAACTGAAACAACGGATTGAAGTGGCTGGAGTCAAATTACAGGAAAGTTTATCAAGTATAAATTTATGTGCAGCAATAAGAAGGCGCTATAATCTTTGCCTTCTACAAAATGGGGATCATATCGAAAATTTTTTGTAATAAGCTTTAGTTAAAAAATAGTTAAAAATTTAAATAAACAGTAATTATGTATTTTATCTAAATATGCATGTATTTCTTATTTTAATTGATTTCAAGATTCAGGAACATTTTTGTTCTTATTTCGCAATTGCATTTTTCTGTCACTAGTTAGGGCGTGTAACGTTGCATTATTTAAAAAAAAAATTGTACAAAACAAGTTAATCCTTTCTTTCGTAAATGCACCTAAGCCAAGCCGACCCCACCATAATAAAAAAGTGGCAGGTCAATTTTAAACCAATGCTCTCACGCAGATGTTCTCAATGAAAAAATGTGTGAAATATGGTTAATCCAGTACTTTGTCACATTATTGTATGCTTATAAGACGATAATTAAAAAAATAGTAAAAAGAAAGTTAATCCTTTCAATCGTAAATTCACCTAAGAATCCAAAAACGTAAAAACTAAAATAAAAGGCTTTTCTTATAACAAAGTAGTTTTTGTTATTTTTGATTTTCTCAAAAACTACAAAACATTTTGACATCCGGGTTTTTGTGTTTGATCAAAAATTAATAAGAGCATTGAATATTGAATAAAAAAATAATTTTCATTTTTTTTTTCAAAATTTTGATTTTGAAAATTAATTTTTCAAAAACTATTCACTCGAACAACTTTATTTAAAAACAAAATTAAAGAATGTATTTCTTGCTTTTTAAAATGCTATAGCATTACTCTGTAGGTATCACCGTTATTTTTTAATAATTTTTTTTCTGTTTTAAGTGATTTTTGTCTTAAATTGCCCCTCCCGCCTAAACGGGGGGAAATAGACCCCCCCTCTCATACGCTTTTTTTTCTTGTCTAAGTCCAACCTACATGCCCTAGCTTTTTGTCACACCTTATGCAAATCACCCTGTATATCATCACTGTAGATTTGTTGTTGTTCAACGTGCAAGATTTGGCTGCGCTGCATAGTTTCCTACCAAAAAATTTGCCTATTATGTTGCTTCCAATTCCATACCCGCAAAGGAAAGTCTCTTCTTTTATAACATTGCAGATTCAAGCTTCTGCCAGGTTAATGGCATTAAAAATATCATGGCTAGGCAACTAGACCTTATTTTCACATCAGATTCCATCAACGCTTGAGTCTCACTCAGTTAATCAACTTAATGATAAATTTATTGCCCCTAAACTTCTAAAAAAAATGTTCTTCAAAACTTTCTGTGTCTCTCTCGAATATCTTAATTCTCTAGGAGAATTCCCTAAGATATGGAAAACCTTTTTCATAACCCCAAAACATACAAAGAACATAACGTGTGAAGTTACAAATTTTCGTCCTATTGCTGTACTTTCACATAATTTCCAAAATCGTTATCAGCGAAAGCGAAATTTTAAATGTTCGTTATTGTAAGTCTTCCATTTCCCCTAGACAATAAGGCTTTTTCAAATGCAGCTTCATAACGACTAACATTGTTGACTTCGAATCCTTTATCCTCCCAACTTTAGAGAACAGAAACGGAAGTCGATGTTGTCTCTACAGATTTCAGTTAGGCCTTTGGCAAAATTTCACATGCACTACTTATTCTCCTCAAACTGTCCACCCTTGAATCTAATATCTTGAGATTCTTGGCTGAAAAAATCTTCTACAAACCTCGTTACATTATTCAATGATTCATTTATTATTTCTGGAAAATTGTTTCGAGATAAATATTACCAAATGCCGCAATCAATCACTTTTTCACGAAAAAGCATCCAATCAACCTGTCTCTACACCTTATCCATTATAAACCCATATCCACCGCTGAGTAGATTCGCGACCTTGGTGTTTTGTGTGATAGAGAGCTAAAACGTATTGCCGAGATTATTATTTAATCAAACTCAGCACTTGGCTTTGTGAAACTGTGGTTCAAAGAACCATACTTTTGTTAAACCACTTCTGGAATACCTACGCTTATGAAATGTGGTCCCCATATCAACAGATTCATATATATCCAGAATCGAGAGCATTCAAAGTCGTTTCCTACATTTTGCCATTCGTGGTTATGGTTACTCGCATGCTACGGAGGATTGATTGTAACATAAACTATGTTGTCTTTAACCTAAGTTCAACCTGCCAAAAGCCCCATCTCCTTAATCATCCCTCAAATTCACCAGAATCTTGATTTTTAGTTTTAAGGGTTATAGGTATTTAAGTAAGATTTACGTGGTTTTCCATTGCTAAAATAAATCAATATATTTTCGATTTAGATCTGTTACCATGCCAATTTTAGCGAATTGAATTCAAAAACAAAAAAAAAAAACATACAACATTACTTTATAGTGTTGTATTTTCAAAAATATTTTTAAGTTCATTAGGTGCACAAATTTAGTGAAATTCTATCTATCCATTAACAGGAAAGGTCAAAACACTTCGTTTCAAAAAAAAATTATTTCTTTTGGAAGATAATTTCCTTATAGGCTTTTGAGATATCATGATCTGATTTTTGTGTACACATCTGCATAATTGTATTAAACAAAAATTGAAGCAACCAATGAAAATTGTGCAAGCATTAATTTATAAAAACCATTTTACATTTGATTACCCTAATATAATGTTCAAAACTATAAGTATTCCCGGAATAAAAGCCGCTTACTCGAATCTCACATCAAAGAGGGAAATTAGACCAACCAAATGCGCGCCAAATCTATTCCACAACACGCCAGCTTGCCGTTTTTCGCTTAAAGCATATCTTTTTTTTCGGTCATTAATTGACCGACTTAAAACTTAAATTGTTATTTTGAAAAATCAGAAAAGGGATACACATTACACATACTCGTATTTTATTGCAATACGAAAAATTCTTTCAAATCAACATAATAAAAGGGACAGAGTGCGCAATCCAATCAAGAAACCGTTACTAGGACTGACGACAATTGCGTATAACGTATGTACATTGTGCATATATACATAATACCATGTAATCCTGCTTATCGTCCTGTCCAAGAGGACCACGAACATTTTGCCATAACCCGATTTATATTGGGGTCACCTAGAAGCCTCTAAGAACAGATGCGGGTCAAATAAAAATTTCTATTTCATGCCATGTACGAATAAACAAAGAATCTTGGAACAATGGAATGGCGCTCTATTTACTTCACACGTATAAATATAGGTGTTGATAAATGTCCTGATCCTGACTCTTTCACTCTCTTTCAATAGGTATACATAATGTGGACTTGAAAATTTATCCTTCATCAAAAGCCGCAATATAAATGCGGAACAGATATATTTTATAGAATTGCATAATAACTATGGGACGCGAGGGTCAATTTAGTGACCATTGCTGTCAACTAGGGTCAGAGGGGTTCGGATTTTTAATAGAGGGTCACGCATAAGGAATTTGCGAAGACGCAGAAAGGTCACGCACACACCATAGAGATTTTTTTCATTGCATTTTTCTATGAAGAATATTACAAATTTTCAGCAATTTTTCACTGATGAACAAACGAAAAGAACAATGTCCTGATTGTATGATCCTGGCAGTGGGCTAGTTAATTTATGACTATTTTTTCAATTGCAAAAAAGGATGCAAGCAAAATGTGAATTTGTGTCCGGGTCGTTATATATGACAATGAATGGAAAATTATAAAGCAAGAGGTAGTATATTTTTATAGTTCTCTAGATTGTTATAGTTTTTGACCCCATGTCCGGATAACGACAGTTTCGCGACCATTTTATCTGACCTTTTATCTGCAATTGTATTAAATGAAATATTTGAATTTTGATTTTCTTTAGGTTAGGAAAAATTTAATTTTTCACATATCCTCAGCTCGCAGAGAGTTTCCTTTTGTACTTATGTACCTACGTAATATGTAATTCCCGCCGAATTGTTGGGTTGCATATTTCCGTTACAAAATCCTTTTGTGCTGAAGAATAAATGTCTAGATTTACTTAATGAGAAATGTAGATAGATTGATTTCGTTTTGTTTCTTACTTTTCATGTAAGAGACTAAAAATTTTAAAAATCAATGTTACTAGAGAAAAATTTTCATAACTATAAAATTCATTTTTATAAATGGCAAAAAAAAAGGATTACAGATAGGTATATTTATTTCGTAATTATTTTTTAAAACAAAGCCTATGACCACACGTTTTACATTTTAGAGATTTGACAAATATTATTGGTTGGTCTACTTCTGAGAATTTATATGCAATTATTAGTTTTATTCAACGAAAAATACAAAAACAACCTCTATTTGAATACAATAGCAAAAATAAATAAAATGCACGACTAGATCGCACGAACTTGCTCTTATGTAAAAGTACCTGGAATTTAAGATACGTTTTATAAATATAAAACATGGATTTAATGAGATAAAAATGTTCAAATGCATAAAATTGCCTACTGGTTTCCGGAAAAGTATGAATTTTTGCAAATAAACTTTAAAAAATCGTTTTATTATTAAAGAATTTTTTTATATATGTATCTACATAAGAAATTTCTCTAAAATTTTTCAAGAAAAAATGTGGGATGCGAATTTTAAGTATTAAATAATATTGATTTTAGGAAATAATTTCAAAAAATAATAATCGTTCATAGGTTTTGAAGATATTGATTTAAATTTTTTTTTTTTTAATCCAACAAATATTTTTTCGAATATTTTTATATACAATATTATTTTAAACTTAAGGGGACTCCTGCTGAAAATTTTTGGTTAAAATCCTTAGAGCCGTTAATGAGAAAGTCGAAAATAAAAAAAAAACGGGTCTATGGCAGGTACCCCTAATAACATTTTGCCCCAAAATTATTTTTTGACCAAAATGTAGCCTATGTTCATAATATTACGCTTAATTTTTTTTTATCAAAATCGTTAGAGCCGTTTTCGAGATAAATAAGATTTTGCATTACGGGTGGATCGGGGGGGGGGGGGGCGGGTACCGTTAGTTTTGGAGCTAAAAAAAAAATTTCAATTTCTCCTCTAGGGAATCACCGAAGACCCTTAACTACCGAGATTGAAAGAGATAGGACCAGTGGTTTAGGCTGTAGTGAGAGGTACAGACATACAGACATACACACAGACAGACGGAATTGCCGGACCCACTTTTTTCGTCTTCGCTATCATCGTAATGTCAACTTTGATCAAAATATCGAGTTCGATTTTTTTTCCAAATGCAGAACTTGCCCTATAGTACCTATATCACAAGTAAAAAAAGTATTAAGAATAATTTAAAATGTTAAACAATTTATGTGTACTAAATACGTTAAGGATAAGTATGATTGATTACAACTTATGGAAAAAAAAATAAGGAATGCTTGGTGAACATCTGTGGCAACAAGGAAAAACGTCATAAGTCAGTTTTTGCTACTTTTCAGGAGAGCGATTAGAATTTTTGCAATTACAAATCAGATACAAGACTCATATACAAAGTTTAAACGCGAAAAGGACTGAAATTACTATAAGATCTTATTTGACATTAAAAAACGAATTAATTTTATGTCAATTTACAGGTAATTTTGATAAAAATAAGACTTATGTAATGTGACTTTAACTTAGCTGTAAATAAGGAATAAGGAAATTGTACACAAGTAAACTTGTGTCTGGATTTGGTACATAAAAGATTTTGGAAAAACTGCACAAGTGAACTTATCTGCGAGTAAGCTAAAATTTTACTTTGGAAAAAGATCACAAGTAAACTTATGATCGCGAATAAAAAATATAAATGTTTTGGAAAAAGAGCATAAGTAAAATTATGTGTGGTGTTGGTTTGGTTTTTCGTTATGGAATAAAAGCACGAGTAGAAAGTAAAAATTAAAGAATTGTTAATTATTTTGTTTTTCCATCTGCAAGCTCTGTAGATACTAACTTATGTTTTTTTTCTTTTGTTTGTAATTCCTTAACCGTTTGAGATAAAATAAGAAAAAAATATGACAGACGGAATGGATTATTGCCCATCGGATGGTATCAAAATCTCATTTTCGACATAAGTTGACTTATGCTGTTATTCCTTGTTGCCACAGACATATAAAAGATACTTAATTAAGAAAAATATAACATGAATATTTTAATATACAACAGACAAAATTAATTTAATATGTTTGATATGTTTCAAAAATGAACATACACACAGTCACAAAAGTAAGTATACAGCAGGAAACAAAATGTTAAGCAGAGAGAAAAAAATTAAATAAGCATCCATATGCTATGAAATATTTGGCGTATATTTTTTAGAAAATTTTATTCTCTTTTCGTAAAATCAATTATCAAAACATTTTTTTTTAAAATGGCTTAGATATCAACTTAAAACTAAAACTCTCTCAGAATTTTGATCACAAAAGTAAGTATTCACTAATAGAAATTACAAACATTTTTAACTTAATATTAGAATTTAGTAACTTGTTGGGTAACCTTTTGATTTAATTACGGCGTTTATTCTTGATGGCATCGACGAAACAAGTTTTTGGGTAACACTTAGGGTTATTTTGTTCCAATCTTTTTGAAGGATCCTTTTAATCTCTACTTTTGATTTTATCTCATGTTTGCGTATTTGACGCTCCAGATGATCCCATAAATGCTCAATAACATTTAAATCTGGCGATTGAGGAGTTGTTTTGACTTGTCTTTGCACATTATATAGCAGCCATTCTCTCACGATTTGCGAGGTATGTTTGTGGTCATTATCTTGTTGAAAGATGAATGACCTCTCACAACCTAGTTTTTGTGCACTTTGATGAAGATTATTTTTTAAGATGTCGAGGTAACTAAAACGATCTATCGTACTCTCAATAAAAACCAGGTTACCCACTCTAGATGCCGCCAAGCACCCCCAAACCATAACCGAAGCACCACCATATTTAACAGTTCCAGTCAGGTGGTTAGGATCTAACGCTGTATTAGGTTTTCTTCACACTTTTGAACGTCCATCAGAGCCATGGATGTTGAATTTGCTCTCGTCAGAAAATATAACTTTATTCAGAAAGCCAAATCGGTCTGAATATGACTTCTGGCAAATTCAATCCGCTTTTGGCGATTGACCTGGCTAATGAATGGTTTTTTCCTAATAGCACAGCCTTATACCCGACTTCGTGAAGAATGCGGCTTATGGTTTGGGTACAGCATGACTTACCTGTCTCTTCTTCTATCTCGTCCTGTAGTTTTGGTGCACTTATTTTCGCATTTTTCTTTACTTTACGAATTATTAGTCGCTTCTCATGTTTAGAGAACGTTTGCGGGCGGCTACTGCGAGCCGTGTTCGTAACTGTTCCACATTGTTTCTGCTATTCCAATATTTTTTGGATGGTTGTTGGGCTCCTATCAACAACTACAGCTACTTTCCGAATCCACTTTCCTTCACTTGAGTATGTACTTAACTATTAATTTTTGTAAGTCCAAGGAGACCTCTTTTCCACGTGGTGCCATTTCTAATTTTAAAAGGAATAATTTGAACTAAAATAGGCTAGTCTAGTAGCTTTGCCTTACCTTTTTAATAAAAAAACAAAAAATCGACTCAAAAGTTTTTATTGATGCAACATCACATAAGAAAAACTGTCTGTATACTAACTTTTGTAACCTATTTTTTTTACCCGTGATTACAAATAATGAGATAGCAAAGAAGTAAACACAAATTGTACCGTTATTTTGCTTAACAGCAGTAATGTGTATGACAAGACACTTGTGGCATATGCAGAGAATAGATATGGATTTGATATTAACGGTATTTTTTCGTCTATTTACGTATTAACTTGGTTGTATACTTACTTTTGTGACTGTGTGTACATATTTATATAAATATATATAATTAATAACAATAATACATTATTTAAAACATATATATAGATATAAATAGGAAAATATATAAAGAATACATGCGTTTATGATAAACAGTGCACATTAATAAATAAGTTGAATAAATACATTAATTGAATTTAATAAGTTAACAAAAAAACAGTTAAACAAAAATGGATATCATAAATATGTAAATAAATAAATAAATAAAGGATTGTAATGGCCTTGCGTTTGTAGCCCAAACTTAATTAAATCGGTCTAGTGTAAACGATATGCAAAAACTAAATCCAAACCGCAAACGTCCGCTGCGCTCAGAAAGACAAAGAGAAAAAGTTCAGTGCAGTGGGTATGTAAATCTAACCGGTTCGCACATTAGTTATAGGACAGAAGTAATTAAATCAGCACGTTGAGTAGACGCAAGCCCAGTATCAATTGTATTAAAATTATTGAAAATAAAGTTAACCTAAAATAAAAGTGTAAAGTTTGTTTTTCATCCAACATTGGTGACCCCGACGCATCATGTGAAATTGAATCATAAAAATTCAGTCAAAACATAAAATTTACAGTGTACGTTTCTTCTTGGTGGCGTTGAAAATCGAAACCACCGCTACGATCATCAGACCACATCATAAAACGGGACATCTATACCGTTACAGCCTTCACGCCATAAAACTGTAAAATCAGTGACGCATCGAATTGGTGCTACAATTGCCAATTCATAAAACGACGTGTATAGCAGCAGACAACCACCAGCTCATCGTCCTGGTGCAAATAAAGCAACTTACATAGCATCTCGTTGCTCGTTCCACTCCGTTGTCGACCAGCAACAGCAACATTTTCTGGGGACAACAAAACCGCATAAGACCTCGTGCTAAGTTCTGTGAACGCACCACCATCGCCGATCACCTATCGTCAAAGAGAAGGGTCAAGAAGGTTTAGAAGCCACCACCGCTGCATCTCGATTATCACTACTCCCATCCATTGCGAACAGAACAATCAGAGGAAACAACACTAGCCATACGCGCAACATCACGTGAACACCGGAGCCAGAACCAACAAGTAACATCTTTCGACATACATATATTTACTTTTCACTTAAAATTTTGAACAAATACAACTTACAATATTTATCATTATTTCATAAGATCATCTCATTCTATTTCAATTTAAAATTTTGTGAAACTAAATTATAATAATCTATCCCAATTTCAAAATTATAAAAAAACAATTTTTCAAATCAAACTTAAAGTTTTAATTCAGTACTAGCTTTTATGGGCAGCGATACCGGTTACTTCATTACCATAAAACTATTGATTCTTCAAATCAAATATAAATTTTCTAAAATTAGTATTCAAAGCAATAAAACTTTCATTTTCCAATCCCACTTACTTTTGTAAACTGGATTCTTTCTCTTTTCGTTTTCATTTACCATTTTTTATCGGAAATATTAAGCTGGTTACGAAATTGAAGACGAAATTTCATATTTTGAAACAAAGTTAAACATTTTTTTGATATGACGGAAAACGGTGCTTCAGTCAGTCCAACTACTAACACAACGACCACAACTACAACCCCCACACCGATATCGGGGCTAGTAAGTGCGATATCAATCAAATTACCTGAATTTTGGAAAAAAATTCCTGCAATATGGTTCATTCAGATCGAATCTCAATTTTCAACGCGAAACATATTTTCGGAACAAACAAAATTCCACTATGTGGTACAAGCGCTTCCTCAAGACGTGGCCGCAAGTGTTTACGATATACTGGTTCAGGAATCAAACACGCCATACACAAATCTTAAAAAAGCTTTGATAGATCGACATTCTATGAGTGAAAGCAGACGTATCGAAGCATTGTTATCGGGAGAGGAAATGGGGGATAGAAAACCTTCCGAATTCTACAGAAGACTCCAAACATTAGCTGGGCAATCAATGATTGTCACAGAAAGCCTAATATTAGAACTTTGGAGACGACGTCTTCCTACCCTCGTCCAAGACTCGATAAAATCCTCTTCAGAAACAAAACTGGACGTTTTGCTGAACATGGCTGACGAAGTATACGATGTTTATCAGCAACAAAGCTCTTCTTTCGGTTTTTCATCACAAAGCGACAAAACAATAAATTAACTTACTTCCTTGAATAACAAATTGCAAGGTGAAATCAGTGAAATAAAATCAATACTATCCAACTTAAATTTTAATCAGCGCCCTTCACGGGATAATAGAAGACAAACAGCTTCGAATAATTTTCAAAGAACCAGATCAAATTCTAGAAAAAATCGCAATTTCTGTTGATTTCACAACAGATATGGGATAAATGCCCAAAAATGTGCAAGTCCCTGCAGTTTTAAAAAAAAATAATTCCCCAAACTGATTTCTACTGTCATTTCTACGGCGAATGACAGTAATGAAATCAATTTTCAAAGCCGCATATACATAAGAGACCCAATTTCAAAAATAACATTTCTAATAGATTCAGGCTCGGATGTCTCAGCGATTCCACCCAACATGGTCAAGCAAGCGAGCCAACACAAAGCCGATCAAATCATTTCCGCAGCCAATGGCTCAAAAATACAAGTTTTTGGTACCAAGTACCTCAGAACAACACTTGGTTTTCAAAAGGTGATCACACGTTCGTAATCGCAGCTGTGACCAAGCCCATCATAGGAGCAGATTTTTTAAAGCGGACAGGTTTAATCGTAGATATCAAAAATTCAAGACTCATCGACCCTCTCACGAACTCAAGTGTAAGAGGTACATTGTGCAAACAAAATATCGAAAGCCCTCGTTTCTTCGCAATCGAAGAACAATACAGTCCTATTCTAAGACATTTTTCTTCGCTAATGCAACCTCCTGACTTCACCTTGCCAGTCAAACACTTAGTAGTACACTACATACTCACAAAAGGTCCATTACCAAGTTCGCCGCCCAGACGATTGAACAACGTTAAGTTCAAAATAGCCAAAGAGGAGTTTGAATACATGGTAAAAATAGGTAATTGCAGACCATCTTCATCTCCATGTGCATCACCTCTACACATGGCAGCCAAACACGAAGCAAATGATTGGAGGCCATGTGGCGATTATCGCCGGCTAAACGCCGTGACCATTCCGGATAGAAATCCACTACCTCACATTCACGACTGTAACGCGCACATTCAAGACTGTACCATTTTTTCAAAAATTGACCTATTTCGGGCATACCACAACATACCCGTATCTGAAGACGATGTTCACAAGACAGCAATAACAACACCCTTCGGGTTGTTCGAATTCTTGCGCATGCCTTTTGGGTTACGGAATGCAGCACAAACATTCCAGCGTTTCATGTCACAAGTAACCAAAGGTCTTGATTTCGTATGGGTCTTTGTGGACGACATTCTAGTTTCAAGCAAATCTCCTCAAGAACACGAAAAACATTTAAGAACTCTTTTTCAACGTCTAGAGGAATACGGCTTGCGAATAAAAGCCTCAAAATGCATCTTCGGTGTCTCAAAGCTACAGTTTTTAGGTTTCGACATTTCAAAAGATGGCATTCAACCATCGCAAACTAGAGTGGAAGCGATCAACAATTTTCCAGAGCCTACTTCAATCAAAAGTGCACAACGCTTCGTAGGTATGGTGAATTATTACCACCGATTTATACCGCACCTAGCACGCATACTCACACCAATTTACGATCACCTTTCAATCCTCGATAAAACCAAGCAAAGAAAATTCACTTGGCCAACTAAATGCCAAGAAGTTTTTGTAAAGGCAAAAACAGAACTCTCCAAAGCAACACTTCTCAACCATCCTCGTGAGAATGCAAAACTCAGCATCACAACTGATGCATCCAACACGGACGTTGGAGCAGTTCTCCAACAACAAAATGGTGAGGTTTGGGAGCCCATAGCATTTTTCAGCAAAAAGCTATCTCCTGCGCAAGCAAAATATTCGGCTTTTGATCGAGAACTGCTAGCGATATACATATCTATCCATACTACATTTCCAAAGTTTCGTTGAGGGACAAGATTTTTGCATTCTCACAGATCACAAACCCCTTACAACAGCACTTTTCACCAAAGCTAAGCGTAATCGGAGACAAGAACGCGAATTAGACCTTATTTCCCAATTCACTAGTGACATTAGATTTGTCAAAGGTTCTTTGAATGTAGTCGCGGACACATTATCCCGTCCAGACACCGACGCAATAGAAATTTTTTCAACCACTAACGTAGAGGAACTGGCAAAAGCTCAAATCGACGACGAAGAATTATGTTCCCTTCGGAACAATCCGAATCCCAAGTCCAAAGTAAAATTGGAGTTCATAAGAATTCCAGCATTAAACATTTCTCTTTGGTGTGATACGTCAACCAAACAAAATCGTCCATACGTTCCCAAAGCTTTCAGAAAAATCATATTTGAAAAAATCCACGCAATTGCGCATCCTGGAATACGTGGTACAAGAAAAAAGATTGCAAAAATGTACTTTTGGCCTAAAATGAACCAATGTATAAACTCATGGGCGAAAACGTGTCCAACGTGCCAAAAATAAAAGATACACAGACACATAAAGCCTCCACTCGAACAAATACCAATTCCTCCGGGGAGATTTCAACACATCCATATGGATATTGTCGGATCACTTCCCCCATCAGACGAGTACAAATACATATTGACAATTGTCGATCGATTTTCCAGGTGGCCAGAGGCTTACCCAATACGAGACACCAACACTGAGACAATCGCCAAAACGTACGTTTTAGAACATGTTTCCAGATTTGGAGTTCCGAACACAATAACAACAGACCAAGGTTCTCAATTCGAGTCCAAATTGTTTAAAAACCTGACAGAATTTTTAGGAACAAACCGAATTCGAACCTCAGCGTATCACCCGCAAGCAAATGGCATGGTGGAGAGGTTCCATCGGCAGCTAAAAAGTGCTATTCGTGCTTCCGGTGACAGAATCCACTGGACGCAACAGCTTCCACTCATTTTGCTGGGAATTCGAACTACAATTAAAGATGATCTCAAGTACACGCCCTTCGAGCTCCTTTACGGAGAAAATATTAAACTACCTTTAGATCTATCCTATTTTCCTTCCCAGTACACAACAGATTACAACTTCGTAGATCACCTTCAACAATTTTTTAAGAACATTCCAACGCAAAATCTCGAAACAAGGAAAACTTCAAAATTAGTTTATTTTCCAACCAATTTAAACACTTGCGACCAGGTCTTGATTAGAACCGATAGAATAAAAAGGAACTTGGAATCTCCTTATGAGGGTCCGTTTAAAATCATTAGAAAGTTTCGAAAACAAATCATAGTCGATAAAGGCGGAAAAAATGTTTCGGTTTCCATCGATCGAGTTAAACCATATATTAGTTTTTAAATTTTGTTAAAACAAGGCCATGATCTCGTGAAAATTAATCATTTCACTGGGAGGGGAGTGTTGTAGTGGCCTTGCGTTTGTAGCCCAAACTTAATTAAATCGGTCTAGTGTAAACGATATGCAAAAACTAAATCCAAACCACAAACGTCCGCGGCGCTCAGAAAGACAAAGAGAAAAAGTTCAGTGCAGTGGGTATGTAAAAATCTAACCGGTTTGCACATTAGTTATAGGACAGAAGTAAATAAATCAGCACGTTGAGTAGACGCAAGCCCAGTATCAATAATTACAATTATTGTATTAAAATTATTGTATTAAAATTATTGAAAATAAAGTTAACCTAAAATAAAAGTGTAAAGTTTGTTTTTCATCCAACAGGATACATTTAACAAAAATATAATATAAAACAAACTAGACAAAATAAATAGACTTAAGATAGAAAATATAGTTTAAGTTATCACAGGTATAAAAAGTTGGTTTATGATCGGATTCTCAGCAATATCGACGGTATTATTAAAATTATTGGCGAGTTTCTGAATCCTTTCGAAAATCAACTATAAACATTCGCTTCTCTATGCAGATCAAAGCAAGATTGTGCATTATTTTTAAAACTTCATTTGCGAAATTTGCATTTTTTTATATGACTTTTAGCAGCATTTCTCCAGTATGGAGAATATAATAAAATTGAATGATAGATCGCTTTATGTATTAAAATCTTATTATCATTTGCTAGTGAAGGTCTTCTGTTAATAAACGGTTACATCATGTTAATTACATTACTAATTTCAAATGAAGATGTAAGAACTAAGAAAATTATTTCTGGTTAAGTGGAGTGATTGGGCCTTATTAATAATTAAATTTAGTTTTAAGATTAAAAGAAAATATCGTCGTCGTTCTATGAAAACTCCCTAAGTCCATTTTAAAAAAAATGTGATTCAATTCTTATTTAATTCATTTCGGATAAACGTTGTGCAAAAAAAATTATTGCACAATGGCTACGCCAAACACATTCTACAGTTGAAGCCTGAGATCGTGCTATTCTGATAATTTTTGGATTTTTTTATATTAATTTCCAAGTTTAAATGCAAATATCTCAAAAAACTAAAAATGGACTTAAGGAGTTTTCATAGAACGACGACGATATCCAGATTTTAAATAATCCGCATACCAATAACGAATTTAATCTCCATGTTTAGTCGTTAGCAATATGTCCAAATTCAATACACGGAAATCCATGTTTAAAGTCGAACCCTAATTAAAAAGTGTTACCTTAGTGCTGTATTAAATTTTTATATAACAGATAATGAGTTGGTTTCAATGTTCAGATTTTTGTTTTAAAGTGAAAAAGAAGTACTTAATTAATTGTATGTGCAACAGGAACAGATTATTTATTTTTTTTCATAAATACGTCTGGCTTTAACTTTAAATAACAACGTGTTTAATTTTTGATTCCATTTTATATAATTTCCTATATCTAAAAAGTAATTTGCGTGTTGAACGGGAATCGATTTAAGATAATTTTTTTGTTATTGTATTAGGTTAAATTGTGTGTATACAAGTGTGTCTTTATTTTAAAAACACAAACAAAATATCACTTGAAACCCTTTCAGAAGAGTTAGATGAGCTTGAAAAAACTTATCTTACAAATTTATATGGCAATGATCTTTCTAAATTATTTAATACTAAAAAAAACATTATAATAGTACAAAAATATACGCGTCGAATACAATTTTCAAATCCAATACCAATCATCCAAATTAAAATTTATTACATTTGTTTAACTGGTATTTAAATTTAGATTTCCGATATTGGTTTGAACAAAATTATAATTTTTGTTGGCAAATAGAATGGCACTTGTCGAAATTGGAACTTCGATAATAATCTAAAGTGAAAAAATACAAAGTCATACAATTCGTCGTAAACAGTCGTAACCTTATAAATCTGTCAAATTTTCAATACAAATTTTGATAGATCTACTCAGTTTTTATCATGCTTGCGACGCGACGACTTACCATCTTTTCGTGAATACTTAAAGGGCCAGTTTGTTCACAGTAGGATATATTTTTGAAACTGCTTTCAGAGGTTCTGGTTTAATGGTGTTATTCAACCGAAATCGGATGATTAGCTAAATCCATGATTCCAATTTTTCGAAATCATTGCATGGAATTACTCTAAATAATCCATTTAAACTAAGAACATTAACCCTTCTTCATAACATTTTACAACTCCGTCAGCCTGAATATTTACATCAACATATTGATTTCTCGCGATCTAATAGATCTTGCGAACTTATACCAATTCCTTTTTCTTTTCTTGTATCTGAACGCCAGTTTTTTGTACATGCCATTTGATTATGGAATTCTCTCCCTCGCACTATAAGCTGCACGACCAGTGCCGGATTAAGCCAGCGCGGGGCCTGTAGCAAATTCTATTAAGGGGCCCTTAGACTGTTTTAGGTTAGATACTTATCAAGTTTATGGTATTAAATAAAACAAAACTTTTCTTGATTTAATTTGGGAAAATTTATAAATAATGCTGTTGATATCGACTTCTCGCAGTAAATCATGTTCAAAATTCATTAAAGTGAGGTGATTAAGACGTTGTTGGCTCAATTCATTTTTAACACGTTTTAATATTGAGAAAGATCGTTCACCACTGCAGTTGGTGATCATGCGAGACAAATAAATGCGCAAAGCAATTTCAACGTTCGGGAAACAAGATTGTAAAAAGTTATTTATCAACAGCTTGTAAACCTGCATTTCCAGAGCCTCAAGATTCCTGCTGTCAATAATAACACTATAACAGCCACATCAGAATTGAGCATTGAAGCGAACTGCACTAATTCGTTGCTCAGACTGTCCTCCATCTGCGTAAGCACTTACTATGGTTGCAGATTTTTTCAAAATTTCTTCTGGTGGAAGAGATTTTATATGAAGGTTTTTAGAATACAAATTCTATACACGACTGAAATAAATCAGCCAAGTAGAAGACAGCACTATTAATGGACTCTTTGAATTATTGATTCAAAATAGCTTTTATGGCCTTTAGTCCACAAAAATTGGCGTTTCGTCCGAGTGATCGCACATGGACTCATCAGTTGACTGTGAGGACCTTGTCAATACGCAATTTTTATTAAATTCAGTTCATTTTACATCGATTTTTTGACAAAAATCCAATGTGAACTATATCCAACCAAGATTAAAATTGTACTCATTAAAGTTGGAATATTTTGCCCGTGGCTCAGCTTTGATTCTATATGAAGGTTTTTATAATACAAATTCTATATACTACTGAAATAAATAAGCCAGGTAAAAGACTTCACTATTAATGGACTTGTTGAATTATTGATTCAAAATAGCAAAATATTCCAACGTTAATGATTACAATTTTAATCTTAGTTGGATATAGTTCACATTGGATTTTTGTCAAAAAATCGATGTAAGATGAACTGAATTTAATAAAAATTGCGTATTGACAAGGTCCTCACAGTCAACTGATGAGTCCATGTGCGATCACCCGGACGAAACGCCAATTTTTGTGGACTGGACTAAAGGCCAAAATAGCTATTTTGAATCAGGAAGAGATTTTAGCTCTCGGAATATTCCGAAAATGCCAGCAATTTTATGATAACTGTTCTGTTCATACGTTTACCTAAAGCAGTGAGTACGTTTTCAATGGTGACAATAAACACCTGCATTTCATACCGTTGTCCAATTTGCGTGTAGTGCGGTACGAAACATGATTTTTGGTATGACCAGCAGATAGAAAAATAAAATTTTAGTTGATCATTTTGGTGCAAATATTTTCTTCTTAGTAATTGTAACTAAATCTAATATATAAATAATACTTTTTTATGGTCAGAAAACGTTGGTGCGCGGGGCCCCTAAATGTGCGGGGCCCGTATCATTTGCTACTCTTGCTTCGTGGCTAATCCGGCACTGTGCACGACCAAGCTTGGAAAGTCACTTAGACTTTTTTTTCAAACATATTGATGATGTGTATAGTATTTGTGGTTGGGATGATGATGTTTATGATACTTTGTACTTTTATATTTAGGTTTAACTTATTATTTTATAGTTTTTTTTTTTGTATTTTTCTTTATCTCTTTTGTATCATTTGTATCCTAGACTAAGAGCCCACAGCAATTTTTGGGTGTGATTGATAACAAAAAATAATTAGCATAATTAGATAGGCCTTTTATAGTTATTTACAAATGTGAAAGTCTTGCATACTCTAGTGGGCGCAATATTGCATAATAGTGCATCAAGTATGCAGTTCTTTCCAAGTCCAAATAATTGTGATAACAACTTTGCCAAAATGTAGAGCTAAGCCCCCTGATTGAAAATATCGAGGTTCAAGACGTTTTAAAGACAGCCTTCTGCCTGCCAGACGCGATAAGAATAGGCAACTTCTTGCACTAAGAAGGCCACCTTTAAAACGTCATGGACCTCGATATTTGCAATCAGGGCACTTAGCTGTTCATTTTGAAGTTATGGCAAATTTTGTATCCCAATTTTTTAGAATTTGGAAAGAACTGCATACTTGATGCACTATAATGCACTATTGCTCCCACTAGAGTATGCAAGACGTTCACATTTGTAAATAACTACTAAAGGCCTATCTAATTATGCTAATTATTTGTTATCAATCACACCCAAAATTTGCTGTGGGCTCTCGGTCTATACGGGAAATGTACTAGAATAAATGAACTAGCTTTACTCTTTCAAATACATATATCAATATCAAATAATCATTTTAGCTATACCAGAATAATGTACTTAAATTTATAGTATTGCGATACTGATATATTTGCTCTAACTTATAGAAGATACTGTTATTGAGTAACATTATAATGAATAAAAATCTAAAAATTTAAAACTCAAACTTTGGATTTTTTGTTTAAAATAATATAAAATAAATAAATTTCCTTGTTAAAAGATATGGTGTTATAAATTAAAGAAAAAAAAACAATTTTAAAGTCGCTCAGGCACTTCAAATGAAGTACTATAATAATTTTTATTAAAAAAGAATACGGCAGTGCTTAACTTTGAAGGTATGTAGAGCAAATTATGACAGTTCCTGAACTTTGACAGATCTTGGTAAGAATTCTGATAGGCCATTAAATTTTGTTCTCATTTAATGTAGATTTTGTAGTAGATTCTAAGGAAAGACTGGAGACTAGTTAGAGAAAGGATTAAATTGTTTATTGGTAGCATTTTGTTTAAGCTAAGCCCTTAGTTTTAACCTTCCAGTTAAATAATAGTCAACATTAGCGTTTGAATATTAGTAAGGCCAATTGAATTTAAATCAATTAAAAGCCCAAATGAAAAATGAGGTTATTTGAGCATTCAGCTGACTACTAGGAAGTTAGCAAAATTTTCTTTTTCGTCAGAAAAAAATGACTTGCATCAGACTTGGTTCAACTTCATCTTCCATTAATAAAAATATTTCTCTAATATTTGAATTGCATGTCTTATATTATTCTCAAAGAAAGGATGCCATGTGATTTCTTAAATAAATATTAGTTTATGCAAGAACTAAAATCGTTGCAGCGTTTTTTTTTTTTTTTTTTTTAATAAGCTTTTATATGTATACTATACAGAATTTTTAAAACATTTTTAATAAAAATGTTGGAAAATTTTTACAATTTAAAGAATAATATTTAATTTTTATTACATTATGAGTTAGTTAAATGCTGTCTTATCCAAATGTTGGTCTATGGTTACCGACTCTCATAAAAACTGCAGCTCGGATACACTGTGAATTTTATTAAATTAAGAATTAAATTAGAATATAAATGCGCGTGTTCAGACTCTTTATATCAACCTATATGAAGAATATTAGAAAAATGCTTCAATTTAATTAAAGTGATTTAAAATAATTCAATGTAAGTCTAATGATTCCAATTACAAAAAGAATTTCGCACAAATACGATAGTAATAGTGATGATCCCACTGTTTGTCGTCCCAGCGCGAAGTGTATTTTGAGTTGAGATCCGTGAACTTTTATTTGAATTATATTCAATCGCTTCACTTATTAGTAATTTATTTGAAATCTTATAACTAAATATAATAATCTGACACATTGAAAACTTATATTTCCCTTTTTTTTAATTTATAGAGGTATACAATTTTAATTTTGATTTATTTAAAAAAAATCTAAACTTAACTAAAATAAAATAGTGTCAAACAATATATTTTTTGTATACTTTGAGGGTAACACTAACTTAAAGAATATGGCTTGGATTAAAGACTAACCTAGGTTTCCATTGCATAGCACAATTTTCAAAATTGTGTACGTGTGATGTTTAAGTTTTATTTTACTTATTTTTAACTTTCTGAAACATTAGCGCAAAATTTTAACAGTCTTGTATTAAGGTAACTTTGAAATAGTTTACTAACTCTTTCTAATTTTTAAAACTTATAACTAGTAGTGTGCTACTATTTTTTAATAAATTCCTTTTGAACACACAAAGAATATCAGTCCGTGCATAAAAAAAAGTAAAAAGACCTTTTTTACGTTAATAAATGTCAAAGAGTAATATAAAGTTAGCACTATTTACTATTTGCTGATTATAGCTTTAATAAAGTGTTTAGAGAAAGCATGGTGCTAAATTCAATTAAAATTTTGCAAAATCGTACTTCTATCCAAGTATCATACTAAAACAGTTTGAACATCGTACTAATTCTTCTAAAATTTTGCGTCATTATATAACTAGTAAGGTATTGAGGCAATTTTTTAAATAAATTAATTCTGAAACCAATTAAGACTATGTTAGTTTTTGCAAGAATCATAGCAAAAAGAACTTTTATGGCATTTCTAAATGACAATGAGCTACATGAAATTATAGCACGATACTAAAAATGTTCTATGATTTTGACTTTAATAAATGTGAGAGAAAATATGATGCTAAAATCGTCGTTTTAACCTAGAAACATACTTAAATGGGTGATTTTTTTGCTATTTTCTTTTTGGCAACACTTGTTTTGACAGCTCAAGCATGTTTTTCGTGTTTTGTGTCACTGTCAAACATCTCCAGTTTGGTCTATAATTGAACAATGATCATGAACTGTCTTACAAACGAACAACGCTTACAAATTATTGAATTTTATAATCAAAATGCGTGCTCTGTTAAGAAAGTTCATCGCACACTTCTTCCATTTTATGGTCAGTTTAATCGACCTACTGAGATTCGGCTATTCGGGCTACCTATTGTGACTAAATTTTGCACCATTACATTTTTTGACATTAAACCACCAACACGCTTACGTAGAGTGCGAACTGAGGAAAGTATCGCAGCTGTTTCGGCCAGTGTTAGTGATTACCGTGAATTATCGATTCGGCGCCGCCGTTCGCAGCAATTGGGCCTCTGTTACTCCACTACATGTACAATTTTGCGGAAAGATTTAGGTGTGAAGCCTTTCAAAATATAGTTGGTGCAAGAATTGAAGCCGAACGACCTACCACAAAGCCGAATTTTTTGGTGAATAGGCTCTTGAAAAGTTGGCGAAAATCCACTTTTTTTTTGAAAAGTTGTGTTTAGCGACGAAGCTCATTTCTGGTTGAATGCATACGTGAACAAGCAAGTGAAGAGCAGCCAGAAGCATTGCAAGAGCAATCAATGCATCCAGAAAAAGTCACTGTTTGGTGCGTATTATGGACTGGATTAATCGTTGGGCCGTATTTCTTCAAAGATGATGCGAATCACAACGTTACTGTAAATGTTGTTGTTTTTGCGCAAAATGAGCTTGATTTGCATGACATGTGGTTTCAACAAGACGCACGGTGCCACATGTCACCGGTGCACGCGTAACAATGGACCAATTGAGAGGCGAGTTCGGTGAACAGTTTATTTCACGTTTGGGGCCGGGCAATTGGCCGCCTAGATCGTGCGATTTAACACCTCTAGACTATTTTTTGTAAGGCTTTGTTAAGGCTCATGTCTATAGCGACAAACCCACTTCGATAGACGCACTGGAAGCCAACATTGAAGCATTTATTCGTGAGACACCGGCCGAAATGTTAGAAAGAGTATGCCAAAATTGGACTAAGCGGATGAACCATTTGAGGCGCAGCCGCGGCCAACATTTACATGAAATAATCTTCAAACATTAAATCATATTGACCTATCTATCAATTCAAATAAATATTTCATGCATTTGTCTGAATTTTATGTTTTTTTTTTCGATAGCTCTTAATTCGTAATCACTCGTAATTTTAACATCGTACTAATTTGACTAGACTTTTGTGACATTTTTTCTTGTTATCGAAAGAACTATTTATGTATATTAAAGTAACTGTCAGTAAAGAGGTAAAAGTTAATGGAAAATACATTAACTTGGCGCATACATTTTTAGTGGTAAGAAATATAAAACAAAATAACAGTTGGACTGATCGTATTTGTAACTATATTTTCTTCTATTAGTGCATACATATATTCATGTTTTTTAATTGTATCAAGAAATAGAAATTCTATTCTATTTAATATTTACAAGAACGTACTTACATTAAAAAGTGAGCCTACCAGCCTCGCCATATCCTATTATCCTTGTCCAATAAATTCGACACTATATGTATAGGTATATCAATATCTTTTCAATTTCTTGAATCCGATTATTATGCCAGTTAGTAAATTTATTCAAATTTGGTATTTATAATGTTAATAAAATAATTAAAATAATCCGATTGCTGCAGTGTTTCTTTTCTAAATTTCAATTTAATAGTTCAAATACGACAACTGCAGGTAAGTGAACTTACCCACAATAGAGTAAACCATATACTTGGTACATTGAACAACCCGATGAACTTTTGATATATGTAAATTATTTTATAAATGCATTTTATTAGCAACCTAAGAATTTCTCATAGACACATTCGAGTCATTTTAATTACCCCAGTCTTTTCTCTTCATCAACATTTATTTCCAAATAAAGCAAACTAATTAAAAAAGTGCAAATACAAAATGATATGCAGAACTCCTTTTTGATCATTATTCGTTCGATAAACACTAAATAAAAAATACATTTTTTCATTACCCGCCTTTATCATATTTATTTTCCAAACCTCTAAAACATTCAAAATAAAGTCTAACACAATACTTTGTTATTAAAAAGTCATTTTGGTAAGCATAGGTACCTTCATACAGACATTATATCAATATTAGGTAGGGTAAATATTTTTAGAAAATTGAAAAAAAAACGATAAGAAGTTAAGGTTAATCTCAGACCACCAATCCCATTTCAAACAAATTTGTTTCAAATAAAGAACTCTTGATTGTTTGCATGACTTGAACCCGGCGAGCTTAAGAACATAAGAACAATAATTGAAAATTCATCATTAAATTCTCAAATAATATGGAGTGGAAAAAAACCAATGGCAGTCGGCCATCGTTTAAAAACGATTACATAGTATTGCAACTTTTTATCAATTTTTAAATGACTCGTTTTCCAATTGCTAATCATCATGCGGCTTTGTGTTATTTTGTTGGATGAAGACAAATAGTGCACTCTGGTTTGTTTGATTTAATGATTATTTCATGAATAATTTGGAATATTTTTTCTAAAAAAAGTCCATGAATATTAAAACAATCCTACGGTATCAGGTCGTATTTTTGTACACAAAAAATAAACAACGGGGTAAAAACTATTGTCTTATTCACA